>BTHU01000012.1:131189035-131806535 GCA_036184795.1 Tokudaia tokunoshimensis | reverse complement strand
ATTTACTGCAACAATTGGCCGCCACAGACGCCACAAGCATCATGCAGACCACCACTGTGAGTCACTTAGCCATACGGTACAGACCGACCCACAGACTTCCAACCTGGCCAGAGAACTCCCACAAACGAAGCTGTCTCAAAACTGATATATCTCACACAGCCTTACAGCGTCACTAAAGCTCCCAAAACAACTTAAACAGCCTTCATGAAAGAAACACCCGGAGACCAAACCAAAGGGAGCACAGCAGGAGGGAGGAGGGAGAACTCCTCAAACAGGACTGTCTCTAGATGGAGAGTCTCCAGTCGGGCAGCCATCTGTCTTGATGGTGCCTGGTCCGTGACGCCAGCTGCTCCCACTCTGAGCTGTAGAACGACAGAATAAAGTGCTCGAACCTCTGCAGAAGCTCCTCTTTGATGCAAACTGAACTGAAGGGGCTAGAAGCTGTCCTGGGAGAACTGGTCAACAAGTCACCAAGCAAGACCTCCAAGCAAGAAGCGGAAGGAGATCAGATACAGAAATCAGCCGGAGCTCGTAGCTCTGGTACTTAACTGTGTGGTTCTGAACACAGCAAATCCAATCAGATTTTCCACTGTTCCTATCAAGATGTTTTTAGCCAACACTCAAAGAAAATATGAGTCACACTGGCTTTGGTGGAGAGGTAGAGGGTGGAGTGGACGTAACAGTCCCAGGAACCTGAGCCCAACCTCAAGGAGCTCATTTCAGAAGGACTGAATACAGGTGTTGTGTACTGACAAAGCTGAGGTGGGTGGGATCCACTTGGCTCTTGGGTCTCAGGCCAAAACATTTTACCAGCATCACGTGGTAAGATAAAATACAGTCTATTAATAAGGAAACGGTGCTTCAAGAATGAGTGAAGGCTAAACAAATTGGAGGAAAGGTGTACCCTCAAGATGAAAATATGCTGGCCAAAGGGTCAATGGCCTTTAAATGCCATTTATATAGTACATGAGCTCTCTGTCTGTTACATGTAGCCCACATGGAGAAGGGTTTCCAGTCTTGTCAAACAACTTCTTTCATATGTTAGCCTGATGTCTGTCCATATCCCCATTCTCCTGCCACAAAGAGATAGTGGTCGGTTCTCTCTCTCTCTCTCTCTCTCTCTGATTTACCCCTTGATGCTGACACATCCATAGACTAGACTATCACTGAATCCTTAAAAAGGAAGAAACTTACAACAGGTGACCATATGGACGAGCCTGGGAGACATCATGCTACTGGAGATAAGTCAATCACAGGTCTCACTTAAAGGGACTAGCGAATATCATGAGAATCAGAGAAGCAAAAGGAAGGGTGGTTGTCAGTGGCTGAGGGAAGGAAGGAAGTTATTCATCAGTAGATAGGGAGTTTTACAAATTTGCTGTACAACAGTTTGCCTGTATCTATCCGGCACTTAAGACTGTGTTGGGAAGTTAGATTTTAAGTCAAGGATTCTTAGCATCATAAAGAACAGTCTCTGGTTTATTGCAGTAATGCCCCAAACACCTCAGACAAGGCAGTGTGGCATGCTGACTCACCTTAACCCTCCATCCTCACTGTGTGCCAGGTTGGCTGGTCTTCCTGCATCTCTGGGGGCTGGAGGTGGGGGGCTTTCTCCTGCCAGAATGATTCTCCGAATTTCAGAGAGAGGTATCTGCTGACGGCACCTCCTAAGGTCCTGGAGTCTACTTGCCTGGATATGTCTGTACTTCTTCTCCGTGGTTGTCAGGTATTCCTTTACACCACATCGGGAGGGAGAGCCACCTCTGATCTCTGATCTCCACAGTTTCCACGCTGGCAGCCTTACCTGAACATAATGCACCCTTCTCTGCAAACTTCGACAATTTCCTCTGTGATTGGGACTTTTGCTTGTCTTACGGTAACGTTCAAAGGTCTGGTCTTTCGTAGCTTCTCTGCGTTAATCCACACAAGGCTGACAAATTTCAACCTTTGATTTTTTTTTTTTTTGGTTTTTTTTAACCTCAATAAAAGCTATGGGACAGGCTTTCTGAAGTACAAGCTCTGGCATCAATGTTGAATCTTGATGATCAGCTTGACTGCATTGAGAAGGGCCTGAGATTTATGGAGCTTACCTCTGGAGACATTGGAGGGAACTTCCCCAAGAGGATGAGATCCTGCGGCGTAACATGACTGTTTGCATCGATCCCTAGTGAGATGTGGGAGAATCCAGCTCACTTTGGGTGGTGTGGTGTCACCTATAGGCAGATATCCTGACAGTTTAAGAAAATCTGTCTAAGCAAGCCACTGGGAACAAGCATATGTCTCCATGGCTTCTGCTTCAATTCCTACCTCCACGCTCCTTCCTTGACTTGCTGCCCTGATTTACTTTGATGATAGACCATGATATGAAATACAAGCCAAATAAACACTATTCTTCCCAAGTTGCTTTTGGTCATGGTGTTTTATAACAGCAATAGACAACATATCTAAGATACCCTTAGTCCCAACTGCCACCAAAATGTTTTAATTGGTCAAGAAAAGTATTCATTTTCTTATTATGTTTCATTTCTCTCAGATTTGGCAAGAATTATCAGGTGAAGGTGCTCCTATCTGGAGAAACGTCTAAACCCAGATCTGCCCAGCTTCTTGCCTCTAGCCTTCCCAATCACAGATAGCACAGAACTTCACAGAGAGGCAAGCTGAAGCCTAGGTCCCAAACTCCAGCCACTGCTGAGGGACACCTCCACAGGACCACCAACCATGGGTCACTCTTAAAGACAAGGAGGCTGCCACGCAGCAGGAGATGGACAAGGAGTTGGTTCTCACCTGCCCTAAAGGACCTGGCCAAGCTATACACCAACTCCAGAGGACCTCACATGGCCATGTCAGAATGGCTACTTCCCTCTGAGCAAGAAGACAAGCACAGGGCCATTCTGTCCAGAGCCACTCTCTGCGGATGCATCACGTGGGTAGAGGCAACCACAGATGTCATGGTACCCAGGGACTAGGTACCAATCTCCAGGGAATAATTTGAGAATTGTTTCTCCAATAGGAGAAGAAAGAGAGAGCGTGTGCCATATCTGGAATACATATGTTTTATAGAATGTTATAATGACCACGAGTTACTGTTTAATTAGAAATTACAATTTAGTGTGGACCCTCCCACCACCAGAAAGAGGGAAGTTATTTCTTGTCCCGTTTTTCCAAAACTGTCCTGCAGAGGGCGCCTATGACCCAGCTCTGGCTGATTCCAGAGAGAAAGAAGATTTTGGTCTCCATCTACTGCAGGGCCAACCTCCTCTAGCCACCAGGGAGAATCTACCTGATAAGGGAGCAAGAGTACAGTACTTTCTAACACTAAGACAGAGCACAAGCACCCCGAGTCTCTCCACTTGCAGTGATCTTCTGTAACGCGACACCTAACCCCACAGGAGTTGGCAAGCTGCAAAGAAGCCATGTCCAGAGTCAGATGGCCTGGTGTCAGGCAGGTGCCAGTCTGTGTACTGAGTACACCACAGTGATAAGAGCATATGATGGCCAAAAAGGCCAAGGCTTGGGAATGAGCAAAGGGCATGAAACTCACCAAATACAATTCAAATGCCCATAAGAAGGCTGGGGACGGCTTTATCCAGCCATAGCCCCTTCCTTTCTCTGACAGCCTAACAACTACTGCTCCTGCCTGAAGCCCTGGAATCCTTGAATATCTGCAGCTAGAGCTGTTTAACTGCCCTGTGTGCATAACCCAGCAGGGTCCTACATACAAAAAGTGCCCAGGTCTGGTCCTGGGCCTCCCCAAGACCATTGCTAGCCTGAATGGACAGCACAGTGTTTCTTGCATTGCAGAATGAGGCATGAAAATGACCCTGGGATGATCTAGAAACAACCCAGCCTCAGTTTAGCTAAGCAGACTCACCTGGAGCTGGTTCCAGCCAAAAAAACCATGCAGTGTTCTACCTGTCACTTGCACAGTGACAAAATTTTTAAAAGGATTTATTTTTAGGAGATGGTGGGAGTAGACAGAGAGAAGAGGAGGGGACACTGGAATGACTTCCTCTCCCACAGCACTGGGATGGAAACGCATGCCCATAGCTCCATCGTGAGGACACTCGGCTCTGGGATATGAAGGGACAGTGGTTCACCCCTGGGATTCAGCTTCACCCCAGAGCTATGGGGGTGGGCTCACAATTTTTCACAGCAGAGGAAATTCACAGAGCTTTGTGCTAGGCTCAGCTGCTTATTGTCCAAAAGAACCTATCCAAAGCCCCAAACAGAAGAAGAATGGATTGCGTTGTCAGACCTGCTGAAGATGGAGACAGTCAGCCCATTCACCTCACCTTCCCCCTCACCTTAAACTGAAGGAACAAATTGAATGGAAACTACACAACCTCACTTGAGCACAAAAATGTGGTCCTGAAACAGAAAACTTCCTAAGGAGCTTGCAACATGTCCAGCATTGGCTCAGGCTCCAAAGCCTCTTTAACAACAGTTCCTGGGTCTCAAATACGCCCTGCCCTGTTGGAACAACTTGCAAGTGCCACACTCTGAGTGGGAGTAAGTGGGTGAGGCTTAACTAACTGTAAGAAATGCCTTACACAAACCTGGGTTGTCTCCGAGCCATGCACATCAGACCATGAGTCATGCAGAACATGTCAGATGTTCCTGCAGCACACACATCACCTGGGGACACTGGATCATATTTACGCTCAGGACTACTCACACCCAGACTTCCTCCTCACTTGGCTTCTGTCATTCTTGCTGAGACTTGGATACCATGTGTCCTCCACAAGTGTGGAGTTCTTGATTCCATGTCCCCAGAAGCAGCTAGAACAGGCAAGCCTATGTTCACTCATCTAGTGGGTTCAGGGGCCTCACACAGCTAATGTTATAATTAGATCAAGTGCCATTTTAGCTGCTCCCCAGTCATTTGGATTTCCTCCATCAAAGTTCCCGTCCAAATGCTGGGCTTCTTCTTAGGGGTCTGGTGGTTCTCTGTTTTAAAGTAATTTGTTGGTTATGCCACGAGAAGTTTCTCCCATCCTGGAACCTGGTTTTTGGATTCATTCTCTGACACCTTTCTTGCCTTCTTGATTTTATCGTAGCTGAATTCTCCCATCATTATTGTTTCTGTGGTTAGGGCTTCCTAGACCTTGTCTCAAAATCATCCTCTGCCATATATATATGTATATATATATATATGTATATATATGTATATATATACATATATATGCATATATATATATAACCTTGTATTCTCATCTAATTATTTTGCTTTCAATTTTTATTCCTTTTCTTGAACTTACCTAAATTTTTTTATATTTTTATTTAAATGTTTTACTTTTTTTCAGAATTTCATACATGATTATTGTAATGAAATCATTCACCCCTACCCTTATACTTCTAATTCCTCCCATATTTCCCTCAACTAACTCTCAGGTTCATGACCTCTTCTTTATTACTGTGACTTGCTGGGGATGTAACTCACTGGAAGAGTGCTTAGAAAGTATTATGATCACATACATGCACACATGCGCATGCACATCTACACAATATGTGTGTGTTTAGGGTTAACCACTCAGGAATCACCGGCGGAGACTGTTTCTCGGTAGCCGTTGGTAGCATCTGGCACTTCATTTAAGAGTGTAGCCTTGTGAGATTGTTCCAACCATGATGGTATGTCAACATGGTGCTTAGTCAACTATATTGTCAAAAATCCACGAGTCTCACTTCCCTGTCATATCTAGAAGTTACCATCTACAAAGAGACTTCCTGGTCCTCCAGCTCTTAAAATCTTCCCACTCTTTCTTCCAAGCTGTTCCCTGGGCCTTTGGTGTAGGGGATGCATTGTTGATGTATCAGTTGGGGATCAGCATCCATATTTGATGTATCAATTGGAGATAAGCACCCCACATTTGATGCTGATGTATCAGTTGGGGAAGAGCACCCCACATTTGATGTTGACGTATCAGTTGGGGATAAACACTCCACATTTGATGCTGATGTATCAGTTGGGGATAAGCACCCCACATTTGATGATGATGTATCAGTTGGGGAAGAGCACCCCACATTTGATGTTGACGTATCAGTTGGGGAAGAGCACCCCACATTTGATGCTGATGTATCAGTTGGGGATAAACACCCCACAATTGATGTTGATGTATCAGTTGGGGACGAGCACCCCACATTTGATGTTGATGTATCAGTTGGGGAAGAGCACCCCACATTTGATGTTGATGTATCAGTTGGGGAAGAGCACCCACATTCAGTTGTTCTCTGCATTTTTGACCACTTATCTCTTTCTTGAATGTTAGACTGCAAAAAGAAACCTCTTTGATGAGGGGTGGAAACTACACTCATCAGGCAAGACTGGTGTGCGAGCTGCACATCGGAGTTAGGTCTGCAGATGTCTCATCTAAAATTCAAAAGGAATTAATCTCTCAGGAAAAAGTCAGGTCCCATTTTATATTTCTGATTTGACCCAGCTGCCGCCACCCTCCCTCCATGATTACCATGTCTTAAGTCTTCACACCGCACGTGTCTTCAGGATGAGCCACACTTCAAGGTTTAGGAGACTCCTAGTTTTGTTTTTTATTTCCAACAACATTTTTAAAAATTATCTTAGATTTGATTATTTAACATATATTTGAACATGGTCACCCCAGGATTTCCTAGGAATGGGGCCACTGAGTTAAAAGTATGTGAATTTACCTTTTCCTAGATATCGAGATTAATCTTGGTGGCCAACTTGAAAATATCTAAAATCATCTTGAAAAGAGGACTCTGGATGTGTCTGCCAGGGATTTTCTAGGTTAGGTTATTGATGTGGGATGACCCTCTCCAAATGTGGGAAGCCTTGTTCCATGGCCTGTGACCCCCTAGTCCATAAAGAGAAGAAAGTGAGTACCCACCAGCACTCTTTTCTGCCTTCTTCCCAACTTCAGGCTCAATATGGCCAGCCACCTCATGCCCCTGCCGCCATCTCTTCCCTGAGATGGACTAACCTTCCAACCATGAGACAAACAAATCAAACTGAAACAAAAGCCCCTCCTTCCTTGTGATTTCCAGGTATTTTATTGCAGCAATTAGAGAAGTAACTAATACATTGGGTCTATGTCTTGCTTCATAAAAACTAGTTCCCCCTTGAAATTATTAAAAATTCCCCCAACTTTTCTTGTAGTACTTGTAAAATTCCATTATATTTTTAAGTCTTTGAGCCATCTGGACTTTATTTTGGGGGAAGGAGCTTGGGAGAGATCCAGCTATATATTTTCCAAATGTCTGGCCAGTTGTCCCCAAATCACTACTGAATAATATATCTTTCCCCACTGATTTAAAATGCCATCATTATCATGCACCAAATCCCCATATGCATTTGGATCTATTTCTGGGATTTCTATTCTTTCCTTCAATCTGTCTGTCTCCTCCTCTTGTTTGAATGTACCACAGCAAGACACCACAAATCATGGAAGCCTGCTCCCTGAACACACTTCATTGCTTGACTTTCTCTATGGTCTCATATTTGATTTTCAACATGGCCCTGAGTCCTCTCAATTTGAGCAGAATTTGTTTTCACTCTGAGTTGTGGTCACTGACATATGTGTCTTCACTTGGAGGAACCAGATATCATCAGTAAGTCGGGCATTCCTAGCTGGGGTCCAGCCTTCCCATCTTTGATGATGTTCCCTTTGCATCTCCATGGAGATAGATGGTGGGAGAGCTTTGGCTGATTCCTGGGCACATTCTATTCCCATTGGGGATCAGGACTTTCTACCTGCAGAACACCTTTTAGTATAAGTTCAAACCAGCCAGCTGGCCTTAAGTCCTCTCGATTTTCTTTCTTAAAAGAATTTTGTTGACATTTGTACGTATGTGTCTCTCTGTGTATGTTTTCAAGTGGGGCACACACTTTCCATGGAATACATGTAGTCCAAGGACAACTGTTATCAGTTGCCTCTCTGCTTCTGTCATGTAGTACCCAGAAAATGAACTCAAGTCATCAGGCTCAGGGCAAGTATCTTTACATGCTGATCCATCTTGCTGGTCTTTAATTTTATTAATGGCTTTTAAAAGTCATTATTTCCCCTTATTTACAAGGGTATTTTTCTCTATAGATAGAATTCTAGCTTCTTTCTTTAAGCATGTTGAAAAGATGAGTAGAGTATCATCTGGTACTGTCATCTCTCCAGAGGTCAGCTGTCAACTGCTTAAGAAACTACCCTGAAACTCAGTGACTGGGAAATAGTCCAAGGGATCCATCACCATTGTATAAAAGTTGGGAGCCAATGGACATGGGATGGGCTCAGTTATGGGGATACCTCGTGAGTATTTAAGAGCTAGTGTCAGAAGACACAGACAGGATTCATTTGGAGGTTTACCTCTTAAGTGTGTAAGAGCTGGGATCAGTACATAACGAATATGCTCAGCCCCTCAGGGCACCTTCTTTCTCATGGACTGCCCACCTAAGTTCTTCATCACAGCTTATCCTTCTGTGAAGATGAGGAACCTGCAGACCCAGATCAGGCAGGAGAGGGAGAATCACCTGCAATGTAAGGACATAGCTGAGCAGGAAGGAAGAGGCTGAGGGTGCATCTTCCACATGATCTTACTTCTGATCCTTTGGTTATTTATCTTTTGTGGTTTTAAACTTTTTCTTTGTCCCCAATAATTTTACTGTAGTGTTTCTAGGCCTTTTTTTACCTTTTGGAATTCCTATTGCTTCCTGAATATTTGTCTGATAAGTTGAATGTACCTGCATGCACCTTATTGCCCCTGAATGCACCTTATTGCCCCTGCATGCACCCCTTTGCCCCTGCATGCACCCTGCTTGCCCCTGCATGCACCTGTTCTCCCCTGAGTGCACCTGCCCACTCCTGCATTCACCTGCTTGCTTCCTCTCCTTGCATTTGGGTACTTTCATACATATCAAACATTCCTCACATCCTCCCTTCTTCATCTCTTGCTCCCAACTATCTCCCTTCCTCTTTTCCCTGCCCTTCATCATTTATCCTGCTTTCAGAGCTGGTGATGTAGTCCTCAATGCAGGTAGAATGTTTTCACTATCAGAATGTCCCACGCGGTCCTTCCTGTCAATGGTCTATCTCTGAAATTTTCCACTTCCCAGTTATTCCTGAAATGTATTGATGAGCATTGTGCTGGCATTGAGAAACAACAGTTCCACATCAGCATCCCTCTGACCTTTCTGCCCCCTTTCTCTTGATCATGTCATTCACATGCATAGTAATGGTTGGGTGAGCTGGATAGTGTGCATGAAAAATGGAAGAGACTTTGACTAATATCTCACCCCTAAGTGATTTTCTTCAGCTCTGCAGAGCTCCCAAAGCATAGGAGCAGATCAAGTACAGCCATGACTAAGCTCTCTAAGACAGTTACCATTCTCTCCATCCTCTCACTAAGGGCACAGTCTGCTATGGAACTGAGGGTGTCTACAGGATCCCCAGGCCCTGGCAACCACTATACACCACCTTGTATCCCTACTGCTTGATTGTGTGTGGCTCTGCACTCTCCCTTACTCACACACCGATGAGCACCATAGAAGGAAGTAGCTCAGTAGCCTCTCACTCTCCATCCTCTCAGGCCCAGCACCAGCCTCTTCCCCAGCTCTGGATACCAGGCAGCTGGGACCACACTTCTTAAGAGAGCCAGTGCAGTAACAGCAGCCACAGAGGCCTGTTGGCATGCAGTGGCAGAGCTCCACACTCCGCTCAGTGCAATGGATAGACTAAGCCCACCAGGCACCTCTGACGTTCTGTTCCCATTTCATGGACAAACAGGAGACCTACCCACCCTAACATAGATCCACAGAAGCGTAGGAAGACATGGGAATAAGGCCCTGGTCATAGGGCAAAGTAAAAAGGCAGAGGCTAGAGAGACAGTTAAGAGCACTGGGGGCTCCTCTAAAGGACCAGGGTTCTTTTCCCAGTAGCAAGATGGCAGCTAACAACCATCTGTAACTTCAGTTCCAGAAGATCTCATGTCATCTCTCACCTTCATGGGCACTGTACGCATGTGGTAGACTTGAGTAATTGCAGGCAAATATACACATAAAACAAGATGAAATACTTTTTTTTTAAAGTACACAGGGCAGCAAGGTGTCTAAGAAACAAACCAGGACACATGAAAAAGAAAAGTCACATTCATAGGATGTGGAAAAAAGCATACCACCTCTGCCTAAAAGCCCTAACTGTTCCCTCTCTTCCAAACTTCCTCCTCAGCCCAATTGGAAGGGTGAGTGCCAATGTTTTCATTCTGAACTGAACTGTCCACCCCACCCTGCCTCTTGTGAGAATACACTTGAACTCCAGCACCAGTCTTTGGTACCTGGAACTGGTCCCATTTCAACAAGTCTCCTCAAAATCTGGTCATTTATTTTTATGTCTTGTAGCTTAATATTATCCACCTCAATCTTTATTGTTTCACATTTACAGTGAAAATAAAGCCTTACCCATCACACTAGGAAAAAGGGTATCTGAGTATAATAGTGTAAATTGTCAACTTGATAGAATCTAGAATTACCTCAAATATGGGGCTCAGGTAGGGAATGATAGCTGGCAATACCTTGGTTACATTAGTTGAGATGAGACCTGTCCACTGTGGGCAGCACTATTCCCTGGCTGGAATTCTGAATTGTATAAAATGGAAAAAGAGAGCTAGGCAACAGTACATCCATCACTCTCTTCTTCCTGATTTTTGTGTGACCAGCTGCTTCAAGCTCCTTCTGCCTTGCTCCACCATGATAGGCTGGACCTTGAACTGTGGGTGGGAATAACTTCTTCCTCCCCTAAGCTGCTTTACTTGGGGTGTTTTATCCCAGCAATAGGGAATGAATAAATGAATGTATTTTTCCAAGAGGCAGTTATGGTTTTTATTTCAGGAAACAAAGCTATTTAACAGGTTTTTATTTTTTTTGGAAGAGCATGAAATTTGTGGGAAAATAATTCCGTAATTTATGGGGGGGGGGAATTGTGACAAATGCATATTTATAAAATACGTGAAACATATCCAAGGGTAGAAAAATGCTAGAAAGAAACCATGAGCAGTGCACATGTTAGCTGATGAGCCTGATGATCTCTCCTCTTCTGTTTCTCTTCAACTTCCAATTTCCTTTAACAAAATTATTGCTTTTTAAATGGAAAAAAAAAAACCTTCATGAAACACTGTGTTCTGGATCTTGCCTCTCAGCTCACTGTTTGGTTCCTGAAACATCAGAACCTCCGTGTGCGTGACAGTCCCTGTGATAACACGGGAGCTGCCAACACCCTGAGCGGACACCTGCCAGCAGGTGTGAAGATACTATCACTTCACATGCAGAATCACATGCAGGGAAGGCACCTGCTCACAGTGGATACAGACAAAGGAGACAACTAAAGCATCCTCTTATTTAAAAAAATGATGCTAAAGGAATTGATAAAATCTTAAGCACAGGATAATATCAAACCAAACAGAATAATTTTTTTGAGACAGGGTTTTATGTATCCCAGGCTGGCCTTGTAGTTGGAGATGGACTTAAACTCTGATCTTCCTGCCTTTACCCCATGATTTCTGGGATTATAGGCATATGCCACACTGAGTTTGATTTTTAGTAACTACTAATCCTTTTGTCATATTTACCTACCTGTGTCAAGAGGTCTATCTGTGTGATTTTCCATTTAGTTGATTGGATGCCCATTTCAAACATCCAGCTGCCCCTTACACCACTTACAGTGTCAAGGAAATATGCAGAAATAAAATCAAACTGTCACAAGGGGAATTGTCATGTGATAGCTTAAGTCCAGGGGCACTGAGTTTATGGGTCTCCACATCAAGGTAGATAACCAAGGATGACTCTTCTTATGTCTGTCAGGCAACGCACTGATGATGGTCATAGATTTTTAAACTCTTTTCGGGTTTGTTTTTTGGAGGGCATTTATCGGAACATATGTGGAGTTGCCACCTTACTCTACCTGACCTAGAGAAGCAAAGAAATGGAGACCACACAGACCAAGGTTCCTCTCACCTGACAGGTTCAACTAATGGTGCTAGCAAAAGGAAGGCCCAAGTGACTAAGGTGGCTTGACAGACAGATGGTCTGTCAAGTGCACAGAGGGAAGGACCGAAACAGGAAGAAAGGAAGCTGCTAGAAAGATCATGACCTCATGAGCTACCTGAGAATGTAATGCAGGATTTACTGAATTCCTCTCCAGGGAGCTCAGCCAGATAAATCTGAACACCTTAGGAACAAACACGACATAAGCAATGAACACAGGTGCCCAGTACCACCACAGACCAGAAAAAAAGATGGGAGTGGAGAGATGGCTCTGTGGTTAAGAGCACTGACTGCTCTTCCAGAGGTCCTGAGTTCAATTCCCAGCGACCAGACCACATGGTGGCTCACAACCATCCATAATGGGGCCTGATGCCCTCTTCTGGTGTGTCTGAAGACAGCTACAGTGTACTCATATACATAAAATTAAAAATAGATTTAAAAAAAAGATGGTGGTCTCAAGCATGAGATCTGCGTCCTGGGGATACTGAGCCTCCTCTGGAGCCGCCTTTATGTCTTGAACTTCTGTACTAGACTAGGCGTCACACCTACGTCCGAACAGCCATCTACACCCATGTTTGCTGCTTCCCCTGAGAGTCTCCATAGATGGATTGTTTTGTCTTTTCTTCCATTTTAAAAACCTTGGAGCTTGAAGACATTGTTGAAAATGAGATGAAAGTGTTCTAAGGGAAGGGAAGTCCATGTCTTCTTTGCACCTTTCAGACCTCCTTACACCAGGGTTTGAGGTAATCCCACCCTCCATAGACAGCACAACAAATTAGCAACTATCTCTTCAGTGGATATTCATGGCCACCACGCTATAGTGTATGCAATCCCTCCTCCCTTTCTTCCCTAACACCACTGTGAATGCTCCCCTCAACCCTACACATGGCAGTTCTTAATAGGCCTAACACAGAGAAGAATGCAGGAAACTAGGCTGGTCCCTGAGATCCCTAAGGATAATCCTGATTCATCCCAGAGACTATAGGACCTCAGTTCATGGTACTTCTCAGGCTGCATATGAAAACAGTTGTAGGTCCTAGAAATATCAATGCCTAATGTTACCCCCCCCCAAACTCTCATTAACTGACAAGAAGTTATATCTTGGATTTTAAAATATCCCTGACAAGAGGATGACTTGCTCAAGGTGCCCATGGTATGCACACAAATGCTTGCATGCATGCAGAAACACACAGGCACATGAATACAGGGAACAGCAAGCATAGGACAAAAATATACAGCCTCTTCCTGTCATGGGATTGTCACTGGAGAGGAGGCCAGCTCTAGGCTGGCCCTGACTTTTCAATCCATTTGCTACTGTGAACACTCCTCATTCCCACTGGCTTAGCATCCCTTTCCCACAGCATCCTCCAAGGGCTAGGTACAAATGTCATATAAAGAATAGCAGAGCCTTGAAGTAAAAGGCTTAAATGAGATGAAGTTTAAGTTGCCTGGTGGGCCCCTCCATGGTCAGGTAACTTCCTCTAATGACCAAGACAGGACTCTCATTCAAGACCATTAGTCCAAACAACCGTCCTATGAGGCTGTCTCCTTCTCAAACAGGATCATGAATGTAGCTGTTGTGTCGATGGAAATGTCCAAGTGAACAGGCACACAATTATAGTGATACAGTTTGCTGAGAACATCTGGTTCTGTCCTGGCTTGTCCCTGGGGCAGTCCATGTATAATCCAGTTCTCAAATTTCACTTAATGAAGCATAATCTGACAATGATAAAAGAAATGCTTCACTCACCTTCTGTAAGTAAGACTGGCTAAAAATGTAGAACAGAAAGTGGCTCCTGGATTGCTTCTGAGAGCAGATTTCAAAACAGAAAATCCTCAGGGAAAAGTGTCCTTTCTGTTTGGGCCTGTGTTTCTTATAAGTTAAAATCCACATACGTGACCTGAGAACTTCCAAGCACCAGAAAGATTACCAGCATCCAGTCAAGTGACTGAACTACCTAAAACTAATAGCAGACCCAGGAAACTGAAGGATGAGTTTAAGGTTGATACCTGGGTTCCATGTGGCAAATCTGCATGCATCTCAGATTAACTGAAGAAATTATCAGCAACAAAGGTTGCACAGCCATACAACACACTGGTGTGTTGTCGAATTCACTGAGCTCTGGCAACTGGTCCTATCTACGGTGCTTGTCTGGACAATGAATTTATAATCACAAGCTATTAGATCTAAAGGGTTTAGATATCATGGGTTCTGATGCACACTTGAGAGTGGTAACCCCCAACCCCAAGAATGCAAAAGAGCGTATGGATATGGTCAGTCTAGAAGAGGGTCTGGAGCACCATTGTTTTCCGAGCTCCCTCTGTGGATCCAGCCACCTCACTAATACGAAACAGACCCAGTCTTATACTATGAAAGAATGAAGAGGTAAAATGGGCCATGGTCCCCTAACGCCAGGTTCCATTCTTCATTCCTTCTCCTATCAGCATTGTCATCGTTAACAAGAATTCATTTTCATCAACAACGTTGTCACAACTGCAATCATCATCATCACCACCACCATCACCAGTGTGGCCAGCATCAGCACTATGGTTATTGTCATTATTCACCACCATCAACGTTATCTTTGCCATTGAAATCATCATCATTATCATCACTATCATCATGACCAGCTGCATCTCTATCATCATCATTGACCATAGATTTGTCACTATCACCACCATCATTATCTTCCTCTTCATCATTCATTCACCATCATTGCTGTCACTGCCATCACTATCAATATCATAACCATAACTGTCATCATCATAATCATCTTCATGGTTGTCATCATAACCACCATCATGGTGTCACTGTAATCACCAAAGTCTACATCCCTTTCCTCGTCATCATCACCACTGTGTTCTTCATCATCATCATCATCATCATTATGGTTGTTGTCATAACCAACTTTGCCAAAATCATCACCCCTGCCATCTTTTTTCTTAGTATCACACCATCATCCTGGTCACCATGCTGCCGTGTCATTTAGAGAATTTCATCTGTATGCTGACTTCTACTTCAGCCTTTATGCCATGATTTATAGCCAACTATTAGATAAAAGATATTATTGTCAGTTTTGAGAAAAAGAAGTTGAGTTTCAAAGACGTTAAACAGCTCACTTAGGAGAACACAGGTATGTAGAGATGGTAGCTCAGATCACAGATCTGAGCCAAACAACATATGTGTGAATCTGGAACCCATCTAACTAGCTATGTGGTTGTGAGCAGTTCCTAACCTACCCTGTCCTCCTCTCCCATTACATTTAGACACTGAATAAACCCATCACATAGTTTTGTAGGAGAAACACCACCTTCCCACCCAGTCCTGTCCAGATCCATGCTGAATTTCTCCTCAAATAGCTCCAATAAAATAATGCATATGAAATCTCCAAACACACTAAAGTGTCATAAAACATTTGTAATAATCTGTAGCATTTTTACAATCTTCCTATATTTTGGCTACTATTCTTTGTTTTGTTTTTTGTTTTTTGTTTGTTTGGTTGGTTGGTTGGTTGGTTGTTTGGTCGGTTGGTTGGTTTTTGGTTTTTCGAGACAGGGTTTCTCTGTGTAGCCCTGGCTGTCCTGGAACTCACTCTGTAGTCCAGGCTGGCCTCGAACTCAGAAATCCACCTGCCTCTGCCTCTCAAGTGCTGGAATTAAAGGCATGCGCCACCACTGCCCGACAGCTAATATTCTTAATAACAAAACATAGAATACTGTCAGACTAGGTTCTTTACCTAAATCAGTTTTGCATTGCAATTTGCAAAGCCTTCAGTGGTAAAGTGCTCCTTTGCATTGATTTGCATATCCACAGAGAAATATCTTCCATGCTAATGATGTGAATGCTAAAATCCATAGAAGTAGTAATAAGAGCTCATGCTTGCTCTCGGTGCCATAGGCTTCTCTGCATAGAGCATGGTGGTAGCTTAGCACAGATCATGGGATTTTTACAGTAAGAAGGCCTCATCGAGAACCTCTGACCTGACAGGTCTCAGTGCTGAATGCTGATTGTTCACCTTTGGGATCTTACAAAAGTAGGAAAGAAAAGGTCATAGCTGCACTCACCCTAGAGATGATGATCTCATTCTGCTCATTGGAGCCTAGGCTTCTGGGTTTTCTAAAAGTTGACACATAATTCTAGTGGGCCGTCAAGGCTTCATTTTACAAATCAGAAATAAGAGAAGTGACTTCCTATTGAAGGGTAGAGGCAGACGCTACTTATCCTCATGTTTCTGGCTTCCAAGCCCACTGTGTTTAGACCTAGAGGTCACATGTGCCCAGATACACCTACCCACACATGTACACACCAGGGGTGCAGATTATATTAATAAAATGAGCACGGTATTCCACAGGGAGCAGACTGGAAACCGCATGGTTGGGGGTCTAGTTCTATCGACTGTGCTTTTTGTTTTGTTTTAGGAAGAGAGAAGCAAATATGAGTTGACACATCGTCACCTGCAGGAGAATATCTCGCTTTTTAACATCGGTTGAGCAAATCTCTATTCCCCTCAAACAACAAGAACAGCAGCGAAGCCTCCCAGATCACCGATAAGGCCAAGAGCAGCTATGTGTGCTATGCAGCCAGAGAAAAACATGAAGAATTGTAATCTGGATTTCCCTTACCGTCATCATAATGGGGTCTGGGAAAATAACAAAGCAGAAATGAAAGAATTCCATTTGCACATAGGTTATATTAAAATATGATGGTAGCTTTCTATGTCAACGAGCAGGGGGCAATACCACAAACTTCATTCTTTCTAGCTGAAGAACTTAGACTAGAAGGGACCCCTAGAAATGACAACTACACATTCTAAGCATGGCACATGGGACATGCTGCTTCTTATTTGTCTTTATTTTACAAATTTCTACATTTTTAGAATATTAGGGGTGCTGGGAAGAACTTATCACACATGCTGCCCTTCTCACTTCTGAAAAGTAAAAGGAGCCAGTGAGAGAAACCATCAGGCAGAACTTAATACTCAGAATCCTCATCAGTGGAACGCCTCTAGCAACAAACGAGGTGAACTTTCATGAAGGAGGGAATGACAGTAGGCAAGCTTGACACAGCCCCAGTTGTTCCTAGCTGAAGCGCATCATGGTGTAAAACTGCTAAAACACCAGGGCAAGGCCTGTCTCCATAGGTCGTGCGCCACATACAATCTTAAGAAATTGAATGAGGCAGCTTGCTGGGTAGACAGGAGACACTGGTTCTTCTGAGTGAGTCACTCACAGATTAGCCCTACAAATATCCTGGGAACACTGAGTGTCCATGGAAAGGGTCTCTGTCAGCATAGACAGACTTAAACCCTGGTCCTCAGCAGATTTGGCAAGTCTGGACTTCGCCTTGGAGACAAGGCTGCTAGGACACTTCCATTCATTCCCTGCTGCTCCAATTCTTTCACAATTTAACACTGCTCAGAAAACTGGGGACCTGACCTTTGACAATCCGACTCCTGCATGACTTGATTGGGCCCAGGATAACAGACAGAGAAATCTTCCCAGGCGCCTTGGAGTTGGAGGAGCCAGGAACCACTGCCAAAGGTTTAATGTCCTCCATGTTCAAGGCAATGGCATCTCCCTCCTTCTTTGAACTATCCGTTTTATGCTAACAAAAATCGGTCTCATTTCTTTTGTAAGCAAAGGAAAGAACAAAAAAGTAAAACACCCTGCTCCCTCCTAACAACTGACAACAGTGTGAGTTTGAAGAACTTGCCCAGCATGTTAAAATCCACACAACAGATTTCCAACCAAACGAATAAGGAGGTGAGGAAGTGGACCACCCCACCTCCCCACAACACAAAGTGATTCTCTTACTCCTGAATATTAAAGCAACAAAGAACACTTCCCAAATGAGTGAGCTAGCTAATCTCTCTGCCTGGAAGGTATCAGGACTGATTCATTCCACCTGCTCAAACTCATTTTTCAAGAGAAAAGGATAACACACAGGACACTCCCAAGACACTTCAGTTTGCTGCATTCCCGTCTCCAGCCCAGCAGTTGTTCTCAGAGATAGTACGTGTGTGTATGTGCGTTTATGCATGTGGAGAGGTGTATGTGAATGTGCCTGTTCAAGTGTGTGTTTGTGCATGTGTGTGTGTGTGTGTGTGTGTGTGTGTGCATGAGTGCATTGTGTTTGTGCACGTGTGTGTGTGCATTGGTGCATACATGCGTGCATGCATTTGTGTTTGTGTGTGTGTGTGTGTGTGTGTATCACTCTTCATGTAAGCACTAAAGGAGCCTGTGTAGTCAATTCTGATTGCTATATTATATTATATGTTATATATTATATAATATATTATATTGTTTATAATCACCATTGAAAACAAATCTCTAGCCACAACTTTTGAAAAAGTTTCTAGATTAGGTTAACTGGTCTGGAAAGATCTACCCTAAATGTGGACAGTACCATTCTTAGGATCCTGGACTGAATAAAAAGCAAGAAGAAAAGCTAAGCAAAATGACTCATCATGGTCTGCTTTTTGACTGACTTAAGCTCCTGCAGCCATGCCTTCCCCACCACGGTGGACTATGCATCCTCACCCTGAGTCAAAACTAACTCTTCCTACCTAAAGTTGCTTTGTCAGATGTTCTGTTATAGCAACAGGAAAGTAACTAATCCAGAACATGAAAATAGTCACTCCTCTCTGCCACATCATAACTGACGCAGAAGGAAAGAGTAGAGGTTGCTGTGACTTTCACAAACATGCACGCACACACGCATGCACGCACACATACACACGCACTCACCCACATGCACATTTTCACACATTAATCCTATGGCCTTTGCAAAGCAAGTAGGGGGTTTAGTCAGAGGAAGAATCAGAAGATCCCTTATCATTATGTCTGGGTAGGATTCTTCCCAGTGTGTCACTAGCAACAAACAATCTAAGTTTGCTTTCTGGCAAGTAAGTACCATGGCTGCCCTGCACAGCTCATGATGCAACAGAATCTAAACAATAATACATATGAAAACCCAGTGAACACACGAGGTTAATGCCATCGACCCTTACAGTATATACTTGTGTGTTGGCACAGCTGTAGAGTAGTCCGGGAACACTGGTACCCAGGACAGCCTAAAACAGGTTCCAGATTAATTCCTTCCCTCACCTCTCAGTCAACAACTCAGAGTGAGTGTTACACTGAGGACAGTGCCTCGTAGACCACCCTCCCCCAGTTGACTTACAGTACACAAATGCCACTTCCCTTGGAACTATACTTCCAAAGGTGCCATAAACAGATGTCCCTTGGATAGTAACTGCACATCTGAGATGCCCACAGCTCAATCACAGCATGTGCTGGGCCCAGAGGCTGTCTGTCTACACTCCTCTTCCCCAGCTGCTGTGAGGTCATACTATGGCTGGAAGTCACCCGCATGGGAAGATTCATACAATTGAATCATGGGATGGCTACAGCAACCCTGCAGAGATTCAGTTGTTACACACGGGCCGTCACTCCAGAGGTTGGGCACTTACTTGCCCAGAGGAAAATGCTAAACAGAATCCTCAGTCCCTACATGTACTGCAATATTCTACTTTAATAGCAGAGGCTTTGTGTGCTTTCTGAATTATGGCATCAATACTCATTAATCACCGAGTCTTTTGATCATGGATGGAAATATCAACAGCTTGGTGATCTCAGGAACCCATTTCCAATGCCCTTAGCAAAATGAATCAAAATTACATAAGGACTTAGCAGATTTTTTTCCAGTATCACAGCAAGCATAACTCATAATCTTATGGAAGAGAAGCTGAAAAAGTGGCAAACAATACCACCAACAAAAACAAGATGTCCTCCTGGCAGCAAGCCACTGCTCTCACTAAACAAAGCGTCTTGTAAAGACCTGCTTTGTCAAGGTGTGTCTACAACAGAGCCTGGGGTGGGCTTTAGCTGAAACAAGTACCTTCAGGGGCACTAGCTCATCCTTTCATGCCTCCAGGTCCTCATCCCTGGAGGAAGACTGCAAATCAGAGAGACTAAGTGTGCACTCCCTGCTCCTCCTTCCTCTGTAATCTAGCACCATCTCCATGGCAACCAGGCTCCAGGAGAAAAAGAGAAGAGGTTTCCTTACTCCCTGGCAACAGGGGGTTTATAAACTGCAAAACATATTCTGGAACACTAGTCCTGAGAAGTTAGGAGGTCTAGATGGCCCTGAAGTGTACTCATTAAAAATTTAAACTTAGCTTCAAAAGAACACTGACCAATATAATAGTCACCGATGGTATACACACCTTAAGTATTATTTTTTGAAAAACAAGTTAGCTACAAATATCTTTTTAAAAAAAAGAAAAAAAGAGAAAGGTTTTGTACATCCAAAAGACAAAAACTTGCAAAGCTAGAATTACTCTAGTATGACCCTCAGGTACCTTTCCTGATGGCCAATCTGTTTAATTTGTGATACACAGGCCTGGTACCACTTATAACAGATGTCCTTCTTGATAGCATCTAGATAGGTGTCAAACTCAACCAGGGAAGACAAATGAGGCCAGACTTGGCAGAAAGTGGCCAGGTAGATTGAGGCAGACAGCCATGGGACATGACTCTTAGCCCTGATTTCTTTCACAATCCCACAGGACAGACACCCACCACTAGTCGTTGATCATATCAAAACTTAATTGTAGAGAGAAGATACACAGATCTATAGGCACTCCTAAATGTGCTATTTCATGGAAAAGCTAATTCGGCTCTCATGCTGGGTAGCAGAAACAGATAAATGTCTCACAGATAGGAGCTACACATCTGAAGATGGCATATCCTGAGGCATATCCACATTGTGAGCTGCCTGTCCACGCTCCTCCTAACCAGCTACTGTGACCACAGCTACCGTGGCTGGAAGTCAGATACATGGAGACATTTATAACCCAGAACCCTGGAAAGACTACAGAGAGCCTGCTGTCATAAAACTGACCGGCCCCTTGGGATTGAGTAGCAATCAGAGAGAGCCTGCCTACAGGGGAGCTTGAGGTAAAGTGTGGAAAGCATGCAAATGAGTTTTCTCAGTTACATAGTTCCTCATCTCCTCATGTTTAAAACTGGTGGGTTTGGGAGTTAACTTGACATATGGGTAAATTCATCCAGAAACTAGAGCTAAAATGGAAAGCGTATGACAGAAAATGTCAGTGAGTGCATCCAGCCTGCACCTGGAGCCGGGAGCAGCCCAGCGCTGAGAACCACACTCTCTTGAAGGTCCCTGGTCCTGTCAGCGTAGAGCAAGTGGCTCCTGCCAACGTAGAGAAGGTGGCACTCTGCTAAGGCAGGTGGGGAAACCAGGACATCTGGGCTTTGTCGAGCTTTGAGGGGAAACTGAGAAACTCACAGGAGCACTGACGACAGGGTGGATCCCAGTCTTGTGCCCCTTGATAGCTGCCCTTGAGGCAAAAGGGGAGGGGGTTGGTGAGGTCACATGAGGAGTGGAAGCACTTCCTCTCCACATCCCATTGTGGCAAGCAGGGAGATCCTGGGACACAGAGGTTCTGGACAGTCTCCAACTGTGACCCATGTGTGGCCATATAAAGTCCTCTGCAAAGGTCTGTGAAGACACCAGCTCCCTTCTGATCTAAGCACAGTACTCTGCTTAACCTCATAGTAAGATGGTCATTTCCTTCATCAGAGCTGTCTCGGGGTGAGACCACAGCATGAATATTAGAGACAGACAACACAAGTAAACCTCCAGTGTGTTTTATTTCTTGCTTATGCACCCTGAAGAAACTGAGGGAGCTCGCCAGAACAGGGTCTCACTAAGCAAAGCAACTTGGGTAGAGTAAATAAATAAAATAATTAATTTTGAAAAAAAAGACTTTGGATAGTGTACACCCCACCTGTACTTCCAGTCAATAGTCTCCATGGCAACTGTACTGGGCAGAGATTTTTCCCAGGCCTCAGTCCCTCTGTGATAATTCTCTCCTGCTCCTAGGAACACAGTTTACCCAGGTCCAGTCACCTGCATGTTGACTGTCCTCCATTCTTGGGTCAGTCTTTACTAGATGAGGACTTACCTCTCTGGGCTATTCTGTACTTCCTGGGGAATCTTAAGACTTGTTCTTAATTGGCTTATTCTTACCTCCTGGTTTCTTTCCTGTTACATGTGCATGTGTATGTGTATATGTGTGCATGTGTGTGTGTGTGTGTGTGTCTGCATGCATGCATGTGTGCACACATGTTTGTGAAAGTCACAGCAACCTTTACTCTTTCCTTCTGCGTCAGTTATGATGTGGCAGAGAGGAGTGACTATTTTCATGTTCTGGATTAGTTACTTTCCTGCTGCTACAACAGAACATCTGACAAAGCAACTTAAGGAAGGAAACTGCATTTCCTTATACATTCTGGGCTGGCAGTTGGTGGGTTGGGAGCAGTGGAGGACAGTACTTTCAGTGTTGGCACTGTTGCGTCCCAGTGACCTCACTGGTGGCTTTGCGACAAAATGACACATGCCAGAGAGATGGCAGATTTCATTGTTCCTGCCAACAAGTGATTTGGGGGGAGAGGGGGTTATCATAGCTCACAAGTTCAGGTCGCAGTCTCTCATGGCAGGGAAGCCACAGAGGAAGGAGCTTCTAGCTATTCACATCAGAGCCGCAGTCAGGAGTGGAGAGAAAGGAGTAAGTGCATGCTTATCCAGGCTCACCCCATCCTAGATGACTTTGCACCGCTGTGATAAAATACAAATCAAAACCAAACAGCTTGGGGGGAGAAAAAGATTTATCTGACTTGAAGGTTCCAGTCCATCTTCAGAGGGTCCAAGACAGGAGCTTGAGGCAGAAACCATGAAGGAATGTTGCTGACTGGCTGGCTCTCTCTGGCTTGCTCAGTTACCTTTGTCAAAGACACTCAGATTCACTAATGACTTTCTGGGCTTCAAAGGGCTTTTGGGCAGTCTCTTTTCTCTGGTTCTGCCATCCACAACACATGCGTGTGCACACACACATACACACACACACATGCACATACACATATACATCCATGCATGCATACACACACGTGCACACACATACACCTGTGCGCACACATACACACACATGTGAATATGCACACATACAGACACACACGGACACACATACACATGCAAAAATATACGTGCACACACACACATGTGCATGTGCACACACACACACATACACATCCATACACACATACACACACATGCACATAACACACATGCACACACATAGACATAGACACACATACACATGCACACACACACACACAACTTGTTTTGTAGGTTCAAGGTGTCTCTACTACACACCTGCTTCTATCCTTGGTGGTCAGCCCACAGTCCTGGTATCTCCACACTTCTGGAGTCTCCGCTGTCACCGAGGTTACACCATCTCCAATGGCCTCCCTTGGCTTCTTTAAGGACTTTGACCCCACCACATTTTGCCAAACTTCAGCTTTTCTCCGTGACCCCTTCAACCCTGGGGTTTCTGCTACTACTGAGGCTGTACCCTCACTGATCTGATGTCCCTCTTCAGCAAAACCCCGACTCTGCCACACAGTGCCAAACCTCACCTGGTCTTCATGACACCTTCATGCCTTCAAAACCAATACACGTGGGAGACTCTTACACATACTTGCCAAGTTCTGCTGCCATAACAGACCGCAGGCCTTGTGTGCAGAAGATTTTACCTGGTGGATGTTGGTCTCTTACTAACCACAGTGGATTCTTCAGCCCCAGCTAGCCGGTATCTATTTCCTCAGTGAGGCACAGGTTTCACTTCCTCAGGTTCTTAAAACGTCACATGGACGCCTTGAAAGAGCCTTTGAGAAACTCTCGGACTCTCTCCGAACCTTCTTCACAAGGCAGCTTCTCATCCCACACACTGAGGGTGGCAGGGGGATGGCTGGGGTTGCATATGCATGTGCTGGCTTTTTTTTTCTCAGCATTTTATCTTACAAGCTCCCATTAAACTCTAAGCACTCAATGGTTTTTCCAGCCCGAAGTCCAAAATGCTTCCACAATCCTCCCATGAAGCAGCACAGCTATGCTTTTCTTAGCAATGTCCCATCTCTGTTACCAAGTCTGCCTTAGTTTGGTCTCGTTGCTGTGTTAAAACAGTCCACCCAAAACAGCTGGGCAAGGTAAATGTTTATATGTCTCATGGGATGCAGTCCATCACTGGGAGAAATCAAGGCAGGAGTGTAGAACAGAAACCATGGAGGACTACTACTCACTGGCTGGCTCTCCCTGGTTTGCTCAGCTACCTTTCTTGTGCAGCACAGGCCACCTGCCAAGGAAGGGATGACACTACCCACAATAGACTTGGCCTTCCTACATCAATTAGCAATCAAGACGGTGTCCCGCAGACATACCCACAGGCCATCTGATGGAGGCAATTCCACAATTGAGAATCATTCACTCTTCTCAAATGTGTCTACAGCCACGTCCAGTTGACAAAAATCAATTGCATACCTCTCCTAACAATTTCTCTGGCTTCTTCGGGATATGAGATGCAAATAGCTGTATAGTGTGAATTGTATTACAAATAGCAACTGCAGTGTAAAAATCCAAGCTGAATGCATATACCATGTGGTGGTGTTTCTGGGAACTGAGACTACAAAACTCCAGTACAATCTGAAACGGTGTTGTTAAGACAGTCAACGTAAGAGTTTTGAGAATCGGACACTAACCAAGGCCACACTGCACAGACGCCTGGTGCTCAGAGTTCTGTCCGTAATACCCAGCTTAGGGAAGATCTTGAATTCATAAGACCTGGGCTGCATGTAGAGCCCGAATGTGCCTCCATTTTATAACAATGAAATCCGCCATCTCTCTGGTGTGTGTCATTTTGTCAAAAAGCCACCAGTGAGGTCACCAGGACACAACAGTGTCAACACTGAAAGTACTGTCCTCCACTGCTCACAACCCACCAACTGCCAGCCCAGGTTTATAAGGAAATGCAGTTTCACAAAGACTCACTGCACAGGCATTGCCGGGAGATGGGGTGAATACATGCTCCATGAGGGTGTGTGTTGTCAGTAGTCTGACCAGCCCAACAGGCACCAGAGAGTGTGACCCTGCTTCTGTAGGGCAATCTGCTTCTCTCTGAGGTGATGCTGCCCCCCCCCCCCCGAGAATCACTGTGCAGCAGGGCTTCCTCAACATGGAGCTATAAATACTGTCAGAGCAGAGGGGGTGTGAACTCGGCTGCAGTCTCTCTATTTCTACACACACACACACACAAACACACACACACACACACACACACACACACACACACACACAGAAAACTCCTGACAAGACATCCTTGAAAGCGGAGAGACACAGAGAGTCCCCAGAGCAAAGTGGCCCAGGCCATCCTCCCTGTCGGAGTACGTGGGAAGAGGCATGGATGTTTTAAAACGAGCTGAATCTTCAACCATGATTCACATCTAGGCTTTAATGCCAAGGCTCAGAATTAAAGAGCTTTTCCAGTTAATATGCCAAATTAGACTTAGCTTCACATGGTTTAATTCTGTAATTAATTTCCATCCCTTTTTGGGTTTGATTAATTGGAATTCGGGAGTGGAACAGGCTAGCGGTCACACCAGTGCTACTATAATCTTTATGTCTTACACCTGGGCTCTTCAGGCTTCTACTAAGGAGGGCATCGCAGGGACCAGTGAGTGCGCCTGGATCTGTAACAGCACACACCAAGAAGCGGTGCCTGACATCATCTACAGTCGTGTGCACAAAAGACAGTGCCAGGGCGCACAGCAGACAGTTTCTCTTTGAATGAGAGCACAGACACATTTGCATAGTTTGTTTTTAAGTTGTCCTGTGATAAACCTGAGGGAGAAAATGTTGCTGACTGACACTTTCTTTTTATAAAGTTGGCCCTTGCTGCCCTCTCCTGTTAGTAAGAGAATACCAAGAAGCCACCTTACACAGAATGCCAGATTCACCATAGAGGTGAGAGACTAGCTGAAATCCCATAACACATCTCCTCTACACTCTGCTCCATGTGCCTGGGAACAGTTCTGATGCTCTGTCCCTGCACAAGAGCCTTCCTAAGGGCAGAAAATAAGCAGTCTTAGGCAGGCTGCTCTGCTAACCTCAGCCAATACTAACTGCTCAGACAGAGACTGACAGAAGTGCGTGGCTACATCCTGACTCTCCAGGCTGGTCAGGGAAAGACGTGGTGGCTGATAGGAGCCAGGTGGGCAGAAGGACTCCAAGAAGGCAGGAGCCCCTGGACAAGAACATTAGTCTGGAGTGGGGTAGGGTCACCTGTTTCTGTCAGATGCCAGCCCTCCAAAATGCATCTACTGGAGCATTTACAGACTTGCCCCTGACTTTGCTGAGGAGAGACTAGACTCCCTGCTATGGGGTCGATAAGTGCCTCAGGCCCGTGTCTCCTCATCACTGGCTCTCTGCAGACAAGGGGTTTCTGGTGAGAGTGGAAGATCTGCCCACCCCTGGAAGTTTTCCTGCTATTCCCTGGTGGCTTCCAGGTGACCATGGTTTCAGACTGTCCTCAGGCCTTCTCATCTGAGAACACATATCAGGGAAGGAAGCAGAAAGAACAGGGCAAGATGGAGACCAAAGTTACTACTAAAATGAGTGTGTCAAAGTGATCTACTCAAAGCTCCAATGGCATGGAAAGAGCATTGGCCAAGGCCAGGCCTGAATTCTATTGTGCTGACTCCCCCTTCCCCCACTGCCCCCCAAAAGTAACCTAAGGATGAGGAGTCCCATCCTCAAGATTCACGTTTGTGGGGGTGATTATGTAATTAACAGCACTCTTGCTGTGGCGCCTGACGCTGGGTGAGCTAGACCACACAGTGCCTGAGACGTCCCTAACACGATGCTCTCTCACGTGAACAACTGTTTCACTGGCCCGCCATGATCATAACTGTACTTACTGGCTACACTTTTGTAAGGCTGCACCACATTTAGAATTTCAGTGGAAACATACCTCCGGACATAGGAGGAGTTCCAGAGAGTTTAACTGAGGAAGGAGGTCTCACCTCGAACGTGGGTAGGACTCGCCCACGGGCTGTGATCCCAGACTGAGTGAAAAGGGAGAAAGCACTGAAGCATTGGCGATCTCTCCTCAGCTTCCCGACTGCAGCCACAGGGTGCCCAGTCACCTCACACTCCTGCTGCCCTGTGGCTCTCCTCTGCACTCTCTGCCACAGTGGGCTGTGTCCTCAAGCTCTAAAGCAAAATAAACTCTGCGCTTTATGTTGCTTTTGACAGGTTATTTTGTTACAAACTCGGGTAAAATAACGACTGCAACTCTTAAAAGTCATGCCCTGGTGTTAACAGATTGTTACTCCTCGCCCATACTTTATCTTCACGAGCATCTTCAGTTCTGACGCTGGCCATTTGCTACACTACATGAGCTTGTCTCCATGACAAGATCCCAGGGCTTGGCATGCTGCCTAGTCCCGGATATACCTGAGGCGCTGTGAGAGACACTAGACCCAGAGAGATCTCCTGCCTAAGCTCTGTTCCAGTTCCTCCATTAGAAACTGAAGCTCCGGTTTCCTGCACCAATAACCATCACGGGGCCCTGGTTCATAAGGGACCTCATAAGGACTGGGATCCTGAGGAAGGGGAACTAGTCCCCTATGAACAATGACACTATGTATAAAAAGGGACAGCTGTGCTAGACAGGCAGTCAGGGCCACCCTGAGCCTTCTCTGAGGACAGCAGCTATTTGCTTGGAGACAGGGAGGAAGTTGAGGAGGGCAGGGTGTATGCTGACCTGTTCCTGCCTCACTCATCTCTGTGTGTGGCCTGCCATGGCACTCAGTGGAGGAACGCAGGTCTGAGATGGGATAGATCAGGTGCAAACTTCCTCTGGAGGAATCGGGACCTGACCCGTAGATCTCTGTCTCTCACCTTAGGGGTGCATACAAGGACTTAGACTTGATGTAACTGAACATGTGATCACGTCAGTCCTCAGAGTCAGTAGCTGGGCTCTGAGCACCCAGTTAAGAGGTTCACCTGCCCATTACATCCTCGGGCAGATGGAGCAGGATCACCTTGCTTCTACTCTCTCTACAGCCCTCTTGAGGTTACAGGGATGTAGAGTACCTGTTTCTTTTCATTTTCGAATTTCTCAACCACAACTGGGTCTGATGACTGCTTGTGCAATTTATCAGGTTATGCAGAATGTGGCCAGAGCTATTCTGTTTTTACTGGGGAAAAAAATAGTAAGAAATTTTAGTTTGACAACCGAGAGGCTGTGAAGAAGCATTGTCAGCTATAGAAGTAGACTGAGTTCAGGATTCAAATCTCTTCTAAGTGATCAGAAGGTGCCTAGAGCCCAGGAGGCATAAGGCCCTAGGTGGCGATCGTGCTCAGCTCTGCCCTCTGTGCAGTGAGGTAAGCTGCAGCTTTTCCAGGCTGACTCTGGGTACTGTCCATGGGACACCATCACTGTGCTGGTCTCATGGGGGAAGACCAGAATGGCAGCCCTGTGGCATTATGAGATTACTACCTGCTTATAAGGCAACAATTGGTGGGTTTCCAGATTCCAAAGACATGGTAGCCATGGTCCCGAGTCCACTACTTCCAAGGACTGGGATAGGACCTTTGGTGAAGCTCTTTGTCAGCTAAGGATTCTAAGTCTCTGGCCTTGGAGATCACCAATGGTCTCACTCCTGAGCTTTTCTTGGGCGATTCTGAATCATGATTTTGGGAACTTCATGCAATAGCTATGCCATCAGGGTTCAGGGCATGCTGCCCCCAAATTCTGCACACTGGCACTTGAGCAAACACTCAAACAGGAACACTCCATAGCAAAGCTAGAATTCTCAGGTTTCTTCCAACAGAAGCTGCCACCAGACAGTCTTCCAGCTGTGGGCTCCATTCAGGCACACAGCTTACTGAATCCCCAGCTCACTCTAGGGCCAGTAGCACAATGGTGATTCCAGGCTGAGAATGGGAGAACAAATGGAGATTCTGAATTCAAAGCCAAGATCCTGTGCCTCTTGTCCTACTGTCTGATGCTTACCCTTTCTTCTTTGAAAAAAAAATGTTCGCTCCACAGGTGTGTAGGAACCAAGCTTGAAACTGACTACCAAAGGAGCAAAAGGTTTCTGCTGCATATCTGTTAAGAGGATGGACCCAAGGACACAGAACCCTGCCAGTCCCAGAACAGGTGGAGATTTTACATCCACCATCCATTAAAATCCCTCAGACCAAGACTTTGATTAAAAGGACAACAACATCCAAAAACCTGTCTCTATAACATCATAACTTGTAAAAATGTAACAGACCCTCCATGCTAATAACAGAAGCAACATCTCACACATTAGGAGGGGCTTCTTAAATGAACTCACACTCTACACAATGTCTACCCTTTGTTTTGCTGCGTGTGTGTGTATGACACTCTGTGTGTATAATTGTGTGTAAGTGTGTGAGTCCGAGTGTTTTATGTGACTGTATTGTATGTTTGTGTGTGAGTGTGTTTGTGTGAGTTTGTGTATTGTATGTATCTGTGAGTATGCATGAGTATGTGAGTGTGCGAGTCCATGAGTGTGTAGGTGTGTGTGAGTGAGTTTTTGTGAGTGTGTGAGTATGTGTGAGTGTGTATGTGCACACATGTATGCTATTCATATGTATGGAAGGCCAATGATGTTTTCCTCATTTCTCTACCTTGTTTGTTTGTTTTTGTTTGTTTTGAGGCAAGGTCTCTCAGTGAGCTTGAAGCTTGTGGTTTCAGCTAGACTGGCTGTCTAAGAAACCCTTGGTATCCTTTTATCACCCTTCCCACCACATACACCCTGGAGTTACAGAAAAGATCTACTGTGCCCAGCTGTTACGTGAACTCTGGTGATCTAAACACTGGTTTTAATGTCAACAAACCATCTACCCAGTCCTGTTCTGTGTTTTGTTTTTAGTGAGTATGAATTGAGGTTATCAAGGGGAGGGGGTTTGGGGGCAGGGGAAACCAAACCCATGCTACAGATACTACAAGGCTGAGAACATCTGTGGTTGGAGAGAGGTGAGAATATGGCAGGTCCAGGGCCCGGTGACAACTTATCTTGAACTATCTTCAGCCCCTTGACCACTTGTGTGTTATGATTTAACATTTTATAACCATTAGGTAAGACTTCTTGGAACTTGAAACGTGCTATCAGAGCACTGGCCTTATAACCCAGAGACTGAGGATGCCGTCAGACAGCATTGGAAGCCTGCACCCCAGACTTCCTCCCCCTTTACTGTAACAAACCCACCTGGAGGTCTCATCAACAGATTTGAAAACTATCTTGACTTATAATTCTCTTCATTATTATGAAAACATCATAAAACAGGGGGCTGAAGAGATGGTTCAGTGATTAAGAGCACTAGTCGTTCTTCCAGAGGACCTGGGTTCAATTCCCAGCACCTGCGTGGCAGCTCACTACCATCTGTAACACCAGTTCCAGGCTGGATGTCCCTCTTCTGTCCTCCACGGGCACCAGGCACACAAGGGCTACGCAGGCATCCATGCAGGCAGAGCAGACATACACATAAAACAAAAATGAAAACCGTAACAAAACACTTCTGGAAATGTAACCATTGGAACATGGTGTTTGTGGAAATATGAATCTGTGCTTTGGGGGATGGGGTGGCTCATGACTGAGTCCAAAATAAACTAATCCTTATTCTCTTTGAGGTGAAAGCTGTTTCTGTGTCAACATCAGTATAACGATGGGTTTCATTGTGACATCTTCATACAAATGTATCATTATGAGATGGGAGCTGCTTTTGTTAAAATGCACTGACTTGGGTCCTGTCCTGGCTACTTTTATGTCAACGTGACAAAAAACCATCTGAGAGAAGAAAACATTAATTGAGAAAACACTTCCATAAGAGTGGGCTACTGGCAGGCATGAAGGGCATTTTCTTAATTAATGATTGATGGTGGAGGGCCCTGCCCACTGTAGGTGGGGCCACGCCTGGATTAGTGGTCCCAAGTTCTATAAGAAAGCGGGCTGAGAAAGCCACAAGGAACAAGCCAGTCAGCAGCAGTCTCTCTTGCCTCCCACATCAGCTCCTGTCTCCAGCTTCTCCAGCGGACTCTAATGACACACTATGCTGTGAACATGTAAGCAAGATAGACACTTTCTCCCAGGTTCCTTTAGATCACTGCATAGCACCCCTATCTAGGACAAGACCCCAAGAAACTGAACACAGGGAAAAAGCCTCGGGTCCCTACCTTTGTTCTGTGTTGGTTTTTTAGGCTGAAGGTCTAACTTTTAGTTCTGAACTTTTCCAGTTCATGGTGAGAAGGCCATTGACAAGAAACCAGGAAAACAAAACAAAACAAAACAAAAAAACAAACAGGGAAGTGTTGTGACAGACACTGCAGAGCTGTGCTCTGGAACCAGAGCCTTTGTCCAGGACCAGACACTAACCAACCAGGAAGGACTCTTTATATTTGTACAGTGATGACTGCAAACTGGGAGTTAGCGCAGTGACTCACCCTGACCTCCCAGGACCTCACACCACCAATGTGGACTGGCTTCATTCATGTGGCAGGAATCCCTGCACACAAAAAAAGCTGCCTTAACCAAACAGTTACTTCTCCAGATTAGAGAACGGCCCCCAGCTCCAACCTCCCTCCCAGACCACTGCATTACACCTTAGGCAGAGCTCTGGCCACCCATCCTGACAGTTCCCTGTGGGATACTCAGTGGTCCTGTTTCCTTTCTGTGCTGGTCCAAAGGGTCAACTGTTACTTTTCTTATTGCTGTGACCAAAAACCTGATAAAGGCAGCATAAAGGAAAGGGGCTTGGTTTGTTTACTTATCTTTAGATTTATTTTATTTTACATGTGCAAGTGGTTTTGCTCATGTGTACATCCATGTCTGTTTATTGTATGCATATGGTGCCCACAGAATAATTTCCAGGATACCTGGAACTTGAGTTTTACAGAAGGTTGTTAGCCACAATGTAAGTGCTGGGGATCAAGCCCATGTCTTCCACAAGAACAGCATCTCTCTGACCCCAGACAAGGGACTTATTTTAGCTTAGAGTTGAAGGGGACACAGTTCATCCTGGTGGGGAAAGCATGCTGACAGGAGCTTGGTCACAGCCAGGAAGCTGAGAGAGATGAATGGTGCATTTCTCTCTCTCTCTCTCTCTCTCTCTCTCTCTCTCTCTCTCTCTCTCTCTCTCTCTCTCTCTCTCTCTCTCTCTCGTCTAAGACTCCAGGTCAAGGAATGGTGCCACGCACACTCAGAGTGAGTCTGCCCTCAGTTAAACTTTTCTGAAACTATCTTCATAACACAGTGGTGTTTCCATGGGGATTCTAAATCCTTTTAGCTCACCATGAGTGTTAACCACCAAACGTCCTCTCGATACATTTGTTGGGAATGGGTGACCCTCCCCTACTGGAGCTAATGAACCCCAGACTCCTACTCCAAAAGCTCTAATAACACCTGTGTTCTGCTCGTGTTCAGCCACACTGCTTACTCTTCATCCTTCTCCCACTGGTTCCTAAGCTGCTTCCCTCTTTTTCTCTCCTTCCCAGAAAGGTTTTTGTCTCACAGTTTTCTTCAAATTGCAGTGTGAGAGAAATGACGCTTCCCTCTCCAGTCTGGCCATGATGTGAATAGATATGCCTTCCTTAGCTAATGGTGTTTCCTATTTTCCTCTAAAAACAAGGACTTTTAAAGGAACTGTCCTAATTTCCTTTAAAAACCAAGGCAGTAGATTATTGACCCTGCATCTTGGAAACAGTATCTCAGAACCCTTCGGTCCTCCCATGAAATAGAGCACTTCTTGTCCCTTTGTTCACTTCTGAAGGCTCCAGGGCCAGGTAACACTAACATTACACACATGTGTTTACTTTTCCTCTAGCACAACTGGTCTCAGCCATGACCCTAATTCCTGGAAAGAAGTTGTGTTTGTAAAGACAGGTTAATCAGAGCTGCAGTGATGTAGAGGGGATGAAACTTACAGACCCAGGGGCTAATTACCCATGGGCTAGCTGTATTACCCATGGGCTAGCTGTATTACCCGTGGGCTAGCTTTATTACCCGTGGGCTAGCTGTATTACCCGTGGGCTAGCTGTATTACCCGTGGGCTAGCTGTATTACCCGTGGGCTAGCTGTATTACCCGTGGGCTAGCTGTATTACACATGGGCTAGCTGTATTACACATGGGCTAGCTGTATTACACATGGGCTAGCATTAGCCCCATGAACAGCCAATCTTTGCTCACCTTGGTATCTTACCTTGCTTTGACTAATATACATATCTTTGGAATCTATTAATGTATCGACTCAAAAGCTAAGAATGTCATCGGATAGTGTCTGAGGTTTATAGAACCATCCCCCCACCCCCCATCTTGCTGTAACTGCCTCCACTGATGTGAACCACCAGTGTATTTTAAACTGGCCTTAATTTATGACTGTCTTTGTTCTGTAAAACTATGAAACTGCTTTCAATTGGAATATAGAATTCGGGGTAGCCTAACCTGTGTTCCGGGTCATGATTATTAAATTACATTCCAGAATAAACTATCTCTTATCCCAAGGTGAGAGCTGTGTTTTTCCATAAACAATGACAAAAGAATAATTTCTTCCACCCAGCATACAAACATTTGTTACCAGGGAAATGACATGTGTCTTTGGGTATTCTTGGCTTCATTAATAAAAGAATTTAGAAACGGATTCAAAAGGAAACTTGTGGGACAATTTTATTAGACTTTTTTTTTAATTTAATTTAATTTTATTTTTTTTAATTTACATTCCAAATCACTTCCCCTTTCCCGTTTCCTCCCTCCCCGAAAGTCCCATAAGCCCCCTTCCCTCCCTCTTTTCTCTGTTCAACCCCCTCTCATTGCTCTGTCCTGGCGTTCCCCTACATCCAGTCTTTCCAGGACCAGGGGTCTCTCCTTCCATCTTTTTAGAAATCTATTGATATGCTGATTGTGTCTAGGGTATTCTGAGATTCTGGGTCAATATCCCCTTATCAGTGACTTCATACCATGTGTGATCTTTTGTGATTGGGTTACCTCACTAAGGATGATATTTTCAAGTTCTGACCATTTGCCTAGGAATTTCGTGAATTCATTGTTTTTAATTGCAGAGTAGTATTAGACTTTAAGAGGAAACATAATACACTTGAGGTAGAAATCCTGTCAGCCACCAGGAGGGGGAGATAGGGGAGGGGGGAAAGGTCATGCCCTTTTAAGTGAGTCCTGGACTAGAAATAGCTTATTCAGGAAAACTAATTAATTAAATTAAAAAATACTTGAAGTACAGACGTAGGCTATTGAGCCCCTAAAGAACATGGTTGTGCAGGGCATTCTCTTCTAGAGACTCCGTCCTCTCTCATCCGTTGGATTTCTAGGGCTGTGTGCAGTGCACGCGCTGTTTGTCAGGGTCGGGAGGACTTCCAGGCTTCCTCTGCTAACTGGCTTCTTTGGTGCTAATCTCCAGTAGAGCTTTTTCCAGTTCCCTCTCTCCCTTCACACTCCTTTGATGACTCACTCAGCCTTTTGCAGTAAATACCTTCTTCAGCTGAGGGCCCTCCCTGCCTGCTGAGAGCAGAATACAAATGAAGTAAAAGCCAGGCCAGGCCCAACAGTCGGCGTGACCTTTCCGATGGAATTTTCCAACGCCCTCCCCTCCTCCACTGGCAGCCAGGCACTTCCAGCACCTGTGTGGCACAGGGCCACTAGGAGGAGGCCCTTTAAATATGGAATGCTTCATGTTAGCACAGGAGCCACGCTAATCTTCTCTGTACCATTCGAATTTTAACATGTGTGCTGCCAAAGTGAGCACAGGGATGTTTGTTAAGTTCCCTGACGATTGAGAGGGAAGCCCCCACTGGTTCTGTACCCATAAAGTGGAACCACATATTGTTAACTGTTTTATGTTAAAGACTCGGGGTATTAGGTAGGTGGTTAGAAGGAGCAGGCTCAAAGGTCACTGAGTGGGCCGCATCTACGTACCTGTTAATATATTATTTTTATCACAATTACCCTTCCTTAGAATTTGAAACACCATATCCATAAAGAAAGGTCTGGAAGAAAATAGTTGAAAAACATAAAAATGTGAGGAAAGTAACAGTGACTACCCAGATAAGGATCCAGAGCTTGGCTTGTGCCTTTAAACCCTTCCCGTCCCATCTGCACAGCGGTCGCCATGTCAAATGGGTCCCCCTTAGAATACAGCACTCAGTGCTCTTAACTTTCTCCTGCTTGGGTTCCAGTACCTGCCTAATATTTGAATCGTGGATAGAACAGAAGTACATGGTAAAAGCTGACTGCCAACAACCAGATCTACAATCACCTACGAAGGAGACTTCAAGGCACATCTGTGATGGAGTTTCTAAGTTAGGCTAACTGAGGTAGGAAGACCTACCCTGACCTCAGGCAGCTCCATTCCGTGGGATGGGAACCCAGACACCTCATGCTCCTGCTTCTCCACTGTAACAATGATGCCATGATGTACTTTAAATGGAGAGCCACACACATTAAACCCTTCCTCACTTGCTTCTTGTTGGGTGTTTGGGCACGGCAACAAGAAAAGTAAATTATAATATTTACTTTTTATATAATTTTTAATTATATAAATTAAATAAATAAAAGCATTCTCTAGAGCTGGAGAGATGACAAAGCATTTAAAAGCAGTGACTGCTCTTCTAGAGGACTTAAGTTTGGTTCCCAGCACCCACATAGTGGCTCACAACCATCTGTAACTCCAATCCTAGGGGATCTATTGCTCTCTTCCAGTCTCTGTGGGCATTGCATGTATGCATTACACAGACATACATGCAGGCAAAACATGCCTACATATATAAATAAACAATAAACTATGGTCGTGATACATCTAGAATGTCTAGAATTGACATAGCCATCACTGCAAAGGATTACATGTGCTGGGAGATTCCTTTAGTATTTTGGGTCATGGAGTACTTTCTTAGAATGCGTATCTTAGGAGTCAGATTACAGCTCAGGACTCATAGAGCCCTGGGACACCTCAGTGAACTGTTGATGTAACGTTAGCATTGATTTTTAATCTTTGAAAGTTTGCTCACGCTCTTGGAATTCCCTTTTAGGACATACTATCTAGTTTCTGAACATACACCATTCAGAGGTACTAGTTCTGGAAGGAAACCCACTTCCAAGTCTTCTGAAGCAGATTTTCCTCACGCCAAGGAACCCCATGTGACTAATCTAAACTTTGTTTTCTGCAGCCCACTCTAGAATGGCAAAATACTCAGAACACTTTCAGTGTTCCCTCTAATGACCAAATACTGTTTCAGAGTTTACATCTTTCAGTGCTTTTGATTGTGGGATATTGTGGTTTTCAGAATTGTCACCCAAAACACCTGTGGGTTTAAGACTAGCCCCATACAGTAGAGTTGATCATTGAGAAATGTTTGGATCCCAAGAACTCCAATGTAATCAATGGGTTGATCAATGTACATAAAATTCATAGTTTTATGGTATTATTGAGAGGCAGTAGAAATCAAAATGCAGGGTTTGCACTGAGTGTGGGGTCCCCAATGGAGGATCTAGAGAAAAGGCTGAAGGAGCTGAAGGGTTTGCAACCCCCTAGGAAGAACAACAATATCAACCAATTAGACTCCCCAGAGCTCCCAGGAACTAAGCTACCAACCAAGGAGTACACATGGCTCCAGCTGCATATGTAGCAGAGGACAGCCTTGTCAGGCATCAATGGGAGGAGAGGTCCTTGGTCCTATGAAGGCTCGATAGATGCCCCAGTGTAGAGGAAGTGGGAGTGGGTGGGTAGGTGAAGGAATACCCTCATAGAAGCAGAGAGAGGGAGGATGGGATAGGGTGTTTCCAGGAAGGGGCAGGGGAACCAGGTAAGGGGATAACACTTGAAATGTAAATAAATAAATAAATTCAAAAAAGCAAAAATCTATTTATCTGCTGTCTACAATAAACGTGCCATAGCTTTAAAGAAAGGCACTCTCTTGGCATACGAGGATAGACAAAAGTACTTCAATCAGAGACCAGGAAGTAAGCAGGCTTAACTAATAAATTCTAATAAATGGAAAAGTTAATCAAGAAAAAGAAAATGCAGGGCTTGGTGAGAAATGCCTCCTGAGGCAGCTTTGAAGTGTGCACCGTGCTCCTGTCTCCTTCAGCTTCCCATCTGCTAGGGGTGGCGGCTTTGCTCCTCCGTGCTCTCTTCCCTTCATGTTCTGCCTCCCTCGTGTCAAAACGAGTAGAGACAGCTGACCCTGCGCCAGCGGTTCTCAGTCTTCCTAATGCAGAAACCCTTTAATACACTTCCTCATTCCGTGGAAACCCCCAACCACAGAACTATTTACCTCATGGCTGAAATTTTGATACCATTATAAATTGTGATGAAAATATTTTGGGAGAGGAAGGTTTGCCGAAGAGGTTACAATACGCAGGTTGAGAACCACTGCCGTGAACCAAAAGCCCCTAAAACCACAAGCCAAAGTAAGGTTTCCCACCTTTTAAGTTCCCTTTTTCTATTATTTTACCATAACAATGAAAAGTTACCCTACACGACTGTAATAATATGCTCATCGGTAATAATACACCCATGCTGTTGTTTACCAACCCAACCGTTTTCAAGGCTCAGTGACACTGAGAACACAGCTGTCACGTAGTTGTCAACACAAGCCATCTCCAGGACTTTCTCATCTCCTAAACTGAAGCCCAGCAGGAGTTAACAACTCCACAACCCCACCTCCAGATACTGCCTCCCACCATCCAACTTTCTGCTTTTGAATCTGGCACTCTAAGAGACCCGAAAGGTAAAATCAGGAGCCATTTGTCTTTTCCCACAGTTGGCTTGTTTTACAGAGCACCATGTCTCTGTGTCAGGGATAGCCTATTGTGTACAGGACCAGGTCTCCTTTACCCACGAAGGGACAAACTCTGACTGTTTCTATTTTGGGGATATTATGGAAGTCTGTAGTGCCCGCAGATGTGTGCGTACTTCTCCGAGCCTTTGCTGTCAGTTTTTTGGGGTAAATGTTCATGAGTAAGTTCCTTTGGGTATATGTTCACAGGCAGGACTGCTGAACCATACCTGTACTTAACTTCTAATGAGCTGCCATACTCTTTGCACAGCACGGAGGCATTTCACATCCCCTCCAGCTCCCCAGATTCCTGCTAATGTTTGTTCTGTTGCTGTGGTACTTGTGTGGGTGTGTTTGTTTATTTGTTTGTTTTTGTAGTACTGAAAAATCAAACCCAGGGCCTTGCACATCTAAAGCAGGTCTCGGCTTCTGAGCTGCGTTCCCAGTCCTTTTGGTTTCCTTTGCTTTTCTTCTTCTTTTTTTAATAGCAGGTATAACCTGATCATGTTTAACTTTTCATATTCTTTATAGATTATATCTCATTCCATCCAAGCACTTTACATGTTTTTTGTTTTATTTAAAAAATACTATACACTTTTTAAAAAATGAGCGAATAAGATTATACATGCCTGCCTCATCCCAAGAAAAGGAGAGGTGAATGAAAGAGATCCCACGTATGAATGCAGGTGTCCTGGATTCCATACCACACCCTGCCCCATGGCCACCTGTCCTTCTTCACTGAGACTGGCCACACCTCTCGGCTCCAGCTAGCAGGATGAATTATGCAGTCACCATGACAACAGTAAATCCAGGCCAGCAGCAGCAGGATGTTCTGCTTCTTATGACTCCCGTCAGCCACAGCAAACACCCGGCCTGCAGCACTTGGGCAGCCTGCCTTCCATTTCCCAGACCTAGTTGCACTAGAAAAGAAGGTGTCAAATACTGTCTGTTCCCATACACCAAGACCTGAATATCTATATTTACATTTAAATTGCTTTCCTTTCCCAAAGAATAGAAGGCTATTATCTTAATAATGTATCCATCACTGAAGGTTAGGGAGGCAAGTTGGAGTGAGGGAAGAAAATAAACCGAAGAATGATTCTGGCCCACTTCCAGACTTGCTTTCTACTGAAGGAAGGGAGACAGTTATGTCTGCTGTCATTAGTGCTATGTCTCTGGTTAGATTCAACACACACACACACACACACACACACACGCACACAGACACACACACAGGCACACACACACAGGCACACATACACAGACACACACAGACACACATACACATGCACCCATATACATGCATACACACATGCATACACACACATGCATACACACACACATACACACACACAGACACACACACACACAGGCACACACACACACATACACACACACATACACACACACAGACACACGCACACAGACACACACACAGGCACACACACACAGGCACACACACACAGACACACACACACAGGCACACACACACACAGGCACACACAGACACACACAGACACACATACACAGGCACACACACACAGGCACACACACACACAGGCACACACACAGAGACACACATACACACAGACACACACACACACACAGGCACACACACATATACACACACATACACACACACAGACACATACACACAAACACACACACAGGCACACACACATACACACAGGCACACACAGACACACACACAGGCATACACACACACACAGACACACACACAGGCAGACACACACACAGGCACACACACACACACACAGGCACACACACATATACACACACATACACACACACAGACACATACACACAAACACACACACAGGCACACACACATACACACAGGCACACACAGACACACACACAGGCATACACACACACAGACACACACACAGGCAGACACACACACAGGCACACACACACACAGACACACACACAGGCACACAGACACACACAGGCACACACACACAGACACACACACAGGCACACACACACACACACACAGACACACACACACACACACACACACACACACACACACACACACACACATGCCGGGTCCTTCATCATCAGAACTTGGTGGGTCCAGGCTGAGAACATACTTTTAAGATAATCTACTAATGCTATCCTCCCAAAGCAGCACAAAGTCCAGCTCAGGGTGTCAGGGTCCTGCCAGCCAAGCCACGTGGTCCTGGCCAGACCCATTACAGAACTCTTTCTGCACAAAGCAAGCACCAAGCAGGGCTGGGGACAGTTGGCATTCTGCTCTCCTTCCTTCCCAGGGCCAGCTCTTGTCCTTCCCTGCTGGCCCTTGCCAGCTCAGACACACATAGAGGTCTCCCCAACCGAGATTCTTGATCTAGGCCCCAGAGTTGGTCCTTGGCATGGCCCCGAAGCACTTGGTTCAGTGTCTCAGCACAGACAAAGCTTGACACTTGCACTCAAGGAGGGGCTTGCCCTGGACCTGTCCCCACGTCTGGTGCCTTCTCTGCAAATAAAGTAGCCCACAGGGCACCCGTGACTATGCAGGGCCAGTTGAGAGTACAAGGGGCACCTGAGCCAGCTCAGAATCAGCAGCAGCAGCAGGAAGAGGCTTCCCTTCCCCACTTATAAGCTAAAGACAGGCAGGCAGCAAGCTAAGAAGAAAAAGTGTGTGCTTCGCCAGCCTGCCTTGGGTTCCAGAGGGCTACTACACACCCACTCTGAAACACACAACTGCGACCTTCCAGGATTACCTCGCCTCTCCTCTAGTTCAAACAGCAAACTGCCCAGAACTTGGCACCCATTAAATAACACACAAAGTAATTTTCTTCATTTGAAAAGTCTTTAGCTACTTCCCTCCCTGTTGACCACTAATTACCCAACACTTCCAGGAGCTAGCTCTAGGAAGGACTTCCTGTGAGATCAACAAGAAAGCATGAACACAGAAAATGTGCAGGCAACAAGCACAGGCTGGAGGCAGGGGGACAAGTCGAGCTAGTGTTGAGGAATGCCAGCACACTAGACTCACGTTCATCCTCTCATCCTTACCACCAGAGTCCATCACCAACAGTGCCCCTTCCTCCTGACCAATAACCCTACACACGGGTACTGAGGCAGACAGGCACTCAGACACACATTGGCGTGTAAGAACTCTCTCCCCATCCCTAGCATGCAAAGACAGTAAAGCTCTGCTCCCTCCTCAGAACATGGAGCCACCGAGGTGTAGAAGCCACTCTCTACTCTACAGCAGAAGAAACAAATCCAAAACTTCAGCAGTCCCATGCAGAATCAGTACTCACCATTCACACAGGTCTCCAGTGATCCACACAAGCCATCCTCAAACAAGCAGCCTAGATAAAAAAAAACAGAAGAGGAGAAGTCAGTGGCAGAGAAACCAATGGCCTTTGAGGCTTGTAGACACCACCACCACCACCACCACCACCCCCGCCCCATGCAGACTCCTTGGATCTTCTTCTTCATGATGGTACTAGATTATTCTGAAGCCATTATATAACAGACCCCTGTATGATCTGGACAACCTGTCCATCAGAAGGATTGGTGGCATGCCCTGTGCCTTCAAGTTCACATCAGAGAGAGTCCATACCCTTGGCATTGCTATCAATGTCTCACAGCATTGTTAAACTGCCCACCCAGGAAAGTCAGAGAGGCTTGAGGCTGAGCTCACAGCAGCATCATGGACAGAAGTGTACACAACACCAGAAATGGGCCAGACCTCTGGAACTAATCCAACTGTATACACTGGGAGGGATTCTGAGATTCTGATGTCTGCCCTCCCATGACTCCATGGAGACTGGTTGTGTTCTACAGGAAGGCCTCTGCAAGGGGACTGACCACTATGGACAATGACAAAGAAGGAAAGGGCGTGCAAAGAGAAACAGAGGCATGGTGAGTGGTAGAAGAATGGCGACATTCAGAAGAGACTTCACCTAAAGATACAAAGGGGGCTAGCCTCTTCCTGTGGTGGAAACAAATTCTGATAGTCTCCTGTGAAACAGGCAACCAATGCAAAGGTACTCACAGGGCAACTGGATATAATCTATAGCCACCTTGAACACAGGAAAAGGATGGAGAGAGCAGGCAGGATCAGGGAGACATGAGAGAGGCCTCTCTACTCAGATGAGTCCTCCCTACTCAGAGGCACAATACTATATTCATACCTGTACCAGTGTCATGTTAAGATCCCACAAAAGCCGGGTGTGCTCTGAACATGCATGTCAGAACATACATACAAACCCTAATGCCTTAATCCCCATTTCCCCAATGACCAAACTCCTATGCATCTACCAAAACCCACTCAAAAATTCCCCCATGGAGTCCTTCACACAGGCCAGGCCGGTGAGTTCTGTCAGACATCACATGGGACCTGCCACAATGCACAATGATCATCAACTACAGACTGCATCATCCTCTCAGGGATGAGTCCCAGCATCTCCTTTTACCTTCTTCTCATTCTTCTGTGGCTGCCCTTGTGTCTGAATAAGTGAATGAGTGCAAGGCAACTTATAAATTAAGAGAAAAATTATTCATTACAAAGGAACTGAACCATTAACTCCTTCACACAGGAGTTGGTACAAATCCTTATAGCTGCAGCAACCAATGGCAGTTGACATAGACTGAGCATAACATAACCCCAGGCTCGGCAGGGGGCGGAGGGGGGCTGTGACAGCAACAGTTAGCACAAAGGAGACTCCACCACAGAGGAGAAAGTCACTGCTTGCAGGGACCTTTGCTTAGGTGTCTTGTCCTAAGAGATCTCTAAGTGTACACCTAGGTGAGCTGTTTCAGTGACCCACTCAGCCCTGTGCAAACTACCCACTCTATGTACTTGAGACTAGCAAGTCAATCATAGCCATCTCTACCCTAAGAGATCCCATTTCTTCAAAATAATAATATAATCTAACGGAAAGTGGTATCTCCCCCCTCTTAAGCATATTTTTAGCATATCAATGTTGACCACTTTACCCCTGAAGCAACCTTGCCTCATCTGTATCCTTGCCCCCCACCCCACCCCACCAGCCTCATCTAGCCCAGGGTCATTCCTTCATCCACGGCATTGAAGTTAAGCAATGTTTGAAGGAAGGGTAGCTGTGGCAGGGAGCCTTTTTAGGACACTGAACACAGCAGTTGAGAACTCAAAGCTGTAGGCCTAGGCTGCATGCTGGCTCCCACAAAAAGCAGGGACCTTTGGTGGTCATGTGGCTTCTCTGATCCTAGCATTGAGAGCAGTAAAATTAAGTAGAGTTTGCCAGTTTCTGGGCTGTTTCCCTCTGACCTCCAATCTTCTCTCACTGCAGTCCAGAAGGAATGAGCCTTGGGAGGCTCCCAGCTTCCCAGTGCTTCTCTCCTCCCAGGATGCAAAGGGGAAAGGGCACCTTAAGCTGGCAGACAGGCTGGGGTAGTACTGTGCCTCTACTCCACCCCCTGGCATGGGAATGGGTATGCAACTCTACTGAGCACCAGCTCAGTCCTCATCAAGTGCCTGAAGGAAGGCCTGGAAAAAGGCAGGGTTACAGGAACAACTACACACACACACACACACACACACACACACATACACAGAGAGCTCAGGCAGTAGCTGTGTTGGTCACGTGAGACGGCAGATGCCAGAACACTCTCAAAAAAGCATAGGAAGAAAGTCTCTCCATGGCTTCCTGTTTCTGCCTTAATCACACTAGACTAGAACTGATAGAACAGAATGTGCATCACATGTTCCTGTAGCTCTGGCTACAGCAAGGCAGCCTGGGTACAGCAAGGCAGCCCTGGTTACACTAAGACAGCTCTGGCCCTAGCGCCTGCCCAGCTCCAGTCATTCTTGGAGTTGGATGAGCGTATGCTTCAGAAAGACCTTGGGGAAGGAAACGGCAGCAAGAATTCAAGCGACACATTCCCAGAGCTGTGGAGGATGCTTATCTCAGGCCACCAGTCATAATTTAATTTATGGGCAACTTTATGCGCTCTAAAATCAACAAAAAACACATTCGATTGTAAATATCAGACACCTAATGACAATGATTATCATGGTAAAGTCATCCAGAGGAAAGAGAGACAGCAGTTGCTGGTCCCCCCAACCCCCACCCCCAGAGTCTGAGACTTAGCTCCTCCAGTGTGCATCCCACAACCTTGTCCAGACTTACTGTGGCCAGAGGCAGAACTCAACCCACCAGCCAGCAGCTCACATATGATCTACACCCAAAGCCAAACATTAGCCTGAGGAGAGCAACTGATCCACAAAGAACATGACCGTCTCCACACCGTACTACCCTCCATTTGAAACCACAGTTCCTTGGGCTGCAGATGTAGCTTGATGGTGAAGCTTTTATTTTCAGATCCTGTCCTCAGCACTGAACACACACACACACACACACACACACACACACACACACACACACACCAAACAAATAAACAAAAGCAGCTGTAATTTTCCTACTTGTTATAGCCACTCAGCTCCCACACTGCAGCACACACTGAAGACATGCACACAAATATATGTACATATCACACATGCACACAGACATGCACATGTACACACATACACACACTCACATGAATGCATGTGTTTGAGTATACATGAGTACATGTGGGTGTATATTCACACATGTGCATAAACATGTATGCTTAAATGAGTATTGTATGCATGGATGGACACTCACATGGGACATTTATATAAATATATATGCACTCATACTCATAATTGTACATTTACATGCATGTGCACATACATGCACATATGTTCATATATACGTGGTGATACAGATATGTCTACACACACATGCACAGGAACTCACACATATCTATGCACACATTTTACTCACATGCACATGCAAACCTATGTTTATATACACACATACACAAACACATATGCACATGCATATAAGTACACACCTGCATGTATGCATATATTACACTAATTCATATGTGTATTTATGCATGTCCACATACATGTATCTACACATGTGTACATATGCATTCTGATCTTTTTAGCTTTAATTTTAGTTGCCATTGTCTTCTCAGAATACAAAGCCATTCTTAGTCATCTTCCTGCTACATTTGTTGTTCTCAAAAGGATAATTAACCAGTTTCTTCTGCAAATAGTCAGACCAGTATAGCTATCCTAAATTCTTTTACCTTGTGGTAAAACAGAAAGTAAAAAGTCACAGGATACCTGGCCCTTACTACCTCTTGGTCCCCACCCAGGTCCACCAGAGCAGCACTTAGCAGTGTAGTACTCACATGCCCAGCTCCTTCCCAATTCTAGGTCTCAAAAGTAACCTCGGTAGAGAGAAATGACCTCATAGCCAGAGACACTCTCCCCCTGTGGAGAGGGAGCTGAACTAATACCTTCCTGCTCACTACTTCAGCAAAGGCTCTGAGATTCATGGAAACCTGCAATCTGAACGTGGTAGGTTTTCCTTTTACCCGAGAGCATTAGAAATATATCAGTGTAAAACTGAATTATCTCACCAAAATAATAAAATATTTTTCTTGATCGGGCATGTCACGTGAGCAGACAGATGCTCTGGGTCTCCTACAGAGCAGCTGGGGATCCTTAGGATCCCAGAGTACTCTTAGCAAATTTTCATAACTGGGAGCTGATAATTCTTTGAGATCATTTAGTATTGTAGCCAAATAAAACTTAACAAACCCATCTGGTGTGTGGATCGTGTAGCACGAGTTAATAATGAGTATATTGCTGTTTTCCCCATGGTAGCTATCCACACACAGCAAAGCACTCTCACATATCCATCTTCCATCAGTTTCCTCTTCTGATTTCTCCAAGAGAAATCCAAGAGACTTCCCTCTCTGTGGCTTGATCCTCTGAGCTGCTCCTTACCCAGCAGGAGCAGCGTGGGCCATAGAGACTGTGGAGACTCCACAGTCCGTCAGCAGACAGGCACGTGGTGAGGTTAAGCCTGTCTCTCAGCCTCTTAGCTGAGCCTCTGCTCACTGCATCCAGTGTGAAGCACTATTCAAAGCGGATTCTGAAGAAGCACAAAGGGTTGAAAATCCACTGATTATAAATTCCACTGGCTTTAACTCAGGGGACCCCAAGATAGGTGTTCATCTTTGGGATGAGAACTAGTTTGTCTGAACTTCTGGTATTTGATATGAATCTGGAGAATGTTTTGTTTATTCCCATTAACCTGGACCACTCCACCTTTTCTAGAGCTGCTTTCTTGGCTTTTAAGCAGAACCCATCTAAAAGCTAGGATAGTGTGCACCTTACACAGAAAGATCTGAACTGGGCTGTGAGCTAGTCAGAAGGGCAGCCCACATGGAAGGTCTGTCACATGGAAGCCTGCATTCCAGACTACTCCAGAACTGCATGGGTTGGGTTCTAAGCTCCACAGAGCCTCTCCCATGGCGTGTCACTTCCATCTGGACACCCGTGTGATAAACCAAACAATTCTAAATCACTCTGAGTGTCCAGAATCAGTCCACAAATCCCCTTGTCACTCTACTGGAGTCCTGTATAAGTGGACATCCTCAGCTATAGCCCCTTCCACATCCCCATTCTTCCCAACTTCTCCAAAACCAAGCACATCTGCTTGCTTACAAAGAAGCCCCAAGTGTTGTATTCTCTAGACAGAGAATTCTTCCTGGGTAAGGATGTTCTTGTCCCCCAGTGGCCAGGACCTGAAGTATCAGCCCTCAGAGTGGATGGGTGACACCCAAGACAGTCACCTGTCAGGTAAATAGGCTCAGCCACAAGCAGCCAAAGTCCCTGGTTCCGAACTGTGATGGTTCTGTAACTTTAACAACAGTCTTTCATTATCCCCAACAACCCTTTGCTGTTAGACATGCATGGAAAAGGTAGGTCTAGTTAAAGACCATCAAAAACTTAGTGGTCCTACCATCCACTGGATTCCAGCACCTCTCCCAGGGCAGCATAGCTCACAAGAGTACAGGGAGGCATGTCTTTCTGTCCTGGATCCCAGAGTCTCAGGACGTTAGGGCTGTGGATGCAATAGAAACCCTGGATGGAAGACCATGCCTCTTCCATTTTAACCATAGCTTTTCCCTTTGAGGAGATAGCTCCTCCAAAACATAGAAGCCAGGACTTGACCAACCCAGCCAAGTATGAGAGGGAGGGAGGGAACACCTTTGAAAACAGGTGGAGGCCATGGCTAAGGGTTCTATTCCTGACAGCCACAATGTGGAAGTTCGAATGAGAATGGCCCTCATTGGCACATATGTTTGACCATTTGGCCTCCACTTGATAGAACTGTTTGGGAAAGATTAGAATGTGTGGGCTTGTTGGAGAAGGTGTGTCATTGGGGTGGGGAGATAGGCTTTGAGCTTTGAGGTTTCAAAAGTCTCTAACCATTATATGAGCTCTCTCTCCCTCTCTCCCTCTCTCCCTCTCCCCCTCCTCCTCCCTCTCTCCCTCTCTCCCTCTCTCTGTCTCTCCCTCTCCCTGTCTTTCCCTCTCTCCCTCTCCCTCCTTCTTCCCACTCTCTCTTCCTCCCTCCCCCTCCCCCCTCTCTTTCCCTCTGCCTCCTGCCTATAGATCAAGTTATGAGCTCTCAGCTGTTCCTGACACCATGCTTTTGCTCCATAGACTCCAACCCTCTGAAATTTTAAGCCCTATTAAACAGCTTCTAACTTATCTAGGTCATGGTGTTTTATCAAAGCAATAGAGAAGTAACTAAGACACATAGGGACATAGGAGATATTCTGAATTATGTGTTAAACATTCACAGAAGCCCCGTGAAGTCCACCTGACAGGAACCTATATTTGATGCATTTGATGGGGTGAGCCAACATGAAGAAACCAGTGCACCCTGACTCACTCACATCGTGGTATCAGTGAATGCTATTTCCTGAGGCTTAGCTCTGAGACCCCAGACTTCTGAGACCTTCAGGCTTGGAGTATATCTCAGTTGGTTGAGTGTTTGCCTAGTGAAGTCCTAGGTTCAATTCCCAGTACTATATAACAGTGGGCAGGGTAGTGGCACATGCCTGTAATCCAAGAACTTGGGAGTTGGCAGAAGGAGGATCATAAATTCCTGGATATTCTCAGCTATCTAGAGAGTTTAAGGCCAGAATGGGTTACATAAAACCTCATGAAAGGAGTTGAGGAGGAGGAGGAGGAAGAGGAGGAAGAACACCTGCCTTGACAGGGTAGCATCCCTGATAATGCTGTGTCTGTAGTAGGTCTGGTAGGAAATCCTACACTCCCTCTTCTGCATAGGTGAAGGGATGGGGAACAGTATGATTCCTCAGTCATATGTGACAATACTGCTCAGCCTTTTGCAAGGAACACACAGACGTCACAGTTTGACGGCTAGAATACAGGTAAAACAGTGCGAGCCTTCTTTCCCTCTATTCCCTGCAACTTTTAGAAGCAGAGATCCCTGAGGGATAGTCACTGCAGCAGGGCTGGTAAGTCTTGATGCCCATCAAAGCCACTCCTCCTTCCTAGTAGAAAAACTGAAGGTTCCAGGGATGGTACTAAGCAACCTCTGTGCTAGGAGCTGCACAAACATCGAAAATAAGAGTAAGATCTGAGGATTGTTCTTTTAGAATTGCCTCACCTTAACATTCTGAGCCAGGAAGGGAGTGACTTGGATCCACATCTCAGCTCTGCATCTGCTGTGAGCATCCTCACCCTCTGGCACCTTCTCAGATATGTAAAGTCCAGGCCTGATACCCACAGGAGCTGAGAAGAGTGCTCCAGCAAGGAACTGGCCTAGGTATAACCACTCCTTATTTCAGCATCACAGGATAAGAGGTTCATACTATTAGGATCACAGAGCCCTCAGAGTCCTCACACCTAGACATCCTCTTGCAAACGTTCCTATCAGAACAAAATACCTATGCATTTAGTTAGGCAGGACCACCAGGCAGGGACAGAGGTGGATATGTATCTATTGTACAAGCTCTTGTTTGTGAAGTAAGATCCTGGAAAGTGAGAGATCAAAAGTCTAGAAGCTCGGTTGCCCCTACCACAGTGAGCTCAGAAATCTTCATGCTTGTGAGTCAGAATATCAGCTCTTTTCACCCAAGACTCAGACAAAAATCTGTGACTGCAATTCAAAAAGAGAGGAGGAGGCCATGCCCAGCATCAGCCTAGTGGCTCCTTGGACATCACTCCTGAACTGGCAGGGCTTAGAGACATGTGGAAACAGTGTTTACTGCCTACCACACTTCTTTACACAATGGTCATACAGCTACTGGGGCAGCCTTACCCACTCCTGCACACAGGAGCTCAGAACGGACAACAGGTGACATGTGTCTGCAAGATTCCCCATCCTTACACATCCTGTATCCCCCTCTTTCCTATTGGCTAATGGGCCCTGGCGAACAGATGCAATTTCCCCTTGCAAAATCAAGGAAGGTTCCCTGACCCTACTTGCCACTGAGCACAGCAAGTATGCATGCAAGATGGGCTATGGTGGAGCTCAAGTATGGTGCCTATCATTCCCTGCCCCAAATCTTCCTGCCTCCAAGATGAAATGGCATGCCAGGCCAGCATGAAGCTGGGCTCCAAACAGCTAGAAACCTAAGAGGCATTTGAAAGGACAGTAAGTGATAACTTTCATTCTGAGGAGTATGAAGTCATTCTTGAGGGTCATTCTGAACTTGGAAAGGAGAGGATTGGACAAGAGGCAGAGTCACCAAAGTTGATCAACTGATGGGTCACTGACTATGATGAAAGAGTTGTCTCTGACTTTCTTGTCTACACAGCCAAGCCCCAACGAGGACCCAAATGGACAGGTATGCACAGCCTAGGGGCCTGGGCTTCCAAACCAGAGGATACTAGTGCCATTCTTCTCAAAAGTGGCTGAATCCCAGTCAAGGTTGCTGGCCAGTCTCAGAGAACTAAGCTGTCAACAAAATAGAGCTTTGAATTTCTAGGATGACCAACAGGATCGTTATGTGCCAAGAGGCAGCCAAGGAACTGGACACCAACATCACTTGCAATTTGATCCCAACATGATGAACGTTCCCCTGACTTACTCCTTTGAATAATAAGATGTCACAATGTTCACCTATAAGCCCAGATCAGGAGAATGAGGACGTGGGGTCATCAATTGGAGGCTAGGCTAAGCTACAAAGTGATTTCCAGGTTAATGTATGGCATGTATCAAGACCCCATCTCAAAAAGAAACAAAATGGAGCTATAGAGAATGCTCAATAGTTAAGAGCACTGGCTGCTCTTCCAGAGGACCCAGGTTCAATTTCCAGCGCATACCTGGCAGCTCATTACTGTCTGTCACTCCAGTTTCAAGTGATCAGGTGCCCTTTTCTGGACTCTATAGCACCAGACAGACCAAAGTAAAGCAATGGTAATGATTTGCCTTGGATCTGAAGGCTACATCTGCAGGAAATATCAACTCTTGACTGGACCTGCAGGTGTCTCTTCTGCTGCTGGGGTCAGATACTACTCAGTTCTGCATGTTTCATCCAGAGTTACAACACCTTGTCCTAGTTTAACTAGTAGGGACTAGCCCCCAACCCATTCTGGTGGTTGGGTAAGAATGGCCCCCATTGGCTCATATATTCAAATGTTTAGTCACCAGCAAGTGGCACTATTTGAAAGGAGTAGAAGAATCAGAAGGTGTGGCCTTGTTGGAGGAAGTGTGTCTTGGGCTTTTGAAACCTCAAAAACTCAAGCGCTCTCTCTCTCTCTCTCTCTCTCTCTCTCTCTCTCTCTCTCTCTCTCTGCCTATGCATTAGAATGCAGTTCTCATCTACTGTTCCAGCAACATGTGTGTGTGTGTGTGTGTGTGTGTGTGTGTGTGTGTGAGACCTCCATAATAATGAACTAAACCTCTGAAAGAGTAAGCAAGCGCCAATTAAATGTTTTCTTTTATAAGCGTTGTTTTGGGGTCATGGTATCTCTTCCCAGCAACAGATCAGTGACTAAGATGCCCCTCTTCCCTCTACCCTCAATACTGAAGACATCCACCAGCCACCAAGGGCAGTAATTCCAGAACATGAGAGGAGAAATAAAAGGTGGCACCTGACTTCTTAGAAGTTCTCAACCTATTCCCAGAAAAAAAACAAGTCTTCCTCCCCTGTACCATCCTGCCTCTCTCCCTTCCTATCCCATCACATCTGTGACTTCTCCCACTGACCCATTATGTCCCCCAGTACATTGGTCTTTTACATGCTGCTTTTCCAGGAGATGAGTTCTGGATGGAGACAATAGATGTTAATCACTTCCTAAACATTATTTCTTCATATGAAAATCATCTACTTTATCAGTTTCCTCTTGAAGAAACTACATTAAATTATGCTGCAGTCATCCGTCTTGACTGTGAGAGGCTGGGGATAGCTCTGACTTTGCTCCTTAGAAAAAAACCTTCATAAAAACATCCCATGATACTGTAACAGGATAGTAGAAAGATACACCTAAAATGCTGCATTGTCAATGGTGTAAATAAGCCTTGACCTCTTGGCTTCTAGGTTTGATAACAGCTGAATACCCCTCCCTCTCCCTTCCACACTTGCCGGAAGAAGGCCAGGGAAAGACGTAAGTCATAATATCTCATAAATTCAGACACCTGTGGAACTGTGTTCAGCACATATTGGGACATTTCCCTTGGACCACTAGCTGTGAATCTGAATCATCATTACATTGAAGGAGAGAGAGAGAGAGAGAGAGAGAGAGAGAGAGAGAGAGAGAGAGAGAGAGAGAACTAAATGAGTCCACAGGGCACCTCTGGCAGAATGAAGCTCCCACACAGAGTGTATTTTAACACCTCTTGGTGCATCTTAATGCCACACTCAGAGCCGCCAGGATGGATTCACACTTTGCCATCTATGTGCATGCAGAATTCTCTCTGAAGACTCGTTCTCATGTGTTCTTTCTCTAATGTTATGACATCTAATTCTTTATAGTGGACACCTCTGCATTTCCAAAGTCATCTATTTGGTACAGGACATAAAAGACACAGAGATATTCATGGTCTTCTAGAGTTAATACCAGTCAAAAAAATCCTAAACTAAAACACATGTTTGGAAGGTATAGATATTCCTGCTTCTACCTTTGCTCCTTCCTCTCTGCAACATCATGTGAAGGACATGCTTTTCTGGTTCACTGGCCCCCAGAGGAGGATGAGAGACACTCCCAGGTAAGACCAGCCTAGAACACTCCGATCTCAGCCAACCTAAGTCCAAAAGAATGTCTCATGTGTGTGGTGTGTGCTCACATGCTCATATGTGAGGGTGCATGCACACATGTGCATTGTATGTACTCACATGCTCATACATGAGGGTGCATGCCCTCATACCTATGTGTGCCCACATGCCTATATGTGTGAATGCATCATCTCTGTGTGTGTGTATGTCTGCCAGAGTGCTCACATGCTCATATGTGTAAGTGCATGCACACATTTGGAGTGTGTGTGTGTATACACGTGCTCATATGTGTGAGTGTATATGCATGCATGTGTGTCATGTGTGCTCACATGCTTATATGTGTGAGTGCATATACACATGTGTATGTAAGTGTGGCTGCCAGAGTGCTCACATGCTTATATGTGTGAGTTTATGCACACATGCTCATACATGTGAATGTATGCACACGTGTAATTGTAAGTGTGACTGCTAGAGATTAACCTCTACTGTCCCTTTCTCTGAGATGGAGTCTCACTACGTAAGAGAAGTTGGCTGAGCAGTAAGCCCCAGGTATTACCCGCCTCTGCCTCTCCATCACTAGATCCACAAGCACACTTGACCACACCCAGGTGGTGGTGGGGGAATTGTTTTGAGCTATTGTTTTTACATGGGTTCTGGGGATTGAACTCAGGTACTTGTTCAGGCCTTTATGCCTGCAAGGCAAGTGCCTTCAACTGAGTCGACTCCCTCCCTCACAACCCAGAACACTAGGTGGTAGCTTTTGATGCCTTTGGGGCTGTTCTGTACTTACTCATCACTGAGCAGGGGACTCCAACAACAGCAGACAGACATACTATAGAAACCCCAGCACTGCAGGCTGGGGAATACCAATCAGCAAGAAACTGAGGGTCCAACAGTGGACTGGGATTAAAAATAAAACAAGGAGATACAGAGGGGCAGCTACAGTTAAGAGAGGATTGAGATGAAGCAAAGTTTGTGTGTCAAAGACAATCCAGACAGACAAACCAACCATAATGGCCCCACTGCCACAGGTCGCAGGAGACAGCACCACAGAGGGCTTTGGGTGTATTGCACAAGTACAGGTAGCATTTCCACAAGTTTTTTAACTGGGTGTACAAGCTGATTTTGTGTCAATTTGGCACAAGCTAGAATCATCAGAGAGGAAGAAGCCTCAGTTGAGCAAACGCCTTCATGAAATCCAGGTGTAAGGTATTTTCTCACCTAGTGCTCAGTGAGGAAGGACTGGCGGTCCTGAGTCCTATAAGAAAGCAGACTGAGCAAGCCAAGGGAAACAAGCCAATAAGCAACACCCACCATGGCCTCTGCATCAGCTCCTGCTTCCAGGTTCCTGCCCTACTTCCTTGGGTGATGAACAGCAATGTGGACGTGTAACCCAAATAAGCCCTTTCTTCCCCAACTTACTTTTTGGTCATGGTGTTTTGTCAGAGCAATAGAAACCGTGACTGAGACACTAGGTACATTTACCTGATAACTAGGATACAGGACTGAGAGGGAAAGACTCTCTGAGCTAGAGTGAATGATGAAGAAGGAAGAGCCAAGGACCTAGCCTTGCCGTGACCTTGACTGAGCGAAACACGAGTGCTGTCAGAGGACAGGGAGGGAAGCAGAGTGATGGAGATAGAGCTTATGAGCACTCTAAGGATGCTGAAGGAGCCGCCAGCTTGATCTGTGGCTGCCAAGCTAAGTGGGATACAGGAGATGACATCAGGCATGCGAGCATGGGTGGAGAGACCCGAGAGGATCAGCAGTCTTTTCAGAGATAGGATCGAATGCCAGAGCTGGAGGGTAAAGATTTTAAAGAAGGCCAAGGCACAGGAACAAACAAGGAATAAAAGCATCATGGCAGCCTCCACAGGCAGCTCCTGGCACAGGGTGCCGCTGCTGTAGGCGCCCCTCAGTCAGCAGGCCTGCCATGAATGCCTGTGCTCCACTTCAGGCCAATCTGGGGCTGTGTCTGGTCCCATTTCTTCTTTCTGGGAATCAGGGTAGAACGATTAATCAGTGTTGCCCAGAACCAGCTTAAAACTCTGACAAAACGCAAGACCAGAGTAGCACAAAGGTCCCAAGCACAACTCTCAAACCTCTCCCTTCTTCCTAGTCTTCACTACCTCATTCTCCTCTGTCTTGTAGGTTCTGCTGACTGGACACTAAAGAAAGGGTGGAGTGTCCGGACTACAACAGGCAGGGTGGTCCACAGAACACAGCCCCTGGACCACACAGTAAAGAGCTATAGATGAGTCACGGAAGTAATGCTCACATGTTTGCTCAGAGAGCAAGACCAGTGACCTGATTCTTTCCTCTGAACCAAAATGCTGCACACAACGGGAGCATCTTCAACAGCAGCTCTACCAAGAACACAATAATCTAAGAGCCTTTCAGGCTTTGAACAAGTACTTTGCATCGTCACCTAAGGAAAGCACGTTTGTTTTTATTTTGAGACAGGATACTGTGTAGCCAAGGATAGCCTTGAGTTCACTACATAGCTGAGGATGATTTTAAACTTCTGATCCTCCTACATTGCTGGGACTATATAGGTGTGCACCACCGTGCCTACTTAGGAAGTGCTAAGAACCAATCCTAAGGGTTTGTGCATTCTAAACAAGCAATCTGCCAACTGCCAACTCCCTAGCCCAACTATTTTTTTTAAGTTAAGTTTCTTTCTCTCTTTTTGGTGCTGGGGATTAAACCCAGGGCCTTGTGTATGACAGGCAAGTACTCTAGTCCTGGACTATATCCTCAACAGGTGGAGAGAATGTTCTTTCAGAACATAAAGAACATGACACAATGGCTGTGTGAGGACATTCTCCCTGAAAGTAAAAAGACGGGTGAAACCGTGTTCCCTTTAGACAAGATGGCATTTGCACATCATAAATTAGTGGGAAGAACCTGATAAAGGCATGGAGGGCTTTCATTTCCTGGAGCCTAGCACTCTTCACAAAGCGCTCACGTCGTTTCATGCTATGATGCAGGGGTGGGTGGGGGGTGCATTTCCCTCTGAGGGAATGATGAATACTCTCAGTACTTCAGCTTGCCTAGGGGACACACTCATTCAGATGTCTAAGGTGCTCAGTGGAAATGACATCTCGCCTTCTCCGCCCGACCCCATGCTCAGTGGACAGCAGCGGAACAAGTGAGTGAGACGTGAATAGTTTCTCAAATTATCATAACGTAAATGCCTCACATGCCTCGAGGATGCTCCCCGTGCTCCCATTTCCCTGGGGTTTGGCATGAGGTGTTCCGCCCTCACTCTCCAGCTTCACCTCCCAGGATTGCCTTTTGGATCTCCCCGTCTCTGTCTTCCACTTTAACTTCTTGGCTCCTCACCCATATTCTCTTCATCACACTGATGGTAAAACTACTCATGCTGGAGGGGAAACAGCCATGTTCTAAGAAAAGATAAAATGAGCCGCAGAGGGAAGATGGGTGGAGACCACGCTAAACCTGTCAGACCGTGAAGAAAGCAGCAGGAAGGACGTACACCGAGGGTGTCGGATCATACCACAGGCAGTGGGCAGGACGCATGGGAACTGTTGACAGGATGACTAAGTCTCACCAGAGACTCATCAAAGGAACATGCAACTTCTTCCCAAAAGCAGACAGTGGTCCTGGTGAAAACCAAGCACTTGTCCCTGCAATTCCTCCATCTCCAGGATTCCCCCATAGCATGATGTGCAGTTTACAAAAATCCTACTCAGCTAATAAAGATAAGCTAATGCACTTGCAACTTGTAGGTAACTTAGGATGTATCATTCCCCGTCAAAGGGGGAAAACATTTCCTCAGGACCGAGGACATGCATCCTTGACCCTATGATGTACTAAAGGCAGCACGCTCTCCTCTTTCCTCTGCTTCACCTCAAGAGGCTTCCGTGTGGACAGTGTGTCCAGCCACTTCAAATCTTGCCATTTCCCACATCATCCCCTAGGCTTAAGGAAGCAAGGAGGGTTAGATGAAGATTGCCCAGTGAAATGGAAAGTTACCTAGCACGTCAGTTTACATGGAAGTGAAGAGAAAATCCACAGAGGGAGCTTTGTTCACACTGGTTTTCCTGACCCACACGGCTCATGTAGGGGAGTCTCCAGCTAGCCAGCTTCTTGCTGACAAACCTCAGCAGATATAATGTATACTTTACTGAAGGAAAATGAAACTGTTCGCCTGGCAACCCCAACAGCATTCCGTGGTCTCTTGGATAACCACAACAACCAGTCAGCGGTTATTGCTGCCTTATGATTCCGAGTAAGCACCTTGTGTCCATGTGGACAGGAAGTGTGGCCAAGGAGCCGTTGTCACAGCAGTGGGGAGAAAAGCCGTACTAGATTCCCATTGTAAGTGGAAGGAGAAAAGAGTCAGTCTGACAACTGTTGAAAAGGCAAAATTATAGAGACGTGAAAAGATGAGTGGGGGCTATAAGTTCAGGGAGAGGGAGAAAGAGCTGGTACGTAAAACGTTAAGCGCAGAGGTCTTTCAGGGCAGAGGAATTGTCCTGCATGGGTCTGTAATTTACATATACACTGGCAGTATGAGTTTTTCAAACCCACAGAGCCCCACGATACAAAAAGAAATCTTAACATATGTGAATTTAACAACACCAAAAGGCAGTGGGGCGAACCCCAGGTTGGAGTATATACTGTGGCAAAAGCTTCTAGCTGAATATTATGCCGATATGCCAATATTGCTCATGCATACTGGGATGGCCACAGAAGGACAGAAACCAGGATTCTTGCTTGGGACGAGGTAAGTGGTTTCATATATACAAGGGTTTCATATATACTAGAATGATCCACAGAGGGTAGACCAGTGGAAGAAACACCAGGAGGAGCATGCATTCAGATTAATATAGACACAGAGAGTTACAGGCAGAACACTTCACTTTAGAGCAGAACTGAACACACTTCCCCAGTATACCACCCAACAATGCGAACTCGATTGTTTATTTGATCCTGCTTCTTCCTGACTTGGAGGTAATGAAATGATTTAGAAAATATTTATGAAAAGAAAACATAAGAGGATGAATCTGCCCCATCTGTTTGGTTTAAAAGAGAGAAGTAACAGAAAACTACCTCCCAAATGCAATATCCACTATTGGCCCCTCCAAGAAAAACACCCTTCACTGACTAAACAGTCCCTGGCATTTGATTCAACAGCCCATGCTTTCTTTCTGGTTGTATTGCTTTGAAAGTCAAAGGGGAAAGAATTTTAAAAAGAAAAAAAGGTACCCACTGGGCTGAGAATATATGTTAAGTGCTAGAGCACTTGCCTACCATGTCCCAAATTCTGGGTTCAACCTCAGCACTGCAGGCACAATGGACCGTGCTTGTAATCACCATACTTAGTAGGGACAGGCAGGCGGTCGAAATGTTGAGGTCATCCTTAGCTACATGCAGAGTTAGAGACCAGCCTGGGATCAAAAAGAGAGAGGAGGAGAGGGGAGCAATGAGATGGGGCATAGGGGCTATCCTAATTTTAAATCACAGCATCATGCATCTTCGGGATCAGCCCCACATCTTCATCCCCTAATCGACTGCTTACTCTCTATTTCCCAGAGCCTCCAATGGGGCTTGTGTTGTTTCTATATGGTGTCTATATGCCATGGTCACCAGAACTCCATCAACCCTGTCTTTTCCTTGATCTATAGCCACTAACAGTCTCTGCCTGAGCTTCTTATCCTGGCCTTCATCTATGTGCCACATAATCACTGATGTCTCCCAAATATTCACCATTGGCTTCCTCACGCATTACACACTGCCTACATCATCTTCTTTTCCTTTATTATTTTTTTCAACTTTGAGACGAGGTCATCAACTTGACTTAGGGGTCAAGTTCTATTCTCAGGAACAGAACAGCTGACATCATGCCCACAACAGTTTTCAGCCATGTAAACGTAGGTCATTCTATCACATGGCTTCTCTTTTCTGAATGAACACCTATTCTTCTACCTTATACCACTCCTGTTGTCAACACCCTGTTCATACATTATTAAGTGCAGTCCTGAGACTAAGCCACTGTTCAGTGACCTGGACAGTGCAGACAGCACAAGCCTTCACTCAGCCAAGGTATCCTGCATAAACACTCGACAGTGGTGTAGCTCAGGTACATTCCACCTCACCTTTGAGCCGAGGCTTGTGGGTGATCAGATCTTTGTTCATTTCACATTAATTTCTCCTTATCTGCCACCGTGAGCTTGTGCAATCTTTGTAAATCTAGAAGACTTCACTTACAGACTGTTGTACCTCATCTTTTTGGCTTTGTTCCAGCTCTCTAGTTCATTAAAATGACTTGGAATTTTTAAATTGTCATCTTATCATGTTAGCTCTTTGGTATACTTACCTTGGCAAGACTGAACCAGTGTCACCTTGAATGTTTATGGCTGCAAGGCAGCTTCTTGACTGTCATCAGGAAATTCACTTAGGAAATAGTCTGATACATGATGAAAGCATTCCTCTAAATGGTGAGAGTAACTAGTGATGCCGCAATGTATAAAACATGGGCTTGTGCTGAAAACCTGTTTTCCTCTGAGCAGTCTAGAATGTCAGTACATATCAGGTATGTGCCTACATGAGCAGCTTTCACAAAACACTGCTGGCCACTGAGTCTAGGGGACTTTCCAGTAGGCAAAATGTCATGACGCTAATACAATTGTTGCATATCCTATATGACTTCTGGAAAACTATTCCAAAAATATACAACCTGTCTTCTCCCTATTTTGTCACAACACCTTTCGTAGTCAGGGGCTATCTCTGGGTCCACACCTTTACATTCTAATTTTGAGGCAGCCACGATATGCTGGTGCTAAGCCTTTTCAGGCTACCAGGGCAGAAGAGATGTACAATATTGATCACACTGTCAACTGCTCCTAAAGGCAGTAAGGAGGATGGCTATCCCCAAACCATGTCCCCATGGGCTTTGAGGGATGCCCAGTAGGTTCACCTGCTTCATACAAAAGTACAAGTGCCCAAGGCTGAGCAACCCTCTGAAGATTTGGAGGGAGCAGAGCAGAACAGAACTCAGTGAACCAACTGCAGGCCATATACATAGAACATTCCAAACTGCAGCCGCTAACTACCTCCCTATACCCAGCACCCAAGTCTAGCTAGTTCTCTCTTCTAAACATCTCTTAACCTCTCTGTCTCTACCATTAACGTGAGCCACTGTCCTAACTCAGGTGACCTTGCTACCCCCCCCATCTTTCTCCTTCCCCATCTGTTTTATTCAGCAGCCAGAAGAATCTTTACAAAAAGCAAAAGGCCTTTGGTGCTTGTAAGTGTCTACACCTTCCATATATGGCCTTGCCTCTAAGACAGAAGCCAATCTTCCTAGATACTGGCTCAGATTCAACCTCAAACAGGTGTTGACCCAATCCCTCAGAGTCACTCTCTATTCACATCCAGTCTTTTACTAATGTGTCACTGCTGGTGTGACTTCCTTCCCCATTGGTCCGGGCATATGCCAGTCTTCTCTTAGGAGCCTGGCAAAGCATGACTGCTTCTTAACTAATAAAGTACTCCAGAAATACCCCCCTTGGCTCCCTGAACACTCCCTCTGCATAGTAACTAAACATCTAATTATTTCATCTTAGAAAGTAGTGTCCATGAAGTCAGGGGAGTGGTTGATCCTATTTCTAGCAGTGGTATCCACTCCATAGTTAGAGCTTGATACATCAACCCATTAAAAGGGATAGTAGTGATTGCTTCAGGTGGGAGAAGGAACGTGTACATGTGGTAACTTGAAATCTGATTCCATAATTTATCCCCCATTCCTTGGCAGGAAGGAGTCAGGAAGCAGAAGGAAGATGGCAAACGACTTGGGGTTCACTCTTCTTAGACACTACGTTGAGGCAGAGTTCCTGGCCTTAGATTTATAAACACTCCCATTCCTTGCAGAGCCTGGAACTCATTCAAATCTCACTGGGCAGTAGGGTATTCATGGTCCTTGAGGCAGCAGTGGAGGAATTCAGAGTTCCCCGCCAGTGCAGAAAGCAACTGGGAAGGAATTGAGTGGGAGAGCTGGCCAGGGCGCACAGGGTCTTCCCTGTTTCCAAGAACTGAGTTAAGGATTCTTTCCTATCTCAAAGTTGCTTGAACTTTCAATGGGAAGAACAGAAACTCATTAAAAGAAGTCCCTTAGCACTGACACCACTATGCCCACCAGCATACCTGCTCCTTACTTTACGAATCTGGAGTTACCTCAGCTATTGCAGCTGAACTCAGTCAGCTATGACAGCTGGATAGCTTTTCCATGCTGAGAACAGAATTAGTCTATAAATAAGTAAAGAAGTGCTAGAACTGAACTGGGATGCCAAGACTACCATGGGCTCCTTCCCAGGCCATCTCTCTTGGTGGCCCATGGTTGCAGCAGAAAGCTCACCAGGACCTGGAAACATTACAGAGCTGCTGAAATCTACAAGAGTGCGGGGTTCAAAAGGTGTTGGGACCTCGAAGGGTGCTGGAAGCTCAAGAGAGTGCTGGGGGCCCAAGAAGATGCTAAAGGCTTAGGGGGTGCTGTGGACTAAGGATGACTCTGAAGGCTTAGCAGGGTGCTGGAGGGCTTAGGAAGGTGCTCAGAGCTTAGAGGGCTTCTGGGCTTAGGAGGCTGCTGGGTGCTGAGGGAGTCACTGGAAGCTCAGGAAGGTACTGAAGACTTCTGAGGGTGCTGGACACATTGTGCCATGTTTGAGCCTGTGCTTTGCAGGGTGGCATGGAGGGCTTGGAAGGGACAGCCTTCTGTAGGCTGTTGTCCTGGGAAAATTAGGTGACTTAAATCTGAAGACAGTCAAGATCTAGTGGCCACATGCTGTCCCCAGAGCTGCTAATATTCTCCAGTGCCATTAAAATAAGTTTCTCACAAATCCCATGTTGCTAAGGGAAGAAAGCGATTTGCCCTAGAAAGAAAAGGGGAGAGTCACCCGCATGTCACACACATGTCATGCATATGTCACCCACATGTGACGTGCATATTACTCACACGTCACCTGCATGTCATCTGTGTGTCACATGTGTCACACATGTCACCCACATCACACACATCTCATGCATGTCACAAACATGTAACATGCATGTTGCCCACATGTCACACACATCACATGCATGTCACCCATATGTCACCCACATGTCATCCACATATTACCCACATGTCATCCACAAGTCACCAACATATCACACGCATGTCACAAGCATGTTACCCACACACTTCCTCCTTTTGTAATTCCCTAGTCTACAAATCTTGCCAGCTCAGTAGCACTCTGCAGATGAAACCCATCTGCTCTCATTGTATTTTCCAGCTCCACTTATCATTAAACTGAAACCAATTTTTTCCTGTTCAGTGTAATTACTATTCTGCCAAACGTGTGCGTTCTGGATAGGATGCGTGCCGTGGGAAACATTCCCACTTAATGAGTTTTCTGTGGTGGCACAGAATGGCTTCAGAACTTCTCTGCTGTCCTAGATCCACTTCGTCATTTCATAAAACAACGACACCAAGGAGAAGATGATTTTCCCAGTCATCAAACCAATCCCACCCCTGCCCTGCCCCTCGCTTCACCTTCCAAGAGGAAAACAAGAGAAGACTGCCAAGCTTCCTCCCTTAAAGGAAAAGCACAATTAGCTTTGGCCTGTGTCTCACCCAGCCTCCACGGAGGAGAAGAGAGTTGAGAGACTTGGAGAAGTAAGTTAAACCCATCCAGTATTAAATTCTTTCTCAAGCTACATACATAAAGTCTTACAACATGGCTGCTCCAATGTGAGATGAACAAGAAGGACACCAATAGAGATGCCAAATTGAACCAAGAAGACCCACCAGGCCTCAACTCCAGGCCACACACACTCTACCACAAAACACTATAGGCAATTGGGCTGAGAGTGGGAGAAGCAGTCTTCCATGGGGAAGAGCACTCCGATGGTTGTCCAATTAGTAAAAAAAAAAAAAAAACCACCATAAATTTGAAGGAGAGCATGGAGGGGTATATGAAGGGTTAATAGGGAGGAGAGAGAAGGGAGAAAATACTGTAATTATATTATAATTCCAAAAGTAAAGAAAAAATCTTTCTCAGCATTACGTATCAAGTCTAAGGCCTTGCTTCATGAAAAGTGTTATTTATGCCAACTAGGAATATAGGGGTGGAGGGAGGGATTGTCTCAGTCAGGATTTCTATTCCTGCACAAACATCATGACCAAGAAGCAACTTGGGGAGGAAAGGGTTTATTGAGCTTACACTTCCACACTGCTGTTCATCACTAAAGGAAGTCAGGACTGGAACTCAAGCAGGTCAGGAAGCAGGAGCTGATGCAGAGGCCATGGAGGGATGTTACTTACTGGCTTGCTTCCCCTGGCTTGCTCAGTTTGCTTTCTTATAGAACCCAAGAATACCAGCCCAGAGATGGCACCACCCACAAGGGGCCCTCCCACCCTTGATCACTAATTGAGAAAATGCCCCACAGTTGGATATCATGGAGGCACTTCCCCAATTGAAGCTCCTTTCTCTGTGATAACTCCAGCCTGTGTCAAATTGACACACAAAAGCAGCCAGTACAGGGATCTTCAAATTTTCATTAGTGAACAGCTCTTGAGCAGACTCTGAGGACCCCCTCAGGAACAGCAGTACCCACACTGAACAATCATTAACACCTTGGTGTCCTTCAGTACTTGACACTGATGCCACCATCCAAAGTCATACTCACAGGCCTTCTTCATAAAAAACAAAAACAAAAACAAAAACCTACCGTTTCCAGGGTTACAAAAATGCATCACCAGTGGAGACAAAATAAAAAAAGAATGGTGGAGTGCCATCCTCAGGAAGTTCTTTCCCTTCCCACAATCACTAGACCAGCCAGGGAGCCCTGAGCATGTGCTGGTTTGTAAGCCCTGACAGAAAACAGTGTGTTTGTCCCTCCAGCTCAACCCGGTTGCTGAGAGAACCTTGCCAGAGAATATTTATGGACAGAGTACACACCCCAGGGCATTGGGCCAGGCTTTTAGGCACCACAGGGCATCAGGCCAGGCTCTTGTGCACTACAGGGCATCAGGCCAGGGTCCTGTGCACTACAGGCCATTGGACCAGGCTTTTTTGCACCACAAGACATCAGGCAAGGCTCTTGTGCACTGCAGGGTGTGGAGCCAAGCTCTTGTAGTCTCACTGCTATTTTTACCCAGATTTCAGTCTCCTGGTGCAAAGAGAGAATGTGGCAAGCTGCTCTCAACTCTCCCACAGCAGAACTCCCCATCACCACTGTGAATTCTCATGATCTCCCCTATTATTCTCCTGATGGTGACTGTGAGGACCCCATATTCTTCAGTGTCTCCCCCCCCCCATATACAACAGTGATCATTAGAACTCTATTGCCTCTTAGAGACAACCCAATTCAAGGTTTGAGGCAGCTCCCAGGAATGCATGAGTTGTGTGACATCAACAAGGAAGCTTCCTTTGGTGAGAAAATGGTCACAGGTGGAGAGTAAAGTAACCTACCATTCTCCACAGGAAATGAATTACAATTGTCACCTGCTTCTTTTAGGGAAAGAAGAAACACACTCATTCCTCTATGAAATCAGTGCTAACTCTATACAAGTGTCGAACAGGCAGATAGGCAAGATTCCACTCTCAGGGATTAACTAAACACATGATAGTTTTGACGACAACATGTCTTCTGCTGTGGTCATTTTTAATGGCAGGTAAAATATGAATGCTGTTGCCCAACAAGCCCCACGAAAACAGCTGGGGGTTGGGTGATTGTTCTATACCACAAGGCTGTTAAGCTGGATACAGATACAATCATGTTACCTCCCAGAAAGGTGAGCCTTCTATAAACTACTTTCTCTCTCCACTTCTGAATTTGATAGTTGAGAGACTATTAATGATTGGTAAAATATAAAAGCAACAATAATCCCAAGTCAGTTCAGAACTCATCGGAGACAACATAAAGGGAGATGGTTAGAAATGAGAGTCTTCCCTGGACTGGCAGACTGTGACGATATGAGCTGAGAAGGGTCTAAGTGCCTTCATAAGCAACCACACATAGGCAGGGCATGACTGGGGTGGATGCGGTTTATATGATATTATATGGCATGGATGTGATAAAGCTGTGATCATGACCATCAAGGAATTAGCCCAGTGAAGTCAGCCCAACTCAGGTACTCGTCTACTGCATTCAGCAACACCCCATGCCTTCCCTCCTGAGGAGTAGATGAGCCCTTGAGACAGGGCATGAAGAACTGTTCACTTTGAACATGTCGAATTTGAAACAACCAAATATTTGCCAATATTCTGGACCTGGGACAAAGACCAATATAAGATGTAGTCAACTAATGATAAGTCCTGAGATCAAAGCAGGTAGAGCCAAGGCTACTAAAGAACAGGGAGTGTGGTATCCAGAGTCCAGGAAGGAGACTTTTAACCAGGAAACAGGGGTAGGGCAGATCCTGAATGAGGTAACCCAATCACAAAAGAACACACATGGTATGAACTCACTGATAAGTGAATATTATCTGAAAAGCTCTGAATACCCAAGATATAATTCACAGACCACATGAAGCTCAAGAAGAAGGAAGACCAAAGTGTGGATACTTTAGTCCTTCTAAGAAGAGGGAACAAAATACTCATGGGAGGAAATACAGAGACAAAGTGTAGAGCAGAGACTGAAGGAAAGCCATCCAGAGACTGCCCCACCTGGGGATCCATCCCATATATGGTCACCAAACCCAGATACTATTGTGTATGCCAAGAAGTGCTTGCTGACAGGAGCCTGATATGGCTGTCTCCTGAGAGGCTCTGCCTGAGCCTGACAAATACAGAGGTGGATGCTCACAGTCAACCATTGGACTGAGCATGGGGTCCCCAATGGAGGAGTTAGAGAAAGGACTGAAGGAGCTGAAGGGGTTTGCAGCCTCATAGGAAGAACAACATTATCAACCAACCAGACCCCCCAGAGCTCCCAGGGACTAAACCACCAACCAAAGAATACACATGGAGGGACCCATGGCTCCAGCAGCATAAGTAGCAGAGGATGGCCTTGTTGGACATCAATGGGAGGAGAGGCCCTTGGTTTTGTGAAGCCTCAATGCCCCAGTATAGGGGAATACCAGGGTGGGGAGGCAGGAAAGGTGGGTGGGTAGGGAGTACCTTCATAGAAGCAGGGGGAGGGAGGATGGGATAGGGGGTTTCTGTAAGGGAAACCAGGAAAGGGGATAACATTTGAAATGTAAATAAAGACTATAACTAATTTTTAAAAAATACCATGCTTGCACAACAGACAGGCTAGAGATCTGAGTTGCTAAGGGAGAAATGACTTCTACTTTAACAGTGACAGTCAGTTAGCAATCTGAAGATAACCCTCCTGTAATCTCAACACTGGGGAACTGGAGGGAGGAGGATCAGAAATTCAAGGTCAGCCTAAACACAAAGCAAGTTCAAAACCATCCTGGGCCGCATGGGACCCTGTTTTGATAAAGCAACAAACAAACAAGCAAAAACCTAAGCAGTGACTTGTCCTCTTCGATGGTAAGGACAGGGCAGAATGCCAAGAGTAGAAAGAAAGTTGGGAGCAACTGTGACCTTAAAGACACATGGATGGGATTACTCCAAACCTGATTTGGAATAAGGATTAAGACAGGTTGTGATGGTCTAAAATGAGAAACACCCCTGTAGGCTCAGGTATTCGAGTAGTTGGTCTCAGTTGGTAGCACTTTTTGTGGATGTTTACTGGGTACAGTCTTTTGGGGAGAGTATGTCATGGGGGGCGGCTTTGAGAGTTTATAGCAGCTTTGTACTTCCAGGGCTCTGTCTGCATCATGTTTGCAGTGGAAGATGTGAACACTGAGCTGCCTGCTCTTCCTCCTGTGGCTTCTTGCTATGCCTGCACCTATCATGATGGGCTTTTATCCCTCTGAAACTGGAAGCCAGAATAAACTTCTTTTAACAGTAGTAATAATATTTTACCACAACACCAAAAATTAACCAATACACAGATATAACGAGTCCAGTGAAAGCTCTAATATTGTTTATGTCCTTATACCAGGCAGGGGACATTGATCACAGACAAATACAGAGAGACAACTGAATATATAACCACCAATACTGGGGTGATATGTTTACAAGTCCAGGAGCAGCGTAGGTGGTCAGAAATACATTCAGCAGCTGCACAGTGTAGACAGTCCTGCTCCCTCTCCCCCTCAACACACCCACCTCCATGCTCTCAGGAAATACTCCACTCACATCTTGATCTCAGTTGTCTGTTAGATACAACCCAACTCAGAGGATAATAGATGTTTATGTGTAGGATACCCAATGTATGTGCTCTCTTTCTGCAGACACGGGAGGCCTTACAGTGAAGGCATCAGGTCAAATCTGAACAGCCTTAGTGGTGTTCTCCAAAAATGGGAGCTGTAGTGATGGGGTCTCACAAGGAGGGGGTGGCTCCTGGCTGTGGGGGCTGTAGGTTCTAGAGTGTCTGTGGTGTGGCATTAAAAAAAAAAAAGCACTTGCTCCAAAGAAAGGAAGCTCTTGGGAAGATGCCCAGTGGTTAAAGTTTCAACATCTTGGAAACTGGGCATCTGCCAAGGAAAACCTGCAACCACCTACTAGGAACAAAAGGTCAGCCATTATGTAGAGGCTGCCAACGAAAGCAGCAGGGCACCAAGAAGCTAAGTCCAAGGTAATGTGCTGTCAGTGAGCACCAGGCTGAATCTCCAGCCTGTCTGACCTGCTGGCTGTCCCTGAACTAGAATAAGCAGCAGGATTCTGAGAGCACAGTACCACCTGTGCTCCTGACTGACAGCTGATCATGGTCTCCGCAGGACTCGGAGCTGATGTCCACACCCATCCTCCCCTGATGGACTGGTGCAGGCCCTTTCTGCTCATCTTCCCTCTCCTGAGATGAATGTAAGCTTGGAGGTTGGAGGCCTGTTAGTTACTATCTAGTATAATCAAGGCTATTGGAGGGATTCTTAAGGATCTGCTTTCACATAATGACTTTTTTCCTTTGTCCAGCCTGCCTTCGTTACCTCTAGTCTACATGTAGGTGGCTGTGACTTTCTTCTACTCCCAATCTAATGTTAACATCTCTGCTGATCTTGCAAGCAATCAATAAGGCCTAACTCCAGGATTCACCTCCCACATGAGCTCCTAGATTTACCATAAGGCCCCAAAGGACAAAGTGTCCTGAAGATGCTGAATGGAGAATGATTATACTGCAGACCATCCAAACACCGAATCCTGGCTGGAAGCCTTCACCTCCCCATAGCTGGAAATGTACAGACTCTCTGTGACCTTTGCATACACTTCTCTATTGGAACCGCAGGCCACCAGCTCTAGTGTTTTGAATAAAAATGTTCCCCAAAGGCCCACGGGGAGTAGCACTCTTAGGAGGTGTGGCCTTGTTGGAGTAGGCATGGCCCTGTTGGAAGATGTATGTCACTTGGGAGTGGACTTAGAGATTTCAGAAACTCAAGCCAGGCCTAGTGGCTCATTCTCTCTTCCTGTTGCCTGCTGATCCAGATACAGAACTCTCTGCTCCATCTCTGTCTCCAGCACCATGTGTACCTGTGTGACGCCATGCTTCTTGCCATGATAACAGTGGACTAAACCTCTGAACTTTAAGCCAGCCTTAATGAAATGTTTTCCTTTATAAGAGTTGCCATGGTCACTGTGTCTCTTCACAGCAATAAAACCCTAAGACACCAGTCCAGACTCTACTTAATTTCCTAGGTTATTTTCTCTCCGGAAAGACACACACACTGCCCCTGACCATTCACACACTTACACAGGTTACCCCAATATGTATAAGCATGCATGTTTGTCTGAGAGACAGAGAGAGAGTGTGTGTATAAGTCAGAAGATTACTTCTCTCCTACAACCACGCAGGGCTTGGGGATTGAACCCAGGTGCTCAGTTTGGCAGCAAGCGCCTTTACCTGCTGATCCACCTTGCAGGCTCTCGGATTGGTTTGTTTGAAAGAGGAAAAGCCAAAAAGAAATTTACAAGAACAAGCATGTTTCTCTCTCCTCACCCAGGAGACTTGGTGGCTAAAATGGTCCTTCCGTGTAACTACATTGGTGTGCCCTCTGAGAGTATTTCCATCACAAGAGACTCTTGATAGACAAAGATTAGCAAGAAAAGACTGAAGAGTCAAAAACCCCTAAGTAACAAGCTGTGATCAGTGTTCACATCGAATTCAATTTCCCGAGTGAAAATCCTGGGGTTATGTGAGAAAGAGGGTCTGCAGTTCCCATATGGAGCTTTGTGAAAGACCTTGTGAACGATATCCACCCTCTCTGATTCCAAAGAAAGAAGAGTCAGTTTATCTGGTTACATTACACTCTGATAGACCAGCTTCAACATTTAGCCACATATCTCTTGACATAATGATGGGGAAAATCGCTGAAGCCATCCAACTCAAGATCACCAGCAAGAACCCAGGGGAAGGGCACATGGGAAGTGGCCATGCTCCCTCCTGAGACAGCACCCCAAAGTGGTCCAGACTCCCCAGTGTCTATCTCTAAAATTTAAAGATGACCAACCTTCCAAATCCCTGCATAACCATCACAGCTGGGAAATGTCAGCTTAGTTCTCTTCCAGAGGTTCTTTCTGCTATGAAGTATGGAAGTATGGGGACTGGGAGCTGGCCTGCAAATCTTGTCAGAGGAAAAGGAGCTTTAATCTCTGATACTCTCAGCAACTTCCAAGAGGACAAACACAGACCTTAAGGCACGCGAGCCTGGCTTAAATGCTTGTTCAGTTCAATTGCAAGAACACAAGCCAGCAGAAGTATTTTCCTTTTTGCAAAGTGGAGTCTCAATGTTTTCCACCTCGCTGGCCACTGGGAGAACCTGTCTCTCCAGTTACCCTTCACCATCACTTGTTGAATCCTAATCTATATTTGTGTTTCAAGGCTTGCCTCCTGAGGCTGGACAACTTGTCAAGGACACAGAAGAAAGAAAGTTCTACTGAGAGCTGGTCTCAGAGGCAAGAAGATCAGGAGTTCTTGGTCATCCTCAGTTACATAGTGAGGGCATCCCAGGATACATGAGCTGGGAATGAGGCCCTTGCTAGGGATTGGTTCATCATGCAGAGGGTCTTCATCACTCAAAGATTTATGTATCCAAAATATAAAAACACTCATAGGTTAACATTTAAAATCAGGTCATGAAGAGTTTTTCCAACTACTTGGAAAATTGTTTATGCAACACACAGTATAAAAGGATAGGACAGAAGCGGCAGGAGGCTTGAGTCTTCAGCCAATTTATTTTTAATCATACATCTGAGAAAAGAAAAAGAAGACTGGAAAGAAAGATGCTAATCTAAGTAGAAGCTACACTTGGTAGTGGTGTTTACCTTTTCATTTCTTACAAGATGCCTAAAATTTTCACAAAAGCCCTGTTATTTTCATAACCTGAAAAAAGCAACTTCAAAATGAATAACCTAAGAATATTGTTCCATAACAGAGGAGATGAACAAAGAAAATTTTAGTCACATCCTAGAGGCCAGACCCCTCCAAAACAACCCTATGTGTAGTGACCCTCGAATTGCTCCTTTGGTGCTTTTAGGAATACAATTCCATCAGTTCAAACAGCCAAAGACCCCTGAACACATGAAAGCATGGAGACCCTTGCCAGCTCCTCGCCCAGCCAGAGTTCACAGAGGCTGCCTAGCATGGAAGAACTTAGACTCGAAACTCTGCCTATGTGCAAGAAAAGAAGCAATACGAAGTTAAATAAGAGAGCCCACTTGGATGATGTCTTGATTCTGCACTGGATTCCCACAAGCTAAGACTAAATACAGGAATGGACTTATGTAACATCCTGCCGGCCGGGTGCACAGCAATGATGGATGGTCTGATGGATAATCACTTGGACCCTAAAGGTCACATATTGAAGCCCTTACTATCGTTCAACGCATTATGCAAAGCAGTAGTAGTACCTTTGGCAGGGCAACTGAGATGTGAGGGTAGAACGTTGGTGTGCCTAGACAGCACACCTTTAACCCCAGCACTCTAGATGCAGAGGCAGGAGACTCTCAGAATTTAAGGTCAGCCTGGTTTACAGAGCAAGTCTGAGGACTCCACAGAGAAACCCTGTCTCAAAAACAAAAATAAAAAAAATAAAGTGTGTTTTTCAGATTAAGAACCTCAGGTGCGATGTATACCTTCATTGGAGACCAGGAAGCTCACTTACCCACCACCTGAAGAAAGCTCTATCTACACACCAAAAAGCAGCCCTCTCTAGTCACTGCAAGAGTTAGCACCTGGACCTCAGACCATTAGCCAACAGCACTATTAGAAGTAAATGAGTAGCCTGAATCATCATGGAGTATTTGCAGTTAATGTCTGAGCTGAGAGAGATGCACACTCAAATTAGGACAATTTGCAGTGCTCATGTAGAGTGTAGGTAGAGAGCTAGGAACTGGAAGGAATCCAAATCAACCTCGGTGGCACCATTAGCATGTATATACTTTTGGAAGAAAAAGAATCACTGAAACAAAGCAAAAAAAAAAAAGACTATTCAAGGACAGCGATCTGAAAGCCAAGGGTAAGTTAGCTGGAGGGAGCAGAGGACAGTACACAGGTGTCCATCTGTCCTGCTTCCTACCGTGCAGCACCAGCGGAGTCTCCCACAGCCCAGAGGCAAGGGAGGGTCACTGAAGAAGAACACAGTACATGGACCAGCCTACCATGTAGAGCAAGGTGAAGAAAAGACAAACAGCCTGCCAGGCACATAACTGCCCATACAGTAGTCACCCTGTGCTGTGCCTTGGGCCAGCCCTGCTGCCCTGTGCACACAGAACCCAGAGCCACGTTCTCCCTCCGTCATCACCTGCATCACCGGTACGTCTAGAATATTCTTCATTTGTATTAATGAGTGTTTCATTCCTTACAGTGTTTGCCAATTCTGACTTCATGAGAGGAATTTGTTGTATTTGAAATACATTTCCAAATGCCGAGAACTGTCGTTTTGAAGCAGGTGAAAGAAAATGCTGGTTTTGATCATGGTCTCTTTCTTCCCATTTTTAGCATTCCGAAAGGCCAAGAAAACTTCTTATTCTACCTGGGTCCCCGTTACCTTCATGAAGGGTCATCATCTGCTCTCACGGCATCCTCCTCATGAGTCACTGTCCAGACTGGGAAATGCTGCTGTACTTACACTTTGCAGAGCACTCAGCATGCCTGTGAATCCTATCAGCACAGAAACTGCTTCCTAGGTGGTCCTTTTGTTTGCCAAATGACTGACAGGCATGGTCATGAGCATTTTTTTTCTCAGCATTTCCTTCCCAGAAATTGGTCTCATTTCTAAGCAGGCATTGCATGGGCATCCATTAATGGAAGGCACACACATGCCACATGTTTTTTTATGTTCATATTACTGATAACAGTGTGTGAATCCCCAAAGCCAGTGCAATGCCTCATTTCTAATGGTTCTTACAGCTCCCAGGGAGCTAGAATAGTTTATAGAGGAGTGTCTTTGATACATTGTGATCCCCATAAAGGAAAGCCACAGGTGGACCTTTACTCCTTACAGGTGAAGAGAAGCAGTTATCCCGAGTAACAGGAAGCAGCATCCTACTGCAGAAAGGCTGGTGGGGGTGGGTGGTCCAGAACAAGGCTGCCCCCATGCTGTGACACCTGCCTCAACCCAGCATGAACCATGACAATGGACTCAAGTGAACTTAAAAGGCTCTAGTGTGAATTTGCTATTTATCAGATCCAAGTTAAAATTGTGTTGAGGCAAAATAACAATGTTGATTATGTGTTTTAACTTAGATTTATCCCTCAGACTGACAACTAGACTTTTAAATACAAGGTGAAAAATGGACCTTTTCTGAATAGATGCCAGCATCTACTCCCTAGAATGTGATCACAGGAAATGGTACCAGCTTCATACCTCAGTTCAGCAGCAAACCTAGGGTTGAGGGCAAGGAGTCATATCTGACCCAGGATCCTAGTGTGGATTAACTAAGACCTCAGGATGGAGAAGGAGTTCTGAAAGGCACTGTCCTAAGAAGAACAGGACAAATACAGAATGGGGATTGGCATCAGAGTCAGGTCAGGAAGTAGTCATGGCCCTGTCCCCCTGATTCAAGCCAAGTCAACAAATACTCAGTCATCTCTTTACCTACACTTCAACACTTTAACAAGGCCATCTCTATGCTATACGATAATAGGTACACTATAATGTCTCATTCACTCATAAAAGCTCATGACTTCTTGTCTCTATTTGGAATCATGGGTGTGCTCATATGGCCAGAACCTGTCTGTCAGAATCAGCCTGCATTGTGGTTTTTTTCTGATGGGTAACTGAGAACAAATGCCCTGTACTGGGTAATAATATATATTAGTATCAAATAATTTCTAGTCCCATAATAGGCACATAAATTAATTCGCTTAATATTCACAATAGCCTAAAAATCAAGAGTCTCCTTTGTACAGAATAGGAAACTGAGACTTATAGAGGTTCTATGGCTGGGTATCCCACACAGACCCTATCTTAAGGTCTGTGTTCTTTGTCTTCTCCATAAAATCCCCAAGTGAATGTCAGACAACATTCAGTAGTGCTCTTAGGAGTTATCAGGAGTCAGTTTCTGTCTTTTCTTTTAGAACCGTTCCAACTATTTATGCTAAATAGTTATATGTCAACTTGACACAAGCTAGAGTTTTCTGAAAGGGCAGAACTTCAATTGAGAAAAATCCCTCCATAGAATCTGGCTGTGGGCATTATTAGTGATTGATATGGGAGGAACCCAGCCCACTGTGGGTGGTGCCATCCTTAAGCTGGAGATCCTGAGTTCTATCAGAAAGTAGGCTGGGGAATCAAGCCATGGGGAATCAAGTCAGTGGACTGCACCTCTCCAAGGTCTCTGCATCAGCTCCTGACTCCAGGTTCCTACCTTGTTTGAGTTCCTTTCCTGACTTCTTTAGATCCTGAACAACAGTATGGAAGTGTAAACCAAATAAGCCCTTTCCTCCCCAACTTGATTTTTGGTCTTAGAATTTGATCTTACCAACAGAGACCCTAAGACTCTTTGTCCTCCAAGGCTTCCCTTCACTGTGGAATACTGAATGGGCAGAACAATGCTTGAGACCTGCACCATCACTGGGACCATCTGCAATGCATCCAGCACGCTGTTCCAACCTGCCAGAAGTTCAAGAATGTGACTGAGTCCCATTGCTTCAGCGGGCTACCTACTCCATTTGGCACCAGCTCTCCTTCATTTCTCTCCTGGTGTGAATGCTTGTTCTATCCTGAGTGAGGTGCACAGCTCCCAGGAAACATTTTCTCAGCATAAAGACTGCTTCCTCTCCCAGCACTAAGGATGCAGACTCCAGAGCCAGCTGGCTGCCATTTCACTAATTCTTTGCAAAACCTGCCTATAATTCCAGAGAATTATGATCACTCATTAATCCTTCAAAGCTTTAGCAGAGCAAATTGAGGGAAAAGCAAGATGCTTGCTTTGCACTTTACCACAGCTGAGAGTCTGCAACACAGTGAAAGGCCCACAAAAGGATCCAACAGTGCTAGGAAGGGGCAGCTTGCTACACAGCCTCGGTGGACCTGAGGGACAGACCACAGCTCCTGGTATCGCATTTGTTTTTTAGCTCAGGGTGGTAAACTGTGGACCAAGTGTGGAACAACTGGCTCAAGCCGACTTGAGGAGACAAGTACAGGTCCTTGAGTCCTCTCACAAGTTGCCAACCAGTGAGTGCACTGAGCTATGTATCCATCTAGTCAGATTGCAGATCCCCAGGGATAGGGAACCATAACTGTATCCATCCAGATAGAGTTACAGCCTTGAAGACATAAAATTGGATATGGTCCACAAAATCAGCCTTGTTTTGTGTGACACCTTCTTGGTGCTATCTTCTAGCCTGGGGACATGAAGGAGTTCTGCAAATGCGGATTGGGCACAAATCCTCTTCATTGTCAACACCCTACCCTGTGTCAATGTGAACCAGGACACCACCAAGGCCGATGCAGCTTGATTGCATCTAACTCAGGGCTACGATACTAAGTGGCCAGCATGCTTCCATTCCATCAAATCAACATATGCTTTTAAATTCTTCTAAATTAAATTTATTTGTCTCCATTTCTTAAGTCCTCATGATGGAAATCTAAAACACAAGTTTTTACAATATTGACCTATGTTGGTAACAAGTCCACCTGAGCCCTGGTCTCCTGTAGAGGAGGTTCCTTTCCTCTTCACGACATTGAAGTCAGTTCGAACAACGGCTATATCCATGCCTGATCTTTGAGGGGTGCTGCCCTTTGCTAGAGGAGACTGGGTGGGTGAGGGGAGCTGGGAAGCCCCCACCTCCCCACTCCAGAGCCAGTGGGTGCCATGGACTGGGATGGAGAAAGTTTAAGGAAGTACAGTGAATACCGTCTTTCAAAACATCGTGTGGTTTCCCTAACGAATGCCTTACCCAATTTCATCTGACAACAACACATATTTCTACTTTAACAACTTAGCTACGTTGCTTCCTCCAAAGCTTGGAGAACATCAGGAAAAAGTGGGCAGAGGATGGGAGCTAGAGGAAAAGAAGACCACTGAAAAGACGTCTTCTGGATTCAAGAATTCATAGCAGTTGTGATTATCTGCACAAGATTGGGCCATCATCATTTCCTTGTGAATTGGGAAACTCCATGAGGCCCCATCTCTCCTTTAGGGACTGCTAGAGTTACAGAATGGGTCAGGGAGCAGTGGTACATTCTTCATAGGTCTAGCCACTGATATAATAAGTCCCATACACAACTTCCTACCCACACTCAAGCAAGAACCTCTAACTAGCCTCAGCATATCTCTCTCTCTCTCTCTCTCTCTCTCTCTCTCTCTCTCTCTCTCACACACACACACACACACACACACACACACAGGACAAGGAAGTAAGAAGGAAACTTGTTGAGAAGGGTTCCAATGAAAGAAGGAAGGGGTTGAGAAAGAGAATTTGGGAAGCATGATGAATAAAATTTATTATATAATAGTATGAAACAATCAAACAATAAAAAAGAAAAAGCTGGCCATATTCACTTTCAAAAAAAAAATACCTGAGACCTAAAGAAAGGAGGTGGTCAGTTCTGACCATGGTTAGCAATTGCTACCCATCTCGACTGCTGCTGCATTATGACCCTGGTAACCAAAATGAAGGACATACCATCTTCCCTAGCAACCTGCCACACAGCTTCCGATATACCTCTGATGTATAACTTGGCTGACCTTGTGAGACCCTGAGTGTGCATGCTGCACATGGCTCAATGTTTTAGATTTTACTTTGCCTTCTTATATCGATTAAAGCCTCGATTGTCTGTAGCCAAAAACCAGGATGCAGGGTGACTGCACTGTTTGAACCCCATTCTTCTGAGATGGAGCACCTTTGAAAGCATGACAGTGACACTTATCAGACCTAAAAATACAGAACCTACAGTAAGTGCCGAACTTTTAAGGACATGCCTCGACAGTGATAGAAATGTTCCAAGCAAGTGTTGTAAGGCTTGATCGGGCTCAGAGCCTCCTCTACCTATGGTGGATCACATTGCACAGCGTGGACGATGGTTTCAGGAGTGACTGATTGAGAGCATAAGCCCCAAGGCATAGGGCTTAGGTACTCACCTAGTCCTGGACCTTAAGAAATGACTTTACACCCAGCCAATAGCTCCTCATGTTTTGCCTAAAGCACAGTAGGTGTGCAAGTGTCCCTGGTGAGTCTCACTCATTAGGATGTCCTCTTCCAGGTCACAAAGGGTGACAGCTCCTTCTTACTCACCTCCTACACAGAAGCCCAGATTCACTGCAGACTCTACCCTGCTTGACCTCACACCATTTCATTCTAGCAAGTTTCAGGGTTATTGGTGCAAGGCCTGTGACCAGTGCTAATGGTTCTCCAGGAAGAAATGAGGGGACTGAGTTGTGTGGGTAGGCTAGCAAAGAGTTCATCCGTGCCCTTTAATCCAGAGTTACTCATTCACCCCAAACCCACACTGGACAAAGAACTCCAGATGGGAGAAAGCCTATCAGCTCTGGCTGCTGGCTTCGACTCCCCACGTCCCCACACTCTGCACAGCTGTCTGGTGTCTCTCAGGTTCCATTTCTCAGTCCTCGTGTATTCCCATTCTGAGAAGTTTGGTCTTTATACAACACTGGTATGCACAGAGACTGTGTTAGCCAGGTGACTTTGTTCAGGCCCAGGCCATAGTTGGCCCAACCGTAGCCAACATTGTCTGCCTATGCAATGGAACAGCACCCACAGGTAGATAAATGAGCTGCCCTTGTGAAAGCCAGAGATCTCACTGTCCAGCTTCCCGACTGGCCATTTCCACATCACACAGGTACTGCCAGGAAGACTCTATTCAAGCAGGCAGTGGTTCAAGAAGAGGAGACCATGCCACATGGACTGGGTAAGGTCATGAACTGTGGTGCACATGTGGGTGAAGACAGAAATCCAAGACCAGTGCATAGTGTGAAACTAACTCGAGAAAGCCAGGGAGCAAGCAGACAGTCAGGAAGAAGAAAGACAGGCTGACTCATCCTGACCCTCACACTCACCCTCACCCTCACCCTAACCCTAGTTAAGTGTGTGCCCCTCTAACCAACTGCAGCCAGAAACACCCTCCCACCTGAGTGATGAAGATCCGACTTTGAACCTGTGTGTTCATCAAGGGTTCAATCCTCCCTTCAAAACCCTTAGCTGCACACCCCTGCTCATCCTCCCCCACACCCACCTTTCCTCCTTCCCTTAGTCTAGAAGCTTCAGGCCTACCCATTCTCAGTCCTGCCTTAGAAGGATCTGCCTTGGTGGAGGGAACTACTGAGCAAATGAGCCTCCCGTGCACTGGGCTTTTACTAATCCCAACTCCCTGGCTTTTGTTGGGTGCTTTTTTACAACAAAAGAACTGAGCTGAGCTCAGAAATGGAGGGCTGATCACATAATCACCACGGATGCCCCCACAAAGTTCTTGGGAGCTAAATATGCCTTGCTCCTCATTGACCTCAACCTTGTGGTCATTAGTGTGTGTGTGTGTGTATGTGTGTGTGTGTGTGTGTGTGTGTGTGTGTGAAGACCCTGCTTGGGAGGCCACCAAAGTCCCTCCAGGACAGGGTGCGGCAGAAATCAGGAAAGTTGTAGAAAGTAAAGTGACTGCTGTATAGAACGTCCTTCACAGTTTGTGCTTCTTCCCTGTGGAAGTGAGTTGGTGTGAACCTCGTGAACTGAGGCAGAGAGATCAGTCTCCCAGCAGCTACCCATCAGAGACTGAGGCAGAAAGAGCAGTTGTCTCCTGACATCTACCCACCAGAGACTGAGGTAGAGAGATCAGTTTCCCTGCACCTACCCATGGGAGACTGAGGCAGAAAGAACAGCCTCCCAACACATCTACCCATTAGAGACTGATCTCCACATAACCAGGCAAAACATAAGCAGTGGCTGCCTTGTCTCCTCCAGGGACCTCACATCATCCTGAAGATTCAGAAGGATGTTTTACCCTAAAGTTCCATCTGATGAGATCAGATCTACCCAGCCTTAAGCTCATCTATTTCTTCTATTTCTATGACATATTCCAGCTAAGGACCCATGCGGTCCTGTGATGACATTGATGGCTGTGAGTTGGCAAAGGTCCTCTAGCTCTGCCTGCAAAAGTAGCATCCTTCTGGCCTTGGACTTCTTTTCAGCACACCACATCTTGGGGAAACTGTTCTCAATTGTGGTTTTGAGGCTCTTTTAATGCCCAGGAATGGGTTTCAAGTTGGTACGATTATTGGTTGGCCATTTCTTCAGTCTCTGCTCCATCGTTGTCCTGCGTTTCTTTTAGACAGGACAAATTTTGGATCAAAAGTTTTGTGAGTGGGTTGGTGTCCTTATCCATCCACTGGGGGTCCTGCCTGGCTAGAGGAGGAGGCCTCTCCAGGTTCCATGTCCCCACTGTTAGGCATCTTAGCTAAAGTCACCTGCCTTGACTCCTGAGAGCCTTCCCCATCTTGGGTGTCTGAGATTTCTTAAAGATTCCCCAACCTCAGGGTTGTTTTGATTTGCATTTCCCTAATGACTAAGGATGATGAACATCTCTTTAGGTGCTTCTCAGCCATTAGATATTCTTCAGGTGAGAACACTTTGTTTAGCTCTGTACCCCATTTTTTAATAGGGTTACTTGCCTCTCTGGAGTTTAACTTCTTGAGTTCTTTGTATATATTGGATATTAGCCCTCTGTCGGATGTAAGGTTGGTAAAGATCATTTCCCAGTTAGTTGGTTGCCGCTTTGTCTTTTTGACAGTGTCTTTTGCCTTGCAAAAACTTTGTAATTTAATGAGGTCCCATTTGTCTATTCTTGATCTTAGAGCATAAGCTATTGGAGTTCTGTTCAGGAAATTCTCCCCTGTGCCCATATGTTCAAGGTTCTTCCCTAGTTTCCCTTCTATTAGTTTCAGTGTGTCTGGTTTTATGTGGAGATTTTTGATCCACTTAGAATTGCATCTCACACCAGTCAGGATGGCTAAGATCAAAAACACAGGAGACAGCAGTTGTTGGCGAGGATGTGGAGAAAGAGGAACACTCCTCCACTGCTGGTGGAATTGCAAGCTGGTATAACCACTCTGGAAAGCAGTCTGGCGGTTCCTCAGAAAACTGGGCATGACACTCCCGGAGGATCCGGCTATACCACTCCTGGGCATATACCCAGAGACTTTACCTGCATGCAATAAAGACACATGCTCCACTATGTTCATAGCAGCCTTATTTATAATAGCCAGAAGCTGGAAAGAACCCAGATGTCCCTCAACGGAGGAATGGATTCAGAAGATGTGGTATATCTACACAATGGAATACTACTCTGCAATTAAAAACAATGAATTCACAAAATTCCTAGGCAAATGGTCAGATCTTGAAAATATCATCCTTAGTGAGGTAACCCAATCACAAAAGAACACACATGGTATGCAGTCACTGATAAGGGGATATTGACCCAGAATCTCGGAATACCCTAGACACAATCCGCATATCAATAGATTTCTAAGAAGATGGAAGGAGAGACCCCTGGTCCTGGAAAGACTGGATGTAGGGGAACGCCAGGACAGAGTAACGAGAGGGGGTTGAATGGAGAAAAGAGGGAGGGAAGGGGGCTTATGGGACTTTCGGGGAGGGAGGAAACGGGAAAGGGGAAATGATTTGGAATGTAAATAAAAAACTTAGAAAATAAAAAAAAATATATTGGAAAAAAAAAAAAGATTCCCCAACCTCCAACCCTCAGCAGTTGCAGATTTCCATTTCTTCTCCTGGCCCTCTGGGTCTTTTCCCTGTCTCTCTACACACCTAATCCTGCCCCACAAGAAAGAGAGCTTTCTTTCTTATTCTTATTCTTATTCATTTCTTTTTCATATTAATAAGGGGCTTACATGGTGGCACGGTCAGGAGGTTCTCTGTGCCATCCAGGCCAGCCAGAGCTAACTAATGAGACTCTCTCAAAAGTCTATTCGTTCATTCATCAGGCTGGAAAAGCAAGAAAATAAGCAAATAGTTGTATGGGGAACAGCACAAAGTAGATGTTGAGGTTAAACTACAGGGCAGTGAGGGGTGTATTCCCAGCACAGAGAAATGACAAATGACTGAGGTGATAGATGGCCCAAAACTCCAATCTGATCATTGCATGCTGTGGACACACCTTGAAATGTCACACTGTACCCTAAGTGTATATAATTACTATATGTCAATTTAAAACGAGAATATGTTTTTAAGAATATTTTTACTTTTAACTATGTGCATGTATGTGTGTTGATAGATACATATGCATGTCTCTGTGTGTGCGCGTGTGTGTGCGCGCGTGTGTGTGTGCATGTGTGTGCGTGTGTGCGCGTGTGTGTGTGTGTGTGTGTGTGTGTGTGTGTGTGTGTGCGCGCGCGCGTACACATGTGCCTGTGTGTGCCAACAGAGGCCAGAAGAAGGTGCCAGATCCTCTGGAGCTGGAGTTGTGTAAGGTTGTGAGACACCTGACTTAGGTGCTAGAAATTGAACTGGGGTCCTCTGCAAAGACAAAATGTGTTCTTAAACATCATCTCATCTCTCTAACCCCCATAAATATATTTTAATTAGTTATTATGCTAATTTTAAAAAGATAAATGACTGCATCCTTAAACAATGCATTACCATGGAGGGGGGTTTGTACAGATAACATTCACACCACAGAGCAAGTTTATGGTAAAAGGCTGAGAGTGCAAACACTGAGATAGGATTCCCAGATTTCTGTTCTACAGCAAACCTTCTGCATGTGACTGCCAGTACTACCCAGAGAAAAACCCAAGTGTTTAAATTGCAAACTATTCATGTATCTTGTAAATCCCGAAGCAAATATGATAGACAGCTCAACTGCCAGGGATCTTGACATTGAACATCTTTAACTTAAAGTTAAACTTTATAACTTGAAGTTAAATCTTGTAGCTTAACGTGACAAGCTGTGTGCCTGCTAGCACTCTAGGCAAGACTGTGGGTCACAGTAGGTATCCTTTCAGTCTTGTGGTACAGGCACAGACAAGAGCTGACTCTAAATAAGAAGCAGACCTCACACACCAGCCTCACTGCCTCTTCTTGGTCCTTGTCACTTTACTTCGGAGGTAGATACTGCTATACCAGGCCCAATCAATTCTACTCCATCCACAGGGCAAATGGATCCTATGATCTTATCCATAGAAGGACCTAGGAGGCAAGGGACTGAGGGTAGCCTCAGCCTCAGATTCCTGCCAGTGAGCTTGGCAGAGGATGCTCCTACACAGAGATGGTAAGCTGCTGGTTGCCCATCAGTAGACCATCACTCATAGTAGAGTCTGAGGTGGACTCCACGAATCATCCCCCAGAAGCCATGACATAGACCTGTTAGGACTCTCCGGTCAGAGTAGCACATCCCACAGCAATAGCTATGTGCAATCAATCCTACAGCCCCATTCAAAGTGTTTGGATATCCCATCCCTGCAGATGCTTCCAAGTCAGAGATGACACCCTCAACAAAGAAGGCAGAATACCTTGAGAGAACCTTTGTCCTTCCACACAAGCTGGAGTATAACAGACAATATTGGCGTTGATGTCCTTATGATCATCTTCCTGAACCTAGGTCATACAAGGTTTGCCATGTTTAAAAAGCAGCCACAGCCCTCAATTTCTGGATGAGTCCAGATCTAAGCTACCCATTGGCAGATTCGCTGCATCGGACTCTCACCAGGACACAGTGGCTCACCCTGTGTCAACTGAAGAAGTTTAATCACCTTGACCTTTGAGAGTTGCTCCGGGCATAGCTATGTGTGTACTTTGAGTGAAATCAAAGCCCAGATGGAAAGGCTAAGGGAAACACTATCCTCCTGCCCTGGGTCAGGCTGCACAACCGTAGCAGAATAAGAAAGTGGGAAAGGGTGGGGTTCTTACATGGTCTCTTTCTGACTTCAGACTTGAGCCTGGACTGGCCTTCAGACTGCCACCTGCAGATCTCAGATCTTTCCGCCTATTTGTGTGTGTTATGATATACATATATAGGGGTTGTGGGTCTAACTCAGCCTTTGGACTGCTTGAGGGTGCATGCCTGCAGTCCCAGTGCTTTGGAGGGCAAGACAGTAAAATCAGATGGCAAGGTCATCCTATACATATGCTCCTACAGGTCTAAAAGGATCAGCTGGGGACTACTTACTTTTTAAAATGTCTTCATGACAAAAAAATAGAATCTTAATTATTACATATGGTTTTATAGTTTTTTCACCTTTAATAGGTACATGGTCATTGTATATATTTGTGGAGGAGAATGTGCTTGGTGTATAGGGCTCAGATCAGGGTGACCACAGAGGTGTGATTACCTCAGACATTTGTTATTTGTTAGGAGCATTTAAAACACTCTTTATCACATATTTCTTTTAAATGAACAAGTCTTGGATGCACTCCCTCTTTTTATTTATTTTATGTATATGAGTACACTGTCACTCTTTCCAGACACACCTGAAGAGGGCATCAGATCCCATTATAGATGGTTGTGAGCCACCATGTGGCTGCTGGGAATTGAACTCAGGACCTCTGGAAGTGCTGAGCCATCTCAGCCCTCAATCAGTCATTTTGAAAGACTGAATCATTGTCAACTATAGTTCCAACACTGAGCTAAAGAGCATCAGGAATTCTCTAGCATAACTTCCTCTGTACCTGATAGCCACCCTCTCCTCCTGAGCTGGAAAATGCCAGTTTTGTCTCTGTCAACTAGCATAGTACCTGCCAGCTCCCACCTTCTTCTTAGGTTCCCCCAAAGTTTCTTCACTTGACACAAGGTGAGCCACTGTGTCCTGGTGAGACCAAGGGAGAGTCCAATGCAGCGAACCTACCAATGGGTAGCCTCCATCTGGACTCATCCAGATATTGAGGCCTGTGGTTCTTCTAACTGCTCTCTACGTCTTTGAGATCAACAATTTAGGTTTTATATATAAAGGATAATATGTGTTATTATTCTTTCTGTTTCTGGCTTATTCCACTTATTATAATGTAGTCCAGCTCCATCAATATTGCTGAAAATGAAAAATCAATATTGGCAAAATGATATTCCAGTGTGTGTATATTCTGCATTTTTTTATTCACCCATTTATTGGTAGACACCTAAGTTATGTGCATTGGCTGCTGTGAATAGCACCACAATAAATATGCGGATGCCTTTATGCATACTGATTTCAAGTCCTTTAGCTGCAGCCCCAGAATAGCTGTGTATATGGCAGAGCCGCCATGCTATTCCCCAAGATGGTTGTACTGGCCCCCATTTCATTGGCTGGGCATGAAGCTTCTCCTTTCTCTACATAATCACCAGTATTTTTTCCTCTTTGAAAAATACTTTATTGGTATACATTCATAGTATAAAACAGTGGGTTTCATTCTGAGACTTTTGAGCCTATATTGTATAAACCTTGAATACATACATTTCCCTATGATCCACATTTGTCTCCCTTCCCCTCCTATGGTTCCAGTTCCTCTTCTAAAATACTCCATTTTGTAATTTCATGTCTTATTTTGCTTAACAGCTTGATCTCTACTTCCACCCAATTCCTGCAGGGGACATAACTTTATTTTTCTTAATGACTGAAAATTACTCCTTTGTGGATACATACAATATTTTCTTTATACATTTATTTTTTTATCTTTATGATAATAGTCATTCTAACTGCAGTGAGGTGATTTATGTCCCAGTTTGCTTCCTACTGTTGTGATAAAGACAGTCTGTCACTGAGGGAAGCCAGGGCAGAAACACAAACAAGGCAGGAACCTGGAGGTAGGAACTGAAGCAGAGAGCATGGAAGAACACTGTTAAATAGCTTGATTTGCCTGGCTTGCTTAGTCTACTTTATTATAATACTCAGGACCACCTACCCAAGGGTGGTCACTACCTATAGTAGACTGGGCCCTCCCATGTCAATCATTAATCAAGAGAATATCCACAGGCTTGTCCAGGGACCAACCTGATGCAGGCATTTTCTCAAACAAGTGTCCATCTTCCCAGATGACTCGGGCTTTGTCATGATGACAGAAAAGTAATCAGAAAGATATCTCACATGCTTTGTATTCTCGAGGCTGGGGATTAATCTCAGGAGTTTATTCATGTGAGGCCAGAACTTTGACATCTCCAGTGAGACCATTTCACTGTGACTTTGATTTGCATTTCCCTGACCACTAATAATGAGCATTTTGTTATATACTTCTTGATCATGTATGTATATTTTCCTCAAGAAATCTGTGCCATATCCCTTCTTCCCTAGGTTCAGGGAACATTGTGGGAGAGGTGGCAGAAAGATTGTAAGAGCCAGAGGCAATAGATGACCGAAGCAAAATGTTTTTCTAGACACAGCAGAGCAATTGTACATATGGACCCTCAGCTGTAGTGACAGCATGTACAAAACCTACATAAACTCAAGCCAGACAAAAATCTCAGCCTGAGGAGAGGATGCGACCATCTCCTACTGAGAGATACTGGTGAGGTAGCTGCTGGGAGAAAGATTCTATCCTTTTTAAGAGTATGGCTCCTGGTAGGTTTATTAGGCTCCAGCAGAAGGCCACAAACCCAAAAGTGTATGGGTAACAGAAACTAGACTTGATTCCTTTTTCTTTTCTTTTCTTTTTTTTTTTTTTAAGAGGTGTAGGGAAGCAGGGAATTCTGGCAAGAGTTGGGAGGTGGGGTGGATATTACTAAAACACATTGTATGAAGTTCTCAAAAGAACTAGTGAAAAGAGCAAACAAGCCAGAAATGTCTAATTAGTTAGTTTGCCCATGGTTTAACTGGGTTAATTGGGTCTTGTCTTCTTATTTTTTTGCTATTTGCCTTTTGAGGTCCTTATATGCTGGAAATTATCACTCAGAAAATGGACAGTTTGCAAAGATTTCCTCCAATGCACGGCTGTCTCTTCGCTCTGCAAACTGTTCTTGCCTATGTCAACGCCATGAAGTTCTTACTCTTTTCTTCCAGGAGTTTCAGAGTCCCATGCTTTACATTGGGGTCTTTGATCCACTTGAGTTGAGTTGTTTGCGGAATGAGATGTCTGAGTCAGTTTTGACCAACTACATGATTTCTAGTGTTCCCAGTGCCATTTACTGAGGAACCTGTCCTTTCCCAGTCTCTATTCTTTTTCAATTGTTTGAAATTATTTATTGCATGCTGCAGATAATATGTATGATATTATTTCTACCACTCTATAATCAAATGACATGATAATTCATTTGATCATTCAGTTACTTTTGAAGCCAGGGCATATAGCAATAGTCAGGAAATGTAAAAATGTTAGCCGATGAAATAAATTTCAATCTTAGATCAAATGACTTGGATATAACAATGATTACAACATACATCAGTGTTCAGGTGCTGTTACTATCTGAAGTATGTCATTTTTTTCATGTTGAAAGTTCACCATTATTAACTCATTGGCAGTTGATATATACAATGTGATTTTTACCTTATCAAGAGCAGAGTATCGTCACTACCTCTGATTTATCTGTATAATGAGACTAGTCCTCTGTTTTAGCCTGAATAACCTCATCTTAAAGCAAGTTGCATTTAGCGATTCTATGAGCCAGTCAGTTATTTTAAGATTACTTAGTTTATGTATGTGAGTACACTGTCACTGTCTTCAGACACACCAGAAGAGGGCATCGGATCCCATTACAGATGGTTGTGAGCCAACATGTGGTTGCTGGGAATTGAACTCAGGACCTCTAGAAGAGCAGTCTTAACCACTGAGTCATCTCTCCAGCCCGCCAGTCTTTATTCTTACTGCTTTTGTTTGTAAACACGTGGACTTATTTCTGACTCATGCCATTCCCAGGTGGGGCTTTGGTTGCAACAACTTTCTACTGTGCTTTCACATCAGTAACTGGAATGCCTCCAGCTTTGTGGATTTGTTCAGGGTTAACTATTTGGGGTCCTTATGTTTCCATATACATTTTGGGTTTTTTTTAATTTATGTGAAAAATAAATATAAAAATTTGTATTTTAATAAGAATTGCATTTGATCTGTAGACAGCATTGGGTAATGTGCACATTCTTAATAATATCAGTTCTTTCCATGAAGAATCCCCAATTATTCATGAATATGAATTCTTCATAAATGTTAATTTCCATCTGTAGAAAGCATCCTATTCCTAGGTTAACTTTATTTTTAGAAGCATTTTTGTAACTATTAAGATTGTTCTGTTAATTTCCTTTTTTTAAAATAAATGTGTCATGTGTTTATCAAAAAGCTACTAAATTTTATGTTGATTTTCTATATTAGTGAGTGTGGTGGTTTGAATAGGAATAACCCCCCTATGTTTGAACACTTGGACTCTAGTTGGCAGAATAGTTTGGGAAAGATTAGCTATGTGGTCTAGCCAAGGTGCGAATAGCTGTATTGAAAGAAATGTGTCCGTGAGGGTAGGTTTTGAAAGTCCGTGTCAGGCCTAGGCTCATGTTTATGCTTCCTCCCCACCTCCCTCAAACTTAAGGATTAGATGTGAGCTCTCGGCACCATGCCTTCCTGCCTGCTCCCTGCCATGATGTCCATGAACTCACCATGTGAAACTTAAGCAAGCGCCCCAGTTAAATACTTCCTTTTATAAGCTCTCTTGGTCACCGTGTCTCTTCACAGCAATAAAACAGTAACTAAGACAGAAATTGGTACCAGGGACTGTAATATTGTTGCGATAGGCTTAACCAGGCTATTGTTTGGACAAATGTGGAAAACTTTTAACTAAAAAGTGGTTGAACAGTCGGGCAGTGGTGGTGCACGCCTTTAATCCCAGCACTCGGGAGGCAGAGCCAGGCGGATTTCGGAGTTTGAGGCCAGCCTGGTCTACAAAGTGAGTTCCAGGACAGCCAGGGATACACAGAGAAACCCTGTCTCGAAAAAAAACAAAAAAAAGGGGGTTGAACGCTATGACCAGAGCTTAACGCGTCATGCCAGTAGGAACATGGAAAATGGTACAGCTGAGATTAATGCATACTATGGAAGCCCAACTCAAGAAAGAGGTGTCAGATGGCAAGAATATTACCAGCTGACCTGGAGGCCATTGAGATATTTTGGCTAAGAGTATGGTTGCTTTCTAGTCTTAAAAAAGAAACTGAAAGCTGGGCAGTGGTGGTGCATGCCTTTAATCCCAGCACTTGGGAGGCAGAGGCAGGTGAATTTCTGAGTTTGAGGCCAGCCTGGTCTACAGAGTGAGTTCCGGGACAGCCAGAGCAACATAAAGAAACCCAGTCTCGGAAAAAAAAAGAAAGAAAGAAAGAAAGGAAGGAAGGAAGGAAGGAAGGAAGGAAGGAAGGAAGGAAGGAAGAAGGAAAGAAAGAAAGAAAGAAAGAAAGAAAGAAAGAAAGAAAGAAAGAAAGAAAGAAAGAAAGAAAGAAAGAAAGAAAGAAAGAAATCAGTACTCAGGAGATGTAACAAAGAGAAACCCTATCTCAAAAAAACAGCCCTCCCCCCCAAAAAAAACAACCCCAAAACTCTGCTTGAAGCTAAACTGAAGTTCTTTGGATAATGTCACAACCTAGTATTGACTGTCTCGCATTTATTCATGAAAACTCTTATGCAGAACTGCAATGAACAGGAGCAAGTGCAGCAAGGAAAACACAAAATGTACAGTTTGGTGGCTATTTTGTTTCCCCTTCTGAGTGAGACTCATGAATCTTCCCTTGGGTCCTCCTTATTACCCAGTTTCTTTGGGTCTGTGGCTTGTAGCATGGTTATCCTTCACTTTACGGCTAATATCCATTTATAAGTGAACACATACCATACGTGTCTTTCTGGCTCTGGGTTATCTCACTCAGGATGATATTCTCAAGCTCCATGCATTTGCCTGTAAAATTTATGATGATTTTGTTTTTAATAGCTGAATAGTATTATATTGTATAGATGTACCACATTTTCTTTATCCATTCTTCAGGAGAGGGACATATAGATTGTTTCCAGTTTCTGGCTATTATGAATGAAATTGCTTTGAACATAATTGAACAAATGTCCCAGTAGTATAGTGGGATATGTTTGGGGTATGTATCCAGGAATGGTATAGCTAGGTCTTGTGGTAGAACCATTCCCAATTTTCTGGGAAACCGCCAAATTGATTTCCAAAGTGTTTGTATAAGTTTGCACTCCCACCAGCCATGGAGGCGTGTTCCTCTCCTTCCACATCCTGTGGTAGAGGAGATAAGGAGAGGAACAGGGATGGCAAACAGGTCAGGGTGCAGAAGAGAGCTGGGAGTGAGAATGGAAGTTGGTGGGAGGTACCTCTGGGATTAGTTGGAGTCCTGGGATGGGAAAGGTTATGGGGAGTCTACGGGAGTGACCCTAGCTGATATCACTACCAGTGGGGGATATAGAGACTGAAGTGGCCATCCCTGTAGTCAGGCAGGACCTTCCAAAGGGAGAGAGAGGGACAACAACTCATCCACAAAACCTTCAACCCAAAATTTGTCCTGCCTACAAGATGTGCAGAAATAAAGATAGAGCAGAAACTGAGGAAACGGCCAACTGATGACTGCCCCATCTTGAGATCCAGCCCCTGACACTATGAATAATACTCCACGATGCTTGCAGATGGGAACCTAGCATAACTGTCTCCTGAGAGGCTTCAATCAACAGTGGATGGAGGCAGATGCAGAGACCCACAGCCAAACACCAGGCAGAGCTCAGGGAGTCTTGTGTAAGAGTGAAGGGTAGAACCGAATGAGCCAGAGAGGTCAAGGACACCACAAGAAGACCTACAGAGTCAACTAACCTGGGCCCACGGGATCTCACAGAGACCGAACCATCAACCAAAGAGCATGCAGGGGCTGGACCAAGGCCCCCTACACAGTAGTAGTGGATGTGTAGCTTGGTCTTCATGTGGGGTCTCCTAACAATTGGAGATGGGGCTGTCTCTGACTCTCTTTCCTGCCTTGGATTCCTTTCCCTGGCTGGGCTTCAGCAGGAGAGGGTGTTCTTAGTCCTGCTGGGACCAGATGTCCCAGAGTGGGGTGGTACCCAAGGGGGCTTCCTCTTCTTGAGGAGAAGGGAGGGGTAAGGGAGAGGGATTTGTAAGGACAGGACTGGGAGGAGAGGAGGGAGGGGGCTTCCATTCCATCAGGATGTAAAGTGAATAAAAAAATAAATTTTTGAAAAATGTACAGTTTGAAGAGAGAAGAGAGAGAATAAAATGTAATGTTGGAGCCAAGTCCTGTGCTCAATGAGAGGAGAAACTGAAAGAAAAGCCTGATGCTGAATGGAGCAAAGGGAGTGGTACCTCAGGGAAAGACCGCACCATCTAATCCTGCAAACTGAGAAAGGAAAGGGCCTTCACCTACAAAGTATCTATAAGTCAAGGATCACTTAACTGCAATCCCAGGAGGGGGACAGATTCCATCCCCAAACAAGCAGAACTTGGCAGCTCCAGCCATGTGGTGGGTTCTGGATTTAAGAGTCAGAAAGACACGGGAATCTTCCTCTACAGTTAAGGAAAGAAAACTAAAGCCAGGCTGGTGATAGGTGCATGGCCAGAGGTCATTGTATGAAGCTGTAAAGGCAAAAGCCTGAATTATGTTAGATACCCTAAGATATTGGAAATGCTAGAGCTGTGAGATGCCTACTGAGGAGAGCTACAGACAGGGTGTGGAATCATCCCAAAAGAGAAAAGTGCATTACAGTCAGCAAAGCTGGATAGAGTGAGATATTGGGAAAGCTATCTAAGACAGAGTTTAGAGTTTACCCTGCTTGGTTTTGGTCTTACTTTAGTCCAGTATTTCCTCACCGTGCTCCTTTTCCTGTCTTCTGGAATGGTACTGAATATTCTGTACCATCGTATGTTGGAAGTATGTAGTTTGAACCACTGCCCAGTTTGATCTTTAATAAAAACAGACCCTCCCATCTGGTGAGTTTCCCCATGCACCTCATTGGCAGAACTTCCCAGGGTATCAGGTCCGTGTTGGATTCTGGCTTCATGAGGTTTTGGTGCCACCAGCTATTGGTAGATGAAAAGTCCAAGCATAGAATGGGAAGACCAGAGAGAGGCAGAATGTCTATGGGACTCGGTGTTGTCTGGTTCAAATCTGACATGATTTGAGGATAGGCAATTGAAAGTTCTGAGTTCTTGTCTTTCAAGTAATGTGCATTCCAATGGGCAGACCAGCCAGGCACAGCATCTATGGTGCCTGGTCTGGTTTGCAAAGATAGAGAGGAGCCCACAACATACCTGCCTGGAAATGTTATTCAGCTATGGAGGGGCTGAGAGTATCACTTGACAATTTGAATATGAAGGGTCCCCTAGAGGTTCATGTGTTGGGAGCTTAGTTCACAGATGGCGACTTTAATCTTTGAGGGATAATGAGACCATAAGAATTCTGACCTCACCAAAGGGTCAATACTTTGATGGACTCATAATTTATTGGCATCATTGGTGGGGTGTAAATAAGGGGTGAGACCTCATTGGAAGAAGTAGGTCAGTGTAGACATGCCCTGAAAAGGCGTATCTTGCCTACTTCCTTTCTCTCTCTGTTTTCTGGCTGTCATGAGATGAGGAGCCTTGCCACATGCTCCCATTACCATGAGATTCTGCCTCATCTCAAGCTCAAAGCAATACACCCAGCCATCCTTGAAACCATGAGCCAAAAGAAACCCTTTTTTTCTTTCAAACTATTTCTTTTAAACATTTATCACAACAACAAAAAATAAGAGTCCCCTGGCCTCCACTTTGGCTCATAACCATAGTGGCCACTTCCTAAAGAACTGCGCCTGTTCTAGCTCCTGCTGAATACACAGACAGACAGACGGACGCATAGATAGATAGACAGACATATATAGACAAAAGAGCAGACAGACAACTCACACAACATACTCAGACTTGCAGACAACACAGAGAGATATACACGGAGACACAGATGTGGAGACAACACACAGACAAGCACACACAGACCCACAAACAGAAACATACAGACATGCAGATACACAAAGACAGATACACAGAAATAGATAGACCCACACTCATACACAATGGCATGTAGACAGACAGGCATGCAGACACACAACAATAGACATATATAGATATCTAGACACAGAGAAATACACAGAGACAAGCATACACAGACCTCACAGAACAGCAGTCTGTTTTATTTGTCTGGAATGTGGTGAACCCTACCAACTCCTGCCAAGTTCGTCTTGGGTCATCTTCTAATCAGGTGACAGCAGATCAAATGGGTGATGGAGTATCCCCACTTGCTCCTGGTCTAGAATCTCTCAGCCCACACCCATCTCCTAGATACAGCTGAAGCAACCACATCCTGCTCCACAGGCAGCCTTTGGTGCCAAATGGAGGTTTAACTATGCCAATGCCTCTCTGGGGAAGGCTCCCACAGTGTCTGTGATTAAGCAGCAGCTTCCGGGGCATGATTTCCTCCTCTGCTAATAACTCTGTGGCTCTGCAGAAACAAGAGCCACCTGAGTCTGAAGAGGCGTGGGGACCAAGCTTCTGAGCATCACAGGTCCTGGTAATAACTCTGGCTACCCTGGAGCTCTTCCCGGAATCCTAAATAAAACAATAGACTCTGTCCTGGCGTTCCCCTACATCCAGTCTTTCCAGGACCAGGACAGAGTAATGAGAGGGGGTTGAACGGAGAAAAGAGGGAGGGAAGGGGGCTTATGGGACTTTCGGGGAGGGAGGAAACGGGAAAGGGGAAGTGATTTGGAATGTAAATTAAAAAAATAAAATTAAATTAAATTAAAAAAAAAATAAAACAATAGACTCTGATCGGCGGGTTAGGCCTGGACTCAGAAGGGAGTGACCGATACCAAAGCCTTGACAGAGGAAGGTTAACGTACAAATGTCAAGGTTGAAATGCAGAGAACTTGGGCAGAGCAGGGCATTAAGTAACTGCTTAGAGTCCAGTGACGCCAGAACACTCCAGAAAGTGTCAGAGTCAAATGAACATTTCAGGGTTTTGTAGGCATCATGGTTTTGTGCACTGTGTAAAGGTTGTCTGTGTATTATTCAAATGCTGATTTCTCTGCCCTCATGTCACATTTCAGTCCGGACGCGGCATTGTCATGCTTATGCCAAGAACCTCCCATCTCAAGTTTGTGTAAACAATTCTTGCCATTTATTCTTTGCCTTGTCAATCAAAGCTGATCACCCAGTGGCTGAGCAGAAGAGAGAACCGGGTGGGACTTCCACCACCCAGTGGAAGGAAAGAGAGAGGAAGGGAGATTTAGATTCGCCTTGAGGAGGAAGGAGTTGCTGAGAGTTTAGCAGCAGTGGAACGCCTAACTGCAAGTATTACTGGGATCATGGCTGGAAGGTAGCCATATTATTTTAGGGTATTAAGATAGACTGCCCAGGTACTGAGATGAATCTTTAAAATACATCTTGTTTCTTTCATCCTGGGAACTAGCCAGGATAAAGAAATACAGCCGCCGTACTAAGTTACTACATACATTTATATTAAAAACAAATCATTCTACAGAGCATTCTTCAAAATTATGAATCTGTAATGTCTGTTGCCACAGAAAACCCAGTGGCCTCGGGAATGAGAGTCAAGGATGAGCCTGGTAGACACACCAGATGGATCTTCAGTCAGTACCATCCTGCCAGGCCTGCAGCCCTGGCAGTAATGCATGGTCTTACTGAAGCAAGAAACTTCTTAAAAGACTAAATAGACCAGCTAGAGTGGGCTTTCATTCTCCTTACAAAACCCTCCATACTCTGATTCTGACTCATACCTCCTTATCCTGTATTTCCAAGGAGCCTGGTTAGGGCACTCCACTCTAATAGCTGCCATAGATGCTCGGGTGACTAGGCACATCACATCACGGAGTCCTCCAGCAAGCAAGATGCTTTGCACAGAGATAAACACCAAAATAAGACCTTCAGAGACCTCAGTTCATCCCCATGCTTACCCTCTGGTCGCCTACACTGGCTGAAGCCCCACTGTCTTGAGGAAACTCTGAGATGGTGGGATATATGAAGCTATAGGTCTTCTCTCCTGGGCAGCACAGTAGATGTGGCCCTGCCGGCCTGGGCTTGAGTGAGCTGGCCCCAAAGTCATGATAGCAGGAGAACTAGCTCTGCCCTTTGCTGGCTGCAGCATTGGGTGAGCTAGCCAGGGCAGTGCTGGAGAGCTCACCCAGGTAGTGTGGGTGCTGGAGAGCCAGTGAACTAACCAGCTCTTGGGCTTTGAGTTGTCCAATCCCAACATCTACCCCATCTATGAACTGCTGGAGCATGTGAGCTGGTCCTGCAGATCCAAAGCAGAAGGATCTCCATGACACAGTGGAGCAATAGGATGTCGGAAGAGTACCGGTGAGAATCAATATTTATAGTATAGCAGAAGTCAGAGAGGCCTTGAGCCAGACCAATGACTCATTGCAATGAACATTTGCAAGTAAAGATGTGTGAACAAAAGGATATACTGTGGGACACACTGTGACATACTATAGCTTCTACAATGAGACTTTCTTTTTTCTTTTGGGGTGGGGTGCAAGAGCAAAGGGTAGGTAAAAATGGATAGGGAGATGAGTGATTGGGGTGCATTATGTAAAATTCACAAAGAAAAGTTAAAAGGAAGGGAGGGAGGGAGGGAGGGAGGGAGGAAGGGAGGAAGGAAGGAAGGAAGGAAGGAAGGAAGGAAGGAAGGAAGGAAGGGAGGAAGGAACTGAGATACATGTCCCCCCCCACCCTGGAGACTGGAGGTGTAGATCAGGTGCTTGCTATCCTTAGGTGTCTTCCTTGTGATGAAGAGTCTGGCAGCTCTCTGTAACTTACTGCAATCCTGAATGGTACTTCTTTCATCACAGGCCCAACCTCAGAAATTATCACCTCCTGAAGGCACCACTCCCACATGCCATTCCTTGGAGTTAGGGGACACTGTAACAGGAAGAGGGGACAGCCAGTCCTGTTCTCTATCTGTCCTCTATGTGGGAAAAATCATAAGGATGAACTGCAACCCAAGCAGCAAGTGGATGAGATCAGTGCAGTGACCCGCCCCCCCACCCCGAGCCAGCCACATCCAGACTCTACTTATCTCCAGCATAAACAGTCATGTTTACATCACTTATTATTAATAGACCATTAGCACTTAAGAGCAGCAGCTCCTATTCTTATACAAAGTCAATATACTACTGGGAGCCTGAAGAAGTATGTGTGGAGTTGATTCATGTAAAAGAACACACTTCATGACCACGGGAAGAAGAACTGACTAGCATTCCTCAAAACACACACACACACACACACAACACACACACAAATGAAAATATATTTGAAACAGAAAATAGTTCTTCAGGGACAAAGGCAAGGACAGAATAAAAGCATACCCAGAAACTCCTCTACAAAGCCATGAGGTTCAAAGGGCATGCTGTCATAGACTTGACATAGATCTGAGTCAGGCCTCTATGTCCCTTGTAGTTAGGGTCAGATTAGGCTTATCTGCAACCTTACATACACCCATACATATTACTAGGCTGTGATCCACACAGCCCATGGGCAGTCACACAGACATGTGATCACAGCAGAATGGAGAAGCAGCATTATATGCAGCCACACCAAAAGCGACAGAATCCATCTGAGGACAGATGGGTCTTTCAGGAATACACCTGGGACTCTTGACGACAGATACCATCTGACATGGGCACTTCCATGACAAAGCACCAAGATGAGGGCACATACTTTACCAGAACAGTGGCTTCCCTCAGAATCCCAGAGAAGGTCTTGGTTCTATACAGCAAACCCCTGACCATGACTTCAAACTCTGGCTGAGATCTAAACACTTAACCACAAACAGGAAACCTAGGAACAGCCATGGAATGGGATCCTTTGTCACCCTGACATGGTCTCTCCACATGAAAAGGAAGAATGGATTTATATGAGCAGGCATTGCTACCACCACACCATACATGAGCAAACCAAGACACAGAACTTCTGGGCAGCACTCCCCAAATCATGCCCTAGGCCTAGGTGTTGACCATGGAACTGTCCTGAATCTTGGCCATTTCCTTTCTTTTTAATAAATAAATAGATAAACAAACAAACATACAAATAAATAAATCATATCTATTATAAATAAGTTTGTGGGGGTGGGGGTGTACTGGCATGGAAAAGTTCTCTTCAAGTGTTAGTTCCCAAGGGAGCAAGAATAGAAAGTCAGAGAGGGGGTCATGGTGACTAAGACCTTCTCTGGCCCCTAGGTCATTTGTGTAAGCTACTGGATGACCTGACCTCCAGTTCTAAGACACAGCACAGTACCTCAGCCTCTAAGTCAGTGGTCTAAGTTGGAGAGGACTCTGGGTTTTGAACCTCTTCCATCAAAGAAGTCTAAAGGAAAAGGATCTTTTATCTCCATCAGCTTGCAATAGTGGGAGGTGGGTGTAAGAACCCTTTCCTTAGGAAGTTGGCTGCTGCCCTCTGCTTCAGCTCTCCACACTCTCAGTTTCTGTCTGTGCATGGAAACAATCAGAAATCAGAGGAAATCTCATGGTTCCCAGAGAGCAGGACAGCTGACATTACATCTGCCAGTGGTTAAATGGTCTGTACCATCTACCAGATGGTACATCTAGCAGACGGCTAGAGAATTCCTCTACTCCACACCTCATAACTGTGACCAACAGGCCTGACAAGGCTAAATGCCGTTAACATTTCTACACTTCATACAAAATCTATTAGCTATTACATAGGCCACACTTATTTTGGGAAAGCTTTTCATTGTTGCCATGTAAAATGTCAAAACTAAAGCCTGACAGGTCTGTCCAGGCCTCTAGCTTTTGCTCATTAGCAGGCATGGAGATGCCTGCCACACAAGGACCTTGGCAAGCAGGTCCCCATTGAGGCCACAAATTAATTAGCAGAGAGGAAGTATATACCCCTGAGGAGACAGAGGCTGACCAGGACATATGGGTGCCTTGTGCTATAAAAGGAACAGACAGTGAGGATGGAAGCTTTGGGAGAGGCTCTGCAGAGGTTAGAAGTGACACCTATCCCATGGGAAAGGTCCCCAGGATAGAAAAAGGTGGCAAAAGCCAGTCCCCCAGCTCTCTACCCTTGTTTATCTGTGCCATACAAGTGTATGGGAGTGTGATGAATAATCTTGATTGTCAACTTAATCTAGAGCCAACTAAAATGCAAGTGTGCAGGAACTCCTGTGAGGGACTTGAAAAATCTCTTTTTAGATGATGTGAAATATACAAGCCCCCCTCATGTGGAAAGCATGTACAATGGGGGAGCTTTTGCTGTTTGCCTGCTTTCATTCACTCTTGTTGACAAGCTCATCTATTCTGTAGCTACACTGATCCTTTGCTGTTTTTAGAAACAGCTTCTTTAGATTTCCAACCTTGACTGGAAACCAGCAGTTCTCCAGAAACCTCCAGGCCTTTAGTTCCAGATTGAAATTTCTAAGACATCTGGCCTCAAGGACTGGGACAGTCTTGTATGTGTGAGACAACCCATGTTGGATTACCTAGAATATATACTGTAAGTCAGTCTAATAAATCTGATATACATTGTGGTGATTTGAATGAGAATAGCCCTCATAGACTTACATACTTGAATTCTACAACTTGGTGAAACTATTGGGGAAGGATTAGGAGATGTGGCTTTGTTGAAGAAGGTGTGTCACTCACAGTGGGATTTGAGTCTTCAAAAGCTCACATGATCCTCTCTCTGACTTGTGGTTGTGAATTGAGATGTGAACACTTGGCAAGGAGCTGATCCCATGCTACAGTTCTCCATAACCAATACCACCAGGAGAGACCCTGTCTCCCAGGAGTGCTGACACACCTGTGAGCACAGGTAAGACCACCACTTCTGCTCCAAGGAACCCACCCAGAGCCCTCAGGACACAGGAACCAAGGAGCAGACTGGGACAGGATCCTTCCGGTTTCCATCTGTGCCCTGAGCTGATCCTGTGCTACAACTATCTATATCCAAACTCCTCCCAGAGAGATCTGGTATCCCAGGAGTACTGAAATACAGGCTTGCAGGAGAGACAAGCCACAGTCAGAGACAGCAAGAAACAACTAACACCAGAGATAAACAGATGGTGGGAGGCAAGGGCAAGAACATAAGCAACAAAATCCAAGATTACTTGGCATCATCAAGACCCACCTCTCCCACCACACTGAGCCCTGAATACACCATCACACCAGAAAAGCAAGATCCGGTTCTAAAATTACATCTCATGATGATGATAGAGGACTTTAAGAAGGACATAAATAACTCCCTTATAGAAATACAGGAGAACACTGACAAACAGGTAGAAGTCCTTAAAGAAGAAACACAAAAATCCATTAAAGAATTACAGGAAAACACAACTAAACAGGCAAAGGAAATGAACAAAACCATCCAAGGATCTAAAAATGGGAATAGAAAAAATAAAGAAAGCACAAAGGGAGACAACGCTGGAGACAGAAAACCTAGGAAAAAGATCAGGAGACATAGATGCAAGTATCACCAACAGAATACAAGAGATAGAAGAGAGAATCTCAGATGCAGAAGATACCATAGAAAACATTGACATAACAGTCAAAGAAAATGCAAAAAGCAAAATGCTCCTGAGCCAAAACATCCAGGAAATCTAGGACACAAAGAGAAGACCAAACCTAAGAATAATAGGTATAGAAGAGAGTGAAAATTCCCAACTTAAAGGGCCAGTAAATATCTTCAACAAAATTATAGAAGAAAACTTCCCTAACCTAAAGAAAGAGATGCCTATAAACATATAAGAGGCCTACAGAACTCCAATAGACTGAACCAGAAAAGAAATTCCTCCTGTCACATAATAATCAAAACACCAAATGCACTAAACAAAGAATGTTAAAGCAGTAGGGAAAAGGGTCAAGGAACATATAAAGGCAGACCTGTCAGAATTACATTAGACTTCTCACTAGAGACTATGAAAGCTAGAAGATCCTGGGCAGATGTCATACAGACCCTAAGAGAACACAAATGCCACAAGAGAACACACCCAGCAAAACTCTCAATTACTGTAAATAGATAAAACAAGATATTCCATGACAAAACCAGATCTACACATTATCTTTCCACAAATCCAGCCCTACAAAGGATAATAGATAGAAAACACCAATACAAGGAGGAAAACTACACCCTAGAAAAAGCAAGAAAGTAATCCTTGAACAGACCCAAAGAAGATAGCCACACAAACATAATTCCACCTCTAACAAGGAATAAAGCAGGAAAAAACAATAACTTTTCCTTAATATCTCTTAACATCAATGGGCTCAATTTAACAATTAAAAGACATAGACTAACAGACTGGATACATGAACAAGACTCAGTATTTTGCTGCATACAGGAAACACACAGCAGCAACAAAGACAGACACTACTTCAGAGTGAAAGGATGGAAAAAATTTTTCCAAGCAAATGGACCCAAGAAATAAGCTGGAGTAGCCATTTTAATATCAGATCAAATCAACTTTCAACCAAAAGTCATCAAAAAAAGATAAGGAAGGACACTTCATACTCATCAAGGAAAAAAAATCTACCAAGAAGAACTCTCAATTCTGAACATCTATGCTCCAAACGCAAGGGCACCCACATTCATAAAAGAAAATTTACTAGCTCAAAGCAACCATTGCACCTCACACAAGAATAGTGGGAGACTTTAACACCCCACTCTCATAAACAGACAAATCATGGAAACAAACAAAACAGAGACACAGTGAAACTAACAGAAGTTATGGACTAAATGGATTTGACAGATATCTATAGAACATTTCATTCTAAATCAGAAGAATATACCTTCTTCTCAGCATCTCATGGTACCTTCTCCAAAACTGACCATATAATCAGTCATAAAACAGGTCTTAACAGATATAAAAAGATTGAAATAATTCCAAGCCTCCTATCAGATCACTATGGAGTAAGGGTGGTCTTCAATAGCAACAAAAACAACAGAAAGCCCACATACAGATAGACAGTAACCAACGCTCTGCTCAATGATAACTTGGTGAAGGAAGAAATAAAGAAAGAAATTAAAGACTTTTTAGAATTTAATGAAAATTAAGGTAAAACATACCCAAACTTAAAGGACACAATGAAAGCAGTGCTAAGAGGAAAACTCATAGCTCTAAAGTGCCTCCATAAAGAAACTGGAGAGAGCATACACTAGCAGCTTAACAGCAAACCTGAAAGCTCTAGAAAAGAAAGAAGCTAAGAAGGCAGGAAATAATCAACCTCGGGGCTGAAATCAACCAAGTAGAAAGAAAAAGAACTATACAAAGAATTAACAAAACCAGGAACTGGTTCTCTGAGAAAATCAACAAGATAAATAAACCCTTAGCCAGACTAACCAGAGGGCACAGAGAGAGTATTAAAATTAACAAAATGAGAAATGAAAAGGGAGATATAACAACAGAAACTGAGGAAATTCAAAAAAATGATCAGATCCTACTACAAAGGCCTATACTCAACACAATTGGAAAATCTGGATAAAAGTGAAAATTTTCTAGACAGATACCAAATACAAAAGTTAAATCAGGATCAGATAAATCATCTAAACAGTCCCATAACCCCTAAGAAATAGAAGCAGTCATTAAAAGTTTTCCAATCAAAAGAAGCCCAAGACCAGTGGGTATAGTGTAAAATTCTATCAGACCTTCAAAGAAGACCTAATACCAATACTCTTCAAACTATTCCACAAAAGAGAAACAGAAGGAACACTACCCAATTTGTTCTATGAAGCCACAGTTATGCTGATACCAAAACCACACAAAGATCCAACAAAGAAAGAGAACTTCAGACCAATTTCCCTTATGAATATCAATGCAAAAATACTCACAAAAATTCTTGCAAACTGAATCCAAGAACACATCAAAATGATCATTCAGCACAATCAAGTAGGCTTCATCCCAGGAATGCAGGGATGGTTCAATATACGGAAATCCATCAATATAATCCACTACATAAACAAACTCAAAGAAAAAAACCACATGATCATTTCATTAGATGCTGAAAAAGCATTTGACAAAATTTAACATTCCTTCATGTTAAAAGTCTTGGAAAGATCGGGAATTCAAGGCCTGTACCTAAACATAGTAAAATCAATATACAGCAAACCAGTAACCAACATCAAACTAAATGGAGAGAAACTTGAAGCAATCCCACTAAAATCAGGGACTAGACAAGGCTGCCCACTCTCTCCATATCTTTTCAATACAGTACTTAAAGTTCTAGTTAGAGCAATTAGACAACAAAAGGAGATCAAAGGAATACAAATTAGAAAGGAAAAAGTCAAAATATCACTATTTGCCAATGATATGATAGTACACTTAAGTGACCCCAAAAACTCCACCAGAGTACTCCTACAGTTGATAAACAGCTTCAGCAAAGTGGCTGGATATAAAATTAACTCAAATAAATTAGTAGCCTTCCTATATTCAAAGGATAAACTGGCTGAGTAAGAAATTAGGGAAATGACACCCTTCACAATAGTCACAGACAATATAAAATATCTTCGTGTCACTCTAACCAAACAAGTGAAAGATCTATATGACAAGTACTTCAAGTCTCTGAAGAAAGAAATCAAAGAAGACATCAGAAGATGGAAAGATCTCCCATGCTCGTGGATTAGCAGGATTAATACCATAAAAATGGCCTTCTTGCCAAAAGCAATCTACAAATTCAATGCAATCCTCATCAAAATTCCAACTCAATTCTTCATAGAGTTAGAAAGAGGAATTCTCAAATTTATCTGGAATAACAAAAAATGCAGGATAGCAAAAATTATTCTCGACAATAAAAGAACTTCTGGGGGAATCACCATCTCTGACCTCATGCTGTACTACAGAGGCATAGTGATAAAAACTGCAAGGTTTTGGTACAGTGACAGGCAGTTAGATCAATGGAATAGAATTGAAAACCCAGAAATGAACCCACATACCTATGGTCACTTGATCTTTGACAAAGGAGCCAAAACCATCCAGTGGGGGAAAAAATAGAATTTTCAACAAATTTTGCTTGTTCAACTGGTGATCAACATGTAGAAGAATGCAAATTGATCCATTCTTATCTTCCTGTACAAAGCTCAAGTCCAAGTGGATCAAGGACCTCCATATAAAACCAGATACACTGAATCTAATAGAAGAGAAAGTGGGGAAAAGTCTCGAACACATGGGCACAGGGGAAAGATTCCTTAACAAGAACAACAATGGGTTATGCTCTAAGATCAAAAATAGGCAAATGGGACCTCATAAAATTGCAAAGCTTCTGTAAGGCAAAGGACACTGTCAATAGGACAAAACAGCAACCAACAGATTGGGAAAAGATCTGTACCAATCCTACATCAGATAGAAGTCCAATATCCAATATATACAAAGAACTCAGGAAATTAGACTCCAGAGAACCAACTAACCCTATTAAAAAATGGGGAACAGAGTTAAACGGAAAATTCTCAACTGAGGAAATTCAAATGGCCAAAAAGCACCTAAAGAAATGTTCAACATCCTTAGTCATCAGGGAAATGCAAATCAAAACCCTGAGATTCTACCTCACAGCAGTCAGAACAGCTACAATCAAAAATTCAGGTGACAGCAGATGCTGTTGAAGATGTGGAGAAAAAGGACACTCCTCCATTGCTGGTGGGATTGCAACCTGGTAGAACCATTTTGGAAATCAGTCTGGCAGTTCCTCAGAAAATCGGACATGGTATACCTAAGGACCCAGGTATACCACTCCTGGACATATCCCCAGAAGATGCTCCAACATGTAATAAGGACACATGTTCCATTATGTTTATAGCAGCCATATTTATAATAGCCAGAAGCTGGAAACAACCCAGATGTCCCTCAACAGAGGAATGGATACAGAAAATGTGGTACATTTACACAGTGGAATACTACTCAGCTATTAAAAACAATGACTTCATGAAGTTTGCAGGTAAATGGATGGAATTTGAGAATATCATCCTAAGTGAGGTAACCCAGTCACAAAAGAACACATACAGTATGCACTTACTGATAAGTGCATATTAGCCCGAAAGTTTGGAATACCCAAGATACAATTCACAGACCACATGAAGCTCAAGAAGAAGGAAGACCAAACCGTGGATGCTTCAGTGCTTCTTAGGAGGAACAATATACTCACAGAAGGAAATATGGAGACAAAGTGAGGAGCAGAGACTGAGGGAAAGCCATCCAGAGACTGCCTCACCTGGGGAACCATCCCATATACAGTCAGCAAACTCAGACACTATTGTGGATGCCAAGAAGTGCTTGCTGACAGGAGCCTGATATGGCTGTCTCCTGAGAGGCTCTGCCAGAGCCTGACAAATACAGAGGTGAATCCTCACAGCCAACCATTGGACTGAGTACAGGGTCCCCAAAGGAGGAGTTAGAGAAAGGTCTGAAGAAGCTGAAGGGGTTTGCAACCCCAAAGAAGAACAACAATATCAACCAACTAGACCCCCCAGAGCTCCCAGGGACTAAACCACCAACCAAAGAATACACAAAGAGGGACCAATGGCTCCAGCCACATAGGTGGAAGAGGATGGTCTTGTTGGACATAAGTGAAAAGAGTGGCCCTTGGGACTGAGGGGGTTAGATGCCCTAGTGTAGGGGAATGCAAGGCTGGAAGACTGGAGTGGGTGGGTGGGGGACCACCTTCATAGAGGCCTGGGGGAGGGGAATGGGATAGGAGGTTGGCTTCTGGAGGAGAGATCTGGAAAGGGGATAACATTTGAAATGTAAATAAATAAAATATTGAACAAAAGGGAAAAAAAAGAACAGTAAAGTTAAAAAAAAAAAAGATGTGAGCTCTCAGCTGGGCCTTCACTCTGCCATTATAGAGTCTAATTCTCTGAATCCATAAGCCAAATTAAATGCTTTCTTTTATAAGTTATCTTTACCATGGTGTTTTATCACATCAATAGAACAGTAACAATGTTACTCAAATGTGCATACATGTACACACACACACACAGAGAGAGAGAGGGGGGGCAGAGAGAGAGAGAGAGAGAGAGAGAGAGAGAGAGAGAGAGAGAGAGAGAGAGAGAGAGAGAGAGAGAGAGAGTTTTCTGTTCCTTTAGAGAATGAACCCTCATTAACACAGGGGCAGAGTTAATCATCAACCCAACCTGTAACTTTGTAACCCTGGTGTGGAAGAAGAAACAGCTGATAGTACTAAGCACAGGTGTACAGGGAGGGACAGGGCTTTCCCCATGAAATGCTGCTGTTTCTCCCACTCTGTGTCTCACGGAGGGGACAGCCAGGAAAATCCAGCCTCTGGTGCAAACTCTTTTCTAAAGATATCTGAAGGAACACACTGTTCAGATGCTGGGGCTAGATCTCACAGGCTTAGACAAGAGCTCTATAGACCACTGGGCAAGGCCAGCTCACAGGCTTTCTCTAGAGGAACATCCTGGACTGCCAAACTTCAGGTGTGGCTGGGGTGTCCATACATTCCTGACTCATTCCTCCAATTTATGATAAGGAATGTGAGAGTCTCCAGTGGATCCTTCCTAAGATCTTCTCACCTGCATCCTTTAGCAGCAGATGCACTCCGTTGGCCTCTGATCCTGGTTCTGCTGCCTCAAACTGCAGTGTATTCCAAGGGTTTCCTCCTATGTCTCCGTCATCTTTATGTTGTTATTAATTTTTTTTGCATTTCTGGATATTTCCAGCTGCTCAGTCAGGTATTAGAGTATTTCAGAACCAGAACCCTGTGAGCGAAAAGCAGGAATCTGGAGTAGACACAGAGATTCCAGACCCAGATGAAACCCATAGAGAGGGCACTCCAGTTTCACCCACTACTGTGGGATCTAGAAGTTAGGAATCTCTTACTTCATGTCTATGAGAGAGTCTACCCACTGTGCAGCCAGCCTGTAAATGCAGAGTGAGGTAAGATCCTAGACACTCTTGTCTGCCTCCCTAACCCACAAGATCATAGACATACTTGTCTGCCCCCCAATCCACAAGATCATAGACACATTTGTCTGTCCCTCAAATCCACAAGATCATAGACACACTTGTCTGCCCCTCAGTCCACAAGATCATAGACACTCTTGTCTGCCCCCCGAATCTACAAGATCATAGACACACTTGTCTGCACCCCAATCCACAAGATCATAGACATACTTGTCTGCACTCCCAGTCCACAAGACCATCGACACACTTGTCTGCACCCTAGTCCGCAAGATCATAGACACTGTTGTCTTCCCCCACAATCCACTCAAAATTTTTCCTTCTAACCTTCTCTTGTGAGTTTCTCATCTTCAGCATTTTCTCATAGTGATGTGAAACAATGCACAGAGGCTTGCTTGCTTCCTGAACTACGTGCTTGCTTCCTGGACTCCTGGCTTGCTTGCCTGCTTGCTTGATAGCTTGCTTGCTTTTAACTTTTGTGAACTCTCATCCTCTTCCAACTTTCTGTAACCTGGATGTAACTGAAGTATGACTTGACTGTTACAGACACCAATGACTGAGATTGAAGGAGCAAAGAATGTATAATTGTCCCAGAGGACTCCAGGAGTTCTTGGTTTAATGGCACTGATGAAGCTTGTAAACCTCCTGACCTGACAGATTCTGACACTGTGGAAAGACAAGTGTGCCACTCTGTATTATTGGCATAGCATATTCATGACACTGTCAGCTATTGAAGGATCCCTGTAGGCTTTTGGCCCTAATCCTTATGGAAATGGAGCTACCAGTACCAGCTTATATCTCCATGACGGCCACCCTGTACCTTCTCTACAGAAGGCCCAGCATGAACCCTGTCCACGCATCCCAAGACTGGTAACCCCTCCAGGGAAGAATGACCCCTCACGCCCACAGTCCACTGCCTCCTCCTGCTGTGTCTTTGATCTACAGTTCTTCACTAACATACTGTAAATTTTCTAACATCCAGCCAGATCCTTGGTGCTGCCCATGGAAAGAGTCATCAAATCCCAACGTCCACTACCAGTCATAGAGCTCTGTCGGGGGAACCTCAGCATTAAAATTGCTTCACGTTTCGTTTTCCAGCAGTAAGTAACTACACTGATCTAGAGAAGCCAGTTTCTAAATAAAGATGAGTGTACACTATAGACCACTAATGCTGCCAGCACAGCTATGAGACTTGAGAATGTTCGTTTATATTTTCTGAATGGTTTATACTGTATCCCAGCCCAAATAAATATGTCTCATTCAATGACATTTTCTGAACCAAAGGGTGGTTAAGAGATTCTTAGAATCATAATCCAAATTTAAACAGATATTAGTATGACGGACAGCAGAGGCACTTCTTGTGAGTCGGTGCAGAAAACGTATCTCTGCACATTGTAACTATCACAGAAACACTCAAGAGACCGTCGTCCTCATGCATGATGCACTGGAGTGAACCATGTTGTTGACAGTCAACACTCCCATGTTACTCTTACCATTTTGGAGCAAGCCGAACTTCAGGTGGGTAGAAAGAGATCCTGCCTTGGAACCCAGAAATACCCATGTTGGGAGTCAACCAAGGCCTTAGCAGTTTCTAGACACAGTCAATTGGTTACAGCCTGAGAGTACTTATGGAAATCGCCTCTCTTTATAATCATTTAAAAAATATTAGGGCCCAGGAGATGGCAAAATACGTTTGTACAAGCATGTGGACCTAAATTAAGGTTTCCAATACTCACATAAAAAGCTGGGCAGGATGGCACATACCTATGACCTCAGCACCAGGGAGGCAGACACAAGGGGTTCCTGGGGTTTGTGAACCAGCCAGTCTAGCCAAATCAGTGAGTTCCTGGTTCAGTGAGAGGCACTGTCTCAGAAACTAAGGTGGAGAAATGATTGAGGAAGACATCTATTTCAAACATGGCCTCCATAAGCACTCATACACATACATACATACATGGGAGGGGGAGGAGAGAGAAAGGGACAGACCGACAGACCGACAGACAGACATATATATATGCAAATGTCAACTCCAACCCCAGAGGAACCAACAGAGCCCCCATACCCACACACATTTAAGAGTCTCTCTTTGAAGACCCACTGACCTCCAACCCAGAGTCATGTGAACTTCAGGGTCCCTGTTTGACCAAGTCATTTCACAAACCTCATTCTTGACCCACTATGGTTTAATTTATTTTGTGTACCTGGCCCTTTAAAAGATCTCCAGTTGACCTTATGCTCTTCAGTGAGCCCACAAAGTATGAAAAAAATAAAAGCTACAACCCCTTGATACAGACACTACTCATACTTTGAGGATACTGGCCAAAAGACCCTTCTCCAGCATTTGAAGCCTGGGCTTGATAGTTTGTGTATTCTGCAGAAGTTACTAAGAATAGACATTGATATCTCCCCACAACTACACTCAGCTATGAGGCCAGCCTGTGCCTTGCCCTGAGCTCCTCTACATGGTGTAAGGCGATGGTTTTCAGGCTTCGGCTTGCCTTGACTAAGTGATTCTATTCTACAAGAATCTTTGGCTCATTGAGAGTGCAAACACAGGCACAGGGTGGATATGCATCTCATTGCATACACAAACACATCTGCCTTTCCAGCACCGCCCACAGCGTAATACAATATAAACACATCAAAGTAGACTGGGACTCTGAGATCTCATGGATATCTTTAAACCATCAGGAAAAAAAGAGGTCCAAAATTTTACCGAATACATCAGATCAAAGAAGAGTCTAATACAGAACACACCTAATATTGAGATAGTAACAATCCCCAACCTGCCATCTGATTATCTGTATGTGCACACACGTGGAAGTACACACATATACGTACAAACATCAGGACACCAACAGGCAGAGAACTCTTAACTACTCTAGGGGCTTTCACTTGGCTTGGTCCTCACTGCCTGATAGAATCTGCTCAAATTCCCATCCAATGTGTGCCTTCATTCATCTGTCTGAACTCAGTCCTACATCTTGTCTCTACAACTCAGCCCTGAGGATCAGCTCAAATTTGTGACTCTGTACTAGGTCTCTGCAAGGCATCTTCAAAAGGGTTACTAACCTGCCCAGCCCCCAGACTCATCACATCTCCATCAGTTTTCCTCCTCTTCCCCAGTGAAACTTCTGAACTCTGTGAACTCTGTTGAGGCTTCTCCAACCCTTTGTTCTCTCTCTCTCTCTCCCTTCCCCTCCTTCTCCCCCTGCCCCCCTCTCTCTCTCTCTCTCTCACACAAATTCATTATACAATGTATGATGTATGGTCTGAGAGTTAAGACTGGAATAGAAGTACACTCACAAGTACACACGCCCACACAGAAACAAACACACACACAAAATTAAAATTAAGATATACTTTTAAAATAAGACCTGAAGAGATAGTTTCCTCATGGTTAAGAGCACATCCTGCTTACTCTTGCAGAGGATCTGAGTTTAGTTCCCATCAACCAAGCCATAACTACCTGTCACTCCAGTTGCAGGGAACCTAACATCCACTTCTGGTCTCCATGGGTAAGTGCATTCACATGTGCACGTGACAGGCACACAGGCACACATAAATCATAATTGAAGATAAAACACAATTATTTTAAAAGACTGGAATAAAAGAACCCATGCTTGCCAAGAGCCAGCTATTACGGGAAAGTGGAAACACTTGGCAAATTACAGCCAATAAAACAAGAAATTTGTGAGTTTATTTTTGATTCAATAAATTCTGACGCTGTGGAAAATGACAAACAGGGCCATGCTTCTGACATGGTTTATCATCAGTCATATCTGATATGGCAGCAGAAGCTGAAGCTCCGTTAGGAGGCTGCAGTGTGCTATTCTCACAAAGAGTGTCAACCCACATCCACTCAGACTCATGGTTCTCTTCAGCTTGTGACAAGATGTAAGAGGTCAAGGGTCAACTTAGCTCCAGGTGAGAAAAATCACAGACTGGTGATACCAACATAGAGGAGAGGACTTAGTGGCACATACTTTCTGGCTCTGCTCCACCACACACACCAGGCAGGAACAAAACTCCACCAACTAGACCAACAACCAGCAACAAGAGGGTTTAGTGCCTCTTTCTGCCTATTGCTTCTTCAAGTGTAGACCCTACGGGGCATCCATATATACGCTCAGAGAGGAAGAAGTCTAGAGGGTCTGGCCAGTTTGGTGACTTCTGGAAGCTACTGTACAGTTTACTTCCTGAGCTCAGTGAGCTTTGCTATGGGTTGGAATTCTACAGCTCCCTCTACATTATCCTGTGTTTTAATGAATTTCTCTACAAGATGCAGTGTCTTATCTCAGAGGACGCGGAGAGCCCGAATCACAAACAGCATCCCCTAAGTGCTCATTCTGCTTCAGAGATCCTTACCCAGAGTTTTGCCAGCTTCTTTATGGGTCAGTTCTAACGGGTCCATCCTGCACAATGTGGGGCATTGAGGGGCTTTCCTGCTCTCCATACCTGCTCAGTTTTCAGCCTTTCCAAGTGAGAACCACCAGCTTATTCAAAAGAAGTGATTGTTTCCAGGACCAGATCTTCCTCCCTTCCAGGTTACAAACTGAAGTGACCCACCATGCCTTCCACAAATATACCTTCCCCTCACTTATCCATTTATTTTGCCTGGGAAAGCAGCACTCTTTAGTATTCTGAAAGAAGGCTAGCACATGGAACTTGACAGCAGTGTGCCTGTGCTGTTCAAGGGGAAGTTTTAAGGTCTGGAGTTAAATGTGTCATTTTATATAAGATTACTTAGAACAATCTGAAACACTCCTTTCCCCCATACTACTTGACTTTAAACTCTATATATCTGATGTTCTTTCAGAGTTCCTACAACAAACATTTAATCACTGAACAAATGTTATGCATTATTTAGCAGTGCCGATTTAGAGCACGCAGCTCTCTCCTTACCATTTAATGCTGATATTGTCAATCATGTCATTTGCTCATACCCTAAAAGAGGTTCTCATTTAAATTACTCCCCCAAAAACCTATGAAGAATAAGAACAGGCATAATATCCATATAAATATCTACTTTCCCAGAAGAACAACAAATTAAGACATTCTTCAATATCTACATCCTACTTCTCAGAGACACTAAACAGAAATGACAAGCCTGGCTTCACGGCAAGCTTCTGGTGTTGTCTTGTCTCTTGCTGCTCCAATATTTTTAATGAACAGACTTCTCCTGGCATGTGCCAAACCGTGTGCTTGTCAGATGAGCTGTATACAAGGGTTTCCAGTGATGTAATTCATACACTTCTAGTTGTCTGGGTTGTGCTCTCACCAGTCACCAGTGACTAGGGAGAGTCAGTTTGACTTTTTTACACACTAAGGACAGGCAATTGCCTGAGATATATAAAAAAAAATATGGAAAACTACAAGAACATGGAGAACATGGTTCCTGTCAGACCACACTAACATTCCAGTCTTTATTGAGAAACACGTTTTTTCCTACTTAAAAGTCACATGGTCCATGGCTGGAGAAATATCTCAATTGGTAAAGTGAAGCCTGACTGAGTTCAGCCCCTAGTAGCCATGTGAAAACCCAGGCATCATGGTGCTTTCTGTAATTCTAGTGCTAGGGAGGCAAAACCAAGTGGATTCCTGGGGCTCAGTAGGCAGCAAAGCCTAAGTTCACCTAAAGGTGGACATCAGATCCCAGAGAGAAACCTTGTCTAAAAAAACACAATAACAACATCTGAGAAACTGCAACCAAGGTTGACCTTAGCCTCCATGAATACCTGTGTGTGTACATGTACATGTGGGTGGACAGACAGACAGACAAATCACACACACACACACACACACACACACACACACACACACACACTATTGTTTCTTTGTTTGTTCAACATGTATGTTCCGGGCCACAACTTTGATGAGTTAGGCCTGAATGCACCCGGGCCCCACATCACTGTCCGTCACCAATCCCAGAATCCCACTGGCACATCAACCCTCACCCTCATTTGTGTCTCTGTGCTGCAAAGACATGACCATTGACCATATACAACTCAAGCTGGCTAGTAGCAACAGAACCACAGACTTTCATAACTAGCAGGGAGGACAGAAAAAGGCAAATAGGCACAGCTTGTCCACATTCCACTACTCCCATCCACGAAGTACCCTGTCTCCATAACCCTGAGGGTTCCTGTGCGTCAAGAGAGAGAGGTAGGCACTGACCCTCATCTTTATTGATTTAAGAGAAAGGCTGACTGTAGACAGAAAAAAGCCAGAAGCAGGAGCAGAGACCAATCTAGAGTTATGCTCAGGAATCTGACACCCCAGTAGTTCCCCACTGGGCTGCCTCCCTCACTATGGCATCCTACATCTGAGGAATGGTCAGCAAATGCTCTTGCCTCCACTGGTGACCCATAGCAAGCGCAGCCAGGCTGGGTTACATAATAGAGAATCTGTCGACCATTTGAGAGGCCATCCTTAGAGCAGGCAAAACCACTACAATCTAGACATGTCAAATAATGCTGCTAAAATTATTTCAAGATTTGAATTTATCAAATGTTTACTGATAAAATATTTTAAAGAAAAGATTTTATCTGCCAAGATAGTATACTTGAGACTAGAGAGATGGCTCAGCTGTTAAGAGTACTTGCTACCCTTCCAGAGGTCCTAGGTTTGACTTTAACTGCCCCCCCCCCCCCACCGCTGCCCATGTTGGATTACAACCATCTGTAACTCCAGTTCCAGAAAATCGGATACCTCTTCAGGCATCTGTGGGCATTTGTGTAGGGCAGAGATATACATGCAGGCAAAGTATGCATGCACATTAAAAAATAAAGACAGTATACTCTTATATCCTCATCTGCTGTATTTTTAACTCAAGATTGTGAGAAATTTACATAACCATCAAGGAAACCATATTTCTTATATTAAAGAGCTCCAAGCTGTTGATGATGTGAAATATATGCCAAGAGAGAACTATCACCTCTCGTTGTCCTCATCTGGCAATTCAGTCACATCTGCATGCTAGCTGGGGACAACTATTTTTAAAATATGCTGCTTTAAAATATAAATTGCCACAATTAGTTAAGATGTAATGATAATGTCCTTGCGAAAGTTCCGACAGTTAATTCATCTGAAGTCTCAACTCTCCAATGACAACATTCCATTGCATCTGCCCACCAACTACCAACATGGGCTTTAAAAACAGAGCTTCCAGAAGTAACTGTTCAGACTTGCTGGGAACTGCAGTTTCCAAATCCTAATTTCAGGTAGCCCTCCTAGAGCATGAAGAAAGGGCAGGCATTTGGTTCATGCATTTGAGGAGAAAGTAAAGCCTTCCCATCTTCCTTGGCTTCAAATACAAGCACAGTATGCTAAGATCTCTAGGCTGAGAAGCAAGACAATCACTCAGGAGTCTGTTCTGGGCTGTACATCATCTCTTATCAATTTTTGCTACTACTCATCCTACATGCCATACCATGCTTGCAAATTCCACCTGCAGTTTTATTGTTAGACTATACATTTATTTGCTTATGTGTGCATGTGTTTCTGTATTTATGTGTTTGTGTGTGTGTGTGTGTTTATTTATTTATTTATGAGATAGGGTATCACTATGAAGCTCTGACTATCCCAGAACTCACTGAGTAGACCAGGCTGGCCTTAAACTCACAGAGACCCACCCGCCTCTACCTTCTAGGTGCTGGTATTAAAGAAGTGTCCCACCATATCCAGCTAGAATATGGTTTTCATTTCAGTGAAACAGCACAGTGTCTGTAGCCAGCCCTATTATCCAACTTAACACTACCTATTTCACAGATCCAAGTACCAGGAACCATAATAAAACAGGTGTGAGCATGATGTAGAGAACATATGTGTGCAAAAAAAAAATGCAGGTGTGAAAGTGCAGGGTTGGGAGATTAGAGTGAAGAGGCAGTAGGGGAAATGAAGGGGGAAGAGGCTGGGGGAGGGGAGATACAGGTGCAAGGAGGCTGGAGTAAGGATGCAGATGTTCCCGTGCAGGCATGGGAAGCTTGGGGCGAGGAGCCAGTGCCATGATGCAGGTTTGATAACATTGTATTAAGTAAGTAGGGATAATGATGCAGAGTGAGGCAGCTGAGGCTTGAGAGAGTCCAGGTATAATGAGACAGGGAGGCTTCCCCAGCTTTCCTGGAGCTCTGTGTCCCATGGTGACTTTCAACCCCACCTTTGATTCGGATTCTACAGTGCTGGTGGGGTAGGGCATAATTAGCTCTACTACAGCTAGCTTCCTGCAAATAAGAAAACTTCCAGGGCTCTTGGTAGAAGTAGACATGAGGTAGGAAGCCCTCTGATTGGTACTCAGGCTACTTTATATCGTGCTTTATACCATGTCTTCCATGAGAAGCTCTGACTAACTCAGAGGATATGCTGGCAGCTGAGCTGGCCTCAAGTCACACCTCAGCCTAGCTGCTGCCATGGGCTGCATTACCATCCGGCCAGAGCAGAGCATCCGCAGCCTCTGCCAGCATTAGCAGCAGGCCACAGCCAGCACAAGCAAGTGCTCTGCCACACACAAGCTGATGTGTTTGGCTACTAAGCCAGGACTGGCCTGCACTGCCCAGGAAGCGCACTTTCCCCGTGGAAAACTATTTTGCCTCTCTTCTAGAGTCCTTCCAACAATTTCCAGACATACCCTAGAGCTTCCCAGGAGGACTCTGCTCAGAAACCAGAAGATCATCCAGGGCTCGAAGGCCAAAACTCCTGTGTGGCAGGGTAAAGTTGTTATGCCTGCCTTCTCTGTGCACTTCAGAATAAGAAATATGATAAGGGAAAATGTAAGAATAAGTGGGTTGAACCTGATGCATTGTGTCAAGCAGACTCAGGGTAGCCCTTTTAGAGGTCCACTGTCCTCTACAAAGTTGAGAATGAATGCATAGGTGCCCTTGGAGTTTGTGTGCCATCTGATGGAAATACAGCAAGTGTTTGGAAAAACAGCTTTATAGATACCTCTCCTTGTGAGTTTCCTTTTTATTCCTGCCACTATAGTAAGGTTGAACATTTCACAAGCAAGCCATCTATTTTTAATATCAAAACTTCTGAAAGTAAGAAAAGTATGTGAACCTATTAAATAATATAAAACCCAATGTAAAATTCACACCTGACCCAAGAGCATTTTGACAATGCCCTAGACCAACTCCACCAGTGGCCCACATATTCTAAACACCGCACAGGTGGGTGATAGATGAGCCTGTCCCACTCCTAGGGTCACAGGGCAAATGCAGCAGTCTGCTTTATTCAATTGGAGATGCATATTCTTGTGAAAGACAGAGTTCTGAGGACACATGTCATATAACAGGCACTCTCCCCAACTCTGGAGATATCTACTAGGGAAGGAAGAAGGTCCATGTGAGTGACATTACTGATCCACAGTTGTCCCCCCATGCATTCCTTCATCACCTGTGTTACATTCCTTCATCACCTGTGTTACATTTCTTCATCACCTGTGTTACATTCCTTCATCACCTGTGTTACATTTCTTACCACCTGTGTTACATTATTCACCACCTGTGTTACATACCTTCACCACTTGTGCTAGTTACTTATCTGTCACCCTGATAAAATATCCTAACAAAAGCAACTTAAGGAAGGAAGGGCTTATGTTGGCTCTCAGTTCAAGGGTTCATCATGACAGGAATGTCCTGGTGACAGGACCTTGAGGCAGCTGGTCACATTGTAGCAGCCCCTGAGTACCTATACAGAACTGTGGACCTAAGGAAAGCCAACAGTCCCACATGGCACATTTTTTTCATATGTGTATTTATTGTCTCTCTGTGTGCACATGGGCATGTTCTCATGCGTACAATGCATGCGGAGGATACACATGCCTATTTGTGTACTATTTTATGAAGGCCAGAAGTTAATGTTGTATGTCTTCCTTGATCACTCTCCGCCTTAAATATTGAGATGGGATCTCGTGCTGGGGCTATTGCAGGTTCAGCCAGTCTAGCTAGCTAGCGTGTGCTGGGACCCCTAATCTCTGCCTCCTAAGCCCTGGGATCATAGGTGCACCACTATAGCCACGTAGCATTTACATGAATTGTGAGGATCTGAGCTCAACTCATGACTATGTGGCCATTCTCACCCTCACGTATGGTAATTTCTCCCTTTCGAAACCAGATTATTTTTTTTAATTGTGTGTCTGTATATAGGTATGGAAACATGAGTACAGGTTCTGTGGAGACCAGAGGCGTCAGAGCCTCTGGATCCTGAGTTACAGGCAGTTACAGGGCACCCAATGTAGCACTGAGAACCAAACTTGTGTCCTCTACAAGATAAGTAGTCCAAACCCACTAGTGAGCCATCTCTCCTGCCCCTGGTAATCTTAAAACTAAATTCTGAAGGCAGAGCTCAGCAACGTGTTTTATAACTCTGAGTATATTTTCCCCCAGCATGACCACAAGTTATTCCCTAAAGCAGACAAGAAATAGCCTTTGCTTGCCCAAATCAAGCAGTGTGCCTAGAGGAGGCAAATGTCAGTGTACTAAGTAGCAGTGTACTGATGAGACAATTTGCTTGTAGGGAACACTGCTACCTACCCTGGCCTTTCTAACAAAAGTCCAGAGCTACAGAGATAAAGGTCCCAGCTCAAAATTCACTTCCGTAAATGGACATCATTGGCTAGGTATAGGTATGGATATGGCTATCTCAGGAAAGGTTCTTAACTCCAGCAATGGAGAGGCGCTCCGAGGAGAGCCTCATTCACTTCACTTCCTGCCCTAGATATTTAAAATGCAGCTGGCAGGGTTGTTAGACATAGCATGGATTAAAAGAAAGGAGGGGGAAAAAGACCTTCCTTGGATGAACTTTCTGCACCGTTTCCAGGCAGCAGAGAAGACAGCTGTGTGGGGCCTTCTATGAACCATGATCAGAAACATAAGTCCAGCTGGGTCTACATTTACCAAGGTCAATTTAGAGTAACGCGGGAACAGCTGCCAGGGGCTTGTGAGTGGAGCTAGCGTTCTTCCTGTAGTCAGCTGTTTGCTTTCTGTGGGAGACGGAACATCTTGTCAGGAGAGATAAGACAACCTTCTGGCTAACTCAGGTGTATGAGCCCTTGTCCCATGTGTGACCAGGTGAAATCTCTCCCTTCATCTTGCAGCTCTCATGTGCCTTACACACATAAAACACTCCTAAGCTACCGAGACACGCATACACTCAGGCAACCCTTAAATATCTGCCTGCAGAGGCCAGAGTTGCATTTAGCTTAGGGCACATTTAGTTTTTTTTGTTTTTTTTTAATCCTTTTTACTTCTGTGATTAAGCACCATGATACAAAACAAATTGGGGACTAAAGAGTTTATTTCAGCTTACAAATCTCGGGTCATGCTACATCGCTGAAGGGAGTCAGGGCAGGAACTCAGGCAGGGCAGGAACCTGGAGGCAAGAAATGAAGCAGAAACCGTGGAGGAGCACTGCCTACTGGCTGCTCCTTATGGCTTCCTCAGCCCACATGATATAGCACCCAAGACCACCAGCTTATGGTAGCACGGCCTACAGTGAGCTGGACCCTACCACATCAACTATCAATCAAAAAAAAAAAAAAACTGTTCCACAGGCTTGCCCACAGGTCAGTCTGGTGAGGTGTTTTTTTTCAACTTAGGTTCACTTTTGCCAAATGACTGTAGCTTATGTCAAGTTGGCATAAAGCTAGCTAGCACCCTGAAGATCCGTGGTTCGAGGCGGCTGCTTCAAGGCACAGTAATAACTCATCTTCCTTTCCTTTTTGTTTGTTCTGTAGCGATGGATACTCTTGAACCCACTGTATAGACCAGGCTGGCCTTGAACTCACAGAGATCACCTTGCCTTTGCCTCCCAAGTACTGGGATGAAAGGCATTTGCCACCATGCCCAGCAACACTTCTTAATAAGACGATGAAGAGGGAAAGTCAAGTGACCCAATCCTCCTTCCTACTCTCCTCCTTCTTGCCCCACATTCATAAAAAAAGAAATTGCCATATAAAAGAATATACAGGAACCCCAGAGTTGATTAGAGCATCAGACCTTAAACTGAACACTACCACCTACCCTCCTTCTGACTGACTTCAACCTTGGTCTTCCCAGGAGATGGAAGCCCAAACTAAAAACAACATAGTTAGAAATACATAACATATCTCAGGATTGTGTGCAGGATGAGCCCAAGGCCACCCAGGTGGAAGCGGAAACAGATAAATTAGTCTCCTCTTCCTGGGGAGGGGTGGTGAGGAGACAGACCTCTAGTGGGTAACCATGTCAAGCAAGTCTGCTTTGAGAAAATAGCTGCAGGCTTTGAAATGCACAGCAGGGCTCAGCAAAAAGAAGCCATTTAGAAGATCTTTTCACTCCCTGCCTATAGGCTGACACTCAGAACTGCCATCTCTGGACAGCAGTCACCTCCCAGCTCCATGCTAGGGCGTCTGGTTCTGGGCAGGAACCCCATGGTCTGGCACCTTTTTCTGCTGGAAGACCAGAGTTCTCCACACAGCCCAGACCTGCCTAGATCATACATAGCGCCTGAGGCTGATGCAGACACGCAGTCACCAGCAGAGCCAGCTCACAGATCCCAGGCTTCAGCTCCAGGGTAGGGGTGGGCTGCTCATTTCTGTAGAACCCAACAGAATGAAAATCTCCAGGCCTCGTGAGGCAAACACGGATCTGCGCTTTTGTGGGAGGAAGGATCCTTTGATTTAAAAATAAACAATCACGCCGTGCAGTTCACAAAGCCAGCCGACTCTTGCCTCTGCCAGTTCTGCGTCTTAGCTCTGCGTGGGCTCACTGGTGAATGAAAGCGCGCGTGGGCAAGCGGGGAGGCAGGAACAAAGGGTCAGAATGAACATTCTGTGTAAAAAGTGGGCTCCGGCTTTGGCAAATTTGGGCCTGTTACTTCAGCCAGGGTTTGGCCGGATTCTTTATCCATCTGCCCCTTTGATGTGGAGGATTACCCGAGCAACTTTACAAACAGGCCTCCATGGAATTATAGAATGATAGTTTATGTTCAAGTCAGACCTCAGGAAGAAATCTTGAGGATCTGGACAGCGTGGGATCCTGAAATTCCAGAGAGACTCAGAGGATGGGAGACTGGGGGAACAAGGACACCCCAAAATGGGAGACTATGAAGAGACAGTCAATGGGTTATCATGAGATTGTCCCCTCCAATTAAGTTATGATTAGTCTAATAGATCATTAAGGCCATCAGGGAATCCTTTCCTGCCAGAGATATAGCAGAAGTGTGTGTGTGTGTGTGTGTGTGTGTGTGTGTGTGTGTATGTGTGTGTGTGTGTGTGTGTGTGTGTGTGTTGGGGGAGGGGGAGTGTCACAGTACAGGATGCAAAGTGCCATGGAGGGTAGTGTGAAACAAAGCAAGATGGACGCTATATCCAGCCTCCTCAAATGGCGCAAAGTGCTGAGATGACCCCAGGTATAGCACTGACAGCTTTGGCACCCTTTAAATGGGAAGTATGCCCTGCTCACTCAAGGTGTCCCATGTAGGAAGAATCAGTCCTTCCATCCTGATAGCATCCAGCCCTGGTTCTAACCCATGAAGGTGTTTAATGCAATGGAGGAGGAAAAAACAAACAAACAAACGAACTGTGACTCCCCTTCAACCATCTGTTCTGCAGGCCTCAACCCAAGAGTCAGTGTTAAGAGCTAAATGAAAAAATAGATGTTGGGGCTTGGGATGTAGCTCAGTGGTAGAGGGCTTGCTTAGCAGGCACAAAGCCATGGGTTCAATCCTCAGCACTGAAAGAAAAGAAAACAACAGATGCCTCATCTTTGCCAGATATTCCTCCTTTTGTTTCTTCGATTATGTACAATTATTTGGGTCGCACTATTACAAGACAAGAGCATAGCAGCAGCTACCTTTCACAAAGTTATTGGCCCTATGTAGTCTCTGTGTCCTGAGAATGGGTGGCAGCACTCAGGGAGAGCCATGCAGTCAGCCTGAGGGGAGGGAATGCTGGGATCAGTGCCTATCCCAAGGCAGAAGCCAGGTCCACGCGCCTGGGGAACAGAGGGCTGTAAACATTGCCTTCAAAGCATTCCTGACAGAACCTAGGTCTTTATTATTGCCCCACAAAACAAACATTCCTGAGACCGCCATATGGCCCACAGTATCACAGTCAGAGACAGCCTGCCCACCCCAAGATGGACGGGGGAACATCCCTAACCTGACCCTCTGACTGAGCCATCAGACAATACCTCTGCCATGTTTAGGCTAGATCAGCAATGCAGGTCACACCTTTTGAGGACATGCCTCAACTTTGGTTGTTGTCAAGAGAACACTATTGTATTAGGCAGGTTGACTTATTTCCAAACATTTCTATCTTTGGGTTACCTTTGCCAGCCTCGAACTCTCAACCTTCTTCCCCTTTCTTTGTGGTTTTGGGAAAATGCTATGAGCCATCAACTACCTAGTAAAGCAGCTCCTCCCACACTCTGCCATAAGATAGGTCCACCTCTGCTGTCCTGCTACTCCCTGACCTGTTTCCAGTCTCGTGCACATGAAGGGTGACATCTGGCCATCTGGGCATCAGCTCTCCCATGAAGTGACAGGCTAGTTTCTAGCCAGTAAGAAAGGAATAGGAGAGAGAAAATTGATGTATATCTTAGTCTTCTGGGTTCATCTGGGGTGAACAGGGCAAAAACTTCACTCACACACACACACACCTGAACACACACACACACCCCTACTGAAAGAAGGACACATTTAGGCACTCAGTAAGGAATAAGGGGTCCGTGAGCTGGTCATGGGGAAAGTAGACTGGGAAAAAAGCCTGTTCAAGGAGTCTCAGGCAGTAGGCAATGGACTCCTTTCCATCCTAAGAATTTCCTGCAAACTAAACTAGACCCTCAGCGTGGAGAGATCAGGAAGCCAGGAGAGCCTGGGGAACCAGCCCTAAGCCAGTCAAAGGGCTGGGAGAGCAAAGCTGTCTCCTTCCCCGCAGTCCCTTTCTTTGAGTTTTGCAAGGTTGGAACACCTCTGAAGACCAGAGGCGGGAGGAAGGAGGTGTGGAGCTCGGGCCAAGGCTGCAGCTCATCCCTCACTGCCTACCATCCTCAGACGTGCACACTCTCTCCTCTAACACTGATTGTTCTAGTCCATTATGTGTGGTAATTCTGGCCCCAAAGCCTCTTACAAACATTGGTTTTGTGGTAAATCTCCTTAACAGACAAGATTAGCAGGAGGGAGGTGGCATGTCAGAAAGGCCACCAGTTCCGCCCTCCCTCCCTGTCGCCTTTCCTTTTCCTTCCGCGTGTCAGGGAAGGAAAATGTCGGTCCAGTCTTCACCGGCAGATCAAGGATTTGCCTTGTGAGAGGGAAAAGGCAGGTGCAGCACAGAGTAGCAGGAGAGGACAGCCTCCATGGAAGGGCCCAGCCACTCGCTAAGCCACGTCCTGGCCCTTCAGGTAGCACGCGGAGCGCACGGACACACGTAGGGAACACGAGAGCAGGCAGGGCTCATAGACACTTGGGGCACGCGCAAAGCGTGGACACTCGGGGGTGCACAAACACGCGGGGCGTGGGCAACCGTATGGTTGGTTGAGCTGTCCCAGGTCCCTATTCCTTGACGCAGGAGCCCATAGCCAAAGGGGGTGGGGTCGGTCACTGGGGAGGGAAACTGAGGCGGCGGGGAGGACGAGACCCGCCCCACGTAGCTGGCGAGGACCGGAAGACGCACGGCGGGCCCGCGGGCCCTGCGGCTGCGCACGGGCACACAGAACGCAGAGCTTGCTCCCATCCCGGCGCCCCTCACTCACCCAGGCGCCCCGGGAGCTGCCGGCCGCGGGCAGACGCGCGGGCGGGCAGAGCGCGAGGCAGTGGCGGCGGCAGCAGCAGCAGCAGCAAAAGCGGGAGCGGCGGCCCCATCCCCGCAGCCGGTTGGCGCTCAGTCCATGGCCGCGCGGGAGCGAGGACCGATAGGGACTTAGCGAGGCGGCGCCAGCTCCTTTTGCGGCGCTCTCAGCGCTCCTGCGGCGGCGCCGGCCGAGCTTCAGCACCGGACAGCGCCGCCGGCCCCACCCCCGCCGCCGGCCCCGCCCATGGCCACGCCCTCTGTCAGCCATGCACGCTCAGGCACGCCCACCTTGCGGGGATGGGCAGGAGGTGCTCGCTCCCGAGAAGTGGGCTCTATCCCCGCAAGCTGTGGTCCCTTCTGCCTGGGGCCTTCGAGGGTCACCCTGCAGTGTCTGGATGAGTTCGTGGAGAGAGAACACTTGGAAGTGTGGTTGTGCTGCTGAAGCACCAAATTCCCCCCTATTCAGTTGTGTTTAGACTCAACTGTTTGCAGTAAGTGGAGGCAGCTGTTGGGATCTGCAGGCAGGTATAGGTTCACTGGGAGTAGCTTCTCGAAAGCTGGTTTCTCGAAAGTGAAAGGTTGGCAGTTAGACCTAGAGAGGAAAACTTCGTGCAGGGCCTGAAGAGGAAGCAGATGGGGTGGGAGGTCCAGATGGAGTCCTCAAACAGCACGAAAGGAGCCAGGGTGACCATGGAGTGTACCCTATGCTGTGTCAAGTCCAAATTTCAGACATGTTTACCTGGGGGCTTTCCAAGCTCACAGTCAGTCTATCGCTGGAATAGCCAGTGCTGAGGGACCAAGTGCAGATTCTCAGGCCACTTTCCAAAAGACCCATAGACAAAGGCAGGATTCAAAGGGGCGGTGCCCCTGGCATTCGAAAGACTATGGTCCCTTGGAGAAAGACTTGATAGGGGCTTGGGGCGGCAGTGGGGGAGCTTTCAGTCTGGCCTAACTACAGCTAACAAAACTAGGTGCTGGGCTTGAAGATTCTGATACCTATTCTGGCACCTTTGTTGGGCTCCATCCTGATTCACCTTTCACACTTCTTGTCTCAGCCTCTCCTTCAGACTTGTGTCCCCACCTGGGGAAGTGAGAATTCACCATGGGAGAAAAAGCCCATACTCCAGAAGACCACCACAGCACTTCACAGCAACACAGTCCTCTACAAAGATGTCACCTGTGGTCCTGAAAATGCCTATCTGATTAGGAAGAAGAATGGTAAGCCTAAGAAACACTTTGCCTCTGCTCGCCATTTTCAGTAACCTAGACCATGCATTAGCAGTTAGAACACTACACCCCCAAACAGTGTAAGACCCTTAAGCAGATATCAATGACACTGATTCTCTTGCAGACTCCAAGAACTGCTTCAAGTGCCATACCTCAGCTCGTCTAGTATATCCTTGACCCCAGATGCTGAAACATGAGTGAGCTCAAGGGTGTGGGAGGGATGAAGGGGGATGAAGTAGCAGGGGACTGCCTGGGTGGGCAGATATGTCCTCCAAGATCCTAACAGTCATGTCATGAATCCAGGGACAAGAACAGGAAAAGAAAACACACAGAAGGCTATGTTCTTCATGACAGTGGTATTCAGACATTGAGGGCAGGAACATGCGGCTGTTTGGTGAGTTTTCAGAAGGCTTTATCAGCTTGCCCTAATGCAATTTCTCCAGTACAGAGGAACAGCTAAGAAACCCCAAACCCACCCTTAGTGAGGGTTGCTACACCTCCAATGTAGAAGGGTCAGCTCTCCACAAAGCCAGATCTGATCACACCTGCAGTGACCCGGGGACTTGTAGAGCCTACACCATCTGTCACAACCATAGGCAGCTAAGTAGGGCACCAGGAAGACCCAGAGGAGTTTACCTGGGCTTCCTGGGCCTACATCCTGGAGCACTGTTTGCTCTGGGCTGTGGTATCTCTCTCCTCATCTAGCCCTGTTTATTTTTCGACAGATTCTAGGCTGGGATTATTTGTCCTGTCATTATTTGACTTGCTGCTTAACACTTTCCTGAGCAAGGTCCTATCTCACGGCAACGGTCTGAACTCCTGAGCTCTGCATCAACTTAAAGGAAAAAGAAAATGCCCATGAGGAAAAGAGAAAACAGCATGGGCACGGGAAGGACTGCAAGGATTCTAACAACAGAAACAGCACAGGGCTTGGAGAGGTGGCATCTCAGTAGGTAAAGCACTTCCATGTAAGTGTGGGGCCCGAGTGTGATTCCCAGAACACACTGGTAGGCACAGCGGCTCATGTCTGTAAACCTGCTCCTGCAGAAAGAGGAGAGGTAGAGATGGGAGAATCCCCAGAAGTGAGGCAGTCAAGCATAGGGGACAACGTACTAACCTGGAACTGTACTTGGTTAGGTTGTGCACACATTCCTGCTTTTAGCAGTGCACTTAGCAGCCAGCACCGCTGGTTCCACAAAGCTGACCCTTGTGGCCAGCTGTCAATCATGACATTAGAACCCTCTATCCTATACTGGTGCTTCGCTGGGAATAGAATTGCCTTGCTACTTTTGCAAATCTGTGTGATCCATTATTTCAGTCCTTTCATAATGAAGCCAGGAACCTGGAAGCAAGTTTGTGGGTCAGCTAGCCTGGCATATGCTATAGCAAACAATGAAAGGAAAATTGTCTCAAGGTCTAAGTTAAGGACTGACAGCCAAGCATGGCCTCTGACCTCAACACCATGCTATCTGTGCACACAAACACACTCACATCATATACATGCTCAGAGAATACACACACCTACACCACAGGAAAAATAATAATAGCTAAGGAAGGGTAAAGCCTTGTAAATAGAACAGAGAGTTCATGGCTGGCTCCACCTGCTCCTCCTGGTCTGGGTTCTGAATTTTGATGAGGTCAGATAGACAGAAAACACTTGTGTGTGTGTGTGTGTGTGTGTGTGTGTGTGTGTGTGTGTGTGAGAGAGAGAGAGAGAGAGAGAGAGAGAGACAGAGACAGAGACAGAGACAGAGACAGAGACAGAGACAGAGACAGAGACAGAGAATGAATGAGAATGTAGAAGGCAAATAGGGAAGAAGGAGGTTTTTAGGAATAGCAAGGCTTTCCCACTGTGATGGAAAATCCTGAAACTGTGAAATGAACCCTTCTTCTCTAAGGTTGCTGTTGTCACACATTGTTATGTCTCCTGGTGATCACCTGGGTCATACCATGCCGCCTCTGGGATCAGCAAGGTTTTTCTTTTCCCATGATGACAGCACATCCGTATCATCTGCAATCCTAATCTTAAACTGGGGATTTGGGCCCTAGTCCACATAGCACCCTCACAGGTCCCATCTACTCCTGGTCACAGGGTTTACATGCCTGTTCAGCAAACTGTTGTTTAATCTATGATTTCACTGCATTTATTAGTGCTCTGGATTAACTTGACCGGGATTATGGTGATGTTTAACAAGAACTCAAAATCGTTCAAGATGGTGGTGTTGTGCCTCTGATTTTGTTTTTAAAAATGTCACAAGGCTGGAGAGATGGCTCAATGGTTGAAAGCACCTACTACTTTTGTGAAAGACCTGAACTGCCAGGACTCCTGTGGGAGGCTCACAACTGCCTCTAACTCCTGTTCTGCTTAGACCTTGTGTTCTTGTCCCCCAGGGGCAACACACACATTGATGGGAGTAGGTCAATAAGATTGGTAATGATGAGGTTGGTAATGATGGTTTGGTGATGATGGGGTTAAGTGACAGAAATTATTGGCCTGGTATGATAATGGCAGTGGTGTCCATAGTGACAGTCACAATGATAAAGGATACAGTGATAATGGTCGTAGTGGAGGTAACAATGGTGGCGGTGGAAATAGAGTAATGGTGGCAGTGGTGGTGGTTATGACAGTGGCTAGATACTGGAGATCATAGAGGTGGTGGTTGTGTATGTGATGGTGGTGGTAGCAATGGTTATGGTACTGATGGGGCGGTCATACAAAGATGGTAGTAGAGATGAAAGTGTTGGCAATGGTGTTGTCTACGTAGACCTTCCCCATTCCATAGCCTTTAGCATTTCTCACCTTGAACTCTTGTCAGTCAAGTGGTTGTGAGCAAGCCATGGGGAAGCAAGCCAGTAAGCAGCACCCCTCCATGACCTCAGCCTGCTTTCTTATAGAACCCAGGACCAACAGCCTAGGGATGGCACTACTCACAGTGGGGCTAAACTCTCCTCAATCACTAATTAGGAAAATGCCCTACAGGCTGGTCTTCAGCCTGATCTTAAGGAGGCATTTTCTCAATTGAGGCTTCCTCCTCTCAGATGACTACAGTTTGTGTCAAGTGGATGTAAATTTAGGCAGCACAGTGTTCATGGCTCCGGTCCCTGTTTGCATCATTTCCCAGACTCTACGGAGCAGTTGCCTTCTAATAAGGTCTACAGTAGCTGGTCTTTTTAGTCACCTGATTGAGAAACTTGGCAGCCCCTGTAAGGGATGGGAGGTGTTGTCACAAACCTCTTTCTAGTAAACAACAAGTGATTCATAATAATAAAAAAAAATCCATAACCTTCTGAAGCACCAGCCAGGTTATAAAATATTTAAAAATTCAAAGGAAATCTTATACTGTTTTAAGTTTATAATTCTGCACATTCAAGCCAAGATGGGATGCATGTGGCCTTCAGACCTGAGTCCTCAACCATATTTTCAGGTTCCTTAGCCAGGAAATGATAGAATCTGCCCAGATGCCTGAAAGGTTGAGGCAGGAGGATCAGTGGAGCCCAGTAGTTCAAGATCAGCCTGGGAAACATAGATAGATCCTGTTTCTTAACACCAACAAAACTCTTAAAGCCAGCTCCTCAGAGAGTACTCAATCTTCTTCAGAGTAAGGGTCAGTCAATACACCAGGATCCTGACTGACTGACTGACTGACTGACTGACTCTAAGACTGGATGCTGAAACACGTGGTGTCAGGAGGGGTTCATATGCTCACATCTTCCAAAAGAGAAGACCTAAAACAACACCCATCGGTCTGATTCACCATCAATCCCTAAGGCAGTCACACCCAAAGAAACAGTTGAAACAGTTCCTATAAGCTCTTCATTTGTGGTCTGATGAAACAAAGAACTAATAACTGGGACTGTCCATATCCTCGACATTCTTCTATCACTAGCTAACTGCCCAGCCAGGGCTGCCTCTTGTACCCCGAGCACACATTGAGCCAAGAGTCTGGCCTGCCAGGGATTATGCTCTCCTCCAGACTCTCCAGTTTTGTTCTGGGCAGCCTGCAATCTGAATGTGTCCAGGTGTGCCAGCCCTTACTTTGTTGAACTGTGTTCAATTCACTAGTGTTCCTATAGGGAGGCTTTCTGTTTTCATTAGCAATTGGGAGGGCCTAACTTACAGCTTGCCTTTTAGACTGAGGATTATAAAGGACACTAAGTGCTTTAATTAATTAAACTACTGAGCTCCTTGGAGAGATTTGCATTTCTGACAATGAAGCAGAGTCTAGGCTCCAGAGAACTGAGACTAAGTCCTAAACCATGTGTCAAAGGATGTGTATCATCAGAGCCAAACCAACACAACTTTGCATCTAATTTGAACTGTAAGTCTCCACTGTGGGTCCTTGCTATGTCTGGCATGGCCTTGGTGGGGACAGGGCCAGTGAACGTGGGCCCTCCACAAGCCTCAATGGCTGCCATGGGCATAAAGCTTGTTTGTATAATAATGTACATATTTCACGTTCCTCAGAGGAATGTCCTCCCTGTTAATGACTCCATGATAATCTGAAACAGCGTGAGTCCAGGATGCAAGAGTGGCTAATGTCTCAGCGAAATGGTAAATGCTGGGACTTTTTGGATAGCCCTTAAGGCTGTAGAAAAGAACTCTAAAAACATAAGTTGAAAAATATATAATTTCTTAACTATAGAAAAATATAAGGATGCAATTGTTTAAGGGGCTTAGCAGATCTAAAGGAACAGAAACAGCTACACTATGAGTCAGCTTGTCAGAAAGAATCAAAGAAAGGCAGATACAGATAAATGCAGGCAGATTCCTGAGGTCAAGGTTAGCCTGGGACACAGGAGAGTTCAGACCCAGGTGTGGTAAAAATGGTAATTTCAGGACACCATCCCACCCAGCTAGTTTAAGGTCTGTGCTTAAGAGAGGCAGGCAGATCTCTGGATTCTTAAATGTAAATAAAGAAAATATATAATAAGAGAGAGAGAGAGAGAGAGAAAGAAGGGGCTAGCGTCACAGGATGCTAATTGATAGTATAATCAAAAGGGAACCTGGAATAAATAACTAAATTGATATGTAAATTAAAAACTGAGCTTTTGGTCTGTATGAGACGAGCAAGTAGAAAGCAATAGCAGTTCTTTAATTTTTTTTTTCTCCTAGCAAGAGCTGAGCTATCTACAGATCTCTGGAGAGCAAAAACAGCTCTTGAAGAATATTTTTCTAACAGGATTTCTGACTTGGTCAGAGTTAGGTCAGAAATCCTAAAAATTACTTAGAGAGCTGACACTGCTCTTTTAAAATGTTTTCTAGCAGCTATCCAGAGAAGACTGTCTGAAGAGTGAACACAGCTCTTCTAGAATTTTTTATGGCTTTCTGATTTTGATCGGAAAACCCAAGAATTACCTTTAGAATTTTTTTCTAACAGGATTTTCCGCTTGGTCGGAAGATCCAAGATTTTTTTTTTATAGCAGCTTTTCTGACTTTGGTCAGAAACCCTATGAGATATCCAGAGAGCTTTTAGAATTTTTTACTAGCAGAGAGAGCTGTGTCAACCAGAGAGTTTTTAGAATAACAAGAAAAAGCTGTTTAGAGCAGAGCTCACAGAAAGAGAACAACCCGGAAACCCATTTCAGCGGAACCTAAGCAACCAGCTTGGGCCCATGATTTGACTCTTTGAGTCATTTGTTTTGCTCTTCCCAGACACCCCTCTCTCAGGAACCTAGACCTAGCTGAGACTGGTCCATGCTTGGCAGAACATCTGAGACTCAACGGACTCTGGAGAGGAAACAGAAATCCCCAGTCTAAATACCATGTACTCTGTCCCCACTTTAGAGCATCAGCTTCCCATGAGCCACTCCAGCACCCAGGTACACACACTCACTCACACAGCTAATCTGTACATTATTAGTGGGCATCTTGAACAGTATGAGATAGGTAGTAGCAACTCCAGTTTAATAGATGAGAAGTGGCACCCAGAGCTGATCCTGTGCCACAGGGCTCCATACCCAAATAGCACCTTGAGAGAGCTAGCCTCCCAGGAGTGCAGACAAGTCTGTGAAGGAAGGTAAAACCACCACTGCTGCTCAGATGGCCCATCCTGGAACCCTCGGGACACAGGAACCTAGGAGCAGACTGGAACAGGAGCCTTCTGGTTTCTGTCTGCACCCAGGGTTGATCCAGTACCACAGTGCTACATACAAAAATACCACAAGGAGAGAGCTGCTCTCCCAGGAGAGCTGACACACCTGAGAGCACAGGTGAGACCACCACTTCTCTTCAAATTCCTGGCCCAAAAGGGACCCTCTCAGAGCCATCGGGACACAGGAACCAAGGAACAGTTGGAGACAGAATTCTTCTGGCTTCTGTCTGTACCCCAGAGCTGACCCTGTACCACAGCTCTCTATACCTAAATTCCTCCCAGAAAGAACTGGTCTCCCAGAAGTGCTGACACAGAGGCTTGCAGGAGGGACAAGCCACAGTTACAGACAGCAAGACAAGCTAACACCAGAGATAGCCAGATGGTGAAAGGCAAGGGCAAGAACATAAGCAACAGAAACCAAGAGTACTTAGCAAGACCAGAACCCAATTTTCCCACCACAGCAAGCCCTAATTACACCAACACACCAGAAAAGCAAGACACTGATTTAAAACCACATCTCATGATGATGATAAAGGACTTTAAGAAGGACATAAATAACTCCCTTAAAGAAATACAAGAAAGCACAGGTAAGCCGGTAGAATCCTTAAAGAGGAAACACAAAAATTCCTTAAAGAATTAGAGGAAAACACAAACAAGTGAAGGAACTGAACAAAACCATCCAGGATTTAAAAATGGAAATAGAAACAATAAAGAAATCACAAAGAGAGACAACCATGGAGATAGAAAACCTAGGAAAGAGATTAGGAGTCATAGACACAAGAATCCATAACAGAATACAAGAGATAGAAGAGAGAATATCAGGTGCAGAAGATAACATAGAAAACATTGGCACAACAGTCAAAGAAAATGCAAAATGCAAAAATCTCCTAACCCAAAACATCCAGGATATCTAGGACACAAAGAGAAGACCAAACCTAAGGATAAGAGGTATGGGAGAAAGTAAAAATTCCCAACTTAAAGGGCCAGTAAATATCTTCAAATAAATTATAGAAAAAAAAACTGCCCAAACCTAAAGAAAGAGATGTCCATAGAGCTGGCTATAAACATACAAGAAGCCTACAGAATTCCAAATAGATTGAACCAGAAAAGAAATTTCTCTTGTCACATAATAGTCAAAACACCAAAGGCACACACACAAAAAAGAAATAAATAATAATAAAAGCAGTAAGGAAAAAAGGTCAAGTAACATATGAAGGTAGACCTATCAGAATTACACCAGACTTCTCATCAGAGACTATGAAAGCTAGAAGATCCTGGGCAGATGTCATACAGACCCTAAGAGAACACAAATGCCAGCCCAGGCTACTCCACCCAGCAAATCTCTCAATTACCATAGATGGAGAAAACAAGATATTCCATGACAAAACCAAATTTACACAATATCTTTCCACAAATCCAACCCTATAAAGGATAATAGATGGAAAAATACCAACACAAGGAGGGAAACTACACCCTAGAAAAAGCAAGAAAGTAATCTTCTTTCAACAAACCCAAAAGAAGATAGCCACACAAATGTAAAAATAACAAAAGTAACAGAAAGCAATAATTACTATTCCTTAATATCTCTTAACATTAATGGACTCAATTCTCCAATAAAAAGACATAGACTAAAAGACTGGATACATAAACAGGACCAAGCATTTTACTGCATACAGGAAACAAACCTCAGTGTCAAAGACAAACACTACCTCAGAGTAAAGGGTTGGAAAACAAATTTCCAAGCAAATGGTCCCAGGAAACAAGCTGGAGTGGCCATTCTAATAGCAGATAAAATCAATTTTCAACCAAAAGTCATCAAAAAAAGATAAGGAAGGACACTTCATACTCATCAAGGAAAAAAAATCTACCAAGAAGAACTCTCAATTCTGAACATCTATGCTCCAAATGCAAGGGCACCCACATTCAGAAAAGAAAATTTACTAAAGCTCAAAGCACCCATTGCACCTCACACAAGAATAGTGGGAGACTTTAACACCCCACTCTCATAAATGGACAAATCATGGAAACACAAACAAAACAGAGACACAGTGAAACTAACAGAAGTTATGGACTAAATGGATTTGACAGATATCTATAGAACATTTCATCCTAAATCAAAAGAATATACCTTCTTCTCAGCACCTCATTGTACCTTCTCCAAAATTGACCATATAATCGGTCACAAAACAGGCCTTAACAGATATAAAAAGATTGAAGTAATTCCATGCCTCCTATCAGATCACTATGGAGTAAGGGTGGTCTTCAATAGCAACAACAACAACAACAAAAAAAAGCAACAGAAGCCCACATACACATGGAAGCTGAGCAATGCTCTACTCAATGATAACTTGGACAAGGAAGAAATAAAGAAAGAAATCAAAGACGTTTTAGAATTTAATGAAAATGAAGGTGCAACATACGCAGACTTAAGGGACACAATGAAAGCAGTGCTAAGAGGAAAACTCATACTCTGAGTGCCTCCAAAAAGAAACTGGAGAGAGCACACACTAGCAGCTTGACAGCACACATGAAAGCTCTAGAAAAGAAAGAGGCTAATACACCCTAGAGGAGCAGAAGGCAGGAAATGATAACCCTCAGGGCTGAAATCAACCAAGTAGAAACAAAAAGAACTATGCAAAGAGTTAACAAAAACAGGAGTTGGTTCTTTAAGAAAATCAACATGATAGATAAACCCTCAGCCAGACTAACCAGAGGGCACAGAGACAGTATCCATAATTAACAAAATCAGAAATGAAAATGGAGACATAACAACAGATACTGAGGAAATTCAAAAAAAATCATTAGAACCTACTACAAAAGCCTATATTCAACAAAACTGGAAAATCTGTATGAAATGGACAATTTTCTAGACAGATACTAAATATCAAAGTTAAATCAGGATCAGATAAACCATCTAAACACTCCCATAACCCCTAAAGAAAGAGAGGCAGTCATTAAAAGTCTCCCTGCCACAAAAAAAAAAAAAAAAAAAGCACAGGTCCAGATGGTTTTAGTGCAGAGTTCTATCAGACCTTCAAAGAAGACCTCACACCAATACTCTTCAAACTATTCCACAAAATAGAAACAGAAGGAACACTACCCAACTCGTTCTATGAAGCCACAGTTATGCTGATACCAAAACCACACAAAGACCCAACAAAGAAAGAGAACTTCAGACCAATTTCCCTTATGAATATCAATGCAAAAGTACTCAATAAAATTCTCACAAACTGAATTCAAGAACACATCAAAACGATCTTCACCACAACCAAGTAGGCTTCTTCCCACAGACTCAGGGATGGTTCAATATATGGAAATCCACCAACGTTAACACTACATAAACTCCACTACATAAAAAAAAAAAAACTCAAAAAAAAACCCCACATGGTCATTTCATTAGTTGCTGAAAAGGCATTTGACAAAATTCAACATCCCTTCATGTTAAAAGTCTTGGAACAACCAGAAATTCAAGGCCATACCTAAATATAGTAAAAGCAATATACATCAAACCAGTAGCCAACATCAAACTAAATGGAAAGAAACTTGAAGCATTTCCACTAAAATCAGGGACTAGACGAGGCTGCCCTTCTCTCCATATCTATTCAATATAGTACTTGAAGTTCTAGCTAGAGCAATTAGACAACAAAAGGAGGTCAAAGGGATACAAATTGGAAAGGAAGAAGACAAAATATCACCATTTGCAGACGATATGATAGTACACTTGTGACCCCAAAAACTCCACCAGAGAACTCCTACAGCTGATAAACAACTTCAGCAAAGTTGCTGGAAATAAAATTAACTCTACTTAAAGGATAAACAGGCTGATAAAGAAATAAGGAAGTGACACCCTTCACAATAGTCACAAACAATATAAAATATCTTGGTGTGACTCTAACCAAACAAGAGAAAGATCTGTATGACAAAAACTTCAAGACTCTGAAGAAAGAAACTGAAGAAGACCTCAGACGATAGAAAGATCTCCTATGCTGGTGGAGTAGCAGGATTAATATAGTAAAAATGGCCTTCTTGCCAAAAGCAATCTACAAATTCAATGCAATTCCCATCAAAATTCCAACTCAATTCTTCACAGAGTTAAAAAGAGCAATTCCCAAATTCGTTTGGGATAACAAAAAACCCAGGATAGCAAAAACTATTCTCAACAATAAAAGAACTTCTGGGGAATCACCATTACTGACCTCAAGCTGTACTATAGAGCAATAGTGATAAAAACTGCATGGGAAAAAAAAAGCCGGGCAGTGGTGGCACAGACCTTTAATTCCAACACTTGGGAGGCAGAGGCAGGCAGATTTCTGAGTTTGAGGCCAGCCTAGTCTACAGGGTGTGTTCTAAGACAGACAGGGCTACACAGAAAAACCCTGTCTTGAAAAAACCAAATAAATAAATAAATAAATAAATAAAAATAAAAACAAAAAACAAACAAAAAAAAACCAACTGCATGAATTTGGTACAGTGACAGGCAGGTAGACCCAGAAATGAATCCACACACCTATGGTCACTTGATCTTTGACAAAGGAGCTAAAACCATCCAGTGGAAGAAGACAGCATTTTCAACAAATGGTGCTGATTCAACTATCTGTCAGCAAGTAGAAGAATGAAAATTGATCCATTCTTATCTCCGTGTACAAAGCTCAAGTCCAAGTGGATCAAGGACCTCCACTAAAACCAGATACTCTGAATCTAATAGAAGAGAAAATGGGGGAAAGTCTCGAACACATGAGCACAGGGGAAAAGTTCTTGAACAGAACACCAATGTCTTATGCTCTAAGATCAAGATTTGACAAATGAAACCTCATAAAATTGTAAAGTTTCTGTAAGGCAAAGGACACTGTCAATAGGTCAAAATGGCAACCAACAGATTGGGAAAAGATCTTTACCAATCCTACATCTGATAGAGGGCTAATATCCAATATATACGAAGAACTCGTTAGACTCCAGAAAACCAAATAATCCTATTAAAAAATGGAAAACAGAGATAAACAGAGAATTCTCAACTGAAGAAACTTGAAGGGCCGATAAACATCTACAGAAATGTTCAACATCCTTATTATCAGGGAAATGCAAATCAAAACAACCCTGAAATTCCACCTCACACCAGTTAGAATGGCTAAGATCAAAAACTCAGGTGACAGCAGATGCTGTTGAGGATGTGGAGAAAGAGGAACACTCCTCCATTGCTGGTGGGATTGCAAGCTGGTACAAACACTCTGGAAATCAATCTGGCAATTCCTCAGAAAATTGATGAACCTGAGGACCCAGCTTTACCACTGCTGGACATATACCCAGAAGATGCTCCAATATATAATGAAAACACATGCTCAACTATGTTCATAGCAGTCATCTTTATAATAGCCAGAAGCTGGAAGCAACCCAGATGTCCCTCAACAGAGGAATGGATACAGAAAATGTGGTACATTTACACAATAGACTACTACTCAGCTATTAAAAACAATGACTTCATGAAATTCGCAGGCAAATGGATGGAATTGAGAATATCATCCTGAGTGAGGTGACGCAGTCACAAAGGAACAAATATGATATGTACTCACTGATAAGTGGAAATTAGCCCAAATGTTCAGAATACCCAAGATACAATTCACAGACCATATGATGCCTAAGAAGAAGGAAGACCAAAATGTGGATGCTTCAGTGCTTTTTAGAAGGGTGAACAAAATACCCATAGGAAAAAATATGCAAACAAAATGTGGAGCAGAGACTGAAGGAAAGGCCATCCAGAGACTGCCCCACCTGGGGATCCATCCCATATACAGCCATCAAACCCAGGAAGTGTTTGCTGATGGAAGCCTGATATGGACATCTCCTGAGAGGCTCTGCCAGAGCCTGACATACAGAGGCCCTTGGACTGAGCGCGGGGTCCCTGATGGAGGAGGAGAAGGGACAAAGGAGCTGAGTGGGTTTGCAGCCCCATGGAGGGAACAAAGTGTCAACAGGCCAGACCCTCCAGAGTTCCTGGGGACTGAACCACCAACCAAAGAGTACACATGGACTCTGGCCACATATGTGGCAGAGGATGGCCTTGTTGGACATCAGTGGGAGGAGAGGCCCTTGAGCCTGAGGGTGTTGATACCCCAGTATAGGGGAATGCCAGGGCAGGAGGACAGAAATGGGTGGGGGGAGCACCCTCATAGAGGCAGGGAAAGGGGGATGTGATAGGGGGTTTTCAAATGGGAGACCTGGAAAGGGGAAAACATTTGAAATGTAAATAAAGAAAATATCCAATCAAAATAAATAAATAAATACATACATAACATAACATAAAAAATTAGTATTAAAAAAAACCATGAGAATAAGTCTCTGAAAGTCTGGAACTTTAACCACTAATAAAAGACTAAATCAGGGTATGGATTTATGTTTGGTCTTACCTACCAAATGGTTTATCTCAATGGTCATTGCATGGAAACCAGGCATGGACACATTGTCAGGAGAAGGGGAGGGGTCCTGTAAAGGACCACAGGAACAAATTTGTGGCTTACCCAGGCCTGGTGGCAAAGGCAGATGTATTGAAAGTGAGACTATCTCAAAACAAAATAACAACAAACCCGAGGAAGATCCTATAAGTCAAAGATGAAAAACTTCAGCATCAAAAAGAATAATGCCCACAATGTAATAAAATATTTCAATAATATAAAGATATGCCAGGTGGTGGTGGCACACACCTTTAATCCCAGCACTTGAAAGATGGAGGCCGCTCTGAGTTCAACACCAGCCTGTCTATAGAGTGAGTTCCAGGACAGCCAGGGCAGAGAAACCCTCTGTTAAAACAACAAGAGGAGAGAGAAAGATTTATACATAATGATATTAAGAAATACCCTGATAACTAAGGAATTCTGGCAGCAAATCATTCTTCTAAAAGCTGGTCAGTGGAGAAACCTAAGTATTCTTTTCTATCTTGCTGCATCAGATATTTGGGTCACTAAATGATTTTTGAAGCAAAATTTTCTTTATAATAAAAGTGCATGTGATCAATACGACGGAATGATGAGTCTAGAAAATCACCATTTCTTATCTCTTAGTATAAAAATAATGTAGATATACTGGCACATATACCAAAACTGGAATAAGAGAGAAGATTTGCATGGGCCCTGAGCAGGATTACATGCAAATCTTTACAAGGATCTATATTTTTAGACCAGCATTTTGCTCAACCCTCATCAACAAAGCTTCTTCTTGCAGTAGATGGCAACTAGCACAAAGACCCACAACTAGCTCAGTCGGTAGGGCATGAAACTCTTAATCTCAGGATTGTAGGTTCATTATGCAAAGAGTAGGAAATTTTAGAGTGCCTAACCCTGAACTGGATGTTCCCCCAAGGATGAGAAATCTATGCAGAAAGGGGGTCAAAAAATGTATAAGAATCAGAGGCAGTGTACAATTTCAAGAAAACAGTGTTTTCTAGAAACAACAGGAAAGGTAAACATGCAACTTGCAGCAACTATGACAGCACACACAAGTTCAAGACAGACAAAATTCCAGCCAGGAGAAAGAACTTCGGGTACAAAGCCCCAACCCTAGCTGAGGAGATACTGGTGTTTGATTGCTGCTAGAGGAAGAGAAGTTTTCTGTATCTGGTATATCAAGAACAACTCCAGGGCCATGCCTCATACCCAGGAATAATTAGCCTACACAAATTGGACTTGATGGCTTTAAAGAAAAAATTTAGAGAGGGAGAGAGAGAACAAACATGAAGTTGGGTGGGTAGGGAGTTGGGAGAGAATCTGAGAGGAGTCAAGGGAGGGCATGAGTATGATCAGAATACATTGTATAAAACTCTGAGTTAATAAACAACAATGTATATGTGATTGTTTGTATCTGCTAGGCCCAGGGAGTGGCCCCGTTGGAGTAGGTGTGTCACTGTGGGTGTGGGCTTTAAGGCCCTCATCCTAGCTGCCTAGAGGATAGTATTCTGCTAGCAGCCTTCAGACAAAGATGTAGAACTTTCAGCTCTGCCTGCACCATACCTGCCTGGATGCTGCCACGTTCCTGTCTTGATGATAATGGACTGAACCTCTGAACCTGTAAGCCAGCCCCAATTAAATGTTGTCTTTATAAGAGTTGCCTTGGTTATGGTATCTGTTCACAGCAGTAAAACCCTAACAAGACAATAGATAATAATCATTAAGACTGTTTGTTGATCACTCGTGGGAAAAATGAAAGCACCTGCAATGCCCACAACACAAAAGGAAGCCCTCAGTGTTTCTGAGAAAAATGTATTTATGAGTTTTAACTAGCTCTCCTCACCTATAGGAGAGATGGGGAGAGAGATGAACATGAATTAAAATGCATGGCAAATGTACAAAATGTCTCAAGTCACCCAGTCGCTTCAAAAGATTCATGTGGGAGGGAGGAAAGAACTTGTTATATATTGAGAGCGTTAAAGAACATATGAATTAATTAGTTTGAAACCAGATTCAAGCAAACCACTGTGAAAATGTATTTTCAGACAAAAAAAGATGTCTAATTGGAATCAGATGTCAATGAAATTGATCAGCTAACAAGTTTAGTAGTATCAACATAATTAAGTCTGGTTTAAAATGAGTTTAAGTAGCTTTATTTCACATTTTAAAGTTTTTAATTCACCTTAAGGTGTTTGTTGTTACTTATGCTGTATGTTTGATGTGTATGTTATGTGTGTATACCACAGTGCATGTGTGGAGGTCAGAGGAGAACTTTGGGAGTTGGCTCATTACCATCTGTGTGTGGATTCCAGGGATCAAACTCAACTTGTCACTGTTTTGTGCCAAGAGTTTTAACTGCTGAAACATCTTGCTGTCCAGAAGAAAGTGTTTTGAGATAACCCCAGGCTTATCCTCCTGTCCCAGCCTGCCAACTACTGAGATTATAAGCATGTAACACCATTCTTGAGAGAAACTTTTAAGGGTAGTAATTGTCTTATTTTATTTAAGATAGTTTAACGATTAGAAACACATTCAGAGAATTTATGAGGCAAATTGTGCAAAGCCTGAGATTTGCTGTAAAATATCATGGTGAAAAAAAAAAACAAAACCAGAAAGGAAGTTTAATGAGGCTGCTTAAAACAATCTCTTCTTCAGATGTGCTTTTCCTGCATATCTGAAAAGGAAAGCTGCCTCACATCAAAGCACTGTGAGTAAAGTACTTTTCCTGGGAGTGCAAGGACAATTCAACCTGTCAAATACTCCTGATTTGGAGCTCATACAACACACCCTAACAAGACAGTTTAAACAAACTAGGGGTTTATTTTCTTGATTTTTGTGTGCAATACAAATCTACCCGTGGAACACTGAGACTGCTTACTACTCGGCGTGGCCAGAACCAAGTGCTGTCAGCTCCCCACCCTGGTGTACCGGCGGCTCTGATTCCCAACTTCCCACTCGCGTGCAGAAGGAAACAGGTAGGAAGGTACCACCCCGGGGAGCATAAAAAAGGTTCTCTTGCGCATTTTGTTTCTTCAGATCTCGTGGGCCTGACTATTTCAAATGGCTGTTGTGGCCTCAGTAAAGGGAAGGTGGAAACAGTAGGGCTTTAAAGATACACATATGACCATATTAGTTTTCTTACTGCTTTAATAAAACACTAGACCTAAGCAATGTAAGGAAGTCCAAGGGGGTTGTCCAGGATGGCGAGAAAAGCATGGCAGCAAGGACATGATAGAGCTGGTCACATCGTGTCTACAGTCTAAGTGTTCAGCTCACTTCCTCCTTTTGATACAGTCCAAAACCCTAACTCGCAGGATACCACCCACACGTAGAGTATAGAAAACTGCTCGGAGAAAACATGCCCAGAGATTTGTCGCCAAGGTGATTCTAGGTCCTGTCAAGTTGACAGTCAAGATAACTTTCATGGTGCCAAGATAGCTGGCAGTCTCTGTCACAATCATACATCTTAGATCGATTCCTGTGCAACTTCTGCTGTATGCTGATTCTGGTCTAAAGGAGATCCACATGGATTAACCCAGTATTTATGATGAAGGGGGGAAAAGCAATAAAATGACAAGTATGAATGCCAACAATATCAATCAAACATGAAATCAGATTTACTTTTGAAGCCAGACCATCAGAAATATAAAGCAGAGGCACAGCTGGAGCCAAGCAATGTGCCTAGATCCTGGGTATCTCAGAAGGATGCTGTGTCCAGCTGCTCAATCTTCTCTAGTCCACAGGCTTCACCACTTAATGACGCGGCACCAAGTGCAGGTCTGTTCTGCAATAGGCTAATGACAGACAATGGCTCAGGTCAGAAATGTCCTAAAAGGAAGTTATGAAATACTGACATGCTCACATGATAACGGCACTGCTCCCAAGAGGATGTACCACATGGCCCATTCCTAACGCTTCAAGGTCCTCCAAACTACAGAACTAAACTTTTAAGAGCTTCTTCTGCAAGAGGCATGGGCCTGGTCTCTTAGTGGAGCCCTATCAAAAAGCAGGCTTTGTTGCAGTAGCATGTGGTCTTGTAAGCTGCAGGATAGATGGAGTATCCAGTCAGCTCCTGGAGTTTTATACAGTGCATTGTACGTGGTATTTCCTAAGAGCCTAGGAGAGACAAATGTGACCTTAGAAACAGTCTTTTCAAACTAATATGGTGGCTTGTATCTGTAATCCCAGCAACTGACAACCTGGGACAAGAGCATATTACCATGAGTTCAAGACCACTTTGGGATACAATGAGATCCTGTCTCAAGCAAAACCAATTAAACACACACACACACACACACAGAGAGAGAGAGAGAGAGAGAGAGAGAGAGACAGAGAGATGCAACAACAACAAAAATTTTATACTATTCTTCACACCTGAGTTTTTAAAGTTTGTTTAAATATTAAACACAAAACATTTAGAATATAAAGTGAACACTTAAAGGTCTAATTTTATTGTAAGATGAAGATTTCTGTGTTTACCTAAGAAGAGATCCACACTCTCCCATCTTCCCTCTATAACAAGTATGTGAAATTTGAAACCACTTCCAGTTCCATCCCAAAACAAGTATTCTTGCACCTTCTTTGCATGTAAAGGTTCCAGTAACAGACTACAGATAACGTAGTCTAACCATGTGTTGAGGAACTATGGGCCAGTATTACACACAATATAGTACCATCTTTTCACTGATGGGGCTGGGCAGCAATTGCCATCCAAGCATCTGCAGGTAGAGATATGGTGTGACTTCATGACTGTTGAATTCTCAAGCTTACATTCAGCACAAGAAGTCCACTAGCCACTTTCATCCCCTGCCCTTAAATGCAGTCTCTAATGACCCCACACTTCCCACCACAGAGATTATCAAGATTAGGCTTCCCTCTGGACATGGCTGTGAGGGACTTTCATTTCTTTTTTAAAATTTATTTATTCACTTTACATCCTGACCAAGGCCCCCTCCCTCCTCTCAGTCCCACCCTTACAGATCCTTCCCCCATTACCCACTTCCCTTCTCCTCAAAGAAGAAGCCCCACCTTGGGTACCACCCTACCCTGGGACTTCCAGTTGAAGTAGGCCTAAGCACATCCTTTCTTACTGAGACCCAACCAGGCAAGTCCAGGAAGGAGCCAGAGGATCAAATGGCAGGGAACAGTTAGAAACAGGCTCTGCTGCCATTTTCGGGAGACCCACATGAAGACCGAATGTGAGGGTCTAGGTCCAGCCCCTGCATGCTCTTTGGCTGGTGGTTCAGTCTGTGATTCTCCCATAGGTCCAGGGTCATTGACTCTGTAGGTCTCTTTGTGGTGTCCTTGACACCTCTGGCTCGCTCAATTCTGAGGGATTTTCTTGATTAGGTAAAATTGACGTAGGGAGGAGACTCACCTTAATGTGGGTAGCACCTTCCAGCAGTAGCCCAGATATAAACAAGTCCAAGGGAGAAGCTTCTGTGCTGTTCGGTTGTCTGCTTGTTCTGCTTGTGAGTTCATCTACCTGTTGCTACTAGACTTTACTGATAGCAGAATACAGATCCTTTAGCCTTCCAATGCAGACTGAAGACCAGTAGTTCCTCCAGCAATCCTCCAGTAGCATGTTGGGATGGCTGAGGCATCCAGAGCTGAGCACTCACCAGGTTCACAGGGTGAAGACAGCTCTTGTTGTATTACTCAGATCATATCACGTAAGCTAATCTAATGATTTTCTGGTTGATGTACATTCATCTATTGATTATTATTTCTGTAGGAAATATACAACTTAAATAGCTATCTTTAGAATCAAGAATTCTAATACACTGGAACTCAACATATTAATATACAGTAAGGACTAATGGTAGAAAAATATGTTTTCCTAAATTGGCATAATATTTCTCTAAAAATGAAAAACAAAAACCTTGGTATATAGTGTTAAAAACATAGAATTTCATAGCATTCTAGTGCTGAGTGTGTACCAGGGTGTTTCAAGGAACATTTTTTGGCCTGTATTTATGAGGTAGTGGCATGTAACGTGCAACGTGTGCACATGAACATTCAGAACCATGGCAGTGAGGCCTGGCCGGGAACACCCTAGACTGTGTCTGAGGCTAGGGGGACAATTCTCATTCAAACTACCATAGAAACCACTTATTGAAGTAGACTGGGAACATATGAGCACAGGGAATACTAAAGACACAACAGAAAAACAAGGACTGAGAACTTAAGAAATACTTCAGACAAAGAGTGTAACATCATCACCTGGACCACACAAAGAGAACACATAGCATTGTGATGGACAACAGCAACCCAACAACCTATAACATAACCACCTAATGTGTACACCAGGGACCCACAGAGAATACCCGACTGTCCCTGGGGCTTGGCTCAGTCTTTACTGCCCATGAAGTCTACTTGAATTGCCATCCATCTACCTATCTGTCTGTCTGTCTAGACATGTTCAGTATCAATCTGTTTTTCAGTGACTGTTCTTATAACTCAGTAAAGACTGGCAGATATTCACATGAAGTCATTAACATAAGACAGAGACCAGTGCTATGGGAGCAGCAGGATGGGGCTCCAGAAGAAAAAGGAGGCTAACAATTTCAGAAACCCCCGGAGCAAAGATAAGTAAGGGGCCAGCAAAGGGACACAAACAATGGTGAGACAGAACCAAGTCAGCATGTAAAGAGGTCAGACAATGCAGCAAGACATAGAGTGCCACTGTACATAGAAAATAGATCAGAGGTCAGAGTAGCCATTTCCCTGCAAAGATCCAAGAACGGTAAGGTAGGCAACAGCAAACATCAGGCAGTGCAAAGCCAAGGTACCTGAGTCACCAGCCACACCCAAAAGGGTATATTACATAGAGTAAGCCAAATCCAGGAAATAACCACCCTTACTCATACCCAGCAGCATGCATTGGGCAGGGCAAACCAGAACCAAATGCTCCACACCCAGCTGGATGTATCAGAAACCAAACTTTGAAGCAGCCACCCAGTCAGCAGACTGCACTGGAAAGTATACACTGCAGTCATAGGGCAGCCACACCCCCCCCCCACACTTTGTGTGGAGGGGTGGAGTGTTTTGTTTTGTTTTGTTTTTTAAAGCTCTAGGCAATGTAAACCAAAGCCCCAAGGCATTACCATCCCACATCTAGCAGCATGCATGTACCAACACATCCATTTGAGGAGAATGTGAAGTAACTGATGGAATACAAAATTTTCTGAACTGGGGACAAGGTGTGAAGTAGAAACTTCCGGTTTCTTTGGAAAGTCAGTTGTCTCAGATGGGTAAACACGTGAAGGAACATTTCCCCAAAGCGGACACAAGTGAAAAGATATTTTGCTACAGCAAGCACGTGAAAGGACATGATAAGGGATTCTTCGCTAATGCCATGCCATGTATTAGTCCGCCTTACTTACATTGCGTCGTTGAGCTCCATTTGTCATGACTCCATAAAAATGCACCAAAAAACTTCTAGTGGTGTGCTGGCAGCTTCTTGGTGCTTCCTCCAACTGGGCAGAGTGATTTCAGCTGATACAGACTCACAAGCTGAGGCAAGACTCATGGTGAGGCAAGGCCCATCCATGGAAGTCACATGATGTTTGAGGGAGTATAAACAGAACTGAACAGACAGTGAAAGGGGCTTGCTAGCATAGCTAGCTCTGCAACACTGCTCTTGGTCTTGGCTGATCTTCACTTCATTGAGCCACTGAAAGAACTTCTGCCATCCCTGCTGGACCTACTTCCTCCTGCTGACTCTTCCGGATTTGGCTGAGGCCTGCCTGTCTCTGCTAGGTCATTCCACTGCTGCTGATTCATGTTTGCTATCCTGACTCTACTGAACTGGACTGCCGGTATATTTGTGAAGTATTTTTGAGTGGATCGAGATGCTGCTGCTGAATCCTGTGAACTGAACTGATAGAATTTGCTCCATAGAACAATTTCCTTCCTCCTCCTCCTTCTTTTTTTTTTTTTTTTTTTTTTTTTTTGGTGTTTCGAGACAGGGTTTCTCTGTGTAGCCCTGGCTGTCTGTCCTGGAACTCACTCCGTAGACCAGGCTGGCCTTGAACTCAGAAATCCGCCTGCCTCTGTCTCCCAAGTGCTGAGATTAAAGGCATGCGCCACCACTGCCTGGTCTAAACAGGTCTACTTCCCCCGTATCCTAATAGCCTTTCTTTTCTTTTCTACTACCACTGGTGGGTGGTGGGCTAGATGGAAGGTTAAAGCATTTAAGAACCCTTATTAAATATAGGGTTGGGAAAAATTAAAGCTACAATGGTGGCTAGGCCTCCTGTATTCTATATTCCTCACTATGAAGTAGCCTAGGAGTGGGGATGGCGCAAGGCCTGGGCTTACATGGATGGCTTGTGGAGGTCTCTTTGCTCCTATAAACTTTTTCTTGTAAAACAGAACACCATGGTTGCTTCAGAGGTAATGGCAATATTAAAATTGAAACACTTAAATTTTGATACATATACATTTGTTTTTTAAAGTGTATGTCTACATACAGCATGTTTGCAGGTTCCTTCAGAGGCCAGAAAGCACAGAATCCCCTGGACATGGAGTTACATGTGGCTAAGAGCCACCCAATGTAGGTTCAGGGAAGCAAACTCAGGCCTTCTAGAAAAAACAAGTGCTCTTAACTGCTGAATCATTTATTAAGAGTAAGTGGAATGTACTCATATAGCAAGAGATGAAAAGCTCACATCCACAAATAACAAAAAAACACACAATGGTTGTCTTTTTTGGGTCTGTTACCTCAGCTGGGATTTTTTTTTTTTTTGTCTAGTTCCATCAATTTCCTTGCAAATTTCATAATTTCATTGTTCTTAACAGGTAAATATTCCATTGTGTAAATGTACCATATTTTGGTTACCCATTAATCAGTTGATGGACATCTAGGCCATTTCCAATTTCTAGGTATTATGAATGGGGCGGCAATGAACATGAATGGGCAAATATCTCTACAGTGGGATGTAGAACCATTTGGGTATATTCTCGACAGTAGTATAGCTGGATCTTGTGAGATCTATTTTCAGCTTCCTGAGGAATTGCCACACTAATTTCCACAATGGTTGTACAAACTTGCACTCCTATCAGCAACAAACCAGTGATCCCCTTACTCCACATCCAGCATGAGCTGTCATTTGTTTTACTGATCTTGGCCATTCTGACAGGTGTAAGATGAAATCTCCAAGCAGTTTTAATTTAAATCTCTCTGATGGCTAAGAATATTGGACACTTCTTTAACTGTTTCTCAGTTATTTGTGTTCCATGTTTTAAGAACACTCTGCTTAGTTCTGTATCCCATTTTCATCTGGGTTGTTTTATGATGTTCAGTTTTCTTTGTTCTTTATATACCCTGGATACTAACCTTCCATGAGGTATATAATGAGTAAAGACTTTTTTCCCATTCTGTAGGCTGAGTTCTGCTTTATCCAAAAGGACTGGAGGGAGGAGGTCTCTCAAGGAAGGGAAATTGAACACAGTGTTATGGAGAGATAAATGAAAAACTAGAATAGGAGGATTAAATAGGAAGAGGGATGGGAGAGAAAAGTAAAGGAGGAAAAACACCAAAGGCACTTTTAAAAATCATATGTAATACTACTAATACAAAAGCTTCCTAAATATAAATACATATACAAAGAAAGTTAAATGGAGGTAACCATATAAAAGGGAGAGAACAACCTAACTAGAAATCTTATATTATCAAGTAAAACCCAGTGCCAGGAATGGGTTACATCTTGTTGAGTACTTGGCCAGAGAGGTTCCATGACTCTCTCAAACATTATAGGCTCCTGCCAAGGCAGCTAGTTGTTCTCCACAACTTTTATGGTAAGGCCCTATTGATAAGTACACTTATATCACTGAACACAGAGAGAGGAGGGCTAGAACCTTCACCCCTACTAACTACTAGCACAAATAGCTCTGGAAGGTACTATGCACACTACCAGAGGAGAAAGATCTATATCATATAGCTAAAAGCCCTGTGACCTACAACAGTGACCAACAAGTCTGCAAGACAGACTGGTGCAATAGTGGCACAACTGCTATGGGAATAACCAACCACCTTTTGGCTGAATCTAAAGCTCACTTTATGAGATGGACCCCATACATGACACTGCTAAAGTGGCCAAGAACCCAAGACTAGCTAAATCATGGGCCAAGGAGAAAACTTATATTCTGCTATGGGAATATAGCAAAAATCAACTCCTAAAGACATACTGCTAAACCATTTTCACTACGTCACTATTAAATTCTATAAATGCATTCATCAACCATCTGGCTTTTAAATATTACTCTTGGCAGTCAGTTAGGATTGCTAAAGTCCACTTTATTTTGTACTTTACATTTTCAAATAAAAGCTTAATGTTATAAAGTATTTACAAAACTCTTATGAAATATTTTTATCAACAACAATTTTATACAATTTTATATAAAATGAAGAATCAAATTTCCCTTAAAAGTCCAATGAGAGAAGAAAATATACCTTCTGTACTGCTTTAAATTCTAATGCAAACATTCCTTGAGCCATCAATAACTCTGACAATCTAAATATGTTAAGTATTGATGCTAGGATACTATGAGAAAGATGGGCGCATTTCCCATGTCTCTCATTACAAAGTTATCAACCCATGAGCTCCTCCCTAAGTGCCTGAAAATGATGCATAAACCAGACCTGTCAGTAGGAGGTCACAATGATATTTGCATTAAAACTTATACTTCTATCTTTCCAAAAATAGAGGGAATGTTGAATAATTCCATTCATTCTAAATCTTGGGCATAAAGGCTCGGAATGTAATAAAATGTAAAATTATCCAACAGATAAGCAGCAGCATTAGCTAGGTTGTGTTTCAAAAACAGTGTCTAGAGATTTTCATATAGATTATCAAAAGCTTTGTAGCCACAAGCTTAACAACTAATATTAGTTCACACTAAATACAATATGCCACGAGTCCATCTACATTTTTACATTTTTTTGTTGCTGTTTTTGCTTTTGCTTTTGTTGTTGTTGTTGTTGTTTTTAGTGGGGTTTTTTTTGGTTTTTTTTTTTTTAATGCCCAAAAGAAAACACCTGTATCACACATTGTTATTTGATGTACTGAAAAAAAAGAAAAGAAATAACTAACTTCTCAGGTCAGGTCTTGTCTTTAGCAGGGATATTTTAAAAAGTTAACCTTACCAGCCCAATCTTTATGTAATATCTCTAGTAACAAGGCAAGAAAAATAATCCTAATAATTCCATTCCATTCTTAATATTTAGCTGAAATATTTTGACCAAGGAATAATACTACCTATCCAAACTGTGCCATCCATAAGCAAGTACACAGGAAAAATTGCTTTTAAAACCTAATCTTAGTACTTCTAACAAGGGTAACAATAGCCAATTCATGAGCATGTTCAGACTGACAGTAAAAGCAATGTTTGGGGATTAGCATTCAACAGTCTGAAACCTCAGACTACAAATGCACTCAAGTCAGTCTGCAAATTAAACAAGATACTGCTGATGTTCCTTTTTGTCTATTAAAATGAACAATACTGTAGGCCTCACCCACCAATGTAAAGGCAGAATATTTAAAAAATTTAGCTATAATTTTGAAATCCTCTGACATCTAACTTTCAGAAACCAGATATCTTAACTACATCTTCCTTCTTTTTCAATACAACCACCTCATAAAAATAAGAGAACTAAAACAACCCAATCACAATTATTTTTAAAAGTCCTAAGAGTTGGAGGATAATCAGTGCCTCCTCGTTTACTTGGCCACAAATACTCCCCCCCCCCCCAAAAAAAAACCCTGTAATTTGTTCGGCAGTCAGATCTTCTGTGTATGTGCATTCCATCTGGAAGAGATGTGGAGTCTTCTCTAAAGCACATTAGCACTAAAGGCTCTGTGTTCTTGTCTCAAGAATCTCAAAGTCAACTTCCTAGAGAATCTCTCCCTCACTGTTGATCTGATCATGCTGTCAAAAGTGCAACCAACAGTTTAGTTCCTATTTCCAGTCTTCAGTAAGTTGCAAGGCATGCTATGTCATGATGTAAATTCTTCTCATTATGCTAATGATCTGCCCAGCAGCACGTTACATCTACAGCTACATCATTAAAAGTCAAGTCCTGTTAGTTTGCCAACTTCCCTCATATCCTTGTTACATTTGTCGTTAGAGCTGTCTGTAAGATAAAACTGGCTCAGCTTCTACAACTGTCTAATCCTGTGTGATGTCAAATCCTCAGCCTGATCTTGCTACCTCTCCCCTTTCCCACCTGCTGAGGCCATCCTCCATTACCAATGTCGTCAGTCATCCCTGAGCTCTCTACCCTGAGTTCAGGCCACTCAACCCTACTTGACAGAGTCTTTGCTGAGGAAAGGGTGCTGAGGGGGTAACATAGGCTATAGAAGCCTAGTATTGCCCTGTGGCCCAGAAGATTCTTCTCGCCGGTGCTGGTGCTATGGCTCCTCCTAGCATTTTTACACGAAGGACATGAACTCGTCAATGCCTATGCATGGTTGCATATTATGTCCCTTTTAAACAAGATCCTTTTACTCTTTCATTTCATTAACCCATCATTTATACAGGACCAGGGCAATCCTTAACTCTTGAGTTCTCTGTTTACTCTTCAATAATCAATACAGGAAAAGACCTGTGCCTCTGCCGTCAACCTACAGAGGGAGAACAGAGGCAACTGAGCACGTGCATCCACGGAGTAACACTTCACTTCAACAATCCTTTCTAGGTGGCAGCTCACTCCTGGCCCAGGCCTTCCTCAATTCACTTCCACTTTTGTTGGCTTTGGGTTTTTTGTTTTGGTTTGGTTTTGGTTTTTCTTAACTCCTGCTCTGTCCCTGACTGTGCATGGTACACAGCAACACTCAAATGAGGAGTCTTCTCTGAACTGAGAATGCCTTTTGTAGAAGGAGGCTACTACCTTTAGAGTAAGGCTAAAATGTAAAAGTTACAGCTCAGATGTAAGAGTTGAGCCCAAGTGCAATGGAGTAAGCAGATACACTGATATGAATATCAGTGTATTTATTACAACTGTTCAACAGAGAGCAGTAAAATATTTTGATGAAGTGATTCTTCTCGTCATTTGAAGAAAGGTCCTGTGTTGGCTAATGATAGCCCTGCTGGAAGGCCAAAGAGAAACCTGTTCCAGGAGAATTTCACACCAAATAATAAATAATGGGTAAGTCATAGGTCAAGGAACGTAAGAGTTGCCCATGCCACAGTTCCCAGAAGCTTTGCCAACTCTTCTGGAGAAGAGTGGTGAGTTGCTTGCCATTCTTTCTCTCACATGATTTTTTGCCACTCTCCATCTCCGCAAGCTGGTTAAAGGCACAGTGTGTATGGCAGAGCATCAGTGCTGCACTGGTCTCCATCTTTGGGTTCCAACAGACCTGGCTGTGATCCTTATAGACTCAGGACTCCAGGATTAGTCTGATGAAAAAAAAAAAAGCAAGAAAGATATTCACACATTTCACTTTCATGAGTCTTTTTCTCTATTTCTACACACCCAGAGATGGTAGTTTTGTCATGAATTCAGAAATTCTCCACAAGTTCTCATTGATGACTCATACAGGAATCTGAAAGAAAAGACAAGACACAGATTCAGTTCCCCTAGAATGAGCAGAGTTTAGACGTGGTCTGCAGCAGACACATTGAAAACAGCCTGTGCCCTACGCAGATCACAACAATTTCTCAGCAGTAAAGGTGAACAGGCTCAGCACCTATTACAGAGCCCATACCCTGGGACCCTGGTAATCACATCCAGGCACAGGCTCAGTAACACCTGCTCACCTGGCAGCTTCCAGCTAGAGAATACTTTCCTTAGTACTACCCTTTTCTGAACTCTACTCCCATTAGCTCCATAGCACACAGCAGCACAAAATGTGGCTTGTCCTACCCAGCATTCAGTCCTGACTCTTTACTGCATACAAGTAAACAAGGAAAATGAAAACCATCATCCACCTTCACCACCATTCTCAGCTACTATGGCCACCGCTTCTCTGCCTCCAGCTTCAGGAGCACTGCCTGAATACCCAGGCCCAGTGATGGGAACACTGAGGCAGTCTCTCCCCTCTCTTTCAGGGGTCCACTCCAATTTAAGAAACATGGTTGGACAGCTCCTATATAAATCACTGCAGGGTGCCACTGCAGATTTAAACACACCCATTTACAAAGTACAAGGTTCTGCGACATTCCATTGCTGTACATAATTACAAGGACAAGCCACATGTGGCAAGAACATGTTTTCCCATAGAGGCATATAAAGGATAGTTTAAACATTTAATTGAATAACATTAGCAAGCAATAATGAGTAATGTGAAGTAAACTCACTCTTATCTGCTACACTTGGGAAAAGCACAAAAACACATTTCAAGAACAACTTAAAGAAACTGAGGTCATAAGACTCTTGTCTTGGTTTTCTTGGGAGTTTTTCTCACAAGCACTCAGAATTCTCACATGACTCCATTCTTGGACTATGTTCTGACACTTAAGTGTTGCAAGATATTTCCTATCCATTCACATTGAGGCAGTGAGAGGCTTGTGATTGGAGGGGAGAGAGAAGGAGGAGTTAAGAGAAGGAGGGGCAGAGAGAGAGGTGGGGGGAGCCTGGGAGCTGCATGAGGGAGTGGGGGAGGAGATGGGCAGATCCAGATGAGTCAGATGTGTTTCTGGTGTTCTGAGAGGTTAGAAATATTGGGATAAAACTTTATCATTGTAATTTGGCATTATGTAATTGGGAGTTTCATATACATAAAGATATTTGGTTAACTATTCAAGTTTAAGAGTCATGCTTTGGAAGGAGTGGGTGCTGGGTAGGGGAGAGAGAGAGAGAGAGGGAGGGAGGGAGGGAGGGAGAGAGAAACAGACAGAGAGAGAGACAGAGACAGAGACAGAGAGAGACAGAGAGACAGAGACCCTCCAGGACTTGGAGCAGAGGCCTGGTGGGGTGGTACTCTTTATTAATTATTACCCACTACACTTAAGTATGGAGATAATTTTCTAAATACAGCACCAAAACTCAGTGTTAGATTTTGTTAAAACTAAAATTTTCTGTTCTTCCAACATGGACTTAGGGTCAACTGGGGGTAGCTGTTGGGGAATATTAATGTCAAACAAGAGAATAAAGACATAAACCACCAACTAGATGAAAACATTTATAAAACATATCTAATAAAAAGGTGGTACTAAAAATATACAAAGATCCCTTCAACTCCACTAAAGAAAACAATCGACCTGATTAAAATCTGAGCTGAAGATCCTTTTTCCCTTCATTTTTAATTTTGTGTGTATGGGTGTTTTGGCTGCACGAATTTCTAGCATAACACGCAAGTAGTGCTTGCAGAGCCTAGATGAGGGTGGTAGATTCCTTGGGACTGGAATTACAAGGCAATTTGTAAGGTGTCATGTGGGTGATGGCAATCAATGTCTGGCCCCTGAAAGAACAACAGCCAGTGCTCTTAAATGCTAAGATGGTTCTTGGTTGTCAACTAGACCTCACACTGGAATGACGATCTAGTCAGATTACGTGAAGCAGGAAGATCCACCTGAATGGGAGGTCACACCTTCTGGACGCAGCCTACACCAAAGGACATGGAAGAAGGAGACGTTTTCAGTTGCAGGCCCTCACTCCTAATGATAAGTTCATCTATACTGTTGCTGCCAGTATTAAATCCCACTTCTTCAGGATCCCAACACAGACAAAGACCAGCTGCTGTCTAGGAATCTCCCAGCACCAGATTGGTTTTCCTGAGTCATCCAGTTTGGTGGACTAAACAACTACTGAGACAGCCACTGAAGGACTACTCAGACCACATCCTACAAACCAGGCTAATGAAACCGTATCTAATATACATTCATTTTGTTCCATCTGAGAACCAAGATGGATACAAGCATGGAGCCATCTCTCTAGCCCATGACTAACACTCTAAACAGACATTGCATTTTATCTGCCTCCTTGCCTAACAAACAATCATACTAAGCATGACACACAGTACCATGTGGAAACTGAACAAGAATTCAGGTGGGTCTTCCAAATCCATTCCATTTGTCCACATAACTCAGTCAAACCATCCATCTGGCACAGTGAGGAATCTGACCAGAATTTGAGGTAGTGATGCCCAGAGTCCATCAGTCACCCTATCTACCAAGATGCCCTGGGATCATATAGAGTCCTGTGCCCCTGACCAGAGATAAGTCCCCCAAGACTGGCCTCCAAGCCACCTATCTTAGGAGACCACTCTGCCCCCAAGAACACTGCCAAAACTACCACTGTGGCCCCAGATTCTGCTACTCAAAGAACCAATTCAAGAACCCACAGAGTCCTGAAAACCAACTGCAAGAATCTAAAGCCACAGAAGGTTTACTCCTAGGTGCAGAAGATGTACCTATACCAAGGTAAGCCAGGACCACTTCTCATACTCTATTCACACATCAACACAGAGTGGCCTCAAGACTGAATACCAAACAGCATTCAGCTGATCCACAACCTGACAAGTTGATATAATGATGAGCAAAACTCTAAAAACTTAGTAAAGAAACCCAACCCCAGATGCCAAGGTCCCATTCCAAAAGCACAGGCAACATGAATAAGCAAAACATCTCCAGATTTTAGCACATTCCTTATAATGTTCCCTGAGAAAAGCAACTTATCTAATGCATCAGAAAGTAACTGCAAAATAGGAATTAAAAGTATGTTCAAGAAATTCAAGGATAATATGAACAAATGGCTAAACGAAGGCTGTGGAGGCGTAAACAGTTGAATAAAATAATGAAAAAACTGTTAAGATACAAAATGGAATTTACAAAAGAGAATCACTGAAGAAAAGTTTAAAAAAGTAAGACTCAAAATGAAACACACTGTCAAACAAAAAGTAAAGATGAAAACTCTCACCAATAGCAAGGATCAAGTAGAAGACTGAAGAGAGAAGCGGAAGAGAAGACAGATGAAATGAATTATTCATTAAAAATATGCTTAATCTCAAGGCAGACAAGGTAACACACAGTTTATTCCCAGCACTTAAGAAACTTGGGCAGTCAGATATCTTGAGTTTGAGACCACCCTGGTCTACAGAGTGAGTCTGAGAATGGCCACGGTTACGTTAAGAAACCCAGGAATAGAACATGCAGGCCATCTAGGATACTGTAAAGTCTAAACCTATAAAGCATATGTATAGAAGGAAAAGAGACCCAGGTCAAAGGCACAGAAAACAGTTTCAACAAAATCATAAAATAAAATTTACCAAATTTAAGGAAAGAGATCCTATTTAGGAGTCAAAGGCATACAGAATACCAAATAGGATCAGAAAAATCTCTCCCACATTACATTATAATCCAAAGACTAAGTGCAGAACAAAGAAAGGACAGTGGAAGCTGCAAGAGAAAAAGACCAATTCACATCTAACAGCAGACACCAGAATAACACCTGGCTTTTTAATGGGGACTTTAAAAGAGAGAAGTACCTAGAATGATGTTCTATAAAACCACGGGTGCCAACTCCAAAATACTATACCTAGCAAAACTATGAGCTATAATCTATGGGAAAGAAAATCCTACCTTGGTAAAATAAGAGTGAAGGAGTACATGCCCACTAAGCCAGGTTACTAGAAAATACCTCAATCTGAGAAGAAAATTAAACATACCCAGGAGGGCACACACAATATAAAACTCAGAATGATTAATCAAAAGAGGTTTAAGAAAACACCACCACACTGTCCAATAATAACTCTTAGTATCAACATTATCAATTACTAAATAGAAACAGATTAACAGATTAGAGAACAAGATTCATCTTTTTTGCTACCTTTAAGAAAAACACTTCAGCATCAATGATGGACACCACTTTAAGATCAAAGCTAGAAAAAGGTATTCCAAGCAAATGAAACAAAGGAACAAGCAGGAGTTGCTATTCTAATACCTGCCAAATATGCTTCAGACAAAACTAGTCAGAAAAAAAAAACAGGAAGGAAAGGATATTTCACATTCATTAAAGGAAAAAGGCACCAAGAGGATATTATAATTATAATAAATACACGCTAAACACAGGAGTATCAACTTTCATTAAAGAAAAAGAGGAGGAGAAGAAAGGAGGAAGATTAAGACAAAAGAAGAAAGATAAAGAAGAGAGAAGGAGGAGAAAGAGGAGGAGGAGGAGGAGGAGGGGGGAGGAAAAGGAAGAGGAAGAGGAAGAGGAGGGGAAGCAGAAGCAGCACTGCGGTATTTAAAGCCACAGATTGATCCCAGTACAGTGATAGTGGGTGATTTCAATACCCAATTGGTTGTCATTGTTGGGTTTTTTTTTGTCTTGTTTTGTTTTGTTGTTTTGGACCTCTGTGCATGGTATCTCTCTCTGTATATATAGTCCTGGGTATCCTAGAACTCCCTATGTAGACCAGCCTAGTCTCAGACTCAGAGATCCACCTGCTTGTAAATCCTGAGTGCTAGGATTAAAGGCCTGTACCACCACACTCAGCTGACATCTTAAATCAAACAGATTTAATAGTCATTTACAGAATATTTTACCTAATCACAAAGGAATGCACTTTCTTGTGAGCAGCCCATAGAACTTTCTCTAAAACTGACCACATATTAGGACCTAAAGCAAATCTCAACAAATTTGGGAACATGAAGAGAACATCTTGTATTCTGTGATCACAAAGCAATAAAGCTGGATATCGACGGCTATGGAAACTGAGAGTACATGAATCTGTGGGCGCAAAATACATTATTGACTGAAAATTGAGTCAAGAAAGAAATCAAGAAGAAAATTAAAGGTACTAGAACTGAATGAACACAAAAATACAACATACTAAATCTATAGAATACAATGATGGCAGTCCTAAGAGGAAAGTTATTTCACACTAAGACCTATGAATGAGAGGAGAGATAAATGGGAGAGGGGAGAGGGAATAGGGAGAGAGGGGAGAGGATGGGAGAGAAGGAGAGAGAGAGATTTGATTTCACACTAATAAACTGATGTGGCCTTGAAAAAACAAGAACAAACAACACTCAAAGACAGTATTAAAAGTCAACAACAATGCAGTCTCAACCTACCAGCAAGTGATTGAAAAGACTAAAAGTCTTTCTTTTAGAAGCCAAATGCTGGCCATGAATATCGAAAAGAAACTTAATCAGAACAGTGAATCAGAGCCTCCCAATTGGGCGACCCAAGATTCTGTCTTCTATTAAATTATTATAAAGAAAGAAGTTGGGACAGCCAGGCTCTGAGACAGACAGGCATAATATCGCTTGGGTCTCGGGCGGCTTGTGTGTATGCAGCTCCCAAGTGCTGGGCTGATCTGCAGTAACCAGCGCGCCAGCTCTGCTGTGGGACTTCTGCCTGGCAGAGGGACCCCGCACTGGGCGGGAGCCTACCAGCTTTCCTTCCGCGACCTCTGTTCCCGCAGACTGCACTGAAGAGACAGGTACCCAGGCTCTCCCCAATATAACATCACTTGGGACACGGCCTGTTGGGGCTTCCGCCTGCGCCCAAGAACGGGACAGCGTTGTGGTCGTCTGGGTGCCAGATCTGCAGGCCATCGCCTCTGCAGGGTGAGCAGCGCCACGGAGAGAGCGCAGAGTGCACTCCTCCATCTTTGCTCCAGTGGCCGGGAAGTTGGGACTGCCAGGCTCTGAGACAGACAGGCATAATATCGCTTGGCTCTCAGGCGGATTGTGTGTACGTGGCTCCCAAGAGCTGGGCAGATCTGCAGTAACCAGCGTGCTAGCTCTGCTGTGGGACTTCTGCCTGGCAGAGGGACACCCCCCCCCCCCACAATAGGAGAGATCACACACCCCTGCACAGGGCAGGAGCCTACCAGCCTCCCTTTGGCGACCTCTGCTCCAGGAATCCACTACGCTGAGCCTTTGGATGTGCAAGGACTCCCCAATATAACATCACTTGGGGCAAGGCACATCAGGGCACCAAAGTCACTCAGGAGCAGGGCAGGCCCCAGAAATCGGTGCCAGGGAATCCTGGTAAACCAGCGGCGGGGGGGGGGGGGGGGGGGCAGAAATAGCTTTGCAGGCTCACAGGAGGTCCAACCAACAGCCAGTGACAGCAGGACCAACTAACATCAGAGGTATCCAGATGGCAAAAGGCAAACATAGGAATGTTACTAACAGAAATCAAAGTAATATGGGACCATCCGAACCCAACTCTCCAACAGCAGCAAGTCCTGGATACCCCACCACACCCGAAAGACAAGATCTGGATTTAAAATCACTTCTCATGATGCTATTAGAGAATCACAAGAAGGACACAAATAAATCTAATAAAGAATTACAGGAGACCATGAATCAACGGTTAGAAGCCCTTACAAAGGAAACACAAAAATCGCTTAGAGAAATGCAGGAGAACATGGATCAAAAGATGGAGGCGCACAAGGAGACAACACAAAAATCGCTTAACGAGATGAATCAACGGGTAGATGCACTCACAAAGGAATCACAAAAATTGCATAAAGAAATGCAGAAGAATACGGGTCAACAGACGGATGCCCATAAGGAGGCAACACAAAAATTGCTTAAAGAAATGAATCAACGGTTATATGCCCTTACAAAGGAAACACGAGAACTGCTTAAAGAAATGCAGGAGATGATGGATCAACAGATGGATTCCCATGAGGAGGAAACACAAAAATCGCTCAGAGAAATGCAGGAGAACGTGGGTCAACAGGCAGAAATCCTGAAAGAGGTAATGCAAAAATACCTTAAAGAAATACAGGAAAATACAAACAAACAAGTGAAGGATCTCAGCAAATCCATCCAGGAACTAAAAAAGGAAGTAGAAACAACTAAGAAATCACAAAGGGAGACAACTTTGGAGATAGAAAACCTTGGGAAGAAATCAGGAGTCATAGATGCAAACATCAACAATAGAATACAAGAGATGGAAGAAAGAATCTCAGGTGCTGAAGATTCCATAGAAAGCATCGACTCAACAGTCAAAGAAAATGCAAAATGCAAAAAACGTGTAAACCAAAACATCCAGGAAATCCAGGACACAATGAGAAGACCAAACCTAAGGATTATAGGTATAGATGAGAGTGCAGATTTGCAACTTAAAGGGCCAGTAAACATCTTCAACAAAATTATGGAGGAAAACTTCCCTAACCTAAAGAGAGAGATGCTGATGAACGTACAAGAAGCCTACAGAACTCCAAACAGACTGGACCAGAACAGAAATACCTCCCGTCACATAATAATCAAAACACCAAATGTTCTAAACAAAGAAAGAATACTAAAAGCAGTAAGAGAAAAGGGCCAAGTAACATACAAAGGAAGACCTATCCGAATCACATCAGACTTCTCACCAGAGACTATGAAAGCCAGAAGATCCTGGGCAGATCTCATGCAGACACTAAGAGAGCACAAATGCCAGCCTAAACTACTATACACAGCAAAACTCTCAATCACCATAGATGGAGAGACCAAGATATTCCATGATAAAACCAAATTTTCACAATATCTTTCCACAAATCCAGCCCTGCAACGGATAATAGGTGGAAACCTTCAATACAGGGAGAGAAACAACACCCTGGAAAAAATGAGATAATAACCTTCTTGAATCAACCCAAAAGTAGATAACCACTCAAACATAAAGATAGTGTCAAGAATGGCAGATGGCAATAATCACTACGCCTTAATCTCTCTTAATATCAATGGTCTCAATTCCCCAATTAAAAGACAGACTAGCAGACTGGATACGTAAACAGGACCCAGCGTTTTGCTGCATGCAGGAAACGCACCTCAGTGTCAAAGACAAACACTACCTCAGAGTAAAAGGCTGGAAAACAATTCTACAAGCAAATGGCCCCAAGAAACGAGGTGGAGTAGCCATCCTAATATCAGATAAAATTGATTTTCAAGCTAAAGTCATCAAAATAGACACAGAAGGACACTACATACTGATCAAGGGAAAAATCCACCATCAAGAACTCTCAATTCTGAATATCTATGCTCCAAATGCAAGGGCACCCTCATTCGTAAAAGAAACTTTACTAAAACTCAAAGCACACATCGCACCGCACACAATAATAGTGGGTGACTTCAACACCCCGCTCTCTGAAATGGATCGTTCAGGAAAGCAGAAACTAAACAGGGACACAGTGTATCTAATTGAAGCCTTGGACCAAAAGGAACTAACAGATATATATAGAACATTTCATCCTAGAGCTAAAGAATACACCTTCTTCTCAGCACCTCATGGTACCTTCTCCAAAATTGACCATATAATTGGTCACAAATCAGACCTCAACAGATATAAGAAGATAGAACTAATCCCATGCCTCCTATCAGATCACTATGGAATAAGGGTGGTCTTCAATGGCAACAAAAACAAAAGAAAACCCACGTACACATGGAGGCCGAACAATGCTCTACTCAATGATAACTTGGTCAAGGTGGAAATAAAGAAAGAAATCAAAGACTTTTTGAAAGTTAATGAAAATGAAGGCACAACATACCCTAATTTATGGGACACAATGAAAGCAGTGCTAAGAGGAAAATTCATAGGCCTGAGTGCCGCCAAAAAGAAACGGGAGACAGCATACACTAACAGCTTAATGGCACACCTGAAAGCCCTGGAACAAAAAGCAAATACACCAAAGAGGAGTAGAAGGCAGGAAATCATCAAACTCAGGGCTGAAATCAATCAAGTAGAAACAAATAAAACCATACAAAGAATCAATAAAACGAGGAGTTGGTTCTTTGAGAAAATCAACAAGATAGATAAGCCCTTAGCCAGACTAACCAGAGGGCACAGAGATAGTATCCAAATTAATAAAATCAGAAATGAAAAGGGAGAGATAACAACAGAAACTGACGAAATTCAAAAAATCATCAGATCCTACTACAAAAAAACTGTATTCAACACAACTAGAAAATCTTGAGGAAATGGACAGATACCAAATACCAAAATTAAATCAGGATCAAATAGACCATCTAAACCATCCTATAACCCCTGAAGAAATAGAAGTTGTCATTGGAAGTCTTCCAATCAAAAAAAGCACAGGTCCAGATGGTTTTAGTGCAGAATTCTATCAGACCTTCAAAGAAGACCTAACACCAATACTCTTCAAACTGTTCCACAAAATAGAAACAAAAGGAACAGTACCCAGCTCGTTCTATGAAGCCACAATTACACTAATACCAAAAGCACACAAAGATCCGACAAAGAAAGAGAATCTCAGGCCAATCTCTCTTATGAATATCGATGCAAAAATACTCAATAAAATTCTTGCCAACCGAATCCAAGAACACATCAAAACGATCATTCACTACGATCAAGTAGGCTTCATCCCAGGGATGCAGGGATGGTTCAATATAAGGAAATCCATCAATGTAATCCACTATATAAACAATCTCAAAGAAAAAAACCACATGGTCATCTCATTAGATGCTGAGAAAGCATTTGACAAAATTCAGCATCCTTTCATGCTAAAGGTCTTGGAAAGATCAGGAATTCAAGGCCCATATCTAAACATAGTAAAAGCAATTTACAGCAAACCGGTAGCCAGCATCAATCTAAATGGAGAGAAACTTGAAGCAATCCCACTAAAATCAGGGACTAGACAAGGCTGCCCTCTCTCTCCATATCTTTTCAATATAGTACTTGAAGTTCTAGCTAGAGCAATTAGACAACAAAAAGAGGTCAAAGGGATACAAATTGGAAAGGAAGAAGTCAAACTATCACTATTTGCAGACGATATGATAGTATACTTAAGCAACCCAAAGAACTCCACCAGAGAACTCCTACAGCTGATAAACGACTTCAGCAAAGTGGCCGGATATAAAATCAACTCAAGCAAGTCAGAAGCCTTCCTATACTCAAAGGATAAGCAGGCTGAGAAAGAAGTAAGAGAAATGATACCCTTCACGATAGCTACAAACCATATAAAGTATCTTGGCGTGACTCTAACCAAACAAGTGAAAGATCTGTATGACAAGAACTTCAAGTCTCTGAAGAAAGAAATTGAAGAAGACCTCAGAAGATGGAAAAATCTGCCATGCTCATGGATTGGCAGGATTAATATAGTAAAAATGAGCATCTTACCAAAAGTAATATACAGATTCAATGCAATCCCCATCAAAATCCCAACTCAATTCTTCATAGAGTTAGAAGGAGCAATTCAAAAATTCATCTGGAATAACAGAAAACCCAGAATAGCTAAAACTATTCTCAAGAGTAAAAGAACCTCTGGGGGAATCAGTATCCCGGACCTCAAGCTGTACTACAGAGCAATAGTGTTAAAAACCGCATGGTATTGGTACAGTGACAGACATATAGATCAATGGAACAGAATTGAAGACCCAGAAATGAATCCACACTCCTATGGTCACTTGATCTTTGACAAAGGAGCTAAAACCATCCAGTGGAAAAAAGATAGCCTTTTCACCAAATGGTGCTGGCTCAGCTGGAGGTCAACATGCAGAAGAATGCAAATTGACCCATCCTTATCTCCTTGCACTAAGCTCAATTCTAAGTGGATCAAAGATCTCCACATAAAACCAGACACACTGAAACTAATAGAAGGGAAACTAGGGAAGAACCTTGAACATATGGGCACAGGGGAGAATTTCCTGAACAGAACTCCAATAGCTTATGCTCTAAGATCAAGAATAGACAAATGGGACCTCATTAAATTACAAAGTTTTTGCAAGGCAAAAGACACTGTCAAAAAGACAAAGCGGCAACCAACTAACTGGGAAATGTTCTTTACCAACCCTACATCCGACAGAGGGCTAATATCCAATATATACAAAGAACTCAAGAAGTTAAACTCCAGAGAGGCAAGTAACCCTATTAAAAAATGGGGTACAGAGCTAAACAAAGAGTTCTCACCTGAAGAATATCTAATGGCTGAGAAGCACCTAAAGAGATGTTCATCATCCTTAGTCATTAGGGAAATGCAAATCAAAACAACCCTGAGATTCCATCTCACACCAGTCAGGATGGCTAAGATCAAAAACACAGGAGACAGCAGTTGTTGGCGAGGATGTGGAGAAAGAGGAACACTCCTCCACTGCTGGTGGAATTGCAAGCTGGTACAACCACTCTGGAAAGCAGTCTGGCGGTTCCTCCGAAAACTGGGCATGACACTCCCGGAGGATCCGGCTATACCACTCCTGGGCATATACCCAGAGGCTTTACCTGCATGCAATAAGGACACATGCTCCACTATGTTCATAGCAGCCTTATTTATAATAGCCAGAAGCTGGAAAGAACCCAGATGTCCCTCAACGGAGGAATGGATTCAGAAGATGTGGTATATTTACACAATGGAATACTACTCTGCAATTAAAAACAATGAATTCACGAAATTCCTAAGCAAATGGTCAGAACTTGAAAATATCATCCTTAATGAGGTAACCCAATCACAAAAGAACACACATGGTATGCAGTCACTGATAAGGGGATATTAACCCAGAATCTCGGAATACCCTAGACACAATTCGCATATCAATAGATTTCTAAGAAGATGGAAGGAGAGACCCCTGGTCCTGGAAAGACTGGATGTAGGGGAACGCCAGGACAGAGAAACGAGAGGGGGTTGAATGGAGAAAAGAGGGAGGGAAGGGGGCTTATGGGACTTTCGGGGAGGGAGGAAACGGGAAAGGGGAAATGATTTGGAATGTAAATTAAAAAAATAAAATAAAATAAAAAAAAAAGAAAAGCAGGAAAAGGAGTAAGTGGAAAACACAATACCATTGTGTATAAAGGATGACATACATTTTTAGAAGCAATTAACATGTTTGCTACAAATTTTGGAGCATTTAAATAAAATTGGCTATGATTCCAGAAAAAAACAAAAAAACAAAACCAAAAACAACAACAACAAAAAAATTCAGGTCAGAAGTGGTGGTAAGAAGCTTTAATTTCAATACTTTGAGAGACAGAAGCAGGTGGATCTCTGAATTCAACACCAACATTGTCTACACAATGAGTTCCAGGCCAACGAGCACTACAGAATGAAACCTAGGTTTAAAAAAAAAAGGAGAAAGAAACAAACAGATAAAACAATAAAATGAGTTGGTTCTTTAGAGTAATAAGATTAACTTTAGCCAAATTAACCAAAACAGAGAAAAAGGATCCAAATTAATAAAACCAGATGAAAAGGGAAGCATTACAGCAGACACCAAGAAAATTCAAGAGGACATTAAAGACACTTTAAAAGCCTATATTCAATTAAACTAGAACATCTAAAAGAAATGGATAATCGTCAACATATATATGACCTACCAAAATTAAATCAAGATAAAGAAAATAAATTCTTTTTACGGAGCCAGTATTACTCTGATACCAAAACCAGGCAATGATCCAACAAAAAGAAAAATTACAGGTCGATCGCTCTGTTGAATATGGATGCAAAGATTCTCAATAAAATACTTCCAAATTTAATATACAAACACATCAAAAAGATTACAAATCATGATCAAGTCAGCATCATCCTGGAGATGCAGGAATAGGTCAACATATACAAATCAGTAAATTCAATCCACAACACAAATAAACTCTATCATATGACCATTTTATTGGATACAGAAAAGATTTTTAACAAAATCCAAGATCCATTCATGATAAAAAAAAAAAAAGTTCTGAAGAATCTAGGGATATGGGGAGTGGGCATATCTAAAGCTCTCCGTTCTTGTTCAGTACATTGCTTGAAGTCTTAGCTAGAGCAATAAGACAAATGAAGGAGATAGAAGGGATACAAATAGGAAAAAAGAAGTCAAAATATCCATTTTGTAGATGATATGGTTCTCTATATAAACCCTAAAAAGCATACCGTAAAACTCGTACAGCTAATAAATACATTCTGCATAGTAGTGGGATACACATTGATAAACAAAAATCATTAGCCTTCCTATGTATCAATAACAAGCATACCAAGAAAAAAAAATCAAAAAAAATTTATTCACAATATCCCCAAAATATAAAACAAAAAAATCTTTGGAATAAATCTAAGGAAGTGAAAGACTTGTATAATAAAAATTTTGAGACACCAAAGATATTGAAGAAGACATAACAAGGAAAATTACTCAACTGTATTCTAGGAGCCCAAGGTCAAGATGTCCCAACTAAGTTACTTAGGGTCTGTCAAACTTCTTGTTTGTGCAGGAGTGACCTCCCCCTGAAGCTGTAGAGGGAGATCCAGGATGTGGGTTTTGCCTTTAAAAAGCTTGGCTTTTATTTATACCCGCATCCCAAATAAGTGACTATATTCCCATCTGGCTGGAATAAAGACTTTCAACTGGCTATAAACTGGATATGAGTGATCTTCTCTGGTGGGCACCCCATAATATCACCAAGGGCTAGGAATGAACCTTGACACTCCCAGATGTACCTGCATTTATACCTGGGAAATACCTGGGGTTTTCAAATAAAGGAAAATACCCAAAACAATGTCTCATTTGAAAATTGTGAGTTGAAATAAATGGTCTTTTTTTCTATAACAAAATTTTATAAATGTTTGTTTTCTTTTGTTTCTGAAAAGCATTAGTACCCCAAACAGAAACATCTGTCTTAGTCACCAATCCATTGCCTCAAGAAAATACCATGATCAAGGCAACTATGAAAGAAAGCTTTTAATCTGGGGGCTCTCCGTTCCAGAGAGTCTCTGTCTACAGTGGCGGGAACGAAGGGCAGCAGACATGGCAGTGGAACAGAAGCTGAGAGCTCATTACGACCCGCGAGCACAGGCAGAGAGGGGCGTACTGGAAATGGCACGGAACCTCCAAGTCCACAGACAGTGGCACACCTGCTCCAGCGAGACCACACCTCTTCATTCTTTCCCAACAGTTCTACTAACTGGGTATCGGGCATTCAAACATGTGAACTATGGGGGTTGTTCTCATTCAAACTACCACAATCTGCATCCTAGACCCAGCTTCTAATCACCTGGCTCCAACAAACTGAATAAAAGCAATCCCAGACATACCTAGTTCTCAGCTGGAGTAAGTTTCATACTTACCTTTCATGGCTATCCTCTTCCAAAGTGATCTCCATAAAGGTCTTCAGCTTTCTGTTCACAGTTGCTACAACTTCCTTCACTTTTTCACTTACATGTTTATCTGTAAGAGGATTGCATTGAAAAAGCAAAAGATTGGGGGAAACCGGGAAAGGTTTTACCATTTGAAATGTAAATGAAGATTATATTCAATAAAAAAAAAAAGAAAAGAAAAAGATCTCAGCATCAATACATATACACATACTCGGCTGTGCCCATGGGATTAGTTCTTTGCTTTTTCTTTGTTTTACAAGTTAACCCTGGCTGATAAGGCAGGATAATTATGCCTTCCACAGAGATGCTGTGAGAGTAGATCTGCTATGAATGACAATGCAGTTACCAGAAAGGAATGAAAACCAGCACAAATCACATTTACCCACTGCTTACATAACTGACAGGTGCTCAGCACCCAATATCCGTGCTTACACCTCCTCATGAGGCATGGCCTTTGCTCCTCAGAACACACGTTCTCTGTGCATCTCAATAAGGGGAAGACCCTCAGACAAGCCTTTTTGGTGCCCAAACTGGGTCTAACAAACTTTTTTCAGAAACATAATAGAATGAACACCCTAACTCCAAAATCTGTAATCTGCAACATCTGAAAATTCAAGACTTTTTGTTCCACATATATGTTTCAGATTTTGAAGTATTTCAGATTTTAAAATTTCAATTCAAGGATTTTCAACCAATATATTTTGCATAGAAAAATAAAGTCACTATGAACTTCCAAATCTGAAAGAATTCTTGTCCCAGACATGTGGGTGAAAGGTTTCAGCCACTGTAAATCTTTCCAGATGTGGCAGACATCCTAGTCACGACACAGGAAATATCTTTGCCTGTCAAGTATTAGAGCTGAAAGACATTTGAACATCAGTAAAACGTTACTTCACACTGAGGCTGACATATTGCAGGTATTGCCTATTGTTTTTCCAGTACTACTTCTAATGGTTAAGTATCCAAGAGGCATAATGCCAACATGCCCATTGTTTTAAAAAAAAATACATTTTAGAATTATTTTTGAGACTGGATTTCAATAATGTTGCCCCAAACTTCTTGCATCACCTTCCTAAGTAGCTGGGCCTGCAGACTTGTGCTACCAAGTTCACCCAGATTTTTAGACATAAGTAACACTGAGAAAAACCCAATAGTAATTCAATATGGAGGTAGGCCTAGTGGGCCAGACCTATAATCCCAGCTACTAGAAAGGCTAAGGCAGAAAAACACCAAATTCAAGGACTGCCTGGGTTAAAGTGAGTTCAAGCCAGCCTAGGTAAGTTAGTCAGACGGAGTCTCAAAATTAAAATTAAAATAAAATTAAAAGGGGAGCTCAGCGACAGAGCACATATCTAGCCTATGCAAGGCAAGGGGGAGAAGAAAGGGTAAAGAAGATAAGGAGGTAAGGAAGAAAGGGAAAAAGAGGGGAAAGGAAGAAGGGAGGGATCCGATCTGAAGTACAGAGTGATAGTTATCTGCACCCAATAGTTCAAGTAAAGGCAGACAGGAGCAGAACAGGTAAGCTTATGCAAAGAGAGGCCCACTGTACTTAGCACTAGGGAACAAGGCTAAAAAGACTGTGAGAAGCCTATCCTGGCAGAGGCAAGGTGAAACAGAGGCCAAATTCCCAAACATCTCTAACATTAAGAGCAAACAAGGACATTATCAGTAATGCACCAGATGAAGGAGAAATAATGTAACCTACCTTTGTTAATAACCAAAATAATATGCAGAACAGCTGTGAGGCACACAATGCCTTCAATATCACGAGAAGTTACACATGCCTTTAGTTCATCCAAAAATGACCTATAAAATCAGCAAACATCTGAAATTATTCCACATCCTAATGCTTTATAGAAAAATAAACATGGACAAGGTTTGCCCGTAATCATAACCACTTTCCAGATAACATGGGAACTGCCGGAGGTCCTCTCCTATGTGTATTACATGTCGGTTCTTGCAGGTGAAATGTTAAAACCACATGGTATGCATAGAAGGAGAACAGGAAAACTATGGCCTTTGAAAAACACTGACTACTTTCCATAATCCAAATGTACATTAAGAGATATTTACTATGTAACGAAAAGGCAATCCACAGCTCTCAAAATGACACAATTTCACAGAATGGATCCACACTATATAGTGCCACATGTGTTCAAAGTGTGCAAACCAAATCCTCTGTATTGTCAGTCCCCTGTGCCTATAATCCCAGTCAAGGGATGAGTGGGCTGTGGAGCCAAGTTACAGCTGACGGTTGAACAAAAACTACATTGATGTTTCATCTGCAGTCTTCTGAAAATACAGTGTGCTGGTTAAGTTCTTGTTATGTTGAAACAAACTAGAGTCACCCATGAAGAGGGAACTTCAATTGAGAATTGCCTCCATCAGACTGGCCTCTGGGTAGGTAGTCCTGGTTATATAAGAAAGCAAACCAAGCAAGCCTTGGAGACAGCAAGCTGGCAGGAAAGTGTTCTCCATGGTCCCTGCTTTAATTCCTGCCTCCAAGTTCCTGCCACAGCTTCCATCAATGATAGAATGTAACTGGATACATAAGCCACATAAACCCCTTCCTTCTCACACTGTTTTTGTTCAGTGTTTTATCAGAGTAACAGAGAAGCAAACTAGGGCAAAAAGTGATACCAAACAGTAGAATATTGCTGTGATGGACATGACCATATTGCTCTGAGGGAGGGTGGTGAAAGGATTTTGGAACTTTGAACTAGAGAGGCCACTGAGTGTTCAGAGCATACCGAGCTGTTCTGGGAAGATAGGGATACTGAAAGATATACAAACGGAGGCCTGTTTGTGAAGTTTCAGAGGAAAGCATGATTTCTAACAGGGTTGTTTATATGATTAAATTTAAATTAATAATCTGTGGAAATGAAAGCTTCTGTGTTACTGAAACAAATGATGCTGGTTAGCTGGAGCTGACGAATCAGCTGTGATTAGTAAGAGACTAGCCATCACTGAGGTGATATCTGGAAAGTACTTCCACAGGGTCAGCACACAGAAGTTGGGGGGTCTTTTTGGGGGAGGGGGGAGTTGGAGCAAGACTATAACCCAAGCTGGTAGCCAAACATGTTAATGTGTAAGCATTTCCCACATGGAACTAGTTTTGAAGGCACGAAGGGGGTCATAGAAAGCGGCTGAACCTTGGCACCATACAGCAAAGCTGGAGACCCCACAGAGGCCGGGAAAGCCACTGGCGAATGGAAAGCCCTAGCGATGGGCACTCCAGCATAGTGGAGATGCCAGGTCCTTGGGACAGCCATTCAGGACGACAGAGGGTATTATAAAAAGCCGGCCTGAGTCTACTAGACAAGCTGTGTGAGGGGTATTCAAGTGCTTGGGAGCCCAGAAACTCTTACATGAATTCCAAATAATTTGAAACTACACTGATGGTCTTTGGCTTTGCTTTAAGTGTTACTGTTTTTATGCCTTGCTTCTTTCCTCTTGTAATAACAAAATATATAAGTTTTTTTTTTCAGGAGCCCACAGTTAAAGAAATATTACTTTGAAAGTCCAGTTTCTTTCTTTCTCTTTTTTTAAGTATTGAAATTTTTAAATACCATGATACTTTTAATGTTACACTGGTACTTTTAAAGTTATACAATGTTTTATATTGTGATATTAACATGAAAGGAAAGGTCATGGTTTAATAGTGATATGTAAGTCAAAATGACAATGGGTGAACTTGCTACTTAGCTTCTGTCAACTTAGCACAAACTATAGTCACCTGGAAAGACAGAACCTCAATTGAGAATATACCTCCACCAGACCAACCTGTGGGCATGCCTATCGTATATATTCTTGGTTAAAATTGGTGTTGGAGGGCCAAGCCCACTGTGGGAGGTTGACACCCTTAGACAGGTGATCTGCGGTATATGGGCAAGCAAGCTGAACAAGTCAGAGAACAAGTCAGTAAGCAGTGCACCTAAATGATCTCTGTTTTCAGTTCCTGTTTTGTCTTTTCTCCATGATAGACTATATAACCTGAAAGCTAAATAAATCCTTTCCTTCTCAAGTTGATTTTGGTTAGTATTTTATCAAGGCAACAAGGAAACTAGTAAGAAGTTTTTTGGTTTTTTGTTTGCTTGTTTGTTAGTTTTTCGAGATAGGGTTTCTCTGTGTAGCCCTGGCTGTCCTGGAACCTGCTCTGTAGCCAGGCTGGCCTCAAACTCAGAGATTCACCTGCCTTTGCTGCAAGTACAGGGATTAAAGACCTGTGCCAACACCACCTAGCAAGAAACACTTTTGTACACACATTTCCCCTTCTACCAGAATTTAGTTGTGATAAACATAGCTAAAACTATTTAAATGAATATAACAGTTTATAGAAAGTCATGGTCACCTTTATGAAAGTTTAAATGTTAACATTTTCCATCACTCATAAAATGAAAAACTCTATGGAATATTTTTCTCAAGGGGGTAAAAATACCTTTGAAAACTGAGAGTAAAAGGTAATAGAGCACAAGGAACTGGGAACAATTATAGAAAGGGCTGCGCCAAGATCAGAGAGAGAAGACAATTACCTGACCACATCCGAAGACTTCATTATTACTCCCATTAAACACCTTGAAAATGGAGGAAGGTCAGCAAGACATTGTGGTAAGGTCAGCTCTTCTATATCAGAGACCTAGAAATGTTTCAGATCAGTATATTATAAATGGCCTGGACTGACAACTTAGTTCACACTGATCTGGGTTTCTTGTACCTGACAAAAGCATTCCAGAAGCTCAAAAGAACAAGCTTTATTTACTACAGTTAGTTATGAATATGGCGTTATTTTATCCAAGGACATTTTACTCAGTGAAAAAGAAATAAAGGATATATCACTTCCCTTTATCAAATGGCCTTTATCTAACTTGGTATCATCTTCTATAAAACTCTATGCTAAGCCACTTTAACCAGTTCCCCTTCTCAGCCCAGATTAGAATCTCTCCTGTCTCAGAATGCTGGTGTTTTGCTCTAAATTTCCCTGTGGTACAATGGACAGGGTAGGGATATATTGTCCTGGCTTTGAGTTACAAGATGTGGAGCAGCATGCCTGGCCTCTGCCCAGAACATACCTGTAACTAATGTGACAGATCCTCATAGGACACACCCTGGACAACACTCTCCTCTACCTACCACATGAGGGTTGTCAGGTCATTCACCATTGATGAGTAAATTCCTCATGGAAACAATTTCTGAACAAACATGCCCATCTCACCTTATTTCTCCCTCCCTGCCTTAAATCTTGATGTGCTGGGGACACTACATTAAATTATAAAAGTTTAGCACCCACCAACCTAAGTGTTGACTATCTGTAAGTACATGCATTCAGTGAGTAAGCCCACTCTCCTCCAAGTCACTACCTATGTGTATGTGGGACATCTCGGAGCCTAAGAAGAAAAAGACTATTCTGTACACTCTCTCTGGTACTGTATCACTTTCTATGTTAGCTCAAATGGTCCCCTGATCAGATCAATCTTTAACCAAAAAACTTAAATCTGTGTAAATAATAGTCTTTTTTTTTTAAAAAAAAAAAATAAGAGTCTTCCATTCACCTTGAGCTATGCTAGGAAAACAGATTTCAACACTTCCAAGTTTCTAGAGCTAGAGGGATGGCTTGGCTGCTAAGAGAGCTTGTTGTTTTTACAGAAGAGCTCAAGCTTAGTTCCCAGAATCCCCAAAGCACTGAAAAAACCTGTAAATCCAGTTGTAGAGTATCTAATATCAGCTTATGGTCTATGCATGTATATGGTACACATAAACTCATGTAGTTAAAACACTCGTACATAATATTCAAACGTCCTATGGTTGGAATGAAAAGAGAGAAAGACATACAGAGATGTAAACCACTGTACACCAATAAAGTTCAGAGCAGTCCTGAATGGTTTGCCCAACTATCCCTGATCTCATCTTCAGCAAAGAGGAACCTTGAGAAACTATCAATTTACACAAAAGTCTGAGAACCAACAGACATGTCCACGTTATGGAGCCTAGATCTGTCTCAGTCAGGAGTGATAATATCCTTAGCATATGTTCCATAGTGGCCATATGGCTCTAGACAGCCAACTAGCCGAACAGCAAAGTACAGTAACGGACAAAACTGGAAACACCTAACCAAGCCCTGTAAGCAGAACAGTAGAGAAACAGCGGTTTCAGAACCGACAGACCTCACCTTCTGCAGCTGGTGACATATCTCAACCACAGGTGCAGCAATCAGGGTAGAAAGCACAGCATGGTGCACTGCAGTGTCCTTGTGCCACGACTGGATAGTGGCGATGAATTCGTGAAGAGGGGTCTGAGTAGAATGAAAGAGCTACAAGAAATCACATCAGTCATTGTCAGTAGAGCTAAAAATCAGAAAGAAAGAAAGAAAGAAAGAAAGAAAGAAAGAAAGAAAGAAAGAAAGAAAGAAAGAAAGAAAGAAAGAAAGAAAGAAAACAAGTACCAGGTGTGGTGGCTCACATCTGTATAAAAGCAAAGCAGGAGGCTGAGGCAGGAGGACTGAGGTGAGTTTGAGGCCAGTCTGGGCTACATTGTGAGTTCCAGGCCAGCCAAAACTAGAGAGTAAGATATTGCCTCCAAAATAATAATAATAAAATGCCTGCTGGGCATTGTGGCATATGCCTCCGGAGGCAGAGGCAGGTTGATTTCTGTGATTACAAGGCCAGTCTGGTCTCCACAATGAGTTCAAGGACAGCCAGAGCTCTCTCAAAAACAACAAAAAATAAAACAAACCAATAATATAAAAAATATCGACAGTAAAGAGGGAGGGATGACAGAAAGAAGGCAATAACACTAAAATAAAACCATCAGGTCAGGTTGTGTATTCTGAATGACACCAGTCAATGGATGGGGTAGACTTGGCAGACATATTAAGATCAGGCATAAACCACATAAACAATATGTCAGCGATATTCACATATTTCCTTCAGCTAAGGCTAGAATAAAATTGAGACTCTAGTATTTCATAAACAACCTCTCATTTAAACATTTTTTTAATTAAAACAATAACAGTTTACTGGTAGAAAAAACTGGCTCTCTGCTAACGATATAATTGATTCAGGAACTGGCTCTGTACTGTTTTTAGGAACAGGTGTAGTTCCTTTGATTTTTTTTTTTTAGGACCTGGCTCTTCAGTCATCTCAGTCTATGACCTTTACACCATCAACAGAAAACCATGGCCCCTTCAGGGTGCTTCTACATGGGGACATTAACAAATGATGGGCATTAGCATTCTCCCAAGTAGTCACTGTCTCTGTTCAAATGAGCATCTTCACAAATATATTCTATCTGGGACCTCAATCACAGAGCTGTAGAATGTGGATCTGCATGCCACCAAAGAATGCAATAATGCCTAGCTTTAGGATTGGCATCAACCATCACTCACTGCCTTTAGGAGACAGCACAGTGAGAGTCAATGCGGGCTACAGTCACTGCGGCTACAGTCTCTACACATCTAACCCAGCCACCCTGAGTATACCCATCTACCCCCTCACCCCACCCCCCACCCCCCATCAATCCAGCCCGTTCAAGCACAATACCGGCAGACTTTCTTCAGGCTTCTTCTTAAAGACATAGGCAACACATTCCATTATCTTCTGAAACACTTTCTGGACTAAGTCTAACAGCAATGTGACTTTTTTATCTGAATCTGTCCCGTGAATCATGGTGTTCCCAGCTATTTCCTTCAGAATGTCAAGAAGTAATGAAATATAAAAAAATCCCTTCACTAAAAAGAAAAGAAACATTAATTACCTAAGCACATGATTTAGTTGAAATTGCTCAATACATGTATATGGCAGTAATGGAAGAACCTATTACTATTGAGTCAGCACCAAGCATCTCATCAGCCTGATCCAAACTAGAACCCAACACACAAAAACTTCGTCCCCAGCAGCAACAGTACAGCTGACTCTGTCAGTAAACTAAGAACTTTGGTTACTGCATGTGAATAACTAGCGGTGTGACTCCTATGACACATGATTTAGAAAACAGAAACTTTCTCTTATATTAACACCTAAGTGAAAACCCAGAAAGGACAACTCCAACCTCACATCTCTCAATTATCATTTGATAACCTCAGAGATTTCTGATACTCAGTAGTATCTGGTTTCCTTTTTTTTTTTCAATTACCTCCCACTGGGTACATAATCTGGTAAAATTCATTCTGTATATAAGCCTAATAACACTATTACTCCATTTACCTTTCTAATCAATCTTTCCAGTAAAAGATACAAAAACAGAAATAGTGGTCTGCCCCTAGTAAGTTCAAGGGTACCTTATATCACCCTGTCCCACTCTAACACATGGCTCAGGTGCAGATTCACCTTTAAATTTTGGGTACTGAACAGCAAGCCTCCTGCCAGAATCCATGGTACGAAGTACACTAAAATAAAACGAGCATGCAATAAAGCACAGAAATGATGTCACCCAAAGAAAGCCTACTGTCCAGGTGACCACAAGGATGCCCAGAAAATGGGTCTGGATATGAAGGGTGAAGCCATTCACCTACAAAATCCAGCAAGCTGCCAGAGAGCATAACAAACTATATCCCAAACCTTCCTTCTAAAGGAAAGAGAGACTTTCCATCCCAGAAGCTCTCTATGAATCCACTCTAGGTCTAAGACTCTGCCAGAATCAATAAGCAGCTGCATACAATCACGAAACCACAACAGAAACTTCCAAGGATCTATTACTCTCATTCAGAGGATGGTGGAAGAACTCATTCCTCCTATACATTTGTCTGTGGAATGTCCACTGATGGGACAGGAGATGAACTCTTTAAGCCAGGATACTGCTGACCAAGACCCATCTGGGCCACTGTTGGAGGAGGTGTGTTACTTGGGACAGGCTTTGAGGTTTCAAAACCTATGCCATTCCCAGTGAGCTCTGTCTCTTTCTGACTCATGGCTGTGTAAGCTCTCAGCTATTACTCCAGCTCCATGCTCCCTGCCTGCTGCCACGCTCCCTGCCATGAAAGTCAGGGACTCACTTCCCCAATAAACTGTTTCCTACAAATTGCCTTGATCATGGTGTCTTATCAGAGCAATAGAAAAGTACCTAAGACATATAACTAATTTCTGAAAATGGCTTCTTCATTTTGCCTCTTTCAAGCAGAGCAAAAAGTTCAAAACACAGTAGGCTCTAGGTCTTACCTCCCTAAACTTCTAGACTCATGTCCAGCTCTGAACCTGATCTAAAGGGATGTGATAAAATGGACTAACTAGACAGCAAAATCTGGTTAGTTCTACAATACTAAATTTTACACATAATTAAAAATAGATTCAGCCCTTAAGCAAAATAATTCCTAAAAGATGAATGAAGTGATGAATGAATTCTGATTATTTCAATCCCAAGCTTTATCGCTCACATCACTTGAATGCAATGGCTAACTTCACCCAACTAAATATGCTAAACAGAATTCAATGAAGGACAGCCTCTCTTATTAAACTAATGGACTTTAAAAAATGAAAATTTCAAATGTAGGAAGACATTTGCAAAGAGCTCAGTACCTGGGATATGTAGTTAAAAGCCACTACTAACAGCCCAGACTACAGAAGATGACTGGGGCCTTGGAAAGATGCAAGGTCATAGCTCAGTAGAACTCTTCTTGTCATACATTGTGTCAGGGGCATCACTAGCTCTGGTTCCAGGTGTGTCACCTCCTGGACACATCACTCACACCCTTCTGCTGGGAAGGTATCTACATAGCTGCTAGGTGGAGAAGTCTGCCCACAAACAAGGCAGATCCAGGGAACAGAACCCCAAGAACCCTGTGGTGTGACTGGACAGTGTGCCTGACATCACATGCATCTCTGAAACTGCGAGCTGCATTAGCTAATAAACAACTATTCTGGCAAAAGCCAGTGTATGTTACTTGGAACACATGTCAGTTGCTTGGAAGCCAGATTCTTATCTACAGAGGGAGGGAATGAGGGACCAGCTATAAATACTTATTGCTTCAAACATTCCGTTAATGGATGAATAATACTATGGTACCTGTTTTCATTATTCCAAAACTCCTCTGTAAAAGTTGCATCTGAAATTTAGGATCTCCAAGTCCCACCATGACAACATCTTTACACACAGCCAGGTAAGTCTGTAAGACATGCAAGGATCCATTAACAACAAAAACCATTTAACAAGGAAGGCAGTCAAGTCCACAAAACCTCTCCAAGATGTGATGTACTAATGTTATAACCAGATGTCTACAACTATATTGCTAAAGAAATTTCCATAAATACATATATTTTCATTGTTTCTATATGGCCTGAATAGACAGTGTATGCAATTCCACCAACCTAGCCAAATGCCCATCCATGTGCAACATGTTAATTGAATTGAAATTATATATATATTGTGTTTTGTAAAAAAAAAAAATGCCATTTTATGCATTATAAAGCAATATAAGGGTCTAAAACCACTTTACAACAAAATAAGCCATCAAGAAAATACAGCAAATGGTCAAGAGAACAAGCTTTGTATCTCAGCTGCTGACCTGGATTATCTGTTGATAAACATCCCTCCGAAGCTTCAGATACTCCTCTTCTTGGTCTTCAAGAAGAGGTAAAACTTTGTTTTCTAACCAAGACCCAGTCTCATTCAAGATGGACAGATGAATTTTCTCTTCTGAGCAGAACTGTTCAACACAACAAGGAAGCGAATGATTAACAAAAGCAGCTTTGATACATAATGCTTAGACCACAAGAACCAGACAGCATACCTTGTACTCAAGATGGACGCTCATCCTACAGTAGAGACCAAAGGCATGCAGGGCAGTTGCTTTGTTGAAGTTGAAGGGATTCCCACTTGGAGACTGAAGAAATGATTCCAGATCTGCCTGTAAAATTATAAGCCAAGGCCCACACTCAGAGTGACATGTGACTACATCAAAACAAGGTGGAAAGTGCCTGGTCCACAGGCGCACAAAAGGCTGCCATCCTTGCACCCAGCGCTACCTGCTGAGCATGAGAAGCACACCACAGAGTTGGCAGGTGCACGGGGCCACAGGAACACTGCTCAAAAGTACCACAGTCCATTTCCTCAGGGCAGGTTCTGCTGAACTACCATCCTGGGCAGCAGCAATAAGGACTGTTCAGTGGAGAATCATACTGGAGGTGGCCAGGGTTGCAGCACAGGAAAAAAAGGATTCCAAAGGGCACATGGGGAACAATGAATTCTTGTCACATAGTTTCCCAAGATTCCTTGAAAACACAACTTAAGACTTAAGAGAGCTAGAACTTCTCCACTGACCACTATGCTGGACAGCCTATTCTGAAACAAGGGGAGATGAAATGGAGCCCTGACACACTAGAAACCTTGGAGAAATGTGGGCTCTAAACACTGCTTGTAAGGAGACAGGAAATGGCTCTGCTACTGGCCTACCCTGCACACTTCAGAGTCTAGATGTTCATTTTCAATTCTCTTCCAGCTTGTAAATATTACATCACCAAAACATGAAAACTCTATCTTACTGCATCACTGTTACTGCTATATGAAGTCACTTTAACTTCCAGGATAAGTAGTTACCTTGGATCCCTCAAGTGCTTTTAAAAGCTGATTCAGTTTCTTCTGGGGTGCAGAGAGGAGAAACTCTCGATTCTTTGGATGGGTCAGCAAATACTCCATGTACAACAACGCTAACTCAGGTTTCACTGAGCATGTGTCACTGATTTGCACCTTACGTTTAGAGGCCGAATTACTCTGAAGGAAAGCAGTGAAACAAAGAGGCAATTAGAGCTTGTGTTTCCAGAACAGTGTAGTTTCCAGACGCCCTCGTCCTCCACGTTTCAGGGGCACAGCTGTATACAAACCTTGGCCTGAGGTGGCACTGTAGGCAGCCAGTCCACAATGAGCTCCAGGACATGCTCCACTTGCCCCCAGGAACAGAGACAATCGAGCAAGGTACAGTAGGTCCTGCCTGTAACACTCTCCTCCTGATTTCTCAGAACAGAAATCACACCACAGCTGAAAATGTCAAGTACAGAAAACATGGTTAAAATCTCTATAGAAAGCTCCCACTTTCCCACAGGCAAGGAAAACCAAGATATAATTTGTATCAAGGGAACACAGGCCTCATAATTACACTGGTACTTGTTCCACCATGAAACCGGTGTAACAGTGTACAGCTGCAAAAGGACAGGACCCATACCTCAACCTCCCGTTGTCAGAGCCAACTGTCTTCCTGAGGTCCTAATTTAGGGTATTATTTTTTTCCTTTTCTCCCCCCATATATACTGATCACAATTTTCCCTCCCAACTCCTCCTAGATCCTTTCCATTTCACTACCCACCTAACTCCATACACTTTCTCTTTAAAAAGTGTGCCTGTTGTGTGTGTGTATGCACACTCTCGCGCATGCGCGCATACACATACACACATACACACATACACACACACACACACACACAAACCACAAAATTAAAAACCCAAATATCCAAACAAAAGACTAATAAGACATCATTTGCTGCTCCTGTACAGGACTCAGGTTCGGTTCCTAACATCCACATGGTGGCTCATAACCACCTGCAACTCTTGTTCCAGGGGATCCAACACCTTCTTCTGACCTCCACAGGCTATACACACAGATGGTACACACATACTCAGGTACACACACACAGACATACGCTCAGAATAGTATGTGAATAGAAGCAAAGAGATCAAAGTCATGACAGTAATAGGCCAGGCCCAGGTTTGCTCACCACCCACACAAAAAGGTTGAGTGCCAACTACATAAAAAGACCCAGAGAAATGGATTTCAACAGCTTAATTTTTTAATTTTTAATTTTATTTTATGTATATGGCTGTTTGTCTGAATGGGTATCTGTACACCACATGCATGCCTGGTACCTGAGGAGACCAGAAGACAGCATCAAATCCCCTGGTAGTGGATTAGCAGACAGTTGTAAGATACCATGTGTGTGTGGTGGGAACTGAACCCAGGTCCTCTGAAAGAGCAGTCAGTACTCTTAACCACTGAGCCATCTCTCCAGTCCTCAACAGTTTAATCTTCCTCTTAAAAACACATCACCATGTACTCAGATTTTGATGGTCTTCCTCCCATGTGTATTCACAGCACAGTTAGCAGTGGACCTGGGCTGTAGAGATAACTACTCTGGACATGAGAATATGCCCAGACATCAGGTGAAGTCATAGTCACGGGCCTCATGGTCTCTCTTAACAACTTCAAAGTCGACTGAAATCATATCCTAACTATCTTTCCATACAACAGCAGGGAAGGCAAGAGGGGCACAGAGTAGGTGACAGCAAACCCCGGTAAGGACAGATTCTTGCACTGTGACAGCATACCTGAACACAGGGACAGCAGAGGCTGGCAAGAAGGACATTAGCATGACCAAAGGGATCTTGCAGCGCTCATCCTGGAAACACAAAAAGAAACATCAAGTTAATGCAAGATTTGACAATAGTCACTGTCTAGAAAAAAATAAAATCTAAATGCCCCTCAGGTTGAAGATGAGAATACTTGAATCAAGTATCCTGACATTTCTATACCATCTTTACTACCTAGCACATATTAACTGCAACAATACAGTCATGGAGCTGTCTATACTTTCAACACTTCTAATGACAGGAAAAAGTTGACTAATTACTTATCCTGAAAAACACTCTTGAGAGAACTATGCTAGTCAGATAATATTATACAAGATGAATCAGACAATGTTATTTGAGGGAATGCACATGCTTTGTAGCTGCAAAATAAATTTCAGTCTAACTGGATCCTACACCTAAGAGCTTGAATCCAAGTAAAACACAGAGGAAAGGGCCTAAACAGTCAGTTTCCTCCTCCTAAAATGAAGAGTGCTATTAGAGACTGAATGAACCAACCCACAAGAAAAGGAGCACAGTGAAACCTAAAGTATAGTAAGTGCATTAATTAGCTTAATTAGTATTATTATTGCAACAGTAAACTGAGCAGATTTTAACTGCTCAGATTCCATCAGGAACACCACATAAGGGATAGGGAGATGGCTCAGTAGCTAACATCCTTGCCATTCAAGTTTCAAGGCTGGAGTTAGGATTCCCGAAACCCATATAAATTCTGGGTGGGTGTGGCAGCCTATCTGTAATTCCAGTGCTCAGAAAGTAGAGACAAGGGATTCCCAGAGCAATCTAGCCATATTGATGAGTTCTAGGTTGAACTCTTAGACCATCCCTCATTCATCTTATTCCCATGAATAAGAGAATAACTGTGTCTATCCTACACACACACACACACACACACACACAAGCTAAAACACAACATAATTCTTTGCTAAGAGAAAGAGGATCCCAGAGGAAAAAATTATTTTCCTGAAAATAAACATAAATACAGAAAGAAGAACAAAATTAAAGTGAGATGTATTATTCACCTGCATTCAATTAACTAACTCCCAATAATGCACTTAGTAGCTCAATTTAACCATCTCACCAAATTACACATACTCCAAAACATGCCAGAAAAGTATAAAAGTTTTTATCTGCCAAGTAAAAGTATCTTTTTGTGCACATTTTACAAAAGCCAACAGGGAGACTATTGAGGGTAGCAAGGTTTAGTGTGGATGGGAGAAGGGCCAAGAAGGAAGGGAGGGCAGGTTAACTAGAACCAAGAATGTATTAAAAATCCTTACAGAATCCTACTTTGTAAACTAATTAAAAAATGTTTCTTTTTTAATGGTGATTGAATAGAAGTGCCCTGCATGGGTGGCTAATACTACTCCTAGAAAACACAAGCTATTAAAAGAAAATCCTACTGCCAGGCATGGGATTCCTCTGAGTTGTTGATAAGGAAGGTACCAGAAAAAACTAAAATAACACAGGCTATTGCCAGTGTTCTTGGTTGCCTATGGGAGATGCATGTTAAGATCTACTTGTGGAAGATACTACACACTTTGATTGTAAGACAAGAAGAAATCAAGCTGGAACTCTGCTAAAAACTTCCTCTTTCAGGCTGGCTTGCTAAGGCTTGATGGTCTTTCCCTGCAGCAGACCCCGAAAGCAGCAATATTGATGTGTCAGACAAGATGGACCCACTGGTGTAATAGTGGCACAACTGTTGTGGAGATAACCAACCATTTTAAAACTGGCCAAAAGCCATGGTCAAAGTATAAGTCCTAGCGGGGAAAGCTATGCTTTTGCTTTACTCAATGTGCATGCTGTCAAACTGCTTTTTAAATCTGCAAGTTTAAACCCACAGATTAGTGCCAGTTTCAACCTTGGTCAAAGAAACCTATTTTTGTGGTAGGTATCAATTAATGAAGAGACTCATACCTAGTAAAAGTACTGAGACCAGCTGTTGAATACTCAGCCCTAAATGGGACTCCACCATCATCAACTCCTTCCCACCACAACTCAGAGAGCATCATGGAAGAGGAAGCAGGAAAAACAAAGCAAGACTCAAAGAATAGGGAAAACTGCTGTTCTCCAGACATGACACCGCTATGGCCCTGACGCACTTATAGAAGCCATGGTTAGCTGGACAAGACTATACAAGATTGACCCCTTCAGTATTCCAGCATGGAATGAGCTTATGAGACTTCACTCCTAGCTGAGGAGCTACTGGAAGTTAATAGCAGCTGGAAAAGCGAGAAGTCATTTTTCTTACCCATAATCTGGTAAATAAAGTGGCACCCATATATATGCAAGCAAGCAACCTTAAACTCAGGAGATAAATTTTTTTTTTAAGAGACACAAATGTCATGTTGGGAAGAAAGGGCTCAGAGAGCATGAGAAAGAATATGAGAGGAGAACAGGAGCAGTGCATAGCATCAAAATAAAGAAAGTAAATGAAATCAGAGTACACTTTTAAAATACATTTTTATTTAATAGGTCTATATATTTAACGTGGTTTTATATATAAATGTAACCTCATCCCAAGATAAGGGCCACTACACCCTTCCCGCTGTATATACGAGACAGAACTTCTCCTAAAGATGAAACCTGTCACCACAAGCTTATAAGAATGGCCCAGCCTTACCTTGAATACCTTCAGGTAGTCTGGAAGCACAGATGCAAACTTCTTAATGGTATAAACTTTGGCCTCCTTATTATTTTCCAGACTTCTGTGGATGTTCTTCCAGAGGATCACAATGATTTCTAGTAAACCTGCCATGGACGCAGTATCATTCACTGACAATGTTTTATCTAGTACCTAAGACACAAATAATGTTACTGTGAAAGAATCTAATAACACGTATTACAAGTCCTAAAGCACAGCTCAGAATTACAACACAAAACAATATAAATAATGTAATGTCAACTTCTATGGTACAATAAAACTTTCTTCACTACTTTAGAACCTAACTAGACTAGGAATGTAGATTTATTTCCAAATACCATCCAAGAAATAAATTGTAAATTAACTCTATATTTTTTAATGAAAAGTCTATATGAACTAAAACTTTTCTAAGATCAGAAACTAGTACTCTTTACCATACCCAATGCAAATGGGATTACTGTACAAGGTCATTGCTAAGCATGGCTGTACAACTTTGGCCTGCCCAGTAGGCACTGACTGCTAGACCCTTTTTTTCTGAGACCAACAAGATATGATATAACTCACAGCTTTAAAGTGATTAATGGTAGCCAATCATCACTAAAATCATAGGTTTAACTTATTGAAAAACAAACCTATTTATATTTTCCTATTCTGCTGGTAGTTCACAACGATCCCATAGCAGAATGCTCAGTGTAAACTAGATGTGCATAACAAAATCCCTCTCTCCAGAGCTGGTGACTAGGCCTGGCTTGTGACTTGCCCATCAGTGACTGGCCCTTGGAGATACACAGACACACACTCATGATCGAAGTAGCTTCCTAATGTTGGGATGAGGAGGAGGATGCAGCTTAGTTTACACCGTTCAGCTGTACCAGACTGACCCTGATTGAAGCAAACATACTTTCTCCCTAGTAGCTGTGTCAGCATGCATTAAATGCTTCGAAACGTAATAAGGCCAATCAGACTGATAAAGCCACTGCTAGTGGCTTGGATACTACCAGAAGCATAATGTGACAAACTGATCGACATTTTCCTTCTGCCTTGACCTTACCTTTTCTGTGCTCTAGCTCTGTGAACAGAAAACGTACTTAATAGAGCAAGCTTGCATTCATACTGAGCACTGCAGCATGTGCTCCTTATGTATTGCCAGCCTAACAAACATAAGTAGTTTATTTATTTTTAAAGTAAACCACAGAAGCTCAATATTTTAGCACAGTAGACTCATTAAAATTTATGAAACCCATTCTTCCCCTTTGAGAATAACACTTGAATAATGTACTAGGTTCTTAAGTAATGGTTCCTTATTTTATTTTAGCAGGCTAGGCTACAATATCAGGCTCCTAATTAATAGTTCCAATGTTTTATTTTAGCAAAGACTATCTTCGGACATTAATTGATAGCCATGAAAAAAAAAATCTCTGCTTGTTTGATATAGGATCGTTCTACATGGCCCTGGCTGTCCTAGAACTAGCTATGTAGACCATGCTATTCTTGAATTCACAGAGACCCATCTGCCTCTACCACCCAAGTCCTCAGATTAAATTTGTATGCCTCCATGCCTGGCACCATGAGAAAATCTTTTAAAAAAAATTTTATTTAAAACCTTGGGCATAGCACTCAGGAGGCTATAAGGAAGACTGTCACAAGTTCAAAGCAAACCTGGGACTTCCAGGACAGCTAGGGCTACATAGTGAGACTACCTCAAAATCAAAATAAAATATTTTAGCTATATATATGTTCTAAATGTACTTAAATGACAAGTTATATATTTTTTTCTAATCTGAGTTACAGTGTAGATGTATATTCTGAGCCTCTGTCAAACTAGAATGAGAATTTATATAGCAAATGATACGTTTTTATATAAGGTACAATGGAAATAATTGTCTCTTTTAATGATATAGAACTTGACCGAAAAGATACTGCAAGCTTTCACAATAGGATGTAGCTGTTGGTAACAAGGTTAAAGAATGTCTTCAATATTTACAATATGTAAAACATTCTCAACTAGTACATTACCAAATTCATGGTGTCTTTTGCAAAGTCTTCAGCAGTTTTTACTGACAATTTCAGCCTAGCCAAGCCAAATGGAGGGACAAAGAGAAAAGGACATCTACTCAGGGGTGGAGCTAGTTGCCTGTCAAGATGCAATGGGGGAGACACTGAAATAACCATAACACTGGTTATAATCCATGGAAGATGCAGTCTGAATATAATTGCCTACTCTCTCTAGACCGGTCACAGGGTAGTAGGAGCAAGCCCCAGTACTTAGTCGTATAGTAAACATACTAGCATAGAACTTTAGCAAAGGAAATTTTGTTTTGTGATTTTCTTCTACAGGACAGATTTCTAATCTATTTGGGTATTTAAAAAAAAAACCCTCAAGTTTTACTTTAGATATCTGAATTTGAAGTGCCTATATACAAGCTTAAGATACTACTTGAAAGCAGTAAGTGTAGTCAAGTCTCAACTGGCTATTACTGGATATCTGGGGATTTACTAAAAGACTAATTTAAGACAATTCTACAAAAGCTTACACCCAGAAGTTCATCCCCAAGTGTTTCTAGAACATCATGTTAGTGACTCTGACAGACACCAGCTCCATGTCCAGAATCTAGCTCAATAGTGTTACACCCAAGATGAACTGAACACAGAGAGGGCCAGGACAGAAAAATATGGGACAAGGTGACACCAGTAAAAATATTCTTCTTACAAAATCCCACCAGACTCTAAAAGTTAAGTACAAAACATATACCATAATTCTTTAAGAAATATAATTTATGACTTTTCAAAAGCTGTACTTAAGTATCTTTATTGAACTACATGGGAAATTAAAACATCCTGACAGTCTAAAGAAATTATATCAAAACAAATCCTGCTTGTCTTTAGTGTGAAGTGAGAGAGACGCTTACACTGGTGTTCTCCTTCTCGCACTCCTCCGGGGACTCTCTCAGCGTCCTCTGGATGCAGGCGTTCAAGCAGTGGCGGATGACGTGGATGAGCTTCGCTAAAGTGGAAAGGATAATCAACAAATAAAGGCATCTTCTGTAAAAATCAGCTTTCCAATTACAAAATTATAATGATCTCAAAGAGTAAAGAGCATTACTTTAAGGAAAAGTCACTGAGGAACGCACGCCAGAGACTGTGAAGCTTACTAAGTGAGAACCCTGCGCATCTGTGCCGTGCACTCTGCTGGCTGGGAGGCAACAGGGACGGGGAAGCAGAGATGCAGACCTATGTTGGTGCTGGCGGTATGCTCATGGGCATACTGATAGAACCTCCTGGCAGCTGCGCGATTCATCTGGATCAGCGTGACGCAGCGCTCACACCACACCTCCTCTGGCTGGTTCACGGGCAGAAAAGAGTTGAAGATGAGGCTCACCAAGCGCCGAGACACAGGCCGAGAATCCATTTCCATGCGAACCAAAATGTCCTCCATGGGGCATATTTTCCAAAACTAGGAGGTGGGGGTGGAGACATGCAAATAAGCAGTGGTTCCTGTAATCTTGAAAACTGCTAGTTTCCAGAATATAACCAAAGAAGTAATTTTTTTTTTATACTCAAGAAAAATCCTTTCTAATACCTATACCAGAATCTGACTTCTCTGTGAACAAATCTACCGTTTTAAAGAAATGTAACATGTAATGTATAGCATGAGGCTGTGGAAAGGTCAACTAGGATTCTTTAGCCGCATAATTCATGCATAAATGATAGCTCCAATTAATCAAGATGATCACTTCTACATTTGTAGGTCTACTAATCCACTGGCTGATCTATTAACAGGAAGATTTTTTTTTTCTATTAATAGTCTTGATGTGAACATCTTACTCATCTCTCTTAAGCGACCCAGACAATCCCTCCATAACACTCAATGACTGCTGGCTCACTCCTTCTACTATGAATAATCTCCTTGTCCAACTCAGAAGCTCACACAATCACACATTCCACAAGAGACAAACATTAGCACTGTTTATAACTGCAGTTTCTGTGTGTGTGTTTTAAGTCAGGACCTCAAGGATCCTGGCCAGCCTCAAATGTACTTTGTAGCTGAAGATTAACTTAAACTTCTGACTTCTTACCTCTGCCTCCTGAACACTAGAAGCACAGGTATACAGCACCACACATATTTATGCTAGGGATACACCCAGACCTTGGTGTATGCTAGACAGGCACTCGGCCAACTAAACTCCAACTCCAACTCCAGCATGGGCTTCTAGCACCAGGCAGCTCCTCCTGAGTCCATGTCTGTCCTCACCAACACAAACATACTTCTTAGCCAAAGGCGAGGTCCAGATAAGTTATACAAGGTACAAGTTGTCACTCTGGACAGCGCACAGGCAGATATATGGGAAGCAATGCCCCCAGCAACAGGTATTTCCACGGACAGTCAGGCATCCTTTTAACCTTGAAGCCCTCTTGTCTCAGTGATAAGAGCACCTGCCTAACACTTATGAGGTCCTGAGTTCAATCCCCAGTATCAGAGAAAAAAAAAGATTTAAAAAAAAAGAAAAGAAAAGAAGAGAAAAGAAAAGAAAGGGGAAAAAAAAAAACGAATTGGAACTGGAAAGAAGGCAACTTTCATGTCCACTTTATGATGTCAATATATTGGCCTATGCCCAGTGCATGTTTACCATGTTAAAAGCAATTCCTTATTTAAAAAGAAAAAAATCAGAATGGATTTCAGCTAGTCTTTGCAAGTAATATATAAGGGCTAAATATGTATAGATCCATCAAATATTTCAATATTTTTAACATGTAATAAAAAAAATATAAAGGGACGGCCTGCAAGATGGCTCAGGGGATAAAGGTGCCTGCCACCAAGCCTGACAGCCAGGGTTCAACCTCTGGAATCCACATGGTAGAAAGAATCTAGTCCTCCAAATTCTCCTCTGACCTCCAAAAGTATACTATGCACACAAGCGCCATTACACATGAAATAATGATTAAAAAAAATATATAAAGGTGAATGCTTATATTAGTCTTTGCAAAATGAAACACACATTTCTAAAACTTTTCATGAGAAACATGAAACCACATTTTCTGACAATCTAGAAAATACATTAGTTATTAAATTGATTAAAATGTAATTGGAGGTTCCTAGAATTAACACTAGGTCTTTCTGTTGGGTGGTGACGAATGTCCTTTGTCTATCTCAGTTTCTCTCAACATGTCCTCTTACCTTTGCAGCTCTCACAGCCTTAATCTTCAGCAGCAAATCCACAAAAGCTACCCGTACTTTCTCTGAGTTATCGTGGAGACTATACCTGAGTGGTGGCAAAAGCTGTTCTAATAATGGGTGGCTCAGTCTGTTATCCAAAACAATTGGCAAACACTACAGAGAATGGGAGAGGGGAAAGCACTTCAGATCAGAGCACACCAATCAAACATTCAGGTAGGAAGCATCTAAGATGATACTGAGTCCCATTCATCCCAGAAAACACTACCCTCATGAAATTGCACATCAAAGGTATGCCTTGGGGCTGGTGAATGGCTCAGTAAGACACTCACAGAGGCAAAAAGGAAGACTTTTACACAGCTAGAATACTATGCCCAGCCCAAAACTAGTACTGTGGCAACTAGACATTTTATAGAGAAAACACTTTTCTTTGAAACAGGGTCTTTAGGCAACTCAAGTTACTTGAGACTCAGAATCTTCCTGCTTCAGCCTCCTGAGTATTTCTGTTATTATAGGTCTTGGCTACACACCTAGCTTAAAAAATACTTTTTTAAAAGCTTAGTTTGGAGACTGAAGATATGGCTCAACAATTAAAATCATCCTGGGCTTGCTGAGAGCTCAAGCTCAGCTTCCAGCACACACGACAGGTGACTCACAACCACCTTCTAACACCAGTTCCCCGAGAATCCAATACCTCTAGCTCTACTAGGAGAGGACCTTAGCTCAGTTCCCAGCATCTACATGAAGGCTCACAACTATCTGTAACTCTAGTTTCATGAGACCCAACACTCTCTTCTGGCACCCATGGGCACCAGCTACACACATAAAAAAAAACTCCCATACACAATAAATAAAATTTTACAAAAATATATTAAGTTTTGGTGTAGAAATTCATCAAAGGCATGCTTTGGGGCTGGTGAATGGCTCAGTAAGACACTCCATAGAGACAAAAAGGAAGACTTTTATAGAGCTAGAATATACTATGCCCAGCCCAAAACTAGTACTATGGCAACTAGACATTTTATAAAGAAAACACTTTATATATACACTTGTCTCTAAATATCAGTGACATCTTCCCCACTGAGTAGGATAATACATAATTCTCTAGTATTTTCTCCTTGTATTTCCTACAAAATCCTTATAGCTTTACAAAACTATTGTATAATAGAATGTTACTTTTACACCTTTAAAAACCCTACCTTAAAAACAGAACACCGAACATCAGCTGAGCTTATATCAAATGCCAGCTCCCCTGTGACTTTCTTCAAGAAGTCAACAAGAATGGCAGGGGGGATCATTTCCCAATATTTAGAAGTAATTTTACAAACACCAAGGATGCCTGTGGAACGGACCCGTGGATAAGGATCTTCTAAAAGGCTCTAAAAGCAGGAGAAAGAAAAGGTGTACAACTTTTAAATTACTTAAAACTTAATAACAGACACTTAGAGTTGCAGAAATAGTGGCCCAGTATCTCTAGGTGTTCTGATGGGGACTACTAGTTCCAGGATGCCTAATCTAGGTGTTCTGATGGGGACTACTAGTTCCAGGATGCCTAATCTAGGTGTTCTGATGGGGACTAGTTCCAGGATGCCTAATCTAGGTGTTCTGATGGGGACTACTAGTTCCAGGATGCCTAATCTAGGTGTTCTGATGGGGACTACTAGTTCCAGGATGCCTAATCTAGGTGTTCTGATGGGGACTAGTTCCAGGATGCCCAATCTAGGTGTTCTGATGGGGACTAGTTCCAGGATGCCTAATCTAGGTGTTCTGATGGGGACTAGTTCCAGGATGCCTAATCTAGGTGTTCTGAAGGGGATTAGTTCCAGGATGCCTAATCTAGGTGTTCTGATGGGGACTAGTTCCAGGATGCCTAATCTAGGTGTTCTGATGGGGACTAGTTCCAGGATGCCTAATCTAGGTGTTCTGAAGGGGACTAGTTCCAGGATGCCCAATCTAGGTGTTCTGATGGGGACTAGTTCCAGGATGCCCAATGTAGGTATTCTGATGGGGATTAGTTCCAGGATGCCTAATCTAGGTGTTCTGATGGGGACTAGTTCCAGGATGCCCAATCTAGGTGTTCTGATGGGGATTAGTTCCAGGATACCCAGTCTAGGTGTTCTGATGGGGAGTAGCTGCTCATATAAAGCAACACAGCCTCAACCCATATAAGAGTTACATGAGTAACTGTTCTACTGTATTGTTTACAAACTAATGGCATGAAATGGAAGCTGTGCATGTTCAATCAGGCACACTTTTGTTCTGAATACTTTCAGTCCATATGTCACAGATAAAGACACTTGAAAAGATGGATAAATTTCCCAAAATCACAAAGCTATAAAGTGGGAGTGGTAGAGACAAATCTTCAAGTCAGAGTGATAGCACATGTCCACTGGGAACGAGGCATGCACAGCTATAATCCTGAAAACTATATAAGGATACATAATGGCCTGTCTCAAGAGTGACTAAAAAGAGAAGGAAGAGATAATGTGGATGTGTGCACAGGGGACACGGCCAGAATAGGTATTCCTCTGTAGGATGGCCCTGCTGGCAAGCACTGACCCCGCAACTACTACAAGACATATAGGTAAGCAAGCAGTGAATGCCCTCCACAGCAATACATACATATAGTTCTTCAAACTGCTTCTGAATTTCATTGTCCATTTCAGTGGCAATTAAGTTTGGATCTCTAACAGGAAATGCTTCAACAAACAACAATGCAGCATTTGATCGAACTTCAGAATTTCTGGCCTGTAAAAATATAAGTACTTTTAGAAATTCAGAGAGTGCTCCCAAACTAATAAGTCCACAATTTCAGTAAAGATTTATTTACAAATGAAGACAATTTTGGGGGCTGGCAAGATGGTTCAGAGGCCAAGGGCACTTGCACCTGAATTTAACAACCTGAGTTCAATTCCAGGAACACACGGTGGAGAAAACTGACTCCTACAGGCTATACTCTGCCCTCCACATGTGCTCCCACTTCCTAATAAATAAACAAATACATTGTAAGAAAAATAAGATAATTTTAACCTTTAAGTTAGCAAAAACAGGCTGTGGATGCAACTTAGTGGCAGAGTACACACTTTGCATGTGTGGAGCCCTGGGTTCTGCCCTTGGCATCACAAAAGTAAATAGCGAAACTTTGTGAGGTCATCCTTAAATTAAACCAAACTCTCAGTTCAGTGTCAACAGATATTAAAGACCAGTTTTCTCACTTCAAATCTGTATTCGATTATACTTTTCAATTTTCAGACTACAAAAATAAAGATTAGTCATATTAAGAGATTATTAAGAGGTAGTTGCTGCTTTCTAATCAATCAGAGCCGTTGGCTGAACACCTGGGTGTTTGTCCATCAGAATGCCAACCAGAGTGTCTTTGTCTTCTGCCCTCATTACAGCCTTGAGAGTATAGGAACAGGCAGGTGGTGCAGCTGTTACTCTCCCCAGTCTCTGAGTTTGTGCACACCCAGACACACATTTTCACAGTAACTGTTTACTTAGTACTGAACTGATCTGCCATTATAGCTAAGTAGATCAAAGAAATGCTCTTCATAAAGGTTAAAAACTGAGAGCCAAGAATGATGGCACATACTTAAAGTCCCATGTACACGAGGCTGAGGCAGGAGGATCACTTGAGCCCAGGTGGCTAGGATGGGCAACACAGTAACAGCACAGCTCAAAACGTTAAGAAATTTCGTTCTGAAATTCCATAAAGCACTGTTTCTAGTGTTTTAGCTGCCTTCTGAATTAGTACAGAATCAATTCAAAGCACATCTTGCACCAGGAAGCACCAGGAAGATGTTACCTTCAGTCCCCGCCATAGGATGGGTTTATATAACCTATACAGCATCTCTTCCACTCCCTGACGGACTTTCTGTTGGTGAAAGTAACTCAGCACCTAAAAGCCCCAGAAAGAGAAAGGAGACAAAGGCTATGTAGTTATTTGTAAGGCATTTGAGTCAGATGTAGTAGTGTACATAAGAGTCTGTCTCAAAACACAAAAGCTCAGGAACAAGAGGAAGGGTTATTCTGCCCCATCCCCCCACTGTGACACATTCTCTGGCAAGACCTACAACAGATACAAGACTACCTTGAATAAAACGAATCAGAAAAAAGAAATCACAGCCAAGATAACAATCAGTGGCTCTGAATTCTAATACTTCTTGGGTTCTAATGCCTACCCATCCAGTGACACATGCCTGTTGTCACACTAATTGAGGGTCTGTGGCAAAAACCTAAACTCAGGAGCTCTAGACTACCCAGGATACTCAGCAAGACCCTATCTCAAAAAACAAATAATATAAAGATTAGATTATTATTAGCCTACCAAGAGCCACATAACCTCCATAGAGCTCTGATGGTAAGGGCAAAATGGATGCGTGAACAGTTAAAAGGGGTTCAGGAACAAGACTTTTCCTGATTCATCTTGACTCAAATGCTCTTTGAATCTACTATTGGCCCTGCTTTTTAGCTCTTTACTGCCCAAGAGGAACAGGTTTCAATTCTCTGCTGCCCACCAGGGACACACCAGCTCTCTAAGATTTCAAAAAGAACAGGCATCTACTCAATACTCTTTATAGCACTAGCTTGAGATACCAGGCTCTTCCCAAAACTTATAATAAATTACAAATAGACCATCCATTTTCTTTGATAGTCAGAATCATCCCACAATTCTATATAAATGCTTGAACCCAGAAACAATCAGTTTTGTCTTATTTTTGGAATCCACTCCTCCAGAAATTAGTGAAAACCCTGAATTAACTACAGCATGGGCATGGTTTTCTGATGGACGATTTCATTCTTTCTAAACTCTAGAAAACGCCTCGTACTACATATCTTAAGCCATCTTCCAACTCAGGATCCTCCCATTTCAGCCTCCAGATCAATGGAATTACAAAAAGACACCATCACACTCAGCCTGATTGTTTCTTTTTATGAGTTTCATTGATGGTCTAGATTTTTTTTTTTAGTACAGTATTACCATGTTTTGGTATAGATGATGTTCTCACTTCACAGAAAGACTTTAAGCAGCTTAAAAGTGAAACACAATTCACTCGCCATAAAGTTAAAGCACGCAGTCCTGACTGGCTTAATGACAGCGTACCGTTTCTTTCCTCACCACAGAGCCAGCAGCAGAACAAACTGCCAAGACACCAAATATCAAGATTCTAAGAAACTCCTTTGACTGATGGGATGAAATTATGAATTTTTAAAGTTAGCCAAAACAATTATCCACAAATAGAGAGGCTGAAATAGGATCTCAGCAGGAACTGCTCACAACTGGTGGATCAGAGGTGCCTCCCTCACCTCTCGGACTTTGGAGTGCACTGGAGAAGTCCGTGGAAGGTGGATCCCATGGAACATTAGGTCCTGGATGCAGTCGTTTTCAATGGTCTGAAACAGTAAGAGCAATGACAAGAATCCACACAGCACCTAATCTGTCCCTCTTATTCAGAGAAAACCTCTGATAGCCTGTCAGAGCTGTCACTATGTAGCTATTCCTTTAATTTCAATATACAAAGAGTGCACTTAGCTCTTCTACTTTATCTGATGGGACAGTGAGTCTGAGCAATGTAGCAGGATAAGCTCCCCACAGTCATTAGAAAGCAGCTCACATCAGACAAAATACAGACACTAGGAAAAAGAAGTATACATGAGTCAGACGGAGATCTCAAAAAAAGCTACACTGTCCTGGGAACATCACAAGCTTCAACCTGTTTCAAGAACCTCTCCAATACATGCAGTGGAGTTACCTCTACAGTGGAGGTCAGAACTTCAGAGACTGACATGAACTCTTCTGAGGTACCTCTGACAAGTGCTAGGAAAAAAGTGTGTGAGAGACTCCTTGACAACTCACAATGAAAAGAAGCCACAGGGTAAAAGAAAAGAAAAGCTAGACCCAACCGACTATGTGTTACCCTGCACTCCAGGGTGCAAGAACTCCATGGCTTTAGGTAAAGACATAAATATTGCTCTCAATATCATCTTGAAAATTTACCTTCCTTGAAGTTAATGATAAATCTCTGAATGAGGGGTAACACCCTATCTGAGAAATGATGAGACAGGAGCTATGCCATCTGTTCTGGAAGTTACATAAAGACAAACTGGAACTAATCCGAACTATTTATTAGAATATGGCATTCCCGCCGGGCAGTGGTGGCGCACGCCTTTAATCCCAGCATTTGGGAGGCAGAGGCAGGAGGATTTCTGAGTTCGAGGCCAGCCTGGTCTACACAGAGAAACCCTGTCTCAAAAAACCAAAAAAAAAAAGAATATACAAACTTTAAAAAAAAAAAAGAATATGGCATTCCCTTCTACAGGTGCCTCCAAAACCTCAATGGCACGGACTTAAAGAGGAGAGCAATAGCAAAGCCATGAGTGCTTGTATCCTGATTAAAAGGCACGTGCAGCCAAGCCAGACAACCTGAGTACTGACTCCTGAGAGCTGTCCTCTGACCTCTACTTCTACCACAGCACACGTGCACTCACACTCATGCAGACACAAATATAAAGCATAAATAATGTAAAGAGGAGTATACACATCTATGTATGAATTTAATACATACATACATACATACACATACGTACATACATACATACATGAATTAAAAGCCAGGCACAATGAAGCCAACCAGTAATTCTAGCACTTAAAAGGCTGAAGCAGGAGGACCATGACTTCAAGACCAGCCTAAATGAAAAAAAAAAAAAAAAAGAGGTAGGGGAACCGGAGAAATGGCTCAGTAGCTAAGGGTGAGTATTGTTCTTCCAGGGCACACATGATGAAAGGCAGCTCACAACTTCCTGTAACTCTAGCTCCAGGGGGATTCAATGTCTCTGAATTCAATGTTATAACTCAATGTAAATAAACATATACATAGACCCTTGTACAGATACATAATTAAAATAACTAAATAAATTATTTTTTAAAAAAGCAAACAAAATAATGGAGAAGGGCTCTGCCCTTTTGCTAAAATGACCAGACATTTAAACTAGTTTATTAAAATTGTCCAAAGGGGAATACAGTAACTTTTGATCTCTAGGTATGAAAGAAATGACAAACATTAGCAAGTGTAAGCAGACATAAAGGCAGTGTGGACAGACCTGCACTAGACACCATGTGGAAGTCTTCCCACCTGCACTAGTCACTGTCAGTTCTCCAAAGAGAAGAGTCAGAGAGAAGAATACTTATGGATCAAGGAGAAAAAGTTCTAGTCTTTGAAAATGTAGAAGGAAGAAACAGACAATGACATTACGCACAGCTGACGGGTCTCTGGAAGTTTAATGCGGAATGTGAATGAGAAAGCTAGATCTCCCTAGCATATGCAGTGCCTTTGGGAAGGGCTAACTATGCTCAAAGTAAATATCATGGACCACTTAAGAGAACATAACTATAGAGGCACTGGAGGGTCCTCAACAGCACCATCAGTGGAAAGAGAACCCAAACACAAATTCAACATTTCACTTTCAAGTAGCCAGAATAAAAACAAAGAAACTGGTCAAATTACTTAATGCATTTTGTTAAGCCTAGTACATCCATCTGCAGTGCATCTCCTTTTGACTAGCCACATCCCAACAACCCAATAACTAGAGGTGACTAGACAGTCTAGGCCCAGAGACAAAAGAATAAGGAACACAAAACCCACTGACTTCTCCGAAACTGCACATCCCGGCAAGGTGATAGACGGGGCTGTGGCTCAACACGTGGGCCACAGTGACTCAGCCCATCATACTTCTATCAGCATAACTAATCAGCTTTATTTCCAGGTAGACTGAGCATTAGTTTTAAATAGCCCACCCTTGGATACTTATGTAACTAGGATACAGTAGATGTTAAATAAAATGAAAATACCTCCAACATTTTCCCCGAAGCCTTTTTCCAAGCTCTGAAATAAATTTCTGCAATGTGTACCATCAAAGACCTATTAAAAAAAAAAAGATGTTATGTTTAAATAATTTTACCATGCACCACACTCCCGTTACTCTCCTGCCTCAGGAAAAGGAAACTGATATAGGACATAGTTCTGTAAACCATCTGCAATATTACCAACCTGAAATGGAAAGAGGAAGAGACCAAACTGGGGAAAGGGGGCTGGAATAAAAACTCCTCCTCAGTCAATGTTACCCTAACCCTGACAACAGAGGCCCAGAATTAAATTCTACAGTCAAAAATTTTTAAATATGGACACATGACCCCAGAGACTGGATATCAACCCGGGCAGCAAACACAGCCCCCTGAGGGAAAAAAAGGGAAGTAACTAAAAAAAAAATGAACTACGAGAGAAATGTTTTATTAGAGGGGACAAAAACTACCTAATAATACAGTAGTGAATCATAAGACATGATTTCTAAAGCTTCCAATTATGGTGGTGCACAACTGCAATGGGGAAGCTAAGGCAGTTAGACTGCTGTGTAGTGACAGGCCAGATTGGGCTACACAGCAAGGCCTTGTCATAATGCACGCATACACACATGCATGCACGCACATATGCACGCACATACTCAATACTTTTAAAACAAGCCAAGAGAACCTTTCCATGTCAGACCTCTGATACTTACTTTTGTAATCCAGATAACTGATTTTTAATGGTCTCATGGATCATTTTAATAAAGTCTATATTCCAACTAAAGAGAAAAATAAGAAATCTTCTTCCCTGTAAATGAAAAACAAATGAGGATAAGCTGAGCATGGTAGCGCACACCTATAATCCCAGCTACTTGGGAGGATGAGACAGAATATGACAAGACCAAGGTCAGCCTGGCCACACAAACATCATCTAAAATAACAATAAAACTACAACTAAGTGAAACTATTCTAATACAAACAAGTATTTGTTTAATACATCCAAAGTCGATTATTTATAAAAATGAAGCCCAAGTCACTATCACTTGGCAAGTCTGCACAGGGGTTGAACTGGGAAGTGCTAGAGTGGCTCTCCAACAGCAGAGACCTGTGGTCCTATAGACATTCCTCCCATAGGTAGAGCAGCAGCTGCACTAAGCATCTGTCTTCACGGAGCTCAGAGACAGAGCCATACAGAGTTCCACCACAGGTCCAAAAACAGTTCTATCTAGCTATCACGGATAGCGGAAAATGTAAAACCAAAGAATGCCTAAAATCTTTGTTTGACCCCATCATAAAACTCTTTATTCTCACCAAACCCCTAACAATCCTGGAGATGAGGTACAAGACTTGTGCGTGACATCTTTCCAGGTAATGATGGTAACTATCACATGAAGAAGCTGCCCTTTCCACACACACATCCCGCACCACTGAGTGATGCTGCTGTTTCATTCAAGCCATGCCATGTGTTCCTCCCACAAGTCTGAAAGAGCACCTGCTGCTCTGGCTACAGGAGAAACACTGAGGTTTCAGAGTACATGGCCTCCACACAACAGGCAGGGTTAGAAGCAGACTTTTCTAGTGGAGCCAAAGAACTTGGCGCTAATCACATACGTCCTACAGGCTGGGGACTAGGTGCTACCTTGGGACCAGACTTTCTACTAAGGGCTGAGACCCTGAGGAGTGCTCTTTGGAAGCCGTCTCTACGATCAGGAGAAATGGCTGCAGACACATGTCCCAAACACACTGTATTGTGGTCACTAAGCATCTGCCCCCATCAAGGGCACACAGACCACACTCAATACCCACTATACAGTGACCTCACATTAAGAGAATTATTCTCTAAAAACCATGTTAATAAACTATTACATATATATGTATATATGTGTGTGTGTGTATATATATGTACATATATATATATGTATGTATGTATATTAGATACTTGGCAGAAGTAGGGATTGAATCCAGAACCTCATATATGCTATGCAAGATTTTAGCCCTAGCCCTAAAAATACTTGGTACAAAGAGGTACTTACAAAACGTCATTTAAGTACATAATAAATATAAAAAGGTATTAAGATAATACACATTCTTTTTATTTCATAAGTTCTCTAATCCATGGCACTTTACATGTGAGGCACATCTTAACTGAAACTGGCCATATGAACTGAACTTACTCAGTTCTCTCATGGGACTGGCTCACAATGGACAGTCCAACAACAGGTCAGAGTCCCTCACTAGATTTTCTGAATGGTGAAAAGAGAAATGGAGATGTGTGGTGATAATTTTTGTGAGTATGCCAATTAAACACAATCATGTGGCCAGGGAAGGCCTAGTAATCAAGCACTGACCTCGCATGCATGAGGCTCTGAGTTCAATTCTCAGCATACACACACCCTCCCCAACCCCATAATGGTTAGTACTTTGTCAACTTGATACAATCTAGAATCAGCTGAGGGGAGAAAACCTCAAGTGAGAAAATATCACCATAAGACTGACCTATATCCAAGCAAGTAGGGCATTTTCTTAATTAATGAATGATGTGGGAAGGCCCAGCACATTATGGGTGGGTGCTACTCATAGACAAGTGGTCCTGGACGGTTTTAAGAAAACCGGCTAAGCAAGGCTTGATGGTGCATGAGTTTAATCCCAGTACATGTGATGAAAAGGCAGGCAGGTCTCTGTGAGTTCAAGACCAGTTTGGTCTATATAGAAGGTTCCAGGCCAGCCAGGGCTATGTAGTAAGATCCTTTCTCAAAAAAGAAAGAAGACATTTCAAACAAGAATATTAAGAGAGAAATAACCTATGTTAATGACTAGACAGCCAGGGCTACATAATAGAGACCCTGTCTCAAAAAAAACCTAAAAAAACCAAACAACAGCAGCAACAACAAAAGGAAAATCAAAGGCTTGGAAAACCATGGGAAGCGGCCCAGTAAACAGCATTCTGATGTGGCCCCTGCTTTAAGTCCGGCCTCCAGCTTCCTGCTTTGAGTTTCTGCCCTGACCTCCCTCAGTGATGGAGTGTGATCAAAGTTGAAATTAATCCTTCCCTCCCAAAGTTGCTTTTAGACAAAGTATTTTATAACTCTAAGATAACCTCCCCCCCACACAAAAATAACCTATAGAAATAACAGAGCAAAGTTTAGCCACAGGGACGTACTTTCTTATATTTACATATGTGTGTTTATGTATATAAAACATGATATATGTGATTCTACATGTACAATATACACATATAAATATTTATGTAAATATATGTGTAAATCCAATTTATTGATATGTATTTCCATCCAGTTTAATGATAAAAATAAGGCAGGAGGTGCTCCATAAGGGCCATCCAATCAAACTGATGTGGAGTAAGTTCATGGAGCTTTTTCTCTCCGAGACACAGTTTCTTTGTGTAAAGCCTGGCTGTCCTGGAACTGGCTTTCTAGGCCAAGCTAGCCCCTTAAGTGCTGGGATTAAAGGCATGTGCCACCATGTCCCGCATAGTACAAGCTCTTAATGGCTATGCTGACCTTCCCACAAAACAGCATAGTATAAATAATAGCCAAATGAATTTAAGGAAAGCATCCATTAATATTCCACCAACAAGCCAGAAACAACAACAAAAAAAAAAAAAAAAAAAACCAGGAAAACCTACTTACTGAAGTGATAATTCTGGAATTTTGGTTTAAGAAACAGAAATATTATAAGAGGTTTTTGTTTTAATGCCAGGTTTGGGATATGGGGCTGCTTCCAACTGTCCAAAGCCACCATGATTTGCCTCAGGCTGTAGCAGAAGTGTGGTTTTGTCGGCTGCAGACAGTCTCTGCAGTTGTGTGACATTTGGAATTCTGGGAACTTTTCAGAGGGTATATAAATGCTGGGGCCCAGATAAAATGTGTGGTGGGATGGTTGGTGGTCATCTAGGGGGGGTTGGTTGTGGTTGTTAGTAGTCGTGCTCAAAGAAGAAAAACAGGAAAAAAATTAGATTCAGGGATCTTTAGCTCTCTCTATCCCCCTTCATTATCCTTTCTCTCTATCTAGTGATAGAAAGGTGGGAAAAAGAAAAATACACAAATTAGCAAACACCAGCTATGACTTACCTCTTCCTTCTTGATGTAATTAATATTTATGAAGCACTCAAGTAGCATATCTTTAATTTCTCTACTTTCCTCCAAATCGTAATCAAAGCAGTACAAAGCCTGATGGATACGACACAGTCGACACATATCTGCACCCTGCGAATGCCACACAGAACCACACAGGAGAGAACAATGTACTACTTGTTTCAGTTACTTTCTTTTCCTCTATGAAAAGGACGTAAAGTTGTATTTCAAGCTAAGTATTGTATATCATGAATAATGAAGATTAGATTATAGAATCATCAAAAATTAGGACATAGTAACAAGTGAAAATAGGGGTAAGCAGAGGATCTCCACAAGCTTGAGGCCAGCCTGGTCTACAGAGCTAGTTCCAGAACAGCCAGGGCTACACAGAGAAACCCTGTTTCAAAACAAACAAACAAATGAACAAGCCACAGCAACAACAACAAAAAGAAGAGCAGATGTGCGAAAGCACTGTGTGGCCCCACTGAGCACTCTGGACTGCCTTGCTTCTTTTTTTTAAATAGGGCCTCATGTAGCCCAAGCTGACCTCACACTTCCAAATTATTTTTCCTTGGCTCAGCTACAATTTCCCTAGAACTTCATAGTAATGTGAAGTAATTCCCACAAGACTTCTAAATCACACCCGCCTTTTATCCAGGACACTCCCTGACTACTGCTCAGTCCTCTTCTAGAGTATGCATGTCCCTCCAAGGACCACGGGGCCACAGGTGTCTCCTCTCGCCCTCTACTCAAGAACTCAGAAAAACCCACTGGCACAGCTTAGTCTGACAAAGTTTGGCCTTTCCTGCTTCCTTTCCATTGCACAACAGGGAACAAGACAGAGAGAGTAACTGCCTTTTCACCATGAAGTGACCAAAAAAAAAAAAAACCCAAAAAACAAAACAATAACAAAAAACAAACAGTAGCCACCCTGAGGAAAGAACATGGAAGAAAAAGCCCAACTTTCAATCTTGGTCTGGATTGTGCTTCCACCTTCGACCTCTATACATCGCTGTAAGAAACTCACCTAATCTGGGAAGCTATAGGATCCAACCCCTTTCTACCTAATCCACCCCTCGCAGAGTATATCCTGAAGAAAGGAAACATACTTTTTTGGTCTCCAGGCTCCTCCTCAGCAACATGACAAATGCAGTCTTTCCCATGTCCTCCTTGGCAGAAAGGCCCCTTTCCCACCACTTGACACACAGATCCTGAATAGAGGTCTGGAGTTTCTGTTCAGACTCAGGTAATGCATATAAAATACCTAAACACGGCATAAATATTTTCTGTTATTAAACAACGTATTACCAATTCAGACTCGAAAGTACAGAGCACTGGGCTAGAGAGATGGCTCAGTGGTTAAGAGCACTGGCTGCTCTTCCAGAGGTCCTGAGTTCAATCCCCAGCAACCACATGATGGCTCACAACCATCTGTAATGGGATCTGATGACCTCTTCTGGCATGCAGGTGTACTGCAGATAGAGTATTCATATACACAAAATAAATAAATAAACCTTTAAAAAAAGCTCAGAGTACTATGACGTAGTACAAGGCCTAGCTAGGCAAATATTAGTTATTTGCCAAATAAACATCATTTATGGAATGCAGTGAACTTTAGACCTGGAAACCTCATACTAATACATCGTGCAATCACTACAACTCCATACCCACCGGGACAGGCTCTGACCACCAGTCCACTACAAGCTCAATGTGCTGGCTTCAGGTCTAGGCTCAAAGGTGAAAAACAATCAAAGCAAATAACATAATGAATATAAAAACTATTGATTTTCGAAACATAAAGGCTCAATAATTGTTAATAATATGCTAATGCCTGAATACCATTAGACACATATAAAGCTCCTGAAGTAATTGTGAGTCTGGAAGCAACTACAATGACAGCACTCATTTTACCACAAATTTGGAGACTATAAACAAACTTGTAGTAAAATCCACAAAGTATAGAAACAACTTTCTATACTGCCTAGGGTAATTTAATATAATAATCAAACAAAAAAGAAAGATACTATCAACTTGGGGAGTGACAAAGAAAGAGGATTAGAGGGAGAGTAGCTAAAAGGGACTAGATTAAAAACATACTAAAAATATAAAATATTTAAAAAGAAAAAAAATATGCTAATTTCAAGAAGTCAGACTAAAGCAGCATCTTAAAGACATAAAGAAACCCAAGTGATGTTAAGACTGAGAACCTGAGAATGTGTCCCAGGAAACAATACCCAAATGAACAAGTGTTCAAAGGATAGTTCTATAGAACCCTTAAAATTGCTTTTACATCTATAAAATAACTTTGTGTAACTATTTTATTACCAGGTATTTCATTATTTCAGGAGAGTATACCTGTTTAATAGACAGCTTCACAGGCTTAGTTAAAGTAAACAAGAACTATGGTAATCAACGACTCCATAGACCATGGTCATCCCTAAGAAAAATTTAGCGACACAGATTCTTGGGCTCTGTGGCAGTAGCACAAACTGAGAAATCTGCAGTCAGAGCTGTGCCTTCCAAACAAGCACTTGTTATATTAGTCCTGTGAGTCCAGGCACACTGTCCTGAAGAACCTGCAAGTAACAGCAGTCAGCAGCTTAGAACCCATATCATCCCCTACAACACTGGAACAGAGCCTAGCTAACTCACGGTGCCCTTGAGAACTTGAGTGCAAAGACATGCCTTTAAATTCTTGTTTCAGATTGCCGCCCTGCTCATGAACATAGGTGACTTCCCTTTAAAAGGCGCCATGTTAGTGCCCACTACTGAATACGCCACTTACCATTCAATATAACAGCACATTCCAGGAGGGCTCCATAGTTCTCATGTTCATTTATTATAGATACAGAAGCAATAATTACAGTCACAACTGCATATGTTATTTGTATGCTCTTTTTCTAAAAGTAAAACATTAAAACATAAGTGAGTTAAAATGAGGATCTTGTAACACTCAACTTTTTTTTTTAAAGATTTACTTATTATATGTAAGTACACTGACGCTGTCTTCAGACACTCCAGAAGAGGGCGCCAGATCCCGTTACGGATGGTTGTGAGCTACCATGTGGTTGCTGGGGATTGAACTCAGGACCTTCGGAAGAGCAGTCAGTGCTCTTAACCACTGAGCCATCTCTCCAGCCCCCAATGCTCAACTTAAAAAAAAAAAATCAAATAGTTACTAAATTTCAAAAAACGGAGCCACCTCTAGCTTTTCCTAAAAGGTAGAATAAAACTGAATATAAGGCAAATGTCCTGAAAGACTCATAACACTGAGCAGTACAACAGCAATAGCAGGCCTGGGCAGCAAGTAAAACCACAATGAACAAAACTACAGAGCTGGCATCATGCATGCTCTTAACTTGAAAGTTCAACTGCTGAGCTGAGCATGGTGGACACACCTTTAATCCCAGCTCTGAAGAAGCTGAGGCAGGTGATCTCTCTGAGTTCCAGGCCAGCCGGGACTAATAGTGAGACTCTGTCTCAAAAAGGACGTTCAGCTGTTCAAATAAAAATCTTTTCTTAACACAGTAAAGAGGAAATACCATCTTTGGACTGTGCTCTGATTCCATATCGTCTGCACCCTGGACTTCTGTCTGCCACTCATCCACAGGGCTTTCCAACAATGTTTCTGTTAGTAAGTCCTTCAGCTTTTGCCATAATTCTTCTTTCTGTTTCCTTGATAATTCATCTAGTAGCTCACTTAAGCTGAAAGGATCAGAAGAATCTTTCTGTAAAATATTTTTAAAAACAAAAAATATTAAAAATTAGTTGTATTCTTTTCATACTGGTATTAATAGAAAAGTTTAAGTAATAAATTAGTTACATGTTTAAGCATTTGGCTAGTTTTTTCAAAATCCTTTCCTAATAGGGAAAAAATACAAAATTACCAAACAGAAAGCATCAAATCTCTCCCCCACTTCTTCTTAAGACTGGATAGTTAAAGTTTAAAATTTCACCCACTTAAAATTCCTAAAATCAATTCAAACATCCACCACCCCCAGGCCTGTCATCAGGTATAAACGTATGCTGGAGGTAAATGGCGGAAAGGGTCAGATTCCCTTCCTTCCAGTTCTCTGTCTGCTCCTCAGCCCTAGACAGCACCCTTTCCCTGAACCACTGAGCGCTTCCCCACACCCCTGGCTTACTGAACTCTCTTCTCGCTTTGGACAGATTGATCACATCTCTCTGAGAGAGTAAGAACAGGCACTGTTAAACGTATGCAACCCAATCAAAAGGACTCTCTAGCAGCTGCTCTGGTACAACTGAAGTACAAGTATAGTGACAATAATAGATTATAGCCTACAGAATAAATCAATAGAACCCAAATCATTCATTAATAGCCCTGGCATGCTGCAGGGCACCAATGAATAAAACTAAAGAAATATGGAGTTCACAAATGACAATTGGATAGCCATCAAACAGGTACAAGTGTGCTGAGAGGCAGGTCATCTACAGCTATGTGTTTCCTCGGAGAGTCCATGGTCACAAAGGGAAAGCAGAAAGCTATCAGGATAGGTCATGAGCACCCAACGTATTCACCCACAAAATGACCGCCATATAACAAGGCTGTCCTGAAAGGCTCTACCACCTCCAAGCAGCTCCTTCTGAAAGGAGACACTTGATCTGACTGGACTGGGTAATGGCAAAACGAATACAAAAAGAGCCACCCACACCTACAGCCCTTCGGTGCTGTGACAAGCACAGGAAGGCAGGGCTGTCTCCTACAATCCCAGACTAAAGAGCACTTAAGAGATGTGACAGCTAGCTGCAGAGCCTGGCACTGGGCTGGATCCAGGGTCAGGAAAAGCATGACTATAAAGGACATTATTGTGTCAACTGTTCAAACACAAATATGTACTGTAAATAGTGCTTAAAGTTTCACATCTTGAGGAACTTCATGTAGTTATGTACAATTGAATTTCAATCACTGGTAAAGAAAAACAAAATTTGAAGGAAAATTAATAGCTCTACAGAGTACTGCATTAACTAAGGTGACCCGGATTCATCAAAAAATTGCCTGTACTTTCTCATATGCAGAGACCAAGTTTTAATACTTGCATTTACTATGTCCATGTGAAAGTGGGTATAAGTTATTAAACTTCATAAAAGACCATGAGGGGCAAAAAGTGTTGCTGGGTAAGGAAGAGAGCATGGGAAATGTATACACATGACATACAAGCAGGAAGGAAGCTACTGTATAGAAGCATATGAGAGGGGCAGAAGATAGGAAAGAGTGTGGAGAAAAATTAAAACAACAACAAAAACACTAACGTGAAAAACACCAGAATGAAACCTAATTGCAAGCTTGAGTTTCAAGAATGTACAGGGCTGTGGAAATAGCTCAAATGGTTAAGTCAACGTAGAAGATCCACCTTTGGATCCCCAGAACTCATTTAAAAACCTAAGCATGGCAACCTGACTCTATAATTCCTGCGTTTTGAGGTAGGTGACAAGAGATAAGAGGATCTTTGTCTAGAAGCTCTCAGCTTCCTGCTCCGGCTAGCATGCCTCCCCAACAGGGTGGGCTCAGTCCTCTGGAACCATAAGCCAATGAGGTCTTTTTACAAGATGCTTTTGCCCACAGTGTTTTATCACAGCAACAGAAGTGACTCAGCTTCCCATTTTCCCTGCTTTTTCCATCATCGCACTCTGGACCTGTCAAAACTCTTCATGTTAAAACACAGCCAGCCTTCTCCAAGCCTTCGGGAGCCCCTTCAGCTCCATGGGCTCTTTGGATAACTTCTGTTTATCTTCTACTTTTCAACTCAGCCCCAAAGTGGGTCCATTTCATTCTAAAGAATTTACCTATCTTTTTAAAAAATAAACATTCACTGAGAGAACTGTATTTTACTCGGTGACACGATTTTAGAATATTACTTGTATCCAGAGTCAAAACTACAATAAATGTAAAATACATCACTTACATCAAGTTGAAGAAACTGCAGAAATTCTTCAATCGACTCTTTAGATACTGCTTGGATGAACGCCTCACGTTTTTCCATGACGGATGTCACTATTCTAAGGGAAATTGCCTTACAACCCTGGTAGGATACAATCAGACCAAAAAGTAAATGTGCAAATTTCCCCCTAAGTTTTAATTTAATACAAACATTCAAGAAATTTTATACCACTACAGAAGACAGTCTATAACAACACTGTGATACAAAATTGTAATAATCTGAAAAAAAATCTACCGATGATGTTATAAACAAAGTATCTATGTTATCACCAACTGTCAATGAAAGTACAACGAAAGGAACAAGAAATTAAAACTGCCTCAGGAATCTTACTTTCTCTTCCTTTTAGTCTTTTGGATGCTGGCTTGGAAGACCTGACATAGGGTCAGGCTGATCTCCACAGCTAAATTCTGCAGACTGCACTTCTAAAGTCCCATTCCTCCAAGAGCTCCCAGCCAACAATCCTCTCTTGTTTTTCAAGTGAGAGACTTGTAAGGAAAACCACAACAGCCCTGAGGTCACCTGGGAGCTTGTTAGTGCATCTGTACCCCACTTCAGCACTCTCCCGTCTTCTGCACACCTACAGGATAATGAGCTCTCAAGGGACCATGCTCCTTCCTACATGTGATCTCCCAGGAAATCCTATTTTACCCTTACACCTGGTGCTACAATGACATGCTCAAAACAAAAACCTAACAATACCGTTATAGCAAATGAGATCTGCAACAGGTCTTCTCATTTTAAAAATAAATTTGGAAATCCCCTATACCTTTAAAAATACAGCAATATGAAGAATTGTTGGCATTAATTATGGAGACCATGAATCGCAATATACATTCCTATTCTAAATTGAATAAAAGAAAATAACCTCAATTTGACAACTCCTCACATCAGTAAATCTTAAATACAGTCACTTCGTTCCCCAATTCAAATGGATGAATTGTGAACCAAAACTTTTTTTGTGATGAATAAAATGGAGAGGGAAAGGTGGGTGACCAGTATCAACACTTTGCTAATTATGGTCAGTTTGTTTACTTAAGTACAGCCTTTGGCAACTTAGTATGCCGTATAATGTATACATATGCTAGACTTAACAAACTGTGACTCCATATCCTTTTTTTTAAGATTTATTTATTATATGTGATTACACTGTAGCTGTCTTCAGACACCCCAGAATGGGGGTCAGATCTCAATACGGATGGTTGTAAGCCACCATGTGATGTGGTTGCTGGGATTTGAACTCAGGACCTTCGGAAGAGCAGTCGGTGCTCTTAACCGCTGAGCCATCTCTCCAGCCCATGAGTTCGTATCTTGATTAGTCTCTTTCCCTATATCAGTCCTAAGTGTAGGTTCAGGTTGCTGCTCCCTTTGTCAGTCCAAGTCGGGCCCCAGTTAAGTGTCAGCCCTGTGCCAGGATCGTCCTGCCATTCTCTGGTCAGGGTAGGAGTCCTCCCGATGTCAGTTTCAAATCCAGGGCTGGGGTTCTCCCTAGCGAAGCCGGGTGAAGGTCTTTTGGCTCGTGTGCGTCCCCGGTCCTTGTCTGCGAGCCTCCCCAGAGTCCCTGGTCTGAGGTCCTACCTAGCGAAGCGGGGTTCAAGGCTGAGACCCTCCCTGGTGAGCCCCGCTCTGCCCTCCCACAGCAGCCCCCACTCCACAAGCGCCCGAGACCGATGGCGGCCGCGGACAAGAGACCCGCGACGGAATGGTCGCCCAGCCGCCGTCGCCCGCCGCGCGGTCCTCCTCACATCCCACTCAACTCACCGAGCGGCGCTCACCTCACCGCAGACCCATAGTTTCCCGCGCTCGGACCAGATTCAAACACACCCGCGCATACCCCGGGCGCACCCGCCCTCCACCCGTCACCAGGCGCCGCTCTCACGAGATCTGACGCCGTCCGGGCCACGCCCACATCCCCCGACAGCTCTGCGGCCAGGCTCCGCCCCCAAGGCTCAAGCACCGCCTCCTGCGCATGACTCAGAGCCTCCGGGGAGGAGTCTCTCCAGCGCGCCCCGTACGACGCGCACGCGCAGAGCTGCTGCCCAGGTTTCCCGCCCTTCGCCCCCCCTCCTCCACACACACCCACCTTCCGTGAGGGCGTTGGAGTTGCTTCTGTGTTTCTTACTCGCTGCCCGGTGAGTGATCGCGCTGCAGACGAAGGAGGGAGAGCAAGAAGAGACAAGAAATAGACCGGAAGAGGAACGAGATGGTACTACGGGAGAGAGAAGGGGACGCTGAGGCAGGAGGAGAGGAGGGGAGGGAAGGACCAGTGGAGTGGAGGAAGTCTGCGGTGTGGTGGCAGAGGAGGCAGAGGACGAAGGAGTGTGATGTCATGACACCCCAAGGAAGAGGCTGGGCCTTCATCACAGAAGGCACCAAGGGTGTCTTGAGCTTAGAGTTCCCAACTTCAGAACTGAGAAAATAAATAAATGAATGTGCGTTGTGTATAAGTCACCCATCTCTGGAGCTTTCTTATTAGCATAAAACAGACGAAGACGGGGGCAGAGGGAGGGGGAGAGCCATCTGAGGAAGATGGCAGCCCCAACCTGTCCTTTCCCGGATTCAACAGGAGATGGTGCTTAGCACCATTGCCGGGACTGGGCAACCCTCTATAGCTAGGAAACAGACTGGTCCTATGCCCGAGTTCACTCATGGCCTTTCCTGTTTGTGGTTTCCTGCACGTGGAAACCAAAGCCAGCCCTCCAACCCACATCTCTCTCCCCAGCTTCTGGCTTTCTTCTACCTCCCTGCTAGCCACTCTCTCCCTCAGCCGATCCCCATTCCCTGTCAGCTTTCCTCCAAACGAAGTCTCTGTTATCAGTTCTTGGAAAGTCCCTTCAGAAATGTTTCCTGAACTTCATGTTCAAAATGTCTAGGATGAGTTCTGTTGCCTAGATTGAATTTAAAGGATTTAGATGTTGCCCTCAGGGGAAACCAGCCTGCCCAACGTAGGACAAGATGTCTGTTGACTACAAAAGAAAAGGCAGCCAGGCAGTGGTGGCGCATCCTTTAATCCTATCACTCGGGAGGCAGAGGCAGGCAAATTTCTTAGTTCAAGGTCAGCCTCGTCTTCAGAGTGAGTTCCAGGACAGTCAGGGCTACACACAGAAACCCTGTCTCAAAAGACTGGAAAAAAAGAAAGGGCAGCCCTAAACTTGTATTTAACTGATATAGCAAAAGTATAGTCTCAACAGTATTATTATAGTGGTCATATACAGGTCAGTTAGGAAATTTGAGGTAGTTAGCAGAACCACAGAGTCAGGTCGGCTTACCCACAGCAAGCTACCATTTGTACCACTTACCTGCTTCGTCATACAGGAGCTCCTTTTCTCTGACCACCTTCCTCTCCACAGTCCCTCACTTCACTGCAGCCCCTTGAATTTGGACACCCCACCTCACCACTCTCACGGTTTCCTCTCCAGTCAAAGTGTGAACAACCAGCCTCAAGCTGGACTCCCACATGGACTTGCCATGCACTGTACTGAGCTTCCTGCCATTCTCCTTGTAGTTTGACTCATGTCCAAAAGAAATCACAGTTTCCCCTGCTTTGCTCCCTCTCTTCACTCATTTTCCCATTCCTGACGGTATGCTTCCTGTTTAAGAAACGGAAACGGATAATGAGTCCAGCAGTGAGTTCTGAAAGCTCAGAGCTAGGCACCTAGACAGGCCAGTAACAACTCTGTTCTTCCCTGGTTTGCCATGTATTTAAAAAACAACAAAAGAACCCAAACAACAAAATGCAAACAACCCAATGAGAACTGAGCTGGTGATGGAGTTCAGTTGGCAGAATGTCTTCCTAGCTTGTACAATGCCCTGGGTTCAACAATTAGCACCGCATAAACTGATGGGACACACCTGTGATCCCAACGCTCCAGAGTGGAACCAAGAGGAACAGAAAGTGAGGTCATTATTAGTTACACAGTTCAAGGCCTGCCTGGATAAGTGAAGTCCTTTCTCAAAAAAACAAAACTAGAGCAACCGTATCTTATCATCCTTCAATGTTGTGGGCTAGCCAACAGAGAAGACTGCTCAGACATGGGTGTAAGCCACTATCTTTATTATTCTACTATATTCTATCTATTCTATTAAATAGAAGGTTTCTTCTATTTAATAGAATAGAGGGACTATAGAGGGTGTTCAGGACCCTGGTGTAGCCCCAAGTCTTTCTCAGAGTGAGCTTTGAAGCACAAAAACCATGTCCTGAGTTGACACACTTCAGTTAGCAAAAACAGTTAGCCGGAAGCAGAACTATAGAAGCTAAAAAGGCAAGGGTAGTAGATTTGGAGACTTTCCCAGAACTATGGACTTCGATGGATTAGGCCTTTATTTTAGTTTTGGCAGGTAGTGCTGTCTACATGCTGTGTTTTAGAACCTGAATGGTACTTCCATCATGGAGACAGTTGGGCTAAGGACAGAACTTTTAGATAGGAGATATTCTTCTGACAGTTTAAGACACCAAAATTTTGCTATGTATCTGTTAAGTAGGACTGTATCTCATCATCAGAATGTGATGATGGCTTTCAGTTTATGCAAAAGGTCTTGTTCCAATCAGTCCTCTGTTAAATACCTTTTGAGCTATCTGCACCAACTGGGACACGCCTACTTATACCTTTAACTTTTATAACTTTCTTCTAATATCTGGGGTCAACTAAATGACAAACAAAACCTTTTTACCAGCAGTCTTTAATTCTTTTTATCCCTTCCCTTTCTCCCTCTTGCTCTGGCCCATGGGTTCTTTGGTTCTCATCACAGATGGTTGTGAGTCACCATGTGATTGCTGGAATTTGAACCCATGACCTCCGGAAGAGTGGTCGATGCTCTTAACCACTGAGTCATCTCTCCAGCCCATCTTTAATCCTTTTTAAGAGGACATAGTGAATGAAGACTGTCTAAAGTCTCCTTGGTCAGCAGTGGACAGAAGGGAAAATCTGTTCTGACCAGGCTGCGTTATCCGACAGCAATCCCCCTGCCAGCGACAGGTTTTCTACTTTTTTCAGAAAATGATAGGTTTTGAGTTTTCGAATTATGTGGAAAAGAAGTCATTGGTTCAAAAGAAGACATAAATCATAAAAGAGAAAGGAGTAGAACTTTCTCTTTTCCTTTGGGTTCAGCCCAAGCCCAGGGGAACTTTCCCCTTCCCTGAGGCTGCTTAAAGCAGGCACAGAGTGGAGCAGAGGAAAGGCTCACCTGAGGAAACCATTTTCCCCTCCCTTTGTGCATTCCGCTTTGATGGCAGGGGACCCTGGGTGAGAAGCCAAGACCCTCCCCAGCTGCACACCGGTACCAGCCCTGACCATGACCAGTAGTCAAGCAATAAAACAAGCAAGCACTACCTGCTCTTGGAGTGGGATGGTCAACCTCTAGGCAACCTGGCAGAGACAAAAGCATTCTGGTCCCCAACAGGAAGGGGTATAGGTCTTAAACCAGGTAATTCAGAGAAACCCACTGTCCAATACAGAGAAGCAGGACTGACAGAAACACACACACACACACACACACACAGAGAGAGAGAGACAGAGACAGAGAGGAGAACCAGAGGTGGCCACCACACACTCATACACCTAAAGAGACAGAAGGATCCAGTGACATCTCACATGGACCTAGGACACTGGATCAGTAGCCGTGTCAGACCTCTCCTATGTGTCCAAACAGAAGGCTTTTTAACCAGACTTATTCCAGAGGTGACAGATCCGAAGACTTTCTAATTTGTTTCCTTTTGGAATGGAGGTGTCAGACCCCTCTGAACCATCAGGCAGCAATTGATCAAAGGGAGTTCTGGGGACCTGGACCATCTCTGGTTGTGCACCCCCTACAAGTCCCCTGACCACTGCACTCTTCTATGCTCTAAAAGATTCTGAGACCCTGGTGTCTCAAAGTCTGCTTTCTAGGATCTTGCTGGGGCCTCCAGAAATGTTGTGGGGTATCCACCAGAGAAGACGGCTCGGATGTGGTTTAAACTAATAAAAAGTCTTTATCACCCAGCCAGGGGCTACACTTTGATGTTTAGGATCCCAGTGTAGCTCCAAGCCTTTCTCAGAGTGAGCTTCTAAAACACACACACACACACACACACACACACACACACACACACACACGCTATTCTGGGTTAACATACTTCAGTTAACAAGAAAAGTCAGCCAGAAGCAAAACCAGAGAAGCCAAAAAGCAAGGTTAGTACATTTGGAGATTTTCCCGGAACTATGAACTTTGTTGGATTAAGTCTTTGTTTTAGTTGTGGTGGTGGTGTCTACATGCTGAGTTTTACAGTGTGAATGGTACTCCCATCATGAAGTCCATTATGCTAAGGTCTCAGGGCCTACTGTGGTTTGGAGTCCTGTTATAAGGCCTATACCTCTATATCAGTGAAGAATTGAGAATATGCCAGGTGCAGGGCAGCATTAAACTGGCTGTGGTCATATATACACCTACCCTGCCCATGTAGCCCGCTCCTCTAGAAGGGTGCCTCTCCTCCTGCATATTCATATGCACCCTATTCATGCAGCCTGCTCCTCTAGGAGGGTGCCTCTCCTCCTGCATAACCCATTGCCAAGACACATCTCTACTTCTATGAGAAGAAGAGCTTAATACCCAACTTACACTCTTCTACTACCTGTGAGACATTTGCCCTCTCCCCTTGCCCACTAGATTCTAGAGCCAGGCACTAGGTTTGTCTTTGGTTTTTTGCAACAGGGTTTCTCTGTATAGCCCTGGCTGTCCTGGAACTCACTCTGTAGACCAGGCTGGCCTCGAACTCAGAAATCTGCCTGCCTTTGCCTCCCAAGTGCTGGTATTAAAGGCATGTGCCACCACTGCACAGCTTAGATATTTTCTTTATTTACATTTCAAATATTATCCCCTTTCCTGGTTTCCCCACCAGAAAACACCCTATCCCATACCCCCCTCCCCCTACTCACCAACCCACCCATTCCTGCTTCCCTGTCCTGGCATTCCCTATACTGGGGCATAGAAAACTCAAAGTTTAATAGTCATCACTGCATTTATATAGGGAGAGCCCACAGACCCCCATCCTTTGTTTCAGCCGGATTGAGTTGCTAAGCAAGCTCAGTGGACAGTCTGCTCCTGTAGGAAACTGACTCCACCTGGGTCCTTAAGGTCCAACTGTGTCAAACACTTAAGGTCTATTTAGCCTGCTCAAGGCTCGGGGAAGGGCACAACTGTGCCTGGGAATGAGCTAAAACAATAAACTTGTAATAACTAGGAACCAACAGAGAGTCCTAACCAAAGTGAGTTCTTGTAGCCATTCTGGACGAAATCTTGTAGTGTGGGTGGCTATGGAGGTTTCCTGCCCATTGTGAGAATCCAAACTGCACAGGACCCAGCCATCAATGAGTCACTGATTCTGCGAAAGGCTCACGACTCACAGCTAATTAGGAAGTGGTTGGAGAAATATTTCCTTACCTTTGGTGGTTTCTAAGAGTACATTAGCTCTCAGAAAGCACAGATGTGGATAACATATTCTCCAAGTACAAGAATTAAAGAAAAAGCAGAACCAAAAGCTTTAGGTGGGCTCAACACTCCAGTTTCTTTGCTGACCCAAGAGATAAGCCATGCTTTGGGACTCCCTTAGGATGGAAGGGCTGAACTGTGGGAAGTCCTTGGAAAAGGAACAGAGGTGAGAAAGGCTGAGTCTCCAGGAGGATTGGCTGCCCGCTTCTCAGGTAAACGGAACTGGGAGCAAACTGGGAGCAGGGGAAGAGTTGAATGATGAGGTGCTAATGTGGCCCCAATTTCCCATCCTTTCCTCTCCTGGTTGTAATTTCCCTTTTATTATTGACCTTTCTAAGGACAAAATGATGAGGAAAGATGGGCCTGAACCCACTCAAGTTCTTCCAGGGTGTCTTGTGGGGACCACTGCAAAGCTGAGGCATAATTTTAGCCATGGAGTAAGTCTAAGAACCAGACAGCCTAAGGAAAACATTGTCATCACTGTAGAACTGCTGAGAACACATGAATTGCTTATGAAAATTCTGATCCCAGATTTTGTCCTGACTAAGACCACTAGGAGTCTGCAAGATAGCTTGTCAGGTAACGGCATTTGCCAGCAAGCTTGACAACCTAGGCTACTGCTTGCTTTTCCCACCACCCTCTGAGTCTGACAATCTTCAGGCTGGTACTGCAGCCACTGGCTTCTGAAAGGGACGGGATGAACAGTCTTCACCATGTCTTTTTCCTTGCAAGAAACGCACATGGTGTAGTCCGTGTGAGAAGAATACTTTGTTGTTATTATGGCAACTTAAATTTTTTTCACCTGTACTGTGCTATCATTTATACCATCAGTGAACTCTCCAGAGTTAAAGCATTCCCAAGGCTCACATGTACTGAATTTGTCTTTTTATCATTATCCCTCATGAGAACTATGCCTTGACACAAATTTTGCGATATTTACTTACAAGAGACCATCAGAGTGCTAGAGATAGAGCTCATTTGGAGTGTTTGCCTAGAATGAATGAAGCCCTGGATACTTTGATACTAGGGATTGCCCAGGATCAAACTGGAAGTGATGGGGCATGCCTATAATTACAGCAGGAGAATTAGAAGCTGAAGGTCACTCTGAGCTACATAGTTTTCTGCCAGCCTGGATATAAGAGACCTTGTCTTAAAAAAAGTGAACCAGAGTGCCGGGCAGTGGTGGCGCACGCCTTTAATCCCAGCACTTGGGAGGCAGAGGCAGGCAGAGGTCTGAGTTCGAGGCCAGCCTGGTCTACAGAGTGAGTTCCAGGAGCCAGGGCTACACAGAGAAACCCCGTCTTGAAAAAGACCCCCCCCCAAAATAAAAGTGAGCCAGAACTTGCTTTTCAATGTTTTATTCCTTCCCAGGTGCTTCAGCAGCCTAAAAACCCTCATTACATGCCAGACTAAGTTATTCAGAGCCACTACTGCCTCTCCTCGTGCGTACGGATTAGACCCTACCACAGAACCCAACAAAGCCCCAAAACCTTCCAGTCATGGATTCCTCCTAAATTCTCTCAGCCGTTCTGTGAAGACAGACCTACCCAGTCCAGGGCACTGAATATCAAATACGGTCTCTCTCATGACCAGTTCCCACAAAAATGCCTGTCTTTCCTCTGTTGTCTTCTGGTATCTGATATTCATGAGGACCACAAATAGTACTACCAAGTGTCTCTAATGCTTGTATGAGCCAGTTCATCCAAGGCTGATTCGTAGTACTTCAGATGATGGAGCCTTTGTCTCTAGGAGGAACCCGTGTTTATATTACTGAACTTCTCTGAATCCACAGAACTCAGGCTGATCGTATATGAAGCTTTTTACAGAAGGATGGGCAGGATCTACGAAGGCTGACTGCTGACCCTTGTGAGCATGAGATATCCCACATACGGCCTCATGAGCTGGGCTATGGGAGCACTTTCATTTCTTATCTAAAAGTCTTTCTCCAATTCAGGCCCTTCAGAGGCAGCATACTCCCAGGTTATCAGTTTCTATTATCAAATCCCTTATCTGTGTGCTGGATCGTGAATTTTTACTTCTTCTGTATTAAAGAGTGAAGATGAGAAATATCTTTAATAGTTCTTCATTTTCTCCCTTCTGCGCTGTCCAGTTCTTCCCACAAGTGTTGAGATTAAATAGATCACAGAAAGGGCTCTTTAGAACAGATTCAATTTCTATGCTCTTTCCTTTATCGCTCCAGCAATATTCAGAAATGGCAAACACTTTCATCCTCTATTTTACTCACTTTTTATCCCACGTCAAAAGTTAATGTGAAGGATAGCACTGCATGTCTTTTCCCAGCTGTCATTCTGAGCAGAGAGCAAAGCTTTAGTTGCATGCTTTTTTTGCCTACAGCAAAGGCCATACAGCCAACAGCATAGCCTGCTTACCTCTGTCCCATATGTGCTACTTTCAGGGTTGCAATATAATTTCTACTTCATTATCCATTTGGGGAGCATCCTGTACTCAAATGGCAGGTCCCATTCATCAAGCAGGTTCATTACTCCATACATAGAAGATGATGGCCACCCTGGGATTCCTTCCACGGGTGCTCAACCTTCAGACAGCTCAGCCTCGGGTATGTAGCTTATTGAAGCAGACATGTAATTATTCCCCTGAGACTCATGTTTGGCTGTGAAGGCCTAGTTTGGGTGCCAAGCCTTGTGTGAGTTTTCCTGGGAGCCTATTTCTATTCACCCTAGATACAAAGAGGAATAACAGATCAGACAAATGCTCCCACTGAAATAAGGGGGACAAACCAATGAGTTCAGCAAGATTGCTTCTAGGAGCCTGGATGAGGAGCTACTCACATGAGCAAATGTGACTTAGGCAGCCACATGCCAGATGATGATTCAGACAAGTCTCACTGTTTCAAGTCACTGAAGAGTCTCTTCCAAGAGATGGCTGTTACTTATGTATCCTTGGGGAGGAGAGAAGCCTTGTGAGCCTTTCCCCTCCCTCATATGGGATCTCCTGCAGACAAACACAGCTGCTCTGATTCAGGATAGCAACCATTATACCCTGCTTGAAGGAAACGAGCATGCAAAGGAAGCTTATTGCTTTAAAGCAGAGCAGCTTACACACGTCGCAGATGTTCTCTTTCTTTAAAATTATTTTTATTTTATGTTCACTGCCTGCAAGTAGCTCTGTATAAGGGTGATTGGATCTCCTGGAACCGGAGTTACAGACAGGTGTGAGCAGCTATGTGGGTGCTAGAATTGAACCTGGGTCCTTTGGGAGAACAGTCAGTGCTCTTTACCACTGAGCCATCTCTCCAGCCCCAACTTTGCAGTTGTTTTATTTCTTGACTTTTTGGAAGCCTTGAGCAGCAGCAGGAGATGGTAACAATATTACACCTCTCTTACATGTAGGGCGTGAGTATTATAACCGTTATCCTTCAGCACAGTGTTCAGCTTGTCAGTATCCAGTGTCTTCTGTCTACTTCCATCACCCCTCCTTGTCCTTGGTACTGGCTGTTCTCTGGAAGCTCAGTTTCCCCTCATTGCTACTGCTGGGTACAGTGACTGCCACTGTCACTGCTGTCCTAACAGTGCCAGCATCCTTGCCTTTGTGAGAAAGGGAAAACAAGGTGCCAGCAGTGACAGCTGTCATGAGATCCTAACCTGCAAGACATTTGGTAGCTGTAACACTAGCAACACTACTTGCAGCGGTTACTAGATCACCCTGTTCTACTAATAGTGAAGATCCAAAGCAGGCAGGGAAAGCCCACTCCACGGAAGCCTTAGCATTGGCCTAAGGTTGCAACACCAGCTACAGATACTCAAAAAGTGAACCAAGCAGCCTGGTTGTGATACGGCCATGTTTAACAGTGTTTGAGCAATATTTAGCTTCTATCCTACCCACGGCTTCTAGGAAGAGGTAGGGGCCTCTAATCTCAAGTAACAGAAAATGATCTTAGAAAATGTGCAAGGAAGAAACTTGAAAGTTGTATTGCTGATGCTCCAATGTCATCTGAAGTTACAATGGGGAATGGAACTGTCTGGTGAGGTGTCATCCCAACATCCGTCCAATGCATACTTGATTACAAGCCTTTCAAGTCTACCACATGACTAAATAAAGGCAAGCAACCCAAATGCCTATCAACAGGCAAATGCACACAAAGAAGTATTCTGTCTATTCAGTGGAACGGCATTCAGCCACAACACAATGACTTGCTGACCAAGGGATGACCCTGAAGCATTGTGCTGGGTGAAAGAAGTCAGGCACTAATAGCCATAGCGAGGGGTGCCCTTATATGAAAGTTCCAGTTATTCTCAAAGCTGCAGAAACAGGAAGCAGATTAGGATTTGCTGAGGTGGAAGACAGTACATAGAAGTGACTGCTAATAGAGATGAGCTTTGGGGTGACAAACATCATCAAAAGTGAGCAGTAATGGATACATCATTTACATACTTTACAAGGGAAGTTTTTATGGTTGAAGTTATGTCCCAGGGATGTCATAAAGCAGGCACATTAATACAGATGCTCAGAGTGGGTCTCAGATCACAGTTCCTCTGAACTGGCATTAGAAGCTTCTCCTTATCCAATAGGGAGATAGCCATGAGCACAACATCTAGGTACTACACCAGCTGGGCGGTGGTGGCGCACACCTTTAATCCCAGCACTTGGGAGGCAGAGGCAGGCAGATTTCTGAGTTTGAGGCCAGCCTGGTCTACAGAGTGAGTTCCAGGACAGCCAGGGCAACACAGAGAAACCCTGTCTCGGAAAAAAAAACAACCAATCAACCAACCAACCAAACAAAATGATTAGTTGAGTACTTGTTATGACTTTCATAATACACAAACATTTGATTTATCTTTGGGCCACTAGTATAATGGAAATATTCATTCGCTTAAGTTCTAAATATAATTATGATTTTGCTACTTTGGGGATTTTATATTCCCACAGAATTTATGTTTGCTATAACATATTTGTATACTCTTGGAGTATGTACTTATTTAAATATTATATATGTAAACAAATATGAACAAATCCTAAAGTTAAAGTGTGTTGCATTTCTCTTGAGGGAATGTAGCTTCTTAATTAGTACCATATAAGAAAGCATGATTACCACCCAGGGGGTCTTACCAATGTGCTCGTTTCCTCCAAACAGCAAAGAACTGCAATTCATGAAGACATATTTATTTATATTTAAATATATTTATAAAAATGTGGAGAAGATTGTTTATTATTATTTTATTATTTATTACATTTGAAAGAATAGCCACCATAAGTCTACCCAACTTGAGACACAATCATATCTCCTTATGTTGTGATTAATTTCTAACTGAAAAAAATAACCAGGTATGACTATGTCTAATATGGTATAACTATTCCTCACATGACCACAAACACGTTATAAGTTTAGAATAGGTAACAGTGTCCCTTGAGGGATATTTCTTTTTTATTATCTCAAACTTAAATATTATAACTATTAAATATTTAGTATTTCAAACTTAAATAGTATAACCACTGATAATTGATAAAAAAGGAAATTGAGCCAGGCGGTGGTGGCGCATGCCTTTAATCCTAGCACTTGGGAGGCAGAGGCAGGCGGATTTCTTAGTTCGAGGCCAGCCTGGTCTACAAAGTGAGTTCCAGGACAGCCAGGGCTACACAGAGAAACCCTGTCTCGAAAAACCAAAAAAAAAAAAAAAAAAAAAAAAAGGAAATTGAAGGAAAACATCACAAATATTTGTACAAACACATTCTTAACAAAATACAACAGAAACACTCATATCAGTTATAATCCTCATATCTACAAACTGGTCACGTGGTCTTAACTGGTATATATAATTACCTTAGTCTATTACTCATTCTGTCTTTCTTCTACCCTCTCTGCAAGTACCTTAGCAAGTCTTAGTTCTTTTCTTAGAGGAGTGACCCATACTTTCATTCCTGATGAGTCTGTGCCCTTTGTCATCCTGCTTGGATTAGGCTGGTGTACTTTTCCATCGGCTTTAATCACAGGACAAGGTAGCACCACAGGACTCCCTAAAGGATCCCCTGCATTCCAGACATAATTTTTCTTATCTCCAACACCTTCTTGGTTAATCTGAGATAACCAACCCTCCTAAAACTGTCATTTCTTTCTTAGCTTATTGGCTTCAGGGGATCAGAAGCCCAAAATAGTCAGAAGGAAGTCTGAGCTTCCAGTTCACTGGAACATTTGTTTTGGCTCCTGGTGGAAATGCTCCCACCTCTGGAACAAAACTTCTAGGTCAGCAGAATTTAAGGTTCCAGAAACAGGAAGCAAAAATTTTCCTAGTGAGTCACTAGGAGAGATGGTGAGTAGAACCATTTCCTTTTTCACCCCTTGATTCCTGGACCTGTGAATTATGGCTATGGGATAAAACATATCATATGTTGGACACTGATTCAAAGCTTATATGGTCTTCGGGAGAACCCTAGCACAGCACTCCGGACCGATGCCACACACTCAGCATTGTATTGTGTCTTCAAAAGGCCATTCCATCTTTCTATCAAGGCAGCTGCTTTAGGATGTTAGGAAACTGATTTCCAGAATTGTGGGTTCACTGTTGTACTTCCCTGGCTGTGAAGTGAGTTCCTCAGTCAGAAGCAATTCTGTGTGCAATACCATAATGGTGGGTAAGGCATAGTGTTAGTCCATGGATGGTGATTTGGCAGATGCTTTATATATAGGAAAGGCAAATTCATAATCAGAATAGTATCCACTTCAGTAAGAACAAAGCAATGTTCTTTCTATGGAGGAAGTGGTTTAATGTATCCAGCCTGCTACCAGGTTGCTGACTGGTCGCCCTGGGGATTGCTGCCATATCTGGGGTTCAGTGTTGGGTCTCTGTTGTTGGCATCTCTGGCACTCAGCAGCAGCTGTTGTCAGGTCAGACTTGGTGAATGGCAGTTCATATTGTTAAGCCCATGCACATCCCTCATCTCTGTCACCAAGGCCATTTTATTCATGGGCTAATTGGGCAATGATAGGGATGGCTGGCAAAAAAGAATGACTGTCCATAGAATAGGACAGCCTATGTTCTTGATTATTGAAAGCCTCTTCTGCTGAAGTCATCTTTTGATGAGCACTTATATGGGACACCAGTATCTTCACATATCACCCATATGTGGAGATTTATTTATACATTTCTTTTTTGGATGTCTTTCTCACCAAATTTCTAATCATGCTCCTTCCAAGTCCCTGACCATCTAGCCAATTCATTGGCTACAGCCCATGAATCATTGAACAATCACATATCTGACTAGTTCTCCTTCCAAACAATATGTATAAACATATATACTGCCCGAAGTTCTGCCCACTGTTAAGATTTTCCTTCACCAGTGTCTTTCAGGGTTGTCCAAGAAAGGAGTTATAATGTTGCAGCTATCCACTTCTGGGTGGTGCCTGCATAATGTGCAGAACCATCAGCAAACCAGGCCCTAGTCTTCTCTTCTTCAGTCAACCAATTATAGGATACACCACATGAGGCTATAGGTGTATGCTTCACAGTGGACAGCACTGAAACAGAATTAGAAACCATAGGCATTTGGGTAACTTCTTCATGTAACTTGTTTGTACCTTCCAGACCTACTTGATGTGGATCAAATACATACCACTTCCATTTGATATTGGATTGTTGCTGTGTATGTCCTACTTTATGATTCAGCAGGCCAGAAAGCAGCCAGCTCATGTCTTAAGGTAATTTAATGGCCCATTGTAAAATGTTAAGTTTCCAGTAAGGCCCAATAGTAAGCTAAGAGCTGTCTCTGAAAGGAGAATAGCTGTCTGCAGATGATGGTGGAACCTTGCTCCAAAATCCCAAAGGTCTATTCTGTGATTCACTGACAGATGCTTGGCAAAGGTTCCAAACATCACCTCCATCTGCTGTTGACACCAAGTACCATCCTGTCTGCTAGATCACATGGTCCAAGTGGTAGAGCAGCCTAAACAGCAGCCTGGACCTGTTGAAGAGCCTTCTGTTCAGACCCCATTCAAAGCTAGCAGCTTTCTGAGTCACTTGGTAAAGGGTTGTAGTAACATAATTAAGTGAATAATGTGTTGTCTCCAAAATCTAAATAAGTCAACCAAATGTTGTGAGGGGCCAGGTGCAATAACTTAGCCTTCACCTTAGAAGTAATATCTTTGCATGCCCCACAGCACTAGACTTCTAAGAATTTCACTGAGGTAGAAGGTCCTTGACTTTTGGTTGGATTTACCTTCCATCCTCTGATGTGCACATGTGTTAAAAAACAAGTCCAAAGTGTTTGCTATTTCTTGCTCACTTGGTCCAATTAGCATAATGCCATCACTATAGTGAACCAATATGTTATTTAATAGATGAGACAGGCGATCAAGATCCCTTCTAACTAAGTTATGATACAGGACAGGAGACTTAATATATCCTTGAAGTAAAACTGCAAGGTATACTGATCACCTTGCCAACTGAAAGCAAATTGCTCTGACGGTTCTTATGGACAGGTACCAAGAAAAGGCATTTGCTAGAGCTATAGAGTTGTATACCATGTAACCAGGAGATGTGTTAATCTGGTCAGCAGCTATAATTAGAGCCACTACTTGATTGAATTTTTGATTAGCCAACTGTCATTCTCCATGATACATCTGTCTTCTTCTCTGGCCAGATAGGAGAGTTAAGGGATGATAAGTTAGTAACTACCAACTCAGCATTTTTCAAACCCTTGATGGTGGCACTAATTTCTGGAATACCTCCAAGGATTCTGTTCTGATTTACAATACTGCCTGACAGAGGCAACTCTAATGGCTTCCATATAGCTTTTCCAACCATAATAGCCCTCGTTCTATAGCTCAGAGAATCAATGTGAAAATTCTGCCAACTTCTAAATATATCTATGCCTGATACATTCTGGAACTGGGGAAATAACCACAGGATGAGTTCAGGGACCCACAGGACCCACTGTGAGCTAGACTTCAGCCAACGCTCCATCAACCCCCTGGCCTCCATAAGTCCCTACTTTAACTAGAGGGCCATAGCATTTCTTGGGATCTCCTGGAATAAGCATCAATTCAAAACCAGCATCCAATAGATTAGGGGATGTCTGATTATTTTCCAGTTACCCTGGTAAAAGCCACAGGTCCCTCTGGGAAGAGACTAGAAAAGGCTAACAGTAAAACTCAGGTATGTTATTAAGATCCTTCCCTAGAGCAATCCTTCCTCAGGGGAAGCTGTTCATGCCCACATTGAGGGGGTTGTGGGTCTTTAAACTGGCTCAAGTCTGAAAATTGGTTCACAGCTGGAGATTCCCTTTTGGCACAATCCAATGGAGTCTTTTTTTTCCATCTGTTTGAGAATTTTTCTGCTTATACTGATCAAACTAAAAGGCAGTAACTTCTTAAAAATCTCATGCCTGGAAACACAATTGATTAACCAGTACCAAAGGTCCATCTGAGTCATGGTACCATAAAATTCACTTTGCCTGTGATGCCCATTACAGGTCAGGCCATAACTGACATTGCTTTGTGTATGCTGCCCATTACAATAACTATGAACTTCCACATAACCCCTGCTACCTCAGGGTCCAATTAAATCCTTTGCATTAAATTCCTCCAACCAAGCAGCGGCATCTCAACCTGAAGATCTACCACAAAGAGTTACAACAAAGCTATTCAAGTGTGCTGATGCCCCACTCACAATTTTGCATCTTACAGGGTTAGTGAAGAACTTGGAGTCTTTTCCACTTTTTCATTATGAGAATTAAAAATTTAATGTATCCACTCTAGCACTTCAATTTCCCCAAGTCTTGAAATCCCTTCATCAACACTAAGGCAAGGGATATCAGGTATCTCAAACTTCCTTTTAACAAATGCTGTGCAACCATTTAAACATTTTTTTACACTGTTTTAAACCTTGCACGCATCCATATTAAACCTAGAGTCTCCACTCAATGGGTTTATATCAACATACTTAGCCTGATCGAGTTTTATTTTCCTTTTACCATTATCCCACCTCAAAACCCATTCCCACTCATATTCCCTAGACTTCTGCTTGAATTAGCAAACTCATTAAGCTCTTTAGTAGTGTGGCACACCTCCTTATGGAATACACTTTCTACCTCCCTTCTATTTGCCTGCTTTGGCTTAAGTCTGCTTATAGCTCTAGAGGTAACTATTGGTGGGCCTTGAGGGACATCAGTATTGTCTTGCCTGGCATTTCCTTCAGGGAAAGTCACTACAGGTTTAGCAGACAATGAAGGATCAATTTCCTCAGTCAACAGTGGGAAATTCAGTACTTCAGGGTGTGGGTGTTCATCTTCTGCTCAGGGTGGAGCCAATTTTGTCACTGAGTTTACTGCTGTCCTTCACTACATTCTGATGTGCTAGATGCTGATTATTTTATCATGAAGCTCATTTTTAAAATTTTACTTATTTTTGTCTCATATATTACATCCTGACTGCAGTTCCCCTTACCTTCTCTCCTCCCATTTCTTCTCCTCTCCCCATCTACTCCCCCCACCCCTTTTTGCTTCATAAAAGGGCAGTCCTCCCAGGGATATTAACCAGTCATGGCAAATCAAGTTACAGCAAGATTAGGCACCTCCTCTCCTATTGAAGCTGAACAAGGCAATCCAATATGAGGAAAAGGGTCCCCAAAACAAGAAAGAGTGAGAGATAGCCCCTACTCCCACTGTTAGGAGTCCCTCAAGAACAGCAAGCTATAAAACTATAACATGTATGCAAAGGATCTAGGATAGAGCCATGCAGGCTCCTGATTGTCATTTCGGTCTCTGTGAGCCCCTATAGGCCCAGGTTAGCTGATTCTGTGAGTTTTCTTTTGCTGTCCTTGTTCCCTCTGGCTCTTACAATCCTTCTTCTCCCTCTTCCACAGGAGTCCCCCAGCTCTGCCTAATGTTTGGCTGTGGGTCTTTCCATCTGTTTCCATCAGTTGTTGGATGAAGCCTCTCTGATGACAGTTATGCTAAGCTCCTGTCTACAAGTAGAGCAGAATATTAGGAATCATTTTATGACTTCCTTCCTTCCTTCCTTCCCTCCCTCCTTCCTTTCTTCCTTCCTAGCTTCTGGTTCCTCGTCCTCCAGGCAGTATTGGGGGAGGGGCTCCTTCTGGTGGCACAGGTCTCAAGCTGGACCAGTCATTTGTTGGCCAATCTCCTAATTTCTGTACTACCTTAACACAGTCCCTATTGTAGGCGGGATAAATTGTAGGTCAAAGGTTTTGATGTTAGGTGAGTATTCCAGTCCCTCCACTGGAAGTCTTGTCTGGTTACAGAAGATGGCTCCATATCCCTGCTAGCTAAAAGTCTTAGCTAGAGTTTCCACAGAGCTAATTCTTATCCTTTGTCAACTTATCCAGAGATGCTAGGAGCAACTAACCAGAATAATATTATTCCTTAATTTTTCACAAATTGTAAAAGGTTTTATATACACTGACCAAATTCATTGCCTCTCATAATTGTTGCATCAGGGCAATCAAATGCATTTGTCTGTAGCCAGAGTGAGCTACTTTGTGGGTTCCTCTTTCTTCCTCCCTTCTCTACCCCCTTCTCCCACCCTTTCAACCCAACTCTAGAGAGGAAAGAAAAAAGGATAGAGGGGTTGATGTTATCATTAGTCCACTTCCTGCTGATTAGGGGTGTCAAGTTCCTTGGAGCAAGTTTGATCTTGACTGTCAGAACATCTAATTTCTTCTTGTTTCTTTATGCATGACTAACATAACAAACCATGACCAACAGTAACCAACAACAACCCAACCTGCCTCTTTGGGCCCTAGCATTTATATAACACCCTGAAAAGTCCTCAGAGTTCCAAATGATACACAATTGCAGAAACTACCAGAAAACTAACCCCCTGCGAGAGCACAAGGCAAATCATAGTCAGCTGCTGTGGACAATCTGAAGCAGCCCCATATCCCATAACTGGGACCAAAACAAAAACTACTATATTTCTGTGTTTTTAAAAGAAACCAACATGCTAAAATTGTCACTAAATTTGTCTTTTTAGGTGGTAAACTAGTTTCCAAGATGATTTTTAATACTTTGCGAGCTTCTCTGAGAGGATTCAACAACTAAAGAGGCTTCAGTAACTGTAAGTGTTGCCAAATTAGAAAGCCTATTCCAGATATTTTAAAAATTCATCCTTATACTTCTGTTGCTCTAGAACTACTTATGTTACCAAAATTATATTAATCAGGGTTTTCTGGAGGAGAGACATAGATACATAGATGATATATATATAGAGAGACCATGCATGTGCCTGCAGAGTTGAGAGGACAACTTGCTAGGATAGGTTGTCTTTTGTGCATCCTACAGATTTGACAGTTAGGTGCCTTTGCCTGCTGGGCTATCTCTTTATTCCCCACCAATGCTTCCTTGCCTGCAGGCAGTCCTGAGGCAGCCCAGGGTATCATATGTGATTCAATCAAGGGTCTCACAGAACTGCATGACTTAGTTGGCAAGATATCAAATTACAGCAGAGTATTGGGATTGGGACAGAAAGAGGTTGTGGGAGAACATGGCTTGACCTCGAGTGTCACTATATGCTTTTAATTTTTTTTTATTTTTCTATGGACAGGTGTTGTGGGTTGCAACACATCTGGTTACAGTACATCATTATATCTGAGGGATCTACCTATAATCTCTTCTAAATATGTAGTTCTTTACCCCTTAGTCAAGCACCAACACTCTTTCAATGGTATTCTCTAATAAAAGCAGACAGGAACTTGCATCTTAGGAGTGTCTTCTATCTTCATGTAAGAGATTGCTTCAAAATAAATTACCTCCTTTCCTCAATTAAATTTAATTATATATATACACACATATGCATAATACATACATACATAATACATATATACATGCATACATAATACATACATACATACATACACACACACACATACATAGCACCCCCCCACACACAATATCTTGGTCCTACATTCTTTTGGCTATTTCCTAATTTTGTGAAACAGGATAAAAACAATCATTGGTAGTTATAGACATGGCCCAAATAGTCTCATGATATTGAGACACAGTTTGGTAATATCATGACTGAAGCATACGTGCAAGTACAGCAGTGTTGTGTGACAAAATTTTTCCTGGGGAGACACAACACATATCTACTTACCCCAGCTAGATGTATACCACCAAAGTCCAATTTGGTGAACCAATGAGTTTTATTGGGGTAACACGAACAGAAATTACTCAAAAGCAGCTGAACCACTGAAACCCCCAGCATGGGTGACAACTAATAAAAGCTGGGAACCTGAAGCACACTGCACAGCCGACAGGCAGCTCAATGGGTTGGAGTGTCCTTTCCAATTGATTCACTTGGTCTAAATCTCTCCCAGGTAGCTCAGCTGGTTTCTGTTTGTCTCGAGCGATGTTTCCTTTGCAGCTTGTCTTGTCTGAGTCATCTTTGAAGCTTTTATTGCTTAATCTGTCAAGGAGAGGCCTAGTGAATCTGGCCAGTTTCAGGGACTTCCTGATGCTGTTTTGAGTTGTATACCTTCTTGCTTAAAGAACTTCTCTCAAGGATAGAATCTGAGAGGAAACTATTATATAACATGAGTGACTTTGCTGTGACTATATTGAGATTTGGTTGTACCTACAGTGTAAAACTGACATTATCAAGTCATGGTTTATTCCAGTAGGTCCCTAAAACACATCTCTGGTTCACAAAGAGTTAATGAGTTCCCAGCCTTTAGCCTGGCCAGCAGGTACTTGAGCTATAGATAACAGAAATCAGTGCTTATTAAAACACAGAGAGCTACAGAGTAAAGTACAGAGTTAAAGGGAAAGAAACCAGGGTTTGATAAAGCACAGAGAGTTACACAGTAAGAAACAAGCGCTTATTAAAACACAGAACAGTAAGAAGGAGTTAAGTTTCCAGAAGCCATCAGTTTCTGGCCCCCAGAACAGTTAAGAGAGAATTACAAGGTCATTGATCATCAATCTTTAGCCTTCATCCAATGCCGTGTCCTGCCCAGTACCATTCTACCATAAAGGCCCAGGTAGGCCTCTGGCATGTACACACACACACACATATATATATATCCACATATATTTATATCCACAAATATATACATATATATAAAATATATACATATATACACACACAGAGAGATATTTATATGGTGTAGATTCATTGCACAAGTGTATTTCATTCTGACATTTTAATACCTATTAACATACTTTGATAATATTTACCCCCTCCTATTATTCCATTCCCTCTGGTTTTCTATGTCTTCCTCAATAGTTCCACTTCTACTTTTTTTCGAGACAGGGTTTCTCTGTGTAGCCCTGGCTGTCCTGGAACTCACTATGTAGACCAGGTTGGCCTCGAACTCAGAAATCCACCTGCCTCTGCCTCCCAAGTGCTGGCATTAAAGGTGTGCATCACCATTGCCCGGCTTCTACTTCTACTTTTATGTCTTACTTTTTAAAACTTACTTTTTATGTTTTCTGCATGTGAGAGAAAACACACTGACTTTCTGAGTCTGGTTTATTGTGGTCAACATGATGGTCTATTTTCTTGAAAGTGGCCTATTTTCATTCTGCTTTATGGTTGAATATTATATTACTCTATGTAGAAGAAAATTGGAATTAGGTTTGCTTTGGCCCCCCAGTGTTCCTAACTCTAAGTGCTCTGGCAGTAAATCCAAAACTCCCTGCTGGCATCAGGTTCTTCTCAGGGAAGATGGCCTCAGCTACCCACCCACCTTAGAGGAACATGGTCAGGTAACAACAAATCTGTGTCAATAGGTATGAGAGGATGTTGGTCACCACGAGTGGTGAAGACCTGCTTCCACTCATTTCCTTGGCTCTAATAAATAAGAAAAATGAGACAGAGAGCCAGAAATGCATTGATGAGCTCCATGGAGCATCAATGGAACAGGAATATGAAATCTAAGTTGGAATCCTGGTCTACCTGGATAGAAGTCTGAATAGGCATAGTAGTACTGTGGCATTGGCAGTCCCACGCTCTTGGGTGACTGAGGCCTATGGGCTGGACAGGAAGGCCCACATAGGCTTATGTATCTAAGGACCTGTGGCTAAGAGCCCAATCAATGTTCCAGGCTTTAGAGTTAGAAACGTTTGGACCTCAGGCTGGAGGTGCATTGCTCTGTTTTCATTACCAGCAGCCCTAGCACTTAGCAGCAACTTTAATCCATGGTTTTCAGTGGCAGTAAGCAGCAGCAGCAGCAGCAACAGTAGATGGTGTTTGGTAGGGTTACAGGCTACAGGGGGATGTTATCTCAGGACAACTAGTGCCTCAGTTTTTGGGTCTTGGGTATCTAAGACCATTAGTGATTTTCTGGAACTCACCCAGAGACTAGGGCCTGTGGGGTTTGTTTGGTTTTAGGGTGTGTGTGTATGTGAGAGAGAGGGGGCAGGGGGAGGGACAGAGAGCCAAAGACAGAGTCCTCATAGCGTCTCATCTTTTGTCAGCTTTGGCTCTTCAGCCTCTCTCACCTTCTCTACTTTCACTGTCCCCTGTTGCCTCTACTGCGTCTACTCCGCTTTATCTCTGCCCCAGATCTTCTCTGGGACTCTTCAGGCGGTCGTGGTTACAACTCCTATTGCCTCCATCACTGCTACGTCTGTGCTGCCAATTCAGACATCTCTTTGTGTTACTGTAACAGTGAGAGTCAGCACAAGAGGCTGTCCCCGGCTTACCTGGAAATGACCTGAACAGCCTGATTATAGAACCAGGAAATGAAAAAGTGTGGCAAGTTCACTCATAGACTTTCCGATGTGCCGCCAGGGGAGGTGATCCCTGGCCTGGATTTCACTGAGGCTTACGAGGGTCATAAGCCACAGTCCTGGGTGGAATAGGATCTTGTAGAGCTGGAGTTGTGCTTCTGCAGAGAACAGCTATGGCTGCAGCACGGCTTCTTCATAACATCTGATGAGTGCTCAAAGCATACACCTGGCTAGATGCTGGGCTGATAGTCTCCTCTTCCAGGCAAGTGGAATCCAGTAAAGGGTCTACCAGCTTGTCAAGGATTCACATGAGCCTGGCCCTCCAACACCTTAGCTTATTTAATGAGAAATGAACATTAAAGCTGGTGCTTAAAATAAAGGTCTATCATTAACATTCGCAGTGCTCTAACAGTATTTTATATTACTTAACAGGACCTGACTTTTAATAAATATTGTTGAGGATAGTTGGGTCATTTTATCTATCTCTCCAGTTCTGGAATTAAATGTGTGGAAAAAATACCATTCATATACTAACCAAAATTCAGGCATTGTGGTCACAGTGACATAAGATTAATTTAACCATTTACTCTCAAACTTTATAGATTTATTAATTAATTTATTTAGTTATTATGTACAGTGTTCTGTCTACATGCCAGAAGAGGGCACCAAGATCACATTACAGATGGTTGTGAGCTGCCATGTGGTTGCTGGGAATTGAACTCAGGACCTCTGGAAGCGTAGTGAGTGCGTTCAACCTTTGAGTCATCTCTCCAGCCCTACACCCAAACTTAAGTACATGAGAGAACAGACAAGTGTACAATTGGCACCGTACCTTTTACCTTACCTCAATCAGAAACCAAATAATGAAGCTATAAAAGACTCGTGAAATAAGCAAGAAATCAAGCAACCGAATTATTTTGATCTAAAAATAAATTATAGCCTTTAGCCAAATGATTAAGAAAAAAGTTATGCATCACAAATTGCTACTATCAGAAGGAAAGAGGAAATATCACTACTGAACCTATGAATCTGAAAGAAAAAAACCCAGTGATAAGCTATATGACACAGTAAGCCCATTTCTTAAGACACCAACTGCCAAAATTTATATAGGAAGAAATATAAAATCTTTGTCTGCATCCATTAAGTAAGATGAATCAACAGTCCATAACCAAGGTGCCAATCATATTCTACCAGATGTTCCAAGAAGGAATTACACATATTCTCTAAAATTCTTCCAGAGGAAGAACAGAGCATATACTTTCCAACTCATTCTATGACACTCACTGGGATTCTAAAACTAGGTAGAGATATTATAAGAAGTACACAATAGCTCTCGAGAATACAGAGGGGAAACTTCCTAACAAATTATCACCAGTTTGAATCCAACAAAATCTCATCAAATTGGATCAAACAATGGAGAAATGGAATTATACCTCTATGAAGGCAAGATCTTGACAACGAGCCTGATGACAAGTGGTTGATGCCCAGGACCCACGTGGTGAAATGAGAGAAACTGACTTTTTTTTCTGGTATGCTCAGACATACACATCCATGCATGCATGCAGAATAATAAAAAATAAACACAGAACAAGAAGTAAAACCCAACAAAACTATTTGGAATACTGAGATGGAGCCACTCACATAGCAAAGGTCAAGAGTGGACCTCACCCCAGGAAAAATGGCCATCAATTGTTCTCCACCATCGTGGAGGCTGGAGATTAGCCTTGGCTGGTCTGTTATTCTACAAGATTTATGTCAAATTCACATAGAGCAAATAAATATGTTTGTTGCTCTTTGATAAGACAGCAAAGTCACAAAGAGCAGGAATCCTCTTTACTTAGCATAATTGTTAAGAGTTCAGCACAATATGTTGTGTACTGTGTCTCCATAACTGTCTGTTACTATTAGATGGTGTGCATAATGTGTTCTGCAAGCTGTGTTGCTGATGTCATGTTGTGTGTGTGGTTGTGTTGTGTATTGCCTATCATTTGTGGTATGCATATGTACTGTGTTGTGTGCTGTATATACTGGGTTGAATATTCTATATGTATATTGTTATTCAGATGAATGTGTAAGGTATACAGTGTCTTTACTATATACTGTACCATTATATTTATGAGGTGTGCTTTGTGTGGTGTTGACTATGTGCTGTTGCAGCTAGGCTATGTACTATATTTATGATTTGTTGTGCATATGCTATGTTGTAGTTATAGTGTTTTATATAGGTTGTGCTATGTAGATGCTGTTATACTTTGTGTTGTATTGTTTCTGGTTTGTACTGGATAATGTGTCATGCATATTTTATATATTGTTCATGGACACGTTGCATAATGTGTGTGCCATACTGCTGTGAGTCCTGAAAAGAATGAGTTATGTGTCTTGTGCATATGTGTGTGGTTCTCGTGGGAAACTAGGAACTGAGGTCGCATGCTGTCTGACAACACCAGTGCCTTCAACATGTTCTGTGGGACACTTGTAAGGAACATGTGCCTTGAGACTGTGGTGGTGTGACCTGGCCCAAGCAGTAAAATCTTCATGTGAATTTCCTTAAAGAAAAAGAAATCCCTTTTTTTGATGTTTTCTTTCCCCTATTCACCATGTTACTTAGATATGTGTGTTGGGAACTGCCTGTAGTTTCCCCTGTGATAAATGTGATTCTGATGTTAACCACAGGGATCTTCTGGGGAAAGAAATTAGTCTTGGAAGATGGTTAGTTCTCTTAAGACCAAGAGTCCTTCCTACAGGTCTGGGTGCCTCAACGTGGAATGATAATGCTGAGATCACTCTGCAATAGTCTTCCATTTTGCCTCAGCACAACCTTTTTGATAAGCATCATGGCTATTTCCTACCTTGGCACTGGGCACTTGAAGTATAGAGAAACTATGGTGGTCCCAAGGTATACAGAAGCATATATGAGATTTGAACATGGGAGGTCTGACCCCAGAGCTTCCCATATCCTGAGATACAACATAGACATCTTTCAGAGACCAATCGAATAAATATTTATACAAATAAATATCTGTAAAGAGAAGCATGCTATACACATTAATTTAGTATTTTTGTAGAACATATTATCAACAAATTCTGTGGTTTAAGAAGTATGACAATAGGGAGCTGATGAGATGGCTCAGGGGATGGGGACACTTACCACGTAAGCCCGGTGACCTGAGTTCAATCCTCAGAAAAATCGTTGAAAGTCAAGGGAGAGAACAGACTCTATAAAGATGCCCTCCAATTTCTACATGTGCACTGTGGCATGTACATAAACATGAACACACACATGCACACAAAAATAAATGACACTGGGGTAGTGGTACATGCATATAATCCCAGCAGTCTTAAGGGTGAGGGAGGAGGACTAAGAACCCACAGATACTCTGAGCTATGTAGTAAGCATGTCTAAGTCCCTTGTATTACTTCCCAAGTCTGACAATGCCTTGACTTCCCAATCATTTTGTACAGTTGTCGAGAATTCCTGTCTGGCAGTCTTCTTTCTTTAGTTTGCTACCCCTATTTGTCCCCATTAGAATAACCCAGTTGTTCTGAGTGGCATAAGAGGAGTTTCTTGTCATCTCTGACTTTCAATAGTTTGATCATAATGTACCTAAGTGTGACTCTTTTAAGGTTTATTCCACTTACAGTTCCTTCAGCTTAATATATAAATTTTTCTATCATATTTGGTTTGGCCAAATTTCCTTCTTTTGAGACAAGTTCTTAAGTAGTTCAGACTGGTCTGAATTAAGTATGTAAGTTTAGCCTTGAACTCCCAATCTTTCCATCTCTATTCCCCAAGTGCTGGAATTATAGATGTGTGCTACTTCATACAATTTCATCTTGTTTTTTTCTTTCAAAAATGTTTAAATACCTTTACTTATTAAAATAAATAAATTTATTTACTTATTGTGTGCACATGCACTTGTCAGCATACAGGTGGAGTTCAGAGAACTTGCAGGAGTCAGTTCTTATAATATGGATTCTGGGTATGGAACAAAGGTTATCAGGCTTGGTGGCCAGTGCCTTTATCTGCTGAGACATCTCATTAGCCTATAGTGTTTCTAAAAAATATTTTTTTTAGGTGTTCCTCTCCATCCTTTATGGATCTCTCACTATGTGTCCATACATTTCTCCTTATTCTGTATTACCTTTGTACCTTGGATAAGGAAGATGGTCCTTACTGACCCATCTTCACATGCTGATTCTTTCTCTGTCTGCTCTAATCTGCTGAACTCTTGTATTCAAGAATTTCTACTTGTATTCTTTCTCTGATGACTCTCTTTTCTTGCAGAGACACTACTCTCCTATGACCCCATTCTTTAGACATGTAGTTCCTCCCACATGTAGTAGCAGATTTAAGGTCATCTGGACTTCTTTAGAGACAGGTGTTATTGACTGTTTTTGCCCCCACCATTAGCATATGGCTCACATTTTATTATTTTTTTTTGTGTGTGTGCCTCATGATTAGAGGGTTAAAAATGTAAGAATGAAAATTCTGTAAATAAGCTCTTTCTTTCTCTCCATAGGCTTCGTGCTACTTTCTTGGACTTAACTAAGAGGAACAGTATTTGAAGGTCCTGCCCAGTCAGTTTATGTAATTAGTTAGCAAGTAAACCAAGCTTTCTTTAAGTGGTTTGGATCAATTTTAATCCACAACCCGTCACACTCAGAAACAGCACCAGGCCTTTTGTAGACCTTTTGCAGATGCATATGCCATTCTCATGCATCTTTCTATGTCCCCCAAACATTCTACAAGTCTCCTTTTCTGGATTTTCCTTTGTTGTTATGTCAACATCTGTCTCCAGAGGTACCACAGGCTCAGGCAGCAGCAATGATAATGTTTGACAAACACAATAGACATAGATTTCCCAGGATCCAGACAGGTCATATAGCAGTTTTCTGGGAATAAGACAATTCTAAACCTATTCTTTCTCCTTTGGAGGTTGTAGGTTTTCACTGCTGTTGTGATCCAAAGGCTGCTGTATGACTTTTTTTTTAATGTTTATGTTTTTAATTGCTATTACTATTAGAATGTAAGAGGTGGAGATTTATAGTCTCATAGGTAACTCATTAAACATCTATTAAACCTGAGTTTTGGGAGTTATTCTGTTGAGGTTTTCAAGTAGATAACCACTTCTGAAGATATTTTGCCCTCTCAGTATATAGAGACAATATATTTCTTTTTATCCTGAATTTTTCAAAGAGTTCTACAATAGCATCAAATAATTTAAGACTTCCTGGATTATTTTGTATTTTCATGACCCAGCTGTTTTTGAGGTAATTATGCCACTAGCTTTTTATCTTTATTATATTATTACATGTTTCATTACATTTATCTTTAGCCTTTAATAAAACTGTCAAGAGGTAACTAGAATTCTTTGAAGAACTCATTAAATGAGAGTCTTAAAACAGTTTGTAAATGTTTATAGAGCATTCATTCTACAGATATGTGGGTTATCATTTTCATGCTAAGAACAGCCATCAAAAATTAATACTCATACAGTCTCTGCTCTTAGTAGATTATAGTCTAGGCAAAAAGATTATAAGGAATACTCAACTGAAACCCTGTTAAGTAAGATGAACAGAAGTAACATGATGCCAAGGGTCTGAATCTTGGAGGCTGCTTAAGGTTAGACTGCTGGTAAAGGACACTGAAAAAACCAACTTTACATCATATGAAAGGAAATGGAAAGGAAATGAGCAGGCTCATATCCTGTGAAAAGCATCATGGAGATGCTGAGTTGGGAAGAACCATGGTAATTAAACTTGAGTACAAGTAGACCCTGGAGGAAATGCAGTTAGCAAAGTCTCAAGGAATGGGAGAGATGAGAGACCCTTAATCTTCATTGCAAAAGCAATGGAAAATAGTAGTTGAGATTTGTCTTTAAAACAAAGAAGGGACCAACAAAGGACTGGGAGTTGACAGTAGAAGAGACGAGATGGGTGTGAGGCAGTAGCAGAAGTAGGTATGTCTTCAGGTTAGGATTAAAGACTTAGTATGTATGCATATGGGGGAGGGAGCCAGGGAAGGATGTTGTTTAATCCTCAGCTCAGGTACCTAGACAGACAGAGACAAACACAGGAGGGAACTGTATTAGAATGCGTAGAAGAAAGATGCTATAGAGGGAACTGGATAGTCTATTCATGATACTAATTTGGAAAACACAGATAGTCAGTGGTATTCAAACTACAAAATAAAAATGGAAAAAAAAACCCCAAAGAAACATGTATACTTTAATATTTAGAGTGTAGGTAAGAGAGAAAAAGAGAAAGAGGTTTTTTTTTTTTTGTTTTGTTTTGGAGCATCAACAGTGAAGAGTAATGCAGTAAAGGTTCGGGTATAGCTCAATGCATGGTGTCCTAAGATTTTTTTTTTAATGATGTAAACAATACCTTTGTTTTACAGAAACTAGACTGGGAGCATACAATTGTAATCTCAACTTTTAGGATGCTAAGGCAGGAGGACTGTTAGTTGAAAGCCAGTCTTGGCTACCCTTATCAACAAACAAAGTCAAGCAAAGGTGGCATTTCAGCAAGCATACAAAGAAACTAATAGGGTTAAATGTGAAGACGCTAAAGAAAGACGGCAAAGTATGTCCTCAAGCCTACCTGAGACATTGGACACCCAAGCATTTGCCCCTTGTTCAAACCTTCCATCTCGGCCTCTTGTTTGGGGACTATTCAGTGTTCCAGTCTTATTTAGTCTACTTTTCCTACTCAGCAACTGCCCTTCAAAGAGCTGCTTGCAAAACTCAGATTCTGTGAGCTATGAGAAGGAGAGTCAAACCAGGATGGGAACAAGAGGAATATCAAACCACATGAACAGTGGAAGAACGCACAAAGAGCAAATATACCTGACACAGCACGTGGGTTTCCCAAATTAGCTGTTCCCACACTAACCTTGTTCAAGAGACAAACAAAAAACATATTACGAGTACACTAACATAAAAGTTTTATTGAATAAATACATGTGCTGTTGTATAAAATTAAGCAAAAAGGACATTCTATGATTAAAACAAACAAACAAACAACAAAAAACAAAAGCCACCTTCTATTGCCCTGTACAGTGGGTAATCCAGATGGGACCAGTCGCTGCAGCAGTCTGGACTCTGCATCTGCCTGAGGTTTTTAAACAAACCCTAAACACCTCTGCATAGGGACTACCTGTACAGGAAACACAGAGTGCAAAGTACAAACGGTGGTACATATGGTTGCAAGGCTGCTTCTGTTTTCATCTGAAACTTGAAAACACCTTTGTATTTTAAGGCACAGGATAAGCCACCACATGAATAAGCTAGCAGAGCTGTACTTCAAATCACTAATTTCCCTCATTGGTTTGGCTCAAAGTAGAAAACTTAACATTCTTTTTTCCTAGATAAGTCATAAAAACTAAAAGTTAATATTTTGAGAACTAAAAGCATCTTATATCTTCAGGACACTGGAGTGTGCCTTGATGGCAAGTCAGCCCTCCTCATGCTGCACGCAGAGCTACAACTAGGTGGGCTAATATTACTGGACCTTCTCTCTCCACAAACTGGAGATGCTACGTAAAGACTCAGATGATGCATGTGGGGCACTGTATCTGAACTCATTGGCACCAGCTTTTGTGACTAAAGCAGGGATCATACTGACTTATTAGGGGATGGTACCCTTAACTGTACTCAATTTGCCTAATTAGTTATGAAAAACATTCCATTAAATAAAATATACACTGAACAGTTTAAGTCTATGGGTGCAAAACTAAGATAGACAGATTGTTGGTGAAGAAACCATTGACATGATACAATTTCAGCAAAAAAAAAAAATCTCCTTTATAGACAGAAATCCTTCAATGAACCTAATTAAAAAGACACTTAAGGAAAAAAAAATATAATACCATGGTCAAGCAACAAGTTTTAATAAGATATTACCTGCCTTTCTCCTGCAACTAAAATGCCACCCTTAAATATTTTATGTGCATATATGTTTATGTGTATACATAAACTTTCTCCCAATCCTGCTCACTAATGAAAAAAAATTTATGAACAGGATTCAGAGGAAGGTGTCAGATGGCAGGAGAGAGATTACTCTGACCCCTATGACAACCTGGGATGTGCTGTGAAGAGCCACAGACTCCATTACAAACTGAGGCACACTTTCACCTGCTAGACAGGAGAGTGTAAAAGGAACACTCGATATTCATCACAGGCACTTTGGTATGTTTGGTCACATAAGCTTCCCATAGGTTGTTTAATTCCAGGAAGCATGTGAATGGAACTACTCCAATTTTGATTACAAAGCTGTATTTTCCTGCTATAAGTGTACATAGTTTTAAATGATCTCATAGTTGAGAAGCCCTTTTCATCCTGGAGGTTAAAATGCATACTGAAAAGAATCTTCCTACATTTGTGCATCTTTTGTTTACAGACATGCATAGCTTATAATACTGTGACATGGCCTCACCTCACAAGAGGTTGGAGGACTCTTACATATGAAAAACATGCTTTTCTCAATCTAAAAATAAAAGGATTCCAAAATAAAATTTGTATTACCATCTGGCATGGCACAAGATGAGGATATCCAGAAAATGTCAACCCTGACAGCAACTTTCTGGCACTGCCCAGGATCTTTGTCACCTACCAGGGGAAGCACAGGAAGCTCCACCCGGAGGTGTGTATCCTGTGTGTGGACCTAGGGCCAGGTTCTCCCATCAGGAGCAAGTGCAGTGTTAGTCTTTAGCATAGCACCCTTTGTTACTACGCATCCATCCCATTTCACCTCTTTACCGTAACAACAGACCTGTCTTCCTAGGGTTAGAAACATGGACCAAACAAATTAGCCTTGCATCACTCTTGATAACACCTTATATCCTAATATTGAAGATTAGTTCCTATGCTTTGGGCAAAATATAATGTATGTTTCTTTTTCCCAAGACAGAGTTTTGCTGTGTAGCCCAGGCTGGCCTTTAACACTTGGGTCTTCCTGGTGTGGCCTCCTATAATCTGGGATTACAGATGTGAGGTGCAATGCCTAGCATGTGTGTATATCTGTACTATTCATAAATCTGTTATAACAAACAATTACACAAATAAACAGCACATTTCTTTCTTACATAATAAATTTCAGATGAGTATACTGTGATTCTCAAGAGCTTTGACAATGCTCTTGGTATTGTTCATTACTTAGTTATACAACTTTTTAAATAAGCCATTCACTGACTTCTCACTGTATTTTCCTATTTATAATAATGTTAATAATTTGAAATTTCTTTTATCATTCATACTAGATATAAAAATTCTAATATTTAATAATCTTTCCATTTTTCCCTTAAAAAAGCCATACCACACAACAGATCTATGAGAACATTTTGCTGAAAAGATGAAAATGATTATTTATCACAGAATGTAATAAGTCTTAGAAGAAAATATGTATTTCCTTAATACATTTTCTTCTTTATCCAAACCAGCATGTAGATATTATAAAAAAAATCTATTTACATGGTGTAGTGCACCTCTGGGATACAGGACAAGGCAGAAACAGGTCCAGGTATCTGCTTTCCAGCAGTCAGCTGACAGAGCTCCACACAGCACAGGAACACATCACAATACCACTGCACACTACAGTGCCTGGCAAAGCGCTGGAGGAAACTCAACAAGGAGATTCAACAATAATATTGGCCAAATTTTCCTACGATGCCAAGTTTTATAAAATTGTTAAGGTATGTATAACTAAATACTTAAAATTATAAAAATAGCATTGGTACATCTGCGAGAAGGTGTGTTCCATGTTGAGGTGGCACGTGATACACTGAGAAATAGGCCTACGTCCAGCGTAGCTACGTTATCACCTGTGGTCTTGTCCCATCTTCCGTGAGGTCATACCTGAGAAAGCACAAAAAAGCACAATAGGCTTGGGTCAGGCTTTGGGATGGCAGACACAGCTAGGTTTCTCTGGGAACTGCCTGCAACTTGGGACAGGGGCACTCACCACTGGGTCCAGCCCTTGGCGAGTTCTTCAGATGCCAGAGCTACCAGCACCTGCGGATTAAAAGAAGGTACTGTGAAAATTACTGAGAAATTCCTTTTAGATCATTCACCATTCCTTCCCACCTCTCTAAGTTCTTAACAATATGAAAATCTCATGTTTTGAGGTTTGCATTTTTAAAAATCCTTTTAACTTTTACATAGCTGAGTATATTCAAGAGATTCTTCTTGTATCTAATAGTATTACAATTATCATGAAACACATACAGAGGCAGTTTATGGAGATACTAGCAAGTATGTCATTAACGGCAGTGTGTGGTTTGGATATGAAGTGACTATAAAAGGCTCATGTTTTAAAAGCTTGGTTGCCAACTAACTGATGGGCTTCTCGAGGTGACTAGAACCCGAGACCTAATCAATGAGTTAATCGTCAGGTAAACTCATTCTATGATGGTGACGGGAAATTGTGGGTGGGTAGAAGTCACTAGGGATGTGCTCTGGACAGCTGTACTTTCTCTTCGGTGTCTTTGCATATCTCTTCTCTCTGGCCATCGTGTGGTGGACAGCTCGGTTCTGGTTCTACCTCATGCTCCCCACCGTGACCTTCTGCCTTACAACTGGCCCAGAAATAACAGAGCCAAACTTCTGAAATCAAGAGGCAAAATTAAACCTTCTCTCCTTTACATTGCCTCTCTTAGGTATTTGTCGTGGCCTGACTGATAACAGATTTTTCACTTTGCTGTTGACAAAGTGGCACCTACAATGCAAAAAGTCCCTTTCCCTTGCTAAACCTCTTTACACTGTAAAATAATAAATAAACCTACATCAAAATTAAATGAGAGATGGAAAAAACAAAAGAAAATTTGGAGGAAGAAGGTCAATGGCACGCTAGAGGGAGTACATAATGAGCTGCAGGGTGGGGCAGCAGACTGTTTGAGGGTATTTTCCTTCACGTTTTGTCCAGTGTAATATTGAACAGTTTTTAAAATTTCAAAAAAAAGAATCAACGTTTCTTCACCTCTAAGTTCCTGATGTTAGTATGAGTAATAAGCCAATAGAAAGAATGCAGGAAAACAGCTATGTACTGATGTCTTACCACAATGTGATAAACACACATTAGAGTGAGCCTCCCTTCCCACTATGTAACCTATGATCTAAATTGCACTTAATTCTACAATGTGTAGGATACAAGGACTTAAAAAAAAAATCACTTTGCCAAGAAGCCCTTTATCTTTGGACAAGAAGCCACCGCTGTTCTTCACTGCCACATCCAGTGTTCTCCTTTGCACCTCAGGCAGCGAAACACTGAAGTCGAAGCTGAAATGGAAACAGCACCTCATGTCAGCTCCTGATGATCCTGCTGCATTTTCTCCTAACTAAACACACTGTGTCTGAGATCATTCTAAACTCTGCTTTTGTCTCGTTGCCGTTTCAGCGATTACCTAGCTAACCTTAGTTTACATAAAATCACTGCATGAAATCAGTGAGGGGAAAGTGCCTCTAAGGAAGAAACAGAACTGGGCCAACAGACACTGGTGCTATTCAACTGTATTACTTTTCTCAAAACTAGCAGATACTACACTGACAGAGAACTATGAGATAGGGCAGTCTGCACAGACTGGCGATCCAAGGATCTCTGGGTGACCACAAGCAACTCGGCCATCAGACTGACCATGACCACACAAAGACAGCTCCTATTAAGGTGACCATCATGATTTGCAAAAAATTTTATCTCCACTAATTTTTGAAATTGTTTTAGAAAAAAAGTTTTTGCAAAAATGTGTATTTTATATTACTAGCTTATACTACAAAATAAAAAAAATTAAATGTATCTTTAAATTGTTTAATTTAGAGTTCAGTCTTAGTATATGTCTCCCACTAAATCAAAACTCTTCAAAGTCATCAATAAGATTCAACTTTTAGCTGGGGGCAGTGGCAGTACAGCCTTTCAGCCCAGTACTCAGGAGGCAGATACAGATTTCTGAGTTCAAGGCCAACCTTTAGTCATCGGTCTCCCTGTGCAGCATCATAACTTGGACATATGATGTTTAACACCTCTGCTTGAAGTTCACAAGCTCCTTGGCTTATGTAACAAGCAACACATGCTGGGGTATGCTAGAGAATCCTGTTTCTCCACAGGTCTTATCAGGCCTGCCCTAACCTAACATTTCACCCAGGTAGCCTCTTGACTAAATCAAGTATTCACTATACCTCTGATCAAACACAGGGTTTAGTGTCTTCTTTGATACATGTGTTTTCCTTCTTCCAGAGCGTCTCTTGTCTGGTAATAAATACATGCGGACATATGGATCAGAGCCATCTTCCGAGAAGGCAATGAGGTTTCTTATAATACAAAACCAGAGAAGACTAGATATTAGAATTTAAAAAATAAAAATTTCCATATTAAAATTAAAATTATTTTATCAAGTTTTGACTTCATATTACCTGAACCACAAGAAGCAACATACATCAAGTTTCCCAAAGTAAGTTTTTGAATTGCTGGTTGCTGGCATCACTTTTAAACTTCCCTTTTAACAGCTTTGCCAGAGTAACTGTTGTCTTTATTACCTAAGCCCCGAGTGTAGATGGACATTCACAGCCCTTGTTCTATGTTTCTCAAGACTGTCCTTCTGTCAGTAAGACCCTGAGTGGCCACATTGGCTACTTCTGAAGCACCTCCAATCATAGCTTCTGCACAGGGTCAACCTCCTCCATGAACCTGTCCCCTGCTCTTTCCCTACGATAACTAGTAATAAGCCAAACACATGAGTTACCCCAGCCACACGCAGGCTGTCTTCAGAGCCGCAGGAGCAGCCTCTGCAGTGCTCACCCTCACTAGACACTATCTCGGCAGCCAGAATACACAGGGTCCCCATAACCCCTCGCTGAACTGAACTCTACATTTTTCAGGACCTTGTGTATCAATGCTGCCAGTTCTATTATTTACTCATGTTTTCAAAAGATTTTTATAAGCTCAAAATATCTACACTACCACTGATTCAGTGGCGGGGGAGGGGTCACGTGAGACAGAAATAACCTGACAACCCTGGTGGCAGTTGGTCTCACCTGCAGGAGTGCACAACCACGATGAGCTTATTCCTTTGGGAGCTGTGCCGGATAGTCAGCTGGATCTGTCCCAGAGGAGACTGTCCCAGGGTCGTCCCACTGTGGAAACATAATGTCACCAGCTCTGCCCCAACTTCAAAAAAGGTGTGCTGTATTGGTTCATGTGTACAGTAAGATAATGTCCACTCATTTAGACAAAATGGGGTCTAACTGCCCATGAATTTACATGATTCAAAACTTCTGAATATATACCAAGTTAAAATTATTCCACTTGAGCATTTGGTATTCCTTAGTTATTGACAACTACAGCTTTCCAAAGGAACATTCAAGGTACAAATGAGAGACAGAGCTCTCCCGGAGACAAACGTTAATCCTGTAGTTGAAGCTCCCTCTGCCTGCTGCTGGCAAGTGCTTTTCACTGAACTACATCCCCAACCTTGACCTGATCCATGTGAGAAAGCAAGAAAACAAAAGGTGAGCATATGTCAGTGAAGGCTTAGAGACACAGGCATGGCCAATGCTATATCCTCAAGTACTTTTGTAACCACTGCTACTTTTATTTCCTTCTAAGTGGGTGTCATAAGAGGTTACCATATATCAGATGCATATGGTAACTATTTTCCTCCTTATCTGAAGAAACATAAATACCTCCTATAAACCATGACAAAAATCCATAGAAAATCAGTAGGGTCTTGGTGGTGGTGAGGTTCGTATTCTGCAATCAAGAGAAGACAAGCCTCTGTCTAACCTGTGCAGGTGACACAATGTTCATCACAGTGACAGACTACCCCTGCAGGAGTCTGTCCCTGGCATGAACTGAGTGTATGTTATCTACACAGCTCAATTCTCTTGCCTTTTCCACCTGTGAAGCCTCTTACTCCACTACAGTTCTAACACATTCAAGGTCCTATAAAACATCAAAATGTTATTTTGAAAGTCAAAGACTCAAAATAATAGCACAACTCAAACTTCTTGCAGAGAAGTTGAGCTCCTATCTCCCTCCCTGTGGTGTGTGAGATGGAAACTCTGAGATGATAAACAATGGGGGCATTAGTTACTTTTCAAGTTGGCGTAGCCTTTGTCTCAGCTCCTGAGTGGCAATGGGCAGTGATATGTCTGAGGCAATGCTTGGGGTGGGTTCCTTGGCTGCAATGTGGCTTGGAGAGGCCAAAAGGCTGGAGGTGCTCCTGCCTAGGTCACGCTGCCCAAGAGGGTTGGCCTCAGGGGCCTGGGGCTTCTCCTCCATGACAGGTTTATCATCGACTCCCATGACTGGTGTTGACGGAGCAGTGTTGGTACCACCAGTGCCTGGAGATGCAGACATCTGAGATTTGATAGGCATTTTCCTCCCTTCTTTGGAGACAGAGGGCCGTTTCACTTGAGCTGAATGCTGGTAGTCTGGAGGCCTTTCTTGCTTTTCAAGTTGGAGGACCTAGAGAGAAGCCATGGACAGTAGTGATTGGCTTGGTGACGGCTTTAGATGTATTCATCTGTAAGTGTTTAACATTCAGCTAAATTTTTACAACTCTAATCTGTTCACCTATGCAGTTATTGAAACAGGATATTACATAGAATTAAAGAAGCAATTTTGCCAGGCATTATGGCACATGCCTTTAATCCCAGCACTTGGGAGGCAGGCAGATGTCTGTGAGTTTGAAACCAGCATATTCTACATAGAGAATTCAAGGACAACCAGAGCCATATAGAGAGAACCTATCTCTAAAATATAAAACCAATAATTTAAAAGGGAAAAATTTAAGCAATTAAAACTACTTCTGTAATACAAACACTTTTCCATGCCTTCTTCAAGTCTCTTTCACTTGACAAGGCACCTTACTGGTCAAGCAGTAAGCCATGTGCCCTTGGCCAAAGATGAAATCTCTCATTCTTTCAGGTGGTTTGTACCAGAAACTCCCAAAGGAAGAATACCAAGATACCCTGCTATCCAGAAAGACATCCCCAAACAATCAAGTGTAATACAGTAATCAAAAGACAGCCACATCGTCCTGCAGACTGCGAAGGGCAAACCACGAAGGCCAGGCCTGTCCTCAGCAGAAGACTCTGCAGTTACTGATTTTCTCTGGTTTTATTAACCACAGCCAAAGCAAACACCTTAACTTTATAGACTCCACATACTTTATGCGGTAACCAGAAGGGATCTGGAACTGGCAGCGGGTGACGTCATCATTATTTTGTCACTATAAGGTTGTGTCATGTCTTGACCATGTGCAAGAACATTTTCATAGCACTGTGTCAGACTAAGTCTGTTTTAATTAAAAACCAAAATGTTCATTCTTAGGGCTGGAGTATAGTTCAGTGGTGGAACACTGGCCCAGCATGGGAACACTGGCTATAGGTTCAAACCCCAGTACTAAAATAAAAAGTTGGCTCTTTATTGTGATTTATATATAATTTTTTTGTTTTATAGGGGTATGTGTGCCACAGCATGTTTGCCATGGTTAGAGAACAATCCTGTGGATTCAGTTCTTTTTTCACAAGAGAATTAAAGGGCGGGGGGGAAGCTGGGGGTTCAGTGATTAAATTCAGGTTCTCAGGCTTGGACTTTATCTGATGAGCAATCTCCTGGTCCAATTTGAATACTTTTTTTTTCTGGTGTTAACCTTCTCCTCCTCCTCTTCCTCCTCCTCCTTTTTAAAATTACTTTTATTTTTTTTACAGTCCAGTCATTACCACCTCCCCATCCTGGTCCACCCTCCAACAGTTCCTCATCCCATTCCTCCTGTCTCTAAGAGGATGTCCCCACCCCCTCCGTCTCCCCCACCCTACCTCACCAGGCCTCCCCACTCCCTGGGGTCTCAAATCTCTTGGAAGGTTAGGTACATCTTCTCTTACTGAGGCTAGATCAGGCAGCCCTCTGCTGTGTATGTGTCAGGGGCCTCAGAACAGCTCATGTATGCTGCCTGGTTGGTGGCTCAGTGTCTGAGAGATTTCAGGAGTCTGGGTTAATTGAGATTGCTGGTGAATACTTTTAATTAATGGCATTTCCTGTATGTTTAAGCATTTCCTATGACTAAGTGCTCAGGTATTTCTACTCTGAACAAATGACATTTTTGTTCTTGTGACTTCTACCTCTTACAAGTGCTTATCAAACTGCCTTCTGAACAACCTTTGAAGATCCAACTTTGAGGAGCAAACTCTATTGGCACATACTTATTTTGTGGGCCATCTGAGGGGTCAATGAATCTAGAAATAAAGCGTTTGTTCAGAACGGAGTCTAAACTGTCCTCCTACAACTGTGCTACAGTTTCTGTTCCCCTTCAGCAGTCAACCTGTTACCACATCACCTGATGCATGCCTGGAGAACCACCCTGCACAGGCTGGAACGAAGGCATAACTGTTTTCCCTCACACTACCGAGCCCTACTAAGAACTATGAAGTACCCGTAGGGCAATCTTCATTTTCAAGGTGCTGTTTGGACCCGAGTTGCTAAGCTGGAACCGCTGGTTTATAGTCATGTTGTCACTCGTAAGCAGTTGACTGAGTGGGATCCTCAGGTTCCCGAGAGAGCACTGATGTTGCTCATCTTTAACCTGAAAAATGCAGTGCAGAAAACACTTTTAACACCAAGGAAAACTAAAAGGAACTATTAAATCAAGAATGGTCCACAGATCAACATCAAAGACACCAGCACAAAGCAAAACACAATACATTTCATATATATTATTTAAGTAGTGTGTCCAAAACTGTTAGGGAACCTCTTAGGAAAATACAGCCGTGTTTCTGTCAGAGGTGCCTGCCCTTCCCTCATCACAGAATCATGAGAGCACAACAAAGGGCACCTTGTTCATAAATCTACTGTGAGAGATTTCAGGGAAGAACTGACAGTCTAGAGGCAGGAGAGACGGCTCAGCAGTTAATAGCACTCGTTCTTGCAGGGGTCCCACATTTGATTCCTAGAACACGCATGGTGGCTCACAACCATCCATAACTCCAGTCCCTAAGAACCCAAGGACCTCTCCTGATCCCCAGGGGCACCAGAGGCAAGCGAAACACTCATACACATGAAATAAATCTTTAAAAAAAATTAAAAAGTAACAGTCTATACAAATCTAAAGGTCAGAAGGAAATAATCTTTATACTCTGAAATCCTGTGGCACACAGCGACAGTAATGTGCAAAATTTCTACTAAAGACACTACTCATGAAGAAAATGCATTTTTAAGTGTCTTAAAGCCTTCTCTGTTCAAAGTCTACATACTTGCTTTGAAAATTTACAGCATCTCCTTTAAATACATGGTATTTCTTTCTCATGAATACTAATCTTCAGCACTGCTTCTGTTATAAGAACTATACCCATCACATGGTTGTTCAAAATAGTTTGATCAAAGAAAGAACAAACTCTGGGCAAAATGAACATACTCCTCAAAAGGAATAAATACCACAGTTCATAAAGAAGAAAGAGCTGACCCAGATACAGCAAGAATTGAGACTGTATATAGCCACCACCTCAAAATGAAAAATCTAAGTGATAAAAGAAAAGCCCAGACAATTCTGTACAGACTCTTCCAGAAAACTCTGGGACAAGTTCTCTCTAACTCATTCAAAAGGCTACCATTATCTTGACATCAAAACAGAAAAACACTAATAGGAAGCAAAATTATAATCAGCAACCTTCATGATTAAGAAGCAAGAATGTTGGACTAGAGAGATGACTCAGTGGTTAAGAGCACTGTCTACTCTTCCAGAGTTCATTCCTGAGTTCAAGTCCCAGCAACCACATGGTGGCTCACAACCATCTATAATGGGATTTGATGCCCTCTTCTGGTGTGTCTGAAGACAGCTACAGTGTACTGATATACATAAAATAAATAAATCTTTAAAGAAAAAAAATTACAAAAAAGTGAAACTATTTTTTAAAAAAAGGAAGCAAGAATGTTTTTCTTTTTTTCCTATTCATTAATTAAATTGTGTGTGTGTGTACTTGAGTGAATTTATGTGTATTATGTGTGTGCAGGAATCCTCAGAGGCCAGAAGAAGGCAACCGATTCCCTGGAACTCGAATTACAGGCAGTTGGGAGCTGCCAGTGAATGCTAGGAACAGAATTCAGGTCTTCTACAAGGGACTCCAGCCAAATCTCCAGACCCAAAAAGCAAGAATTCTAATAAGGGGGATATATGTGAAAATGATCCTGACTTAGTGGGGCTTATCCCCTGTGGTGGTTTGAATGAAAATGGCCCCCACAGATCCACAGTGAGTGGCACTACTATAGCCTTGTTGGAGGAGGGAAGTGTGATTCATAATTTCCTGCCCCTGCTGATCAGATATAGATCTCTCAGCTCCTTCTCCAACACCATGTTTGCCTGTGCACCAACATACTTTTAACCATGATGATAGTGGACTAAACTTCTGAATGGTAAGCCAACTCCAATTAAATGTTTTCTTTTGTAAGAGTTGCTATGATCATGGTGTCTCTTCACAGTAATGAAACCCTAAGACATCCCCAATAAAATATTGTGTTCAAGGTATCTAAGTATTAAATGTAGAAAACCAAGTGAAAGTTTGCAGTATTTAACATTTAAAAGTCAACAATGTATTTTACCACATTTACAGTTGAAAAGCATATGGTCATCTCAACATATATACAAAGCCTTTAGCAAACTAGGAGAAAGAAAGACTAGGGAAACCAGTCTCATGTGCTACTTCTGTAAAGAGGGCTGAACAGGGAGGCTGGCCAAGAAAGTAAGAAAAAGAGCATCCAATTCTCATGAAAAGGATCATTACTAGAAGATAACATGATGTCCCACACATACAATTCTAAGATAGCTACAGAATATCTAGTGGAACAAGTAAGCAGACCTGGCAAGGTGGCTCAGACCTGTAATCTCAGTCCAAGCTGTAGAATTGTAAATTCAAAACCATGTGATAAAATCCACTGCCCCTTCCCACAAGCAAAAAAAAAAAAAAAAACAAACAAAAAACAACAACAAAAAAGTAAGCCATTTATAGTGGCTTGTATGAAATTGTATCAATATATAAGTATCAACTGCATACCTCCCCAGCTCCGCCCACCCCTGTGAAATGCTGCCTCTCATTCGGCTTTGAACTTGCTGAGTAGACTAGGCCAGCTGTCCAGTGAGCCCCAAGGATGTACCAGTCTCCATTTCTCTAGAGCTGGAATTATAAACTTGTGCCACCATACCTGGCTTTTCACGTAGGTTATGGGGATCAAATTCAGATCCCATGCTTCCACAAGGAGTTTACTGCCTGCTCTATTTCCTTAGTCTCCTATTGGTTTTGTTGCTACTAGATAATTCAGATTAGTCTTGATTTATGATCCTCCTGCCTTGGCTTCCTAAATGCTGAGATTACTGAGGAATCTACTACAATGTCTGTGTATGTATGCATACATACATACACATACACACACACACATATACTAGTAAAAAAATACAAGATTAGGACCCATTTAATGGCTGGGAAACATTGGTAGAGCTCTTGCCTGGAATGAACAAGGTTCTGTCTTCACTTCAAGTAAGAAAATAAAGTAAAATCATTCACAACATCATGAAAAAGTATTAAACGTTTAGGGATAAGTCTGACAAATGTGTAAGACCTACTCTGAACATAGAAAGCAATAAAATACCACTGAGAAAAATGAAAAAAACAAAAACCCAACAATGTAATGTTCCTATGTATCAATTAATTACATATTACCCACGCCGCCTCCCACTGGGATGCTTCCTGCTGTGGAGATGGCAGTTCTACCCACTGGTTCTATAATGTCAGGAGTCCTTATCAAAATTAATAGGTTCTCTGCATAAATTCACAGTTGATTCTAAAATTCATATGGAATGTAGACTTAGAATTAGTCAAAACAATGTAGAGAATAAGTTTCAGTGCTTACACAGGTTGGTTTTGTGATGTACTCATTCAATAGCAGCAACAGAGACAATGGCGCTGGCACAGCAGTAGGACAGAACCCTGAGCTGAAATCCTTCCAGAAGCAAACTGCCTACTGGTCCTGAACTTCCATAGAGTCACTAACCTCAATATATAGTAAAGAATAATTTTTTCAACAATGTGCTGAACAATTATGTAGCTAAATATTAAGAAATAAAAAATCATAGCCTTTTCCTGATACTACAAATGAAGATTAACTTGACATAGATCTAAACATAAGATGGGAATCCTGGCTAATCTTATGTCAACTTGACATAAAAACTAGAGTCATCTAAAAGGAGGGAACCTTAATTGAAGAAATGTTTCCATAAGATTTGGCTTTTCTTAATTAGTGACTGATGGGGGAGGGCCCAGCCTCTTATGGGTGGTTCCATGCCTGGGCTGGTGGTCCTGGGTTCTATAAGAGAGCAGGCTGAGCAAGCCATGGGGAGCAAGTCAGTAATCAGCATCCCTCCATGGCCTCTGCCTCAGCTCCTGCCTCTAGGATTCTGCCCTGTCCTGACTTCCTTCAATAATGAAAGTGTAATTTCAGTAATTTGGAAGTGTAAGCCAAATACACCCTTCCTCCCCAACTTGTTTTTTGGACAGGGTGTTTCGTCATAGCAATAAAAACCCTAATTAAGGCAATGGGTTTGGGAGAGCTGTGAGTCACAGAAAGAATAAGAGAATTTCTCTATCTTGACAGTAGTAATAGGTCCCAGTGTACTATGTACTCAGTTAGAAACTGTAAATGTGCATAATGTATAATTTGTATCAACCATATTTTAAAATATAAGTACAAAATGCAAAAAATAAATACCTCAACTTCAAGGTCCTGGCGCTTGGGGTTATGAATGAAGAAAGTGAAGTTTTCCTCCCATACAGGTTCACTAGTTTTGTATCGAATCTGTAAGAAATAGTTCAATATCAATTCTCTAATATTTTCTATGGAGAAGGATTACTGACTCAATACTTACTCAATTAATGTGTATACAGGCACAAGGTGATTAAATCTAAAGACACATTATCTACTGAATGATGGACTGTTTTCTTAGCGAGCACAGCAGTGTTCAGAAGATGAAGTATAGGCCTTATGAGGTGTGTGAAAGGGACTGACGGGGAGTCCATAGGCTGTGTGAGGTGTGTGAAAGGGACTGATGGGGAGTCCATAGCCTGTGTGAGGTGTGTGAAAGGGACTGACTGGGACCCATAGCCTGTGTGAGGTGTGTGAAAGGGACTGACTGGGACCCATAGCCTGTGTGAGGTGTGTGAAAGGGACTGATTGGGAGCCCATAGCCTGTGTGAGGTGTGTGAAAGGGACTGACTGGGAGCCCATAGCCTGTGTGAGGTATGTGAAAGGGACTGACTGGGAGTCCAGAGCCTGTGTGAGGTGTGTGAAAGGGACTGACGGGGAGTCCATAGCCTGTGTGAGGTGTGTGAAAGGGACTGACTGAGAGTCCATAGCCTGTGTGAGGTGTGTGAAAGGGACTGACTGAGAGCCCATAGCCTGTGTGAGGTGTGTGAAAGGGACTGCCAGGGAGTTCATAGCCTGTGTGAGGTGTGTGAAAGGGACTGACAGGGAGTCCATAGCCTGTGTGAGGTGTGTGAAAGGGACTGACGGGGAGTCCACAGCTTGTGTGAGGTGTGTGAAAGGGACTGACGGGGAGCCCCAGAGACCAAGACCTCTGCTGCTCTATGGTCTTCAGTTCTCTCAGGATGCCTGGCATTGTACTGCACATAGCCCGGCTTTTTGTAACTTTTTTTAAAGTACAATGTGTTACCTTTAAACCAAATAATGATTAAGTACTTAAAGGCTTGGGAGTGATTCCATATCTTTCACATGAAATCAAACAAAAATCTATCTATACAGTATGTTCTACGTTACAAGCAGCTTGCGTTTATGAAATGACTTGCATGTGGAAGCAAAGCCTCCACATCACACACCTGGGCAGCATCTGCTGGGGACTGTGACAGGTGGGGCTCTATGGAGAGCAGTTAAGAAAGCCATCAAGCTCTTACCTTACTCTCTTGAGCCTTGTGACCAACTGACATCTGGACAAGAGGATTTGGGTTGCTGTTTATTTTCTTCCCTGACTATCCAAAACAAAAAACAAAAACACAAAACCAGGGAAAGTAAATAAACACAATTTGAAATGGGTCCCGATAAAACCAAGATTATAGTTCATTTTTATGAACAATAGTCAGTTCTATTTACCTCTGATACTTCAGACATGGAGAACATCAAAGAACAATGGAAGTAGAAAACGACTGCTAAGCAAACCCTGAACCACCATTATTATGTCCATCATGAAGCAAACTGAGAAAACTTCCATTCATATGCTTTTTTATTTTTCAGAGAGACAGGGCCTGACAATACTGATTGGCTAGTGTGGAACTCTATGGCATGAGTGATTCTCCCACGTAAGCCTCCAAAGTGGCTGTGACTATAGGCACAAGTTCCTATGTACCTCGGGCTGCACACAAATTTGTAATGTCAAACTTTTAAAGTAAGTTACTTTAGGGCAATTCAATCTTTTAAAATTTAAAACTTTAATGTTAACTACAGTTCTAAACACTAACCTATTAGGATAACAAAAATATAAGTGCAATGAACAGACATAAATAAATAAATAAATAAATAAATGATAAAAAGAAGACAAATGTAAAAGAATGTTAACTCAGAATACTATTCTGGCTGCAGTATAAAATATTACAGTTTCGGATTCACACCTTTACACCTTGAGCCTACCACCATCCTGTTCAAGTAAACAGTTATCAGATGTTAGATATTGCTTACCAGCTGATAAGTAAACATCACCAGAAGAATAAAAGTCAGTTTAGGATTACATGAAATTAAGCAAATATAAATATGATTTAAAAATCTGTAAACAAAAAATGACAAGAAGCATACTTTAGCAGAAAGCTGATAGAAGAAAATATAGAAAAACACAACAGATATGTGGCATGAGGTTTATTTGTAACTTAGCCCCACAAAAAGATGCAGTTAAATGTTAATGTAAATTAGAGGGTCACAAAAAAGTACTTTAGTTAAGTAATTTTAGAGTCAATCCTCAACACTGCAACAATGACAGAAATAGATGTCAAAATCATTTGCTTATTCAAAAGATATGACTAACCCAAACCTACTGTGATAATCTATTTTCTGGTTCATCTTTTTGATGTGAATGAATTCTGCAAAATGAAATAAATACTGTTAAAAATATCAAAGCCAAATGATATTTCCTAAATTAATTTCCTCTTTCTTTAATACGAGCCTTCCTAACCCTAAGTTGAGCACAAGTCCTCTGGGAATAGGGATGCCAGCACACTTCTCCTCCTGGCTAGCTGACCAACTCTGATTTTCAAGGAGGGCATGCAAGCCTGGCCTATACTAAGTGTGAGGGTCATGCTACTAAGGAGAACTTGCGCAGTTCTAGGCATAAAATCACATAAGTCACATCTTCCTTGGGTCTTTGACACATGAATTTGTTTCTAACTAATATTAGGACTGTATTTGTGAAAATGAGGCCATTCAGTATTAAAGATTTAATGAATCTACAATTTTACGGCGAGCCTCCTTCTACTATTTTTAAAAATAAAATAAAGTTTATGACTGATAACATTAAAAACCGGCCTCTGAACAATTTGCAGTTGTCACCGCCTTAATCAATTAATTGTGCATACTTTGTGTGTGTGTATGTGTGTGTGTGAATACTACACTAAAATCTATTCTAATCTAAAGTTGCATGCAGTAAATATAAAATAAATAAAAGTTTAGCTGGCACTTTTATAATCTTTTTAATGGTTTATAGCATAAGGGCATACCTTAGCACAGATGATGTTTTAGATTATACAAATACGGTTTTTAAATCATTCATTAAGTTTTCTACCATGACAGAATGTTTAAATTATAGTAGCACATGTCAAAAGTACAAAATACGGTAATAAAAAAAATATAGTCTTTTAGGCCACATGTTGAACTTAATGTATTATATAGAAATGATCTCCCAAAACATGGTCTAATTCTGTTGAGATTAAATCCCATCTTCTTAAGTTTTGATTACTGAGACTACATTTTAATCTGAGCCTTAGTTCCACATCTACAAAAGAGGCACAATACCATTTTTAGAACTTTTTAGGCTTAAATGAGCCAATGTGTTAAACCAGATAATTACAGCACACCTATTTATCTACCTATTACATATTTTTATATGTAATATTTTAATTTGCTTACTAACCCAGTGGAGAAGATATTGCCTCTGCCCTGTGAGTAGGATACATTAAACATTGTCTTTGAATCACAATGCTGAGCGGCTTGACTTCAGAGCCTTCCTTCCCGACCTCTATGCTCTGCTGTCCAATAAGACAGCAAACGAATGGTGAGCAAAGAGTTGCTACAGGTCCCTTCCTAAGTTGCCATAGGTCCCAACTATGATGGGAGTCATAGTTGTTTCAGTCACGTGATGACCAGCACTCTCAGGGTATGACGCCCTACTAAAACTACACCATTATCTCCCTAGTTCAGGTCATAGTAAGGTTTACAAATATGGTATTAGACAACTCACTGACAGTCTCCTTCATTTTAGAAATTTAATTTACTTTGCTAGATGAAAATGATTAAAATATTCTTATTTTTTTGGAATATTAAGACAATTATACTTAAAATGCCCCTGGCTCTCAGTGTAATTAAGCTTAATTATGAAACAAACATTAACAATTTAGCCAGAGAACACAAGCTATTGTCTTGGAAATGAAGTGGAGCTTAGTTTTCAATATACCTCATTTAATAAAAATTGAACCTTCCGGAAAGATCTATCACCCAAGCCCACAGCACCAAAGCCATGAGGTTGATTCAGTGAGGCCCTACTCAACATATTGGAAGAGGCAATTCCTTAAGTATGCATCATCAACAGGTTGCAAGGTGCATCTTTAAATCACAATGTGAAAATTTGGTTAAGATTTTAAATAGAACTTTTAGGTTGCTACCCACAAGTTCAAATTCAAACAAAACACTATTTCAATGGCTTTATGATAGAATAGAATCTAAATTTTCATATATTGAAATTTTAAAATTTAACTGTGGTTGATATAATTTCTTCTAAGTACAAATTCTGGGATAACAAAAGTAGGATCTCTTAATTTGGACAATCAAATATTAACTAGGGTAGGAAGTCACCTGCCCACACATTTAGGAAAGCCAAAGTTCCATCTCTTTCAATATGTCTTGATTATCACTGGAGCCTCAAGGGAACACTTCGTTTACCTTTAAAGCTCTCTGAACTGCAGACTTCTTCAAGACACCGGGGTTAAAGTCTAATGGGTTACTCTTTCAGGTCAGAAGAAAATGAATACACCAAGGGTTAATAAAACATGCAATGAGGAGTTTATGTAAGGTTAATGACACAAATATTCATGAGCCCAAATACTTAAACTAGACCCAAAATCATACAAACTGCCAGATTTACACTCAAGATTTTACTATAAGTGACTGATTCTCTAAAATACCAGGACACACTTCCTCATCCTTGGTAACCCTTCACTTCTTCACCTCATAGTGTTAGCAGAAATCAAGTGTGACTTGAGGAAAGGCTCTGCTTACTGCCCTTTGCTGAGACCCTAACGTCAGACACAACTGGGGTTTACTACAAGCACAGTAGCAGCTGTGCTTGCGTTCCACACTGGGGGAGCTGGTTCCGCCCACGGTGGCTGATGCCCCTGCTATGCCATCGGAGACTGGTGTTTTTGCTAGAGCATCATCCAGAGGTAGGGCCTCTCTTTTGTGAACTCCCAAGGTGTTGAAGACCTGCCAACAAAGTCATCAAAAGTTTCTCCTGGATTTAAATACATTCTACAGTTACAGGGTATATGTCCTCCTGACTGAAAATTTTCAGCTAGTTGTCTGTTCATTCTCAAACTGACCATTTGTTTTAGAAGTTTTCAGGATTCACATTTGAGGTTAAAGGTCTTTACCATTTTAGTTCTAAGTTTGATTCTTAATTTTTATTTTTTCTTAATGTTTTATTAAACTGAAGTTGTATGAAAGAAGATGGAGAAATAGCTTCCCAGTTTTCTATGGTATAAGGGAAATGAGAAGTACCTACCTGGGCTCCTGTCATACTAAGTGAGTCTAAATCTAGACTATTCAAGCAGGGCTACAGGGCTCTCCAAAGACTTAGAACATACTGCCTCTATGTCTGGATGAAGCCTGGCCAGGTATTCCCTAACAAGTTCCAACAAAGGATTTTGGTTCAGAGGGAGTATGAGTGATGTTCTCCAGATATAACAGGGGCCTCTCCTGAAATTCACACTGGATAGAAACAGCTGAACCAAATGTACTTGTTATTCTAACATGCATCAATTATTGAGAAACAAAGACAACAGTGGTAGTGTGAATTAGGAATGCAACAGCTGTGTGAGGTCACAGAAAACTGTAGCACAAGGGGTGGGGGGAAGACTAGTTACTAAAACAGTTACTGAAATCCTGGCAGATGTCCAGGTGTCAGGTTCGGAAGTCAGGCACCATGTACTCCTGGGCCTCTTGGTCACTGCAGACAGCAGCATGTGTCCTTCCCCCGAACTCTCAATCAAGAAGCATGCACTAAGGATAGAGGTCACTTGAGACTGCTTGCCTAGCATGTAGGAAGCCCTGGGTTCAGCACCTCAAAAAACTGGAACTGTGGTCCATACCTATGATCCCAGCACTTGCAAGTAGATGAAGGATTTTATCAGAAGTTCAGTGGTTATTCTTAGCTAAAGTATTTCAGGACAGACTGGAATACATGAGACCCAATCTCAAATTACCTGTAAAAAGTATATTTGTCCTTAAGGGTCTGCTCAGTAGTAGTTATGGCATAGTCATGTGCTTACATGAAAGTAAGGCATGGAAAAACCATTCATCTCAGATAATCTTCAGTTACAGAATTAAGAGAATATGAGCAGTGAACATTCTATAGTGATAAGGTCCCAGATCGCTAATCTTAGTCACTTATGTGCTTTGTGTTGTCTTTACACTGGAAACCAGTGAATAAAAAGTGTATATACATTTACTCCACAGAACATTGTATGTGGTGTGTGTATCTTCATCATAAAGCTCAACATGACTTTGAAGAGAATGAATTCTGAGAGTCTGACAATTGATGTCAGAATTACAAAGCAACTCAAGAATCCAACTCAAAAATATGTTCTTTGTACCCCCCCGCCCCAAAAAAGTTATAGATTAAGAAAAGAGACCTAGAGAAGTCACTGGAAACACACTGACAGAATTATACAGATTGGCCTTGTCACTTATAGGAGTTTTTGATGACATTTTCCCTAAGAAAACAGAAGCATAAACCAAACCATTTTCTAAGAAGTGATAGCTTCTGGAATTATCATTCTAACGGCCTTCCCTTTTTTTGGTTTTGTTTTTGAGACAGGGCCACAATACTGAAAGAGGAAATGCTCCTGCCTTAACCTCCAGAGTGCAGGAGTTATAGGAGGACACCACTGTACACCCGCTTTCTTTTGCCTTTTAAAACAGCCTTAAGCAGGTTAGGAGTACAGAGTTAGAGACATCAAGGTGCTGCTTATTAGTAAGTAGTGCGACTTGCCTATTCTTCAGGGTAATGTTTTTCCTTATCCATAAAACAGTGCTAAATACTTATATTCCCTTTCTTAAGAGGTCTTAACAAGTCTCACTAATTATAGTACAAATCTGAAGGGTGATTCTATACACTACTTAGTATACTAGAGGGTCTGGTGCAGTTTTCTATGACCCCAGAGGAAATGAACTCAGCAGCCACCAGAGCCCTGAACAGCACAGGAGTAGAAGCAGCAGACGGGCGATGGGATCAGATGTAATGCCATCAAACTCAGGGAACTCTTTTAAGTTCCTAGAAAGAAAAAAAAAATCATGGACCCCCTACAGCTTTCTTCTCCAGAGGCTCTGGCTGGGTCATGTGGCAAAAGCAGGCTCTCACATGATGTGCAGACTCGTGGCTTCATGTGACCATAACTGGTGACAGAGCGGACAAGGTGGTGTGGACTAGAAGACCGCCTAAGTTCTAATGCTGCTATCCTTCTTGAGGAGGAAAAGTAGATTCAGGAGAGTTTTGTGAAAATTAGAGCAAAATTTATATTTCTTCCTGAGATGAACCACAACATCAATTTAACCTTATGGCTGTTTTGCCCTCAGAGAACTAATTTTAACACTTTATGGACCAGCAGCAGTAGAGTTAGTTCATGTTAGTTCATCTCATGTCAGATGTACTCCCAACATCACAGCAGAGTCGCATTTGACAAAACCAGCATCAAATGAGGACGTGGTAACTGAAGTCATGCAAGACAATGAAAATAGCATGCACCACATTCCAGTAGCAGCAGACGGACGCTCCAGGCCACACTCGGGCAGTCTTCAGAGAACACAGAAGGAGGAGCTGGAGGACTCACAAATAGTGCTCTATAGACTGAGGTAGTATTCTCACAAAACACTAGTCCCGACGCTCGCCTCTCTTTTAAGTAGCCACACCCAAAGTTTCCCTCGTAGATACTCTTAGGAAAATGGAGACAGGAAGAGAAAGCAAAGAATGGTGGATTGTGGTCAGTGGGCACACACCAGAAGCACAAATAAACAGGGTGCAGAGAGAGTCAATGGATCCCAGGACACACAGGGACTGGCCAGCAAAGCCTCCCCATTAGAACCAACAGCAGGTATGGCTTTGTGATCCTCTGCCTCTGGTGAGCCACAGCACACTGTGAGCCAAGGGCCCGTGGAACAGAAGAGTAGCACATCCCTCTCTAGGCTCATGTGACATCATCTGCATTTCAAACTGAAGTGACAAACACATGGCTTTACAGAAAAGCCCAGTCTCTTTTTTTCAACTGTAACCATCACTATTTTCTACATCCTAAACTGTGTAATCAATTCATTCTTTTAAAACATTTTTTTACATGAATTTAGTTGGGGTAGGGGGCTTTCCATGGCATTCATGTGGAGGTCAGAGAACCCAAGAGTCAGTTCTCTTCTCCCATCATGTGTATTGATGGATATTGAACTGAGAATTGAACACAGGTGGCCAGGTTTGGAAACAAGTGCCTTTTACACACTGAGCCATCTTGTCAGCCTGACAAATAAACTTCCCTTAGTCATTATAAAACATTGAAACATTTTATATCAAACATTATTGTGGTCAAAAGCAGGAAGTTCTACTTGAGGAATTCTACAGAAAGGCTAAATAATAATAAAGTAGATATTCCCAAACTGAACTAAAAATTGGTACAGTCACAGGCTTTAGTGGAAAGACTGGTTAAAAGATTCAACTATTGAAGAAAAAAAATGTAAGAATTTAAATAGCTAAAAGTTACACAAGGAAACTTCATTGAAAAAAGGGTATGGTATTAGTAAAATGATAACTATATATTCCTATTACAAAATGCTCAATCATATTTCAGTTAAGTTGAAATAAAATATACTAATGCACAAAGAATATTAATTTCATTTTTTGTTCACAAAGCTCAAATAAACATAAAATTTTCAAAAACTACAAGGTGTTAAATGATGCAATTACATAAGCTATCAGGATAAAAGACCCAGAAGTAGTGTTAGACAAGATAAGCAAAGTGTTTGTTTGCTTTTGTTTGGAGTCTGCTCACAAATACACTCATATGACTGAGCATTTACTGTGAAGGAAGAATTATGCAACAGATAATCTTGGTGGGTATACCACCTGTAACTGATGACAGTGTTCTTTCTTTCAACAAAATTGGCTGTTGACACAATGACAACATACAGAATGCCCTCATATGCAAGTACACTGGCACCTAAAAAGTTACCCAATAATGTAACATTTATAATGAGGACAACATTACTTTAGTTAGTGGGGTTTATAGCAGAACAGTAAAAAATTCACTATCCCTAACATGTTTAAATTACTTTTTATTTTATAGTTTTTCCCTCCTAAAACCAAAACAATCTGATATAAACAAATAAACATTCTTTTAAGCTAAACAGTTTATTTGACTCTGGAAGTATCCCAGGTACCTAAAGGTCAGCACACCTACCTGGTGGCATTAATAATGCTCCACTGTCCCTGAGGATAGTCCAGCTCTGCAGCTCACTCTCCACTGTGCATATATATCTAAGACACACTCAGGATTTGTAATCAGAGCTGCTTCATTTATTCCTCATTTTAAGAGGATTTTTACCTTGAGACAACTAGGCTGTAATAATTAGATATAAATGCACATGTGCAGAGCAAATACTACCTCTTATGTCCCTGTCTCTGTTGCTGCCACACAAGATTAGGTAATATATTGTAGCTGGAACACGCTCGAAGGGGTTAGTTCTGTATTACCTACCGGAAGGTTCCTGGCAGAATCCAAATACAAGATCAACAGTGCAGATGAAAGGCCATCATTGGCTTGATCCTTGTCAGCTCTGATGTCTGCTAGCACCTACGAGGTGAGAGAAAAGTCTCTGTGAGCGTGTGCCTACAAGAGTACACACTATCTTCACTTGACTGTGCTCAAGTAGATAAAGTAACCATCTAATATGCACAGTAGAACAAGAGTTGAACCGATGTCTGCCAAATGACAAGACGATTATTCATACAAACAATTAAAATGAGGCACTAGGATGACGTATGGTCCTTCAAATCTCTGTGCTACCGCAAGCAAAATTTAACAGTCTCAGAACAAGAATAATGATTATAACAAAAATAATTGTATTTTTTATACTTTTATTCCTGTTTACTACTGTAGTGACTTATGGCACAATAATCAAAATTACTAATACAGTTTTTTAAATAAGTACCAACACAATCAAAGAGAATGGCCCTAACAATCAGGAGTAGGTGGTCATGAGGAGAGGACACTGCACAGTACCTTGTCAAGGTTTGCAGCATCAGGCAGCAGTGTAAGCCACTCTAACTTCAAATGTAGCTTTCCTTTGGGAACCTCGTCCAGAGTGAACCACTGTAGACAAAGTGTTTAAGTTCAGCAAAAGTCTTCCTGAATAAAAAGTTCTGATTAAACCAAGTCTAAAAACATCCCAAATCGCCCCTGACCTTGTGGCACCAACAGTTCTTAACTGACCCTGAAGGAGCACACTTGCCATTTTATGTCTCATGCTCCAAGGACCAGGGCTGGCCAGACACCATGCTCAAAGACCCCTATGCCCAACAAAGTCCTTAAGACGTAAGGAGAACTATCATTACATACAGGGTCAAGTGCTCCAGTGTTGTACAGCACTAACAAGGTTACGTCCATGTATATGGACTCACACAGATTTTAGAGGTCAACAGAGTATAACACTAATCCCAAACACTGAACAGGAGAATCAAGTTCAAATACTTGTTTCTTCATTGTTATACATCAATTGATAAAACAGTGCATAGTTGTTTCAGCTTAAAAGTAGTTAAACGAAGACCACCAAACACTCAATGATAAAAGTAAGTACCACAGGCAGGATTCTGTCTCTCTTGTTCACTGCTGGGCTCGGTGACTGGCACCTAACAGATGTACAAGAAACACTGAGAAATGGACGGAAGCACTCCGGGGGAATGGGTGCTGCTGTGAACGTAGAGGGGGCTCCACACTGGCTTAGCTGATGAAGTTAACCTTGCCCAAGTCTCACCCATCTTTTATTTGTTGGAAGCTGTTGTGCAGTTTTCCTTTATGTAATTGTCTTATTTTATGGCATTATGGGTTACTCTCCCTGATTGAAATAATATCTTTTTATTGCAAATTATTATTGCATTTACAGGTATCTTTTACATTCTGACAGTTCTGTGCATCTCTGCTAGTCATTTCAACTTTAGAAATGCAAACATTTCCAACTGTAAACTGTTTACACATCTTTGCCCTAATTCCTCCAAGGCACCATAGTCTGTCTACAATAAAAGTCAGGTTTACATTTTGTGCTCACCCTCACTTTCTGCCCAGGGCTTTGCATGTCTAAACAAGCACACTATTACCGAGCTATACCCTTACATTTCAAACATTTGTGAAGTGAATATTGTTCCTAGAGTAGTAGCCAAACTTCTCACACTGGGTAGGTAGGCAAAAGCAGTAGGTCACGGTGACTCTGGCACACAGGAGGTACTTACAGTGTTCTTTAAGTGAACCAAAGTCAGAGAAAACTTACTTCATCTAAAAGGCGCTCCTTCTCAACTTCAATGAGATCAATCATAAGACTATAAGAATAAAACAACACAAAATTTTAGAACATAGAAATGCACTTCTTCCAACTGAAGAAGTTGAACATTGTCTATGAAAAAGTACTTTAGAAATGCAAAAAAAAAAAAAGCGATACAATTTACCAGGAAACTTTCCTCCATGCTTCCTATAAATTATGTCCAATAAAATCAACAGTAAGAAATCACAGGATTAATTTTTTGTGTCAAAATATTAAACACATATAGTAGACTAGAACTGACTGCTCATGTGTGCATGCACATGGAAACCTATGGCTATCATCAGGGACTGACAGTGCTCATGTGTGCATGCACATGGAAACCTATGGCAATCATCAGGGACTGACAGTGCTCATGTGTGCATGCACATGGAAACCTATGGCTATCATCAGGGACTGACAGTGCTCATGTGTGCATGCACATGGAAACCTATGGCTATCATCAGGGACTGACAGTGCTCATGTGTGCATGCACATGGAAACCTATGGCTATCATCAGGGACTGACAGTGCTCATGTGTGCATGCACATGGAAACCTATGGCAATCATCAGGGACTGACAGTGCTCATGTGTGCATGCACGTGGAAACCTATGGCTATCATCAGGGACTGACAGTGCTCATGTGTGCATGCACATGGAAACCTATGGCTATCATCAGGGACTGACAGTGCTCATGTGTGCATGCACGTGGAAACCTATGGCTATCATCAGGGACTGACAGTGCTCTCGTACATGGAGGCCTGAGACAAACGTCAGGAGTCTTCGTCAAACACTCTTCATCTTGCTCATTATGACAGTCTTTCAACTGAACCCAGAGCCTGATATGACTGGTTTCATAGTAGGACTGTCTGGCCATGTCCGATTGCTAGAACCGCAGGCAGCCGCACTTATGTGGGTCATGGGTCCAAACTCTGATCCTTATGCTTACACGGCAACTTTTTCACGCACTGATCTCCCCAGCCGCAGATGATTTTCTGTTTCTTAGGGTCTTACTATATAGATGGGGCTGGCTTTTAGCTCAAGAGACCTGCCTGCCTCTGCCTCCCAAGTACTGGGATTAAAGGTGTACTCCACCATGCTTGGCGAGCTGATGAGTCTTTCTGTGTTATCCTTTATTGCTAACAGTCATCACTGTTTGTATAATGAAGTAAAAGTCCGCACTATATCAAGTCCCTTAGCAGTCTAAGAGTAGGTTCTATTACCATCAAACACTCCTACTCTAATTCAATCGTGGCACTACCACACTGGAGCCAGCAATGATGATGGAGGATTAGTATTACTTGTACTTGTGAACATATCTCCTTTCTCCCTTACAATATAGGTTTCAGGGTGAATCAGTCTAGTCTTAGCCCTAGCCAATGACAACATGCTCCTAGTTGCTTTACCAGCCTCTCATCAACAGGCTTACACATGTTTGATTGGACCATGTTCCTGCTCCTACTTAAGCTATGTATGTAATCACAGATTCTGAAATCACAGTACAACACATGGGTCTTAAAGGTTCTCAAGTTAGAGCATAACACACAAGACCATACTTGATGAGGCATAATCCTTGGTAATGTAACCTTCACCATCCCCCTCCACAATAAACTCATTTAAATAACCTTAATTAGATAAACACGTATTATTTATATATATATATATATATATATATATGCACATTTATTCATTATCTGTACAAATGCAAATACATAGCTGTGGAGGCCGTTTTTTTTCTTTATTTTTCTTCAGGTACAGTTTTTGCTTTCTTGAAACATGGTATCTCACTGACCTAGAATGGAACTTACCAAGTACTTTAGTTGCCCCTAATTAGCCCCAGGGATATACTTGTCTTTGCTTCCCCAGTGTAATCCCCAAGGGATTACAGGCATATGTCACTTCGCCCAACTTTTTTTTTTTGAGATTTATTTTATTTATGAGTACACCACAGTTGTTTTCAGACACACCAGAAGAGGGCATTGGATCCCATTACAGATGGTTGTGAGCCACCATGTTGTTGGTGGGAATTGAACTCAGGACCTCTAGAAGAGCAGTCAGTGGTGCTCTTAACTGCGGAGCTACCTCTCCAGCCCACTTTTTTTTTTCTTTCTTTCTTTTGTCCATGCTCTCTTGTGCTTTCAGTGAAAGCATTCTAACCACTAAGCCAGTGGTTCCCAGCCTTTCTAATGCTGTGACCCTTTAAAACAGTTCTTCAAGTTGTGGTGTCCCCCCCCAACCATAAACTTATTTTCATTGGTGTATGACATTTATTTTATCACACATGTGGAGGCCTGAAATGTACATACATATTGGGACAGTGAATACTGATTTGTTTATTCCAGTAGAAGAACTACTGTAACAGACAGCTATGAGCCATCTGACATAGGTGCTAAGCACTGAACTTGGGCAGAGCAGCAAGTATTCTTAACCACTGAGCCATCTCTCACAAGATGTACAAAGCACAGAATAACAAACTGACTTTATTGTGGACACACTGTGATGCACTGGCAGCATCAGGGCAGAGATGTGTGAACAGTTCACAGTAATGGAGATTACAGTATGATGATTCTAACTATTTTCATAACTGCAATTTTGCTACTGGTATGAATCATGAGAACCATTCCAACTGAGCTATCTTCTCAGTTCTGGAAACATACTTTTTTAATATTTATTTTTGCTACCTTAATATGTGTATAAATGTGTGTGTAAAATCCGGGTGCGTGCAGGTGCCCACAGAGGCCAGAGGAGCTGGAGTCTCAGGCGGCTGTGAGCCACCTGACACGGGTGTTAGGCTCTGAGGAAGAGCAGCAAGCACTCTTCACCAGTGAGCCATCTGTCAGTCAGGAATGCATTTTTTAAAGTCCGTTTTCCCAGTTATATTAGTTCTTCAACTGGAGTAAACAAATCATTATTTACCATCCCAATATGTAGGTACCGTGTAAGTGACTGTACCCTAGCAAACTGAAAAGCTTAAAATTAAACCCACATTTACAACCTGGAAGGAAGTAGTTTCAGACTTCCCTGTACAAAGAAGGCTGGGGGCGAGGGGGCTCTGCATTCACTGGTTCCCCAGCTCGCAGAGTCTAACTGAAAGACAGAATGAACCTAAGTGTAAGTCACTGTGATGGACAAGAGGGTTTTTAGAAGTAAAAATATTTGTTAAAATATGTGGTAAAATAGACAGCCTATGTAAAAGGCATTTAAAATGTGTAAGTGTAAACAAATGAATCTTAAAGCTTGCACCAAGGAGAGTGATCAGAAGGGTGTTCCCAAGCTCTTTTTTCACCTTCCTAAGAAGTCATCCTTGTCTGGATCCTCATCAAAGAGTTCAATCTCCAGTTCTTGTCCAGGGTGTTCATACACTAAAGCCTGAAAATTAACGGTTAGTAGTTAGGCAGTTTTACTACCACAATCAAAGATGATTATAATAAACACTACCGTGAACTTTTCTCTTGCAGTAAGCAGTTTTAAAAGTGTACTTTCTTACTGTCAGAACACATGCACTCCTTGATGACTAGGTCATTCTGAAATATTTGCCCACAGAACAAGTCTGCTGGACCTGTTTCTGGCTATCTGAATGCTGTGTCAATGGGCCAAGCACAAGCCCTGAAACTAGGTGGCAGTGTGAAGTCACCCATACATAAGATCTAAAGTCCAAGCCAAGTGAAGATGCAGGAAATAGTCCTACATTCTGAACTGGCTCCATTCAGATGCAAATCTTGAAAAACACTTAGCCACTCAGAGAATAGCAACTGCCAGGTGACAGAGGACTGAGGGTGGCAGGAAAGGGGCAGACACACCACTGTTCTCAACAACAATTCTGTCCTCTGGAAACCTCCAATTTTGAATCCAGCAATTTATATATATGACATTACACTTAAGGAGCACTACCTATAGTACTGCACTCAGTAACCCAGGCCTGCCCAGGTCAAGAAATCCAATGGAATGACTACAACAGTCAAGTAGACCCTAGCTGGGTGTGGCACTTTCCCGGAGGCTAAAGCAGAAAGATCAGGAGTTACAGGCCAGCCCAAGATATAAGTAAATAAACAAACACTATCTCAAGGGAAGGAAATAAAATGTTTGAAAGAAAGAGAAAACAAAATAAAACAATGAAAAAGGAAACAATGTAACAAAAACAATAATGACCATTATCTATCCACTGAGATGTCCAAATATATAGTAAATGAAAATGTATAAAAGAGTATATTTTTATGTTTATGTGTTTTAACAACGTATATTTTATAATCAGAAAAAAGCCATTTACAATTAAAAATATATTGCCACGAATCATTGTGGTAGCCTTATGTAACTACTGCTTAAAACTATCATGTGTCCACATTACAAGACTATTTTGTGGTAGGAAAGTACAAACATTCTCAAAAATGAGAAATTAAAAAACCTTCAACAGTGATCCAAGTTAGCCACACAGGTTTGTTTGTGGGACAGTCTGGAATGAGATTTCTCGTGCCCTCTCTGTAATTTAGGGAGCACCTTGACCCCACTGCTTACCTCATAAATTTCATTCCATTTTGGACTAAGGTTCTCTTTGATGACTTTGCTCTGGAAGATTTGGTTGCCCACCCGGATAATTCCATAGGGGTCTGATTTTCCCTTGACAAGGCCTTTAAGGTAGGTGTCTTTTCCCTGAAGATCTTGAGCTTCAATAAAATGAATCCTTAGGACACCCTGAAGAGAGGAACAAACCACTGACCATCTGCTGTGGAGAATGGAAGACATAAAGTATATACCTCAGCAGAAACTGTGACTGCTCAGCTGTGACATGTACTTAGAAAACAAGAATTAAGACAGGAGGATAGGATGTCATCCCACTAGATTGTAAGACTGTTGACTGGCAGCAAGGACTCCTCAGCAGAAATGCAGTGAGAACCTTAAGTCTTCTTGGCAGAGCGAACACTGACTTCAGAGGTTCTACTGAGGCAGCATGCTTATCCCGCAGAGGTCGATAACACATGGCCACAAGGCTCACCAAAACCATTACATTCTGAGACTAAGGAGGTAATAACTAACATGATAGGGTATATCAGACCTGCTACTAAGCATTTCTTATTCAGCAACCATGCCATTCAATTCTTAGACCAATTCTATGAAATACTGCTATTAAGCCTAGTTTATAAAGAAACTGAAACTTTGAAGTAAGTAGTGCTCATTGAAAATAAAATACTTCTTCCCCAAAGTTGTTTTATTGTAAGAGGAAAAATATTTACTCATTTTTTTTTATATGAAAAAGCTTGGTAGGATAATATTCTCCTTCCAAATGCTTAAAAAAATTACAGGCTAATATTCCTGGCTTCTCAGGACAAGATAAGCTTCTCTGCAGATGAACACACTTTAGAAAGCACTAAACGATTGCTGCCTGTGGTTTCATATGGCTACAGCTGAGATGATATGGCCACATTTTCCCCCAAGATTCGCATTAAGCTCAGAGAGCAAAGATTGTTAAGATCTAGGCCAGCTCCGGTGTTTATTGTACTTGATGCACAAAACAAATTTTTATATTTTAAAGAAAGAGTGCCCTTTCTTATATGTAGTGTTATCACATCTGTTGAGTGTCTACAATTTTATCATCAAATTAAATGGGATATGCTTTCTTTAAAAAAAAAAAAGAGTGAGGACTGAGAACATGAGTCTTGGGTTTGAGCCTCAGCATCAAAGTAAGACAAAAATGAAAGAAGAATTGATATATATATGCTGTGTGTGTGTGTGTGTGTGTGTGTACATGCGTGCGCATGCGCGCGTGCATACACCTATATGTATGCATACTCATACGTGTTTGTCCATTTGTGTACTGTTGAAATCTAAATGAAAAAAAGGAAGGGCATCAAGGCAATATTATTTCTACTTCAGGAAATAAAACTGAAAACTACACAGCCATTGAAACGGGACCAGCTTACCTTCTCCTGTTTTAGTGAACTTTAAGAGTATATACCAGTGCTACTCTTTCTTGTAGACAAGCCATGGTAGTACTGTTTCCTTAACATCTGTGGCTTCACAACAACTGGCTGACACTTAGACCTGCTCTCTAAAAACCAGAGCCACATCTCGCCTTTGTCTGAAGCTGTTCTGTTTACTCAAGGTGACTCCATAGACACATGACCTAGTTCTATGCTCCACATTTTATGGGAGCTGAAATATATCCAGTCACATGTTCAATAGTACCTCCACATCTAAGAGCTCTGTTTTTCTTTTCTTTTTATTTTTTTAAGTGCAGCTGTTATGCAAGGGCCTCTTTTGTCACTGTGGTCTGAATAAGAACGGCCCCCATAGCTTCATACATTTAAATATTTAGGGAGTGGCATTTAAAAAGATTAAGATGTGTGACCTTGTTGGAGGAAATGGTCATTAGGGGTTCAGATGCTCAAGCCAGGCCCAGTGTTATTCTCTCTTCCTGATGCCTACAGATTCACATGTAGAACTCTCAGCTATCTCTTCGGCAACATGTCTGCCTGCATGCCACCGTTAGTCCTGCCATGCTGATAATGGACTAAACCTCTGAACTTGTAAGCAAGCCCTTATTAAAAGCTTTCCTTCACTGGAGTTGTGGCCACGGTATCTCTTCACAGCAAGGCTAACTTCACTGATGAAGTTATTATCAATATATGAAGTAATTCCAGAGATAGTTCATTCCAATGTTTGAAAAAAAAATTTACACTCATCATCATATCAGAATTTTCACTGTATCAGCAGAATTATCTCACTTGTAGCTGAGAATGATTATATAACCATAGAAGACAAATATAGCATATATTCATCAAATATAGTCATCTTGAGATGACTTTTGCCTGTTGTTTATTGCTATTCTTATGACTTGTGATTACATTTGAAGAATGAGCCCTATGGGTACCCTGAAGGAACATGTCTGAAGCATAAGAACTCCTGAAGTCTCTGGACAGCTTTAGGGTCAGAGACTCCCTAGAATATCTCTGGGGAGTGCAGGGCAGCTAGCAGTGTATTAAGACAAGTGGCAAGAGAGCTGTTCAGAAAGACAAGGTGCTTGAAAACACTAGAGGATACAAATGCATGCTTACCTTTGGTATGGGAAACCGCAACTGAGCTATTTGAACTTCACTGACAAGAGGAACGGTGATTCGATTGGGAAGCACTAGATAGTTTGATATTATATCCAAAATGATAGTATCAGACAAACCACTATTAGTTGGAAGATAAAGAACAAACAATCAGATAAATATTTATACACACACACACACATATGCTTGATGTCACCTTTAACAACAAACACACACAACTTAGATCCTATAGCAATGTACAGGGTGGGAGTTCTCTAACTCTCCCAGGATAGTACTTAGAATTAATATTTCAATATATGTCAGCACAGCTTCAGCTATACTGCAGTTGTAATGAGGCAGGCTTAATTTTTGAAATGCAACATAAAATTCTAGATCCTTTCAAATTTTCCTATATGGCTTCATCAGACTTAAGACACATTTCTTTTTAACACAAACATTGCAAACATAATTAAAACTGTAAAGAATAATAAAGTAAACACAAATCCATTTCATGCTTAGTGTTGTATATTGCTTCCAATGAAGTAAAATAAATTAGCTGTTTTTTCTTCATTTTCTAGACATAATTTTGCGTACATTAATAATTTTGATCTATTATATCACTATAAAGTAAATTTAGTAATATGAATAAAAAACTATAGGAAAACATTTTATATCTACTTTTGCCTGGCTTTCAAGGGAGATATGAGAATTAAACAGTGAGAATTAAACATGAGAACACTTTTAGAGACATATCCATGCAAGTTTCCTTATTCTAAAAAACTTTTACTAGAACCCTGAATTTTAAAAAGAAACATGATTACTGCCAGTATCTTCTGGTGTTAAATCACTAGCATATGTATATGATTATACATGTAAATATGCCCTGTCAGTTATCATGATCACTTAAGCAAAACTGATCCATGTATGACAATAAGGGATGGACCTTTCTTTACAAGTCTTTCAGTTTAAAGCAGTCTGGCGGTTCCTTAGAAAACTGGGCATGACACTCCCAGAGGATCCTGCTATACCACTCCTGGGCATATACCCAGAGGCTTCCCCTGCATGCAATAAGGACACATGCTCCACTATGTTCATAGCAGCCTTATTCATAATAGCCAGAAGCTGGAAAGAACCCAGATGTCCCTCAACGGAGGAATGGATTCAGCAGATGTGGTATATTTACACATTGAAATACCACTCTGCAATTAAAAACAATGAATTCATGAAATTCTTAGGCAAACGGTCAGAACTGGAAAATATCATCCTTAGTGAGGTAACCGAATCACAAAAGAACACACATGGTATGCAGTCACTGATAAGGGGATATTAACCCAGAATCTCGGAATACCCCAGACACAATTTGCATATCAATAGATTTCCAAGAAGATGGAAGGAGAGACCCCTGGTCCTGGAAAGACTGGATGTAGGGGAATACCAGGACAGAGAAGCAAGAAGGGGTTGAATGGGGAAAAGAGGGAGGGAAGGGGGCTTATGGGACTTTCGGGGAGGGAGGAAACAGGAAAGGGGAAATCATTTGGAATGTAAATAGAAAAAATATAGAAAATAAAAATAAAAAAACAAAAACAAAAAACCCCAAGTCTTTCAGTTTAATAAAAGAAAAGGACTCAGTCACACACAGCCCCATTCTTCCTATCAGTGGGCCATCTTGTTAACACTTCTGAAGAAATGTGAAAGGCTTAAGCTGGCAGGCACTGTACACCTGCTCTTCTGTAAGGAGGTATAGAAGCCTATGTAGCCTTAAACCAACGTTTTCTTGCCTTCAGCATGTCTTCTTAAAGTAGCTTTCTTTATTTTTTTTAATACCGAAATACCTGCTGAAACAGAAGATCCCTTCCTAACTGAAGTGTTCTGAGGAATATCCTCACTGCTGGGATAACATAGTACTTGCCTTTAGCTCACAGTACTATGCCTAGAAACCAGCAGTCCCAGCAGTCACTGTGTCCAATACTCCAGGCAGCTTCATAGTACTCTGCATAATTATCAGGTATAGATGCTGCTCCCAGACCCCTCCCCAGCATCCAAGCATTCACTTTTCTTGCAAGCACTGGTTCCTAAGTCTGCTTTTCAGCAATGTTCCTGCTCATATCACCATCTTCTGCCTCTCCTGACACAGACCGTTACCCTCCTTTCCATTCTCTACGTAATATAAGCTCTTCTTGAAATCTAACAGATTTTACATCATGACAGCAAAAATGTCTTGCACAGTGAACTGACTCAGACATTATTCCTATTTTTGCAATGTCTCAGATTCATTTTGTAAGCCATGAATACAACATATATACTTATACTATCTTACAAAGCCTGGAAAGATTAGACTCAATTATGAAATACTTACCTTTTTTGAATATTTTTAACATAAGGTTTACTGTATATACTTGATGAACACAACAGAAAATCTTTTAAAGATAGGGTTTCACATAGTAGAGGAGAGCCTCAAACTTGCTATATAGAACAGGATGGCACTGAATTTCTTATCGTCCTAACTCTACCTCCCAAGCACTGGGATTCCTGACAGGTATGTACTACTATATCCATCTGGTTTAACTGAAAATCTTAGGGTGTGTGTGTGTGTGTCTCCTGTTTTTGTTTTTTTTTTTTTTTTGGTTTTTCAAGATAGGGTTTCTCTGTATAGCCCTGGCTGTCCTGGAACTCACTCTGTAGACCAGGCTGGCCTCGAACTCAGAAATCTGCCTGCCTCTGCCTCCCAAGTGCTGAGATTAAAGGCATGAGCCACTACTGCACAGCAGTAGTCTCAATTTTATATTTTATTACATAAAAATTTATATTATAGTGACTACTATATTTTATATAAATATATATAGTTATATCTAAATATATCCTTATTTTAAAGGGATATTTCTATATATCCCTATTATACAATAACTTACTTTTAACAATAGGTGCATCTTTATCTCTGTATGTGTTATATATTTAAGCATTTATGTTTACACGTGCATGTGCCTGCATGTGGGGAACAGAGGTCAACTTTTGATGTTGGTCTTCAGATGTCTTCCATCTTGTTTTCTAAAGTAAGGCCACTTACTGGGACCTAGAGTTTGAAGTTGTAGGCTAAGCTAGCTGGCTGGTAAAATCCAATGATTCACCTGTATCACATCGCTGTGCTAGGAAAGAAAGTACATGTGACTATACTTGGCTTTTTATATAGGTGACAGAAATCAACCTAAGGGCCTCAGGCACAGCAAGCATTTTATCAACTCAACTATTCCCAGGCCCTTTAAGCATGTGTTTAAATATTAGTTCTATATATAATATACTATAAGCTTCATACTACACAACTAAGATTTACACATTAATAATTAGAAGATATTACTGTAAGGAATCTGCTTACAGCAAATGGACAGAACTAGAAAACACCACCCTGAGTGAGGTAACCCAGACCCAGAAAGACAAATATGGTAATGTACTAACTTATAAGTGAGTATTAGTCACACTTTATAGGAAAACCATGCTACAAACCGCAGACCCAAAGAAGCTAAGTAACAAGGAGGGCCCAAAGGGGAATGCTTGAATCTCACTGGAAGGGGAAACAGATTAGACATGGGGGGTTTGGATTGAAGGATTGAAGGAAGGGACTGGATGGGGGAGGGGTAGAGATGGGAATAAGAGAGATGAGATGGGGATTGGACAGGGATAGAGTACTGGGAGAGACAACTAGATGAGAGAGGGGAATCTCTGGGAGGAGCTAAAAACCTAGGACAATGGAAATTCCCAGGAATCTATGAGGATGACCCTAGCTAGGACTCCTACCAATGGGGATAAGGAGTCTAAATCAGCCATCTCCTATAACCTGACATGACTTCCAATGGAGGACTGGGACGTCAACCTAGCCAGAAAATCTTAAAACTGTAATTTGTCCTGCCTATAAGATGTGCACAGGTAAAAGATGGAACAGACTTTGAGGTACAGACCAACCAGTAACTAGCTATGACCCATGCTGACAGGAGCCTAGCAGATATGTCATCAGAGAAGCTTCTTCACCCAGAAACTTATATAGAGATCCATAGTCAAACATTAAGTGGAGCTTGTGGAATCCTGTGGAAAAGTGGGAGGAAGGTTTAAAGGAGCTAGAGGGGTCAAGGACATAGCAAGAAACCTACAGAATCAACCAATCCGGGGCCCACAGAGACCAAACTGCCAAGCAGAAAGTATGCATGGGACAGACCTAGGCCCTCTGCACACAAGAAACAGCTGGGTCTTCATGTGGACTCCTGAAGTGGGGGCAGGAGCTGTCTCTGACTACACTGCCTACCCTAACAGGGCTGTCTTGTCTAGCCTCAATAGAAGATGCACCTAATCTTACCACAACTTGATATGCAAAGGCTGGTTGATATCCATGGTAGCCCACCCCTTTTCTTTTTTTATTTTATTATTTATTTATTTATTTATGGTTTTTCAAGATAGGGTTTCTCTGTATAGCCCTGGTTGTCCTGGAACTCACTCTGTAGACCAGGCTGGCCTCGAACTCAGAAATCTGCCTGCCTCTGCCTCCCAAGTGCTGGGATTAAAGGCGTGCACCACCACTGCCCAGTGCCCACTCCTTTTCTGAGGAGAAGGGAAGCAGGGGTGGATGGGGAGAGGTGAGGGGAAAGGGAAGGACTAGGAGGAAATGGGGGGAGGGGAAACTGCGAACAGAGTGTAAAGTAAATAAAAAAAATTAATCAATAATAAAATAGAAAAAAAGCCTCGGCTTACATTATAAATCACTGAGTAAGATGAAATGAGTTAAGTGTGCAAATGACATGTGCATATTCTCATGAGTGTGCTCACAGTGATTGTGTAGAAATTCTTAGTAAATAAAATGGTTTTGGATTGGCTGAAGTCTTGTGAGGGGACAGGACACGTCTTCTAAGTCACACTGCCACTTACAGAACTCATACTATGTAATTTACAATACAGACAAAACGATCAATTAGCCTGCTTATTTCAGCCCACCTATGATGCTTAATAAAGACTAGCAGAAGAAGCTTTCTTATATTAACCTTTGTACCTGTTGCTCACTTCTGGCTAACAAAATCTAGCAAGCACTGCCCCTTCAAGTGTAAGCTCTCCCTTTGTATGGAATCATTCACTGGAAGGGAGGGAGTTTAAGTAATTGAACATTTCTTGGTTTACCTGTAGAACATATATAAAACTAAAACCTGACTTGAAAAAAATCACAGGAACCTATCCAAGACAGGTAGATACATAAGGTGACCCTGGAGTTTCTGTAAAACTGGCAGGAAAGACGGTGCCATTTGTAGAACAGCTGCTGCACGCAGCAAGACTCCATGTAAAGACAAGCGCAAGTCAAGACCTGTAAGATTGCATGAACAGTCCCTATCATTTGACATCAACATCTGCCTGAGCCTGACACCCCACAAAGAATGCTCTCTGAGCTGCAAAGGCCAGTGCAGTTAAGCTCTCTTGGAGAGCCCGAGAGAATGCCATTCTCACGTATGTCCAAGCAATAACAACAGTGGTCGGCTCAGAGCAGGTGTGCAATACCCATGTCTTGGCTGAGTGACAGCACTGAATTTTAAAGGTGCTATTTCTACACTGAATATTAAAAGTATTACTTAAAAATGAAACAGTATCATTTGGGAATCTCAGTGGGTAGCTCAGAGGTAACTTAAAAAATATAAAATCCTGAGTTTAATCCCCAGCACTGCAAATAAAAATAAAATTACCTGTGTCAATTTAAGTCAGTATTTTGTTTGTAATCAAGATTCTAATGAACTCAGACCTCATCAACACACCTTTTAAAGATGTACTTTTCTGTCCACAGACCTTTTAAAGATAACAGAACTTCTCTCTTAACCTGGCAAATCATAATACATTTTATTTGTGACTATGTCTCAGATTATTAAAGCTGCTGTCTTTTACTGAACATGAAGCAAAATCTGTTTTAGCAGTCATTTCAGAGGCAGAAACAAGCATACAGAAATAGGAAGCAGTCTGAAATCAAAGATTTGGAAATTAATTTGTAAGCTACTTAAGGGTAAAAATCCATAGATCACAAAACATCCACTAGAAGCAAATGTAACTAATAAGCCATGCATTTTAACCTTCAAACAGAGTAATGAAAACATGAAGGTTTTGAGGACTGTAATTTCAGATTTTCCTGCTAATAAGCAGTAATAGACAGATCGCACGCTGTGTCAGTCTACTATGTCGGACAGAGGACAGTGACTCAGCTGACTCATTCACAGGACAATGTGCTGTTGGTGGCTCAAGTGCCTGTTAAAGGACAACTTCCATGTTTTTTATTCACTGAATGTTTACAGAATAGGGAAGAACTTCCACTTCTGTGGTTAGAAACTTCATATCCAGGTTCCATGCTCACCTACTCTCTCAAGAATGAGGGTTACCTAAGGCAGCACTAGCTAGGAAAGAGCACAGCAGCAACTACATGCAGGCCAACAAGACTTACTTCAGTCCAGGGATGTCCAGGAGATTAGTCAGTCCTGTCCAGTTAATCTCTAAAAGCTGTTTTTCAAAAAGGAGAAAAAAATATTAACTATCAAAACAGTTTCGATGCATCATAGCAAATCCAATCAGGCTTGCGTAAGTGAAGTAAGTATGATAAGTCCTGCCCACACCTTTCCCCAGTGTACATTACATCAAAGACAATGGCTTTCATTGCACATGAAGACCTATCCAGTTCTTATGTTATAAGGCCATAGTTTTCTCTACTAAAAACATACTTCAATTTCCTTTATCACAGTTAACAATTCAGTGATTGTCCTTTGTTGTGTTAGTTTGTTTTTTGTTATTTGTTTATTTGAGACAGAATCTTACTGTGTACCCTCAGCTTGCCTGGAACTCATGAAAACCAGGCTTCCCTCAGACTCAAGAGATTATCTGTCTCTGCCTCCCAAGTGCTGGGATTAAAGATATATGTCATCATGTCCAGCATGAATATACATGTTTATATATACACACACAGCCTAACATTCAAAAATGGGGGCATGAGTCAGCAAGATAACCCAGCAGGTAAAAGTGCTTGCCACACAAGCCTGATGATCTAGATTCTATCCCCGAGATCCATAATACAAAAAGAAAACTCCACATGAATACCATGAAAAACAAACATTTTGAAGTGGAACATGATACTAAAGATTATATGCTCATTTTCATTATCAATACCTAGTGATCTCCCAAATTACTACTTACATTTCTGTTACTAACAGAAGTATTGGATAGAAACGCTTCTCCATGTTGTTACCAAAAACAAATATTAAAACTCACCCTAGTTGGTAGTTGAACAATGGTACTTTACTTTGATTTTTTCACTTGCATATTCCTATGAATAGAACATGTTCTGTCTATTCATTGGATATTTATGGTCATCTCGGAAATTCTTACATATTTAGGTAGGATTCTATTAAGCAGACATAAACAGTTAAAACTACTGGTTGTAAATACTGATTTTTCTCTACCAAAATGGATACTGTGCACAATAAAATACTCGGTGTTTATTACTTGTAGAGGACATGTTAAGTGAAATTGTACAGTCTCTCTCCATATATATACAGAGCAAAGCTAAAGGGAAGAAGTAATACATTTAAAAAAATCCTTCATGATTGCTTTTCAGCATGAGAAAAATGTCCTATAAAACACAGAAAGAAAAAGCCAGATGGTGGTGATGCATACCTTTAATGCCAGCACTTAAGAGTCAGAGGCAGGTGGATCTTCTGAGTTTGAGGACAGCTTAGTATACAGAGAGAGTTCCAGGACAGCTAGGGCTACACAGAGAAACCTTGTCTCAAAAACCAAACACCAAACCAACCACCAACAACAACATCAACCCAGAAAGGAAAAGAATAGTCAATTTTGAATCTGGACTGTAAATTGCATGTAAACCAAGGCTTTCCCAGGTCTACTTATGGATTTGGTCCAAAGGCAATCACAACCCCAGGGCTAAAGCAACCCAGCCACCAATTAAGATGTATAAATATGGTTCCACAAGGAGTGTGGGCTAAAATGGTGGCCCAAGTCCAGCCAGGGCTCAGGCCGCTGGGTGAGGTGGCCTCGGGAAGTTTGACTGCTGCGCAACCCACACCATCAGGCTGTGAGAAGACGCAGGACCCTGTTCTGGGGCTGGGGAAGGGCAGTCTGGGGTCCCTGTGGAACTGCTGGAGGCCAGGGACGGCAGATTCTAGCTCTTGGACACCACAGAGCTGAGAATGGAGTGGGGGGGCCACAGGCAGGCTCTCACCCAGGGTAGAAGGGAAAAGGGTGGAGAAGAGAGCTCGGGCTGATTCCCTCAGGGAGGAGAGTCCTTGGCTTGCACGGTTGGTTGGTTGCTTGGTTTGATGGAAACTGAGTCTGGAAGCACAGGGAGGCTTCCTGTGTGGGGGGCTAGTCAAGACTCTTTAGAGGAAGACCTGCTCCATTGCTCCAGATGAGAAGAGGCAGTCCACGGTTTTAAAGCGTTTATTGTTGGCAAAGAGTTGTGATGAGTGAAAAGTAGAGGCCCGCCATGGCCACGTGGAGAGAGGAGGAAGGGAATGCGGGGCGGGGGGGGGGGGGGGCGGGCAAAAGGGCAAAAGAGAGAGGCAAGAGGAAGAGAGAAAGAGAGAGAGGAGGGACAACCATTCCCTTTTATAGTGGGCCGGGTCTACCTGGCTGTGCCAATTGTTGGAAGAAGCATACCTAGATGCTGCCAGGCAACTGTGGGGGTGGAGTCCAGACAGAATACCAGGGTCTTGGGGCATTGCCCTATGTGACTGATGGCTACAGAATTATGGAGAGCTGAGGCCTCCTATCAGGAGCCTAGTGTCTAGGAGCATGGCAAATGGCCTCCCATTCCTTACAGAATTATCTGCTTGGTCTCTGGGGTTTAAACCTAGCTCAACCAGAACACAGGCTGCCTTTCAGGGTACCACAAAGAAGAAACCAGTTTTAAAACACATCAAACAACTCAAAACAAAACAAAATCCACTTGATTCTAGGGCTTAGGCAAATTTGCAAAATAGTTTCATGATCAGGACTACAGAGCTGGGAAAGCCATGAATTCTAAAGCATCTGGTTCTGCATCAGTCACTCAGGTAGCTGATAAGCACCGTGACTAACAGGCTCCTTTCTCTTTCACCTTCTATCATTAGGTCAAATAATCCCTTTAGCACTTAAAAGGGAGCAGGGATTTCCTTATCTCAGCAAAATAGTCTGTTCTTATTAGAAAATCTAGATTGTGGGGCATGATGGCAAATGCATTTAGTCACAGAACTTGAAGACAGAGGCAGGTGGATCTCTGATTCAAGATCAGTCTAGTCTTTAGAGTGAGTTCCTGGATAGTCAAGGCTATACAGAGAAACTAGGTCTCAAATAAAACAAAAAAGCCAAAAACATCCCAAACAAACAAAACCCCCAAACACCTGGACATCTACAGGGCATAAGATTAAAAAGGACATTATGTGGTTACCCTCCACAACATGAAGGGAAGAGCCTATTGCTGAAGATATCACTCATTTACATCCTTGAACACTGAGAGCTCAAACTGCTGCCCAACTAGAAACACAACACTACTGGGAGGTACTATATGGGCCACTAGAGCAGAAAAGTAATCATCAGTCTCATCCAGCTACAAACCCCGCCAGCTACAAAAGCAACCTGCCTGCAAGATATATTGGTGCAAAACTGGCAAAAACATTATGAAAGGAACCAATCACTTTTTGGTTGGATTTAAGGTCCACTCTGAAATATAACTCACACCTGATACTGTTAAGGTGGCCAAGAACCTGAAACCTAGGGGAAAGCCTACTACTACTATTATGCCAAATGAGCATAGCAATAAAATGACTCCTAATGACATACTGCTATAACCATGGGTAAGTGCATCACTCAACCTTCATCAAAGACGCTTCTTGCAGAAGTTGCTAATTAACATAGAACCCGCAACTAGACAATGTGCAGACAGTGAAGCATTGAGTCTCAAATGGGATGTCTTTATCAAACACCCTCCAGCACAACTTAGGCCACTAGAGTAAGCAGAAAAAATGTGACAGCAGAGGTGGTAGATGACTTGAGGGAAACAGCGTCTTCCAGGCACAAAAGTGCTGACGCACTGATGAGCTCACAGAAGCTACAGCATGGGGAAGATCTGCAAAAGGTCAAGTCAGGCGAAAATCCCAGCACAGTAAGAAAGAAGTGAGCACAAAGTCCCAGGCCTAATCAAGAAGCCGTCTGCAATTGATACTTGTTGAGAGAGGGAAATAAGTTTTCTTCAAAGGAATGTCACAAAACAGGCCTCATGCTTAAGAGTAGTTGATCAATACAAAAATGGACTTCATGGGGTTCCTTTGTGTTTGCTTTTTTGGTTGCTGTTGTCATTGTTTGGCTTTTTTTTTTTTTTAATTTTCTTGTATTAGTTTTCTTTCTTTCCTTCTTTTTTAAAGAGATAGAAAAAACAAAGTTGAGTAGGAAGGTGTGGAGGGTCTGCAAAGACTGAGGTAGAAGAAAGAATATGACCAAAATATATGAAAAAAAATTAAAATTTAATAAAAAGATTAAAATGCACCCTTTAAAATAAAATTAAAGGACATTTATGACACAATTTTATAATTTAGTTATAAAAGCCCTTTCTGTTGATTACAAATCTACTTTAGGAAATAAAAATACTCAAGGAATATAATGCAAAATGTGTACTTTTAACTCAAGTTCAAATCTAAGTACCTTATATGTGTTCTACCAGAAGGTGCCTATTTATGGCAGTACTGTACAGAGAGATATGGGTCAAAGAAGTCATAGAGACTTGAGGAGATGATCAGTTTATTGAGGGGCATATATAGAACACACAGAAGCTTCTAAATAAGACTAGGTGAGACCAATATAATTAAGAGAACAATAAAGCAGATGAAATCCAAAAAAAAGTGTTACTTAATAATTTTTCTTAGAAAAAGAAACACTTTAGTTGCAAGTTTCCTAGGCATAGTTTATATGTCATTATCCTGTTTATGACAGTCTTTGGAGGAGAGGCATTAATTTAAACCATTATGCATTTATTTTTAATATTTATTCTTTGAAAATGTCATACATACATATGCACAATGTATCTTAAGCATATCCATTCCAAACTCTATCTCAGTACAGTCTTAACAGTATTAAGTAGAAGAGTTCTAAACATTTTGAAAATGAACAATCCTTTTAATAGTATTTATGTTATCATTATTTAAAATGTAATGATGCATACTTGAGATTTGCTTTGTAATGAGATTTTATTAGCGGCCTAAGTAGCTATGAGACATTTTTGGATCTATTAAATACTTGGCTGAGACAAAGACAGATGTTCAAAAAGTCAGGGTGAAAACTAATTTTAGCTGGTGTTTAGGGACCTGTTAAAACACTCAGGTAAAACAGGGACTAACTTTAGCTAAAAACAACTTCAACTGCCACCAGAATTATGCTACAGACAAAATGAAAATGAAAACTTACAAAATAAAAACACAAAATACAGTAACAATAAATGTCACAGGCCACTTGCTGTCAATAAGAAAGAGCCTGGGCTATGGGGATGTTCAAAGCACTAGGGTTAGGTGAGGGAGGTAAGGTAAGAATGTAAGTGTGTCTGTACACAAGGACGAATATGGAGAAATAAATGTATGAGTTTACGCATAAAAAACAAATTAAGAGTAACAGAGTGGAATGTTAGAAAGGAAAAGTGTGTATAAGAGAGAATGGGTCTGAGAGAAAAGTGAATGTGAACAAATGAGCAGGCAGAGAGAAAATCTAGAATGAAAACACACCATGCCAAAGTATGCATATGTGAGCAGTAATACTGATTATTAACTTGACAGATTTACAGTTACCTAGGAGGCAAACATCTAGGAATGCCTCTGAAGGATTATCTCAATTACGTTAACTGAGGTGGGAAGACCTGCCCTGGATGTGGTGGCGTCATTCCATAGGCCAGAGTCCTAAACTGAATAAAAAGGGAAAAGCTGTTTAAATACAAGCATCCATCTCTTGCAGTTTCCTGGTCATGGAGGCAATGTAACCAGCCCCCTCAGACTCCTGCTGCTATGACTTCTCCATCGTGATGAACTGAACCTTCAAACTGGGAGCTGAAATCAACCCTTTCCCCCATAAGTTGCTTTTGTCAGGGTTATTTAACATAGTCAAAGGAAAGTAACTAATGGAGAGTGTGTGAGAAAATGAAAGGTTGCATGCGTGGGTGAGGGAGTGTGTAAAGGAGCAGGACAAGGGTCTATAGGTACGAGGATGAGTGTGAGAGAGAGTGAAGGTTAGAAAATGAGTAGGTTTCTTAATTACTTTTTATTGCTGTGAAGAGAGACCCTGACCAAGGCAACTATTAAAAGAAACATTTATGGGGAATCACAGTTCTAGAGGGTTGGAGTCCATCATCATGATGGTGGCAAGAGGCAGACAAGCATGGAGCTGGAGTAGTAGCTGAGAGCTTACATCAACCACAGAGAGCTAAATGGGAACGGTGTGAGTTTTTGAAGCCTCAAAACCCAGCATCAACAGATATACTTCCTAATCCTTACCACTGGTACAACCAAACAGTTCTACCAATCTGGGGAACTATTCAAATACACGAGCCTATGAGGGTCATTCTCATTCAAACCAGCACACTCCATGAGAAAGATCAGTTGTCAAAGTGCAGGTGTTTGTGAACAAGAGTGTGTGAAAGCATGTCTATACAACAGTGCAAGTGAGCACGTGAGAGAGTGCATACATGAGAAGGAGAGAGCTCATGAGGACACAAGGGAAAAAGATCAGAAGGAATGCAATCACAGCAGCCCTTTGAGAAGCATCCCTAAAAACTCATGTTAGGACAATGAAAGCCAGGGCCTCTGGATGACTAAAGATTGCTAATTCAATAAGCGAAGGCATACGTGGAATGTGTGTTTCCAAACACAGGAAGTCATCTCTGAGCTGTGGCAGAAGGACAATGCAGAATACTGCCCATGCTTATGAAAGAATGTCATGTTTCAACTGGAACAACAAAACGTGTGCCCAAATTACACGAAAACCAGAGATGAGCCACCGAGATGCCAAGACTGATAACCTGGGACCTATGGTAGAAGATGGACTCCTTAACTTGCCATCTGACTTTGACAAGTGTGCCACTGTGTACACACACACACACACACACACACTAAATTAATGTAAAAAAGAAACCAAGAGATGTCCTTCTCTACTACTTCAAGATGGGACTGTCTGAGGGATGTAGTAAAGCTGAGAGTGTGACAGCAGCAACTGGCCCTAATCAATTGGCACATGTCTCAGGAGGGTCAATTGGGAAGTTGGTTACAAATGCAAGCTGATGGCTGGTCCACAAGTCTTAGGTGGGGTTCGACCACATGTTTTTATTAAGTAGCTGTAGGCTGGCATAAAGCTAAAGAGATCTTCCTTATGTTTTAAAGCCCCATGACTTAAGCAAGACGAAGAAGGAAAAGCCAGCCAAGAGCGCTACCCTGACAGCACAGGAAAGCCGCGTCCTCACGGCTCCGAGGCAACTCTGAAGAAGAAACAGAAGCAGTCTGAACAAAGAGTGAGCCCCACAGGAGCTGGTGAGACAACTCATGCTAGACTCAAGAAATACTGAAGACCAACAGTGAGTGAACCAGAGATCCACAGCACAGGGGCATGGCAACCAACGTGGGCCCTGCCCACGTAGTATCTGCATTTTGTACACATCAGGCCAGAAAGAACACTTCCTGTAGGGCTGTGGCCAAGAAGGAGAGCAGCTGTCACTGTAGACGGCACAAAGAAAGCCTTGCAGTGAGGGCCTTTGGGGACTGGGGCAGGGGATAATTCTAGGCTTAGCCTATCCTACAGAAGACCTGTAGCATACACTCAGCATAGCAAGGAAAGCAGCCAGTGAAAGTTCTACCTTGAAACACAGGATGGTACAAGGTTATAGAGGGTGTGCAAAACTGTCCAAATAATGAAAGACATTAAACTATAGGTTTCCCAGGATCAGAGTAAACTCAGCATAATAAATAATCTTGGAATACTTAAGATGTGGTTTGAATCTACAGGCCTGTATGCAGACTTATCTGCAGGAATGGTAGGATGAGCCCCACTACAACTCTCTTAATCCCATATTCTATTCAAATGAGGGGGGGTAGAGAGAGGCAGAGAGACGTAGGCGGGGTGGGGGGGTGGTGGAGAACACACAGATCACAGATATGGCCTGGGAAACCACCGCTGTTCTCAGAGGGAGAGAAGGAAGCAAAAGCTACAACCACTCAACCTGTCACACTGCACTGCATTTCCACTGGCTCCAGAAGTCAGTTAACCATTATAGTGCAGTGTCTTCCTTTAGCTGCAAAAAAATTCAAACTCCTGGTTCCAATTGGTTCTGAGTCAACTGTATAATAAAGGTAATTTCTACATTTAAGAAATTCCTCTCCTTCTTTAACACTGCCTTTACTTAAAATATTTTAGGTTCTGGGATTCTAGCCCAGTAAGATTCAAGTTCTTCCTATTATAACTCTAAAAGGAAGATAGTTCGACTTGACAAAGAAATCCCCTTCACCTAGCTGAAATCAGTCTCCAAAGAAAATCAAATGGAACAAGCCTGGGTTGCCCTGTGGAGGACTTCTGGAAAAGACCTGCGTTTATAACCTGTTCTTTTGGGGTTAACTGAAGACTCTGAAAACACCATGAACAAAAGTTCCTGAAGACGAGTATGTCTCCCTCTGCCCCTTCTGTAAGTCTGAGTAATGATAAGAACACCCAAGATTGTAGGGCTAGTATGGTCCAGGACCAGGATCTAATTATAATTCATTTTGGGCTACCTTTAGCTTCCTTAATAGTCACTCCTTGCCCACCTCTGAGTCTGACTTAAAGTATTAGAGACCGCTAGCCTTCACCAGCCAGAAAGCTAAGACAGTGTCTGAGACCTATAGCAGGATTGCACTACTTTGCCTTCATCTAATATTTCCACCAATTACTTAAAAGGTGCTTTTATTTATGACTTTGTTCTGCTACTATAAAAACTTCCTCAAACTGTTACCACATTTGGAACATGGAATTTAGGAAAACCTAAATCTGTGTTCCCAAGCCAAGGACACTCACAGTTGACTCCAAAATAAACTATTTTTTTATCCCCTTGAAATAAGAGATGTGGAGGTGAGCAGTCGCTGGTTGTTGGGATGGCCGGCCGGCATGCCAGCAGCTCCAGGGCCCAGCATGCGCAGGGGACCCTGCGGTCACCATGTACGTGGACTATCTGCTCGACAAGGACTCCTCCGTGTAAGCAGGGCATGCTAGGCCCTCCAGCCTCGGCCTGGGCCCTCCGACCTACGCGCATCCCCCTCCCAGGCCCTGCGCCCGCGCCCCCGCAGTACCCTGACTTGGTGGTTTACAGGCACGTTGAGCCTGCACCCGCGTCCCCTCCAACCTGGGCTGCGCCCTTCCCTGCGCCCAAGGACGACTGGACAACTGCCTATGGCCCGGGTACCATGGCCCCTGCCGCCAGCCCCCTCCGAACTTTAGCACAATGCCCGCGCCTCCTGCGCCTGGTCCCGGGATCCTGGTGCAGTCCCTTGGCGGTCCGGGTGCACTGTCCTCGCCAGGAGCGCAAAGGCGGACACCCTGCGAATGGGTGCCGCGCAGCGTAGTAAGACTCTGAGACTCGGACCAAAGACAAGTACGGTGTGGTCTACACAGACCACCAACGTCTAGAGCTGGAAAAGGAGTTTCACTACAGCCGGTACATCACCAGAGTTGGCTGCTAACTTGGGACTCACAGAGCAGCAGGAAGAAATCTGGTTCCAGAACCACTGGGCCAAGGAGTGCAAAGTAAACAAGAAGAAACAGCAGGCAGCATTTGCAGCAGCCCATACCTCCCACACTGCCTCTGCCCCTGGATGGCACCCCCACACCATCAGGGCCACCCATGAGTAGTCTATGCCCACCAATGACGGCCTTCTGGGTACTTCCTCCTCAGTGCCTGTCAAGGGGGAGTTTCTACCCTAGCTCCTTCCAGCCTGGAGTCCAGGGATCTAGAGACTTGAATGTTGGGCAGCTGGATTTGCTGGGGCCCAAGGAGCCTGTTCTGAGTTCCATCCCTGCTGCTGACCTTTGGGGTCACTGTGGACAAACTGCCTACCTAGGACAAGTAGCTTGCCCACTCCCTGCCTTCCGTTGGCTGGGCTTTGTGATGAGCCTGTTGGACAAGCTCTTGTGTCCTAGGCCACAGGGTGATGGGGAGGTCCAATGATAAGTCTGAATCACCTGGGATTTTCTCAAGATTCAGAGGGCTCATCGGGCTGTCAAGGCACAGCTGAGGCTCCACCTTCTCCTCCAAGGGTTCCAGAGTGAGTGAGGCGGAAGGCTGCTGTATGGACCAGACTGGCCTCGAGAGGAGTCCATGTTGAGAGAAGGTGGTACACAGGAGTCTGGACTCCCATGTGAAGCACAAGGATGTTATCTGTCCCATCTGTCTCCTCCTCCAGCCTCACCTTCATCTGTCCTAGCACCCCATGCTCTAACCCTCCCAGCCTGAAGGTAGCCACAAAGCCATCAGGACTGGGCATGAGGTAGAGGCTGGGCAATTGGCCACTGCTCTTGAGACAGAACTTTCCATGGATGGAAGGGAAGGCTCTCAGAGTAGACTCTGAGTCTACCTACCTGCTCATGCCTACCCTTCCCACAGGATGCCCATCACACCCAGGGAGCCCCCAGACCAGGGGGAGCTCTTGGATGCAGCTTCAGGAATAAGTTTTTCCCTTTTAAACAATTTATAAAAATCATACATGGTATTAAAGGAATAAGAGATGTGGTTTTGCATTGATACAAACCCTTTAGGATGTAGGCTTTAGGCATATCCAAAATCTACCAACTTAGAGTGAGTTCTTTAAACATATCCAATGACAAAAAGGAATCCATTTGGTTCTTCTCAATTATTACTTTTTATGTTTGTACTTGTGTGCACATGTACATATATGTGTGGGCTAGAGATTAACTCTATTGCTCTTCACTTTTAAGACAAGGTCTCCCGAAACACAGAGTTAACCAACTTTCTAGACCAGCTTTCTCACCAGCTGGGCAGTAAGCCCTGGGAAAATTGCTGTCAATGTGCCTGACCCGCAGCACTGGGTTTATACACACATGCTACAATACCTAGGTTTTGGACACAGGTTTGGCATCTGGGATCAGGTCCCTGAGGTATGCAACAGACACTGACTAAGCTATCTCCCTGTCCCTCATTTTGGTTGTCAGAACTTTCTTTTCATTCCCAAGAATTCAAAACCTATTGCCTGACACACAGCAGACAAGGACCCTACCACCAGTGTACATCCTATCCGGTTACCAGAACACTTATCAATACTTTCCCCTTTACCCTAGCATCACTCTAGTGTTAGAACCTCAATAAAATGCTAACCTATATTTAGTTCTTTAAAAATGTAAAGGCTTACTATGTGCTTTTAAGAGCACAGACATTTAATTGTGAGTTAAGGGATAGTGTTACTCCCTTCACAGACAGGGGACTGGGACAAAACAAAGACAAGGAGTAGAGATCAGGCAGTGCAGAGCTGTCCCTGAGAGCCCACACTGCAGTGCTCCCTGTCTCCAAACCACACCACCACTATTCCACTTGGGACTGCTCACTTGGCTTCAAACTTCATCATGTCAGGAATTGTCAGGGGTCACTCTAAAAGCACCACATTATCAAAACTAATTAAACAAACTAGAAAGCAGAAAACAAGAAACTGTTTTATACGAGTCTCTGATATTTGTTTCCAAATCATCTGGGCAGCTAAAAAAAACCCAGTAAAACTAAGAAGCCGTTGTGGTTATATTTTTCGCCAGACTCAGGAAGAATTATTTGGCAGCTAACAGCAATAAATTCTCATATTTTCCAGCTGAAAGTAACTGAAGAAAATTCCCTTCCCTCTAAAGCATGTTCAGTGGCTTTATTCGCCATATAAGGAAAAGGGCAACTGAACATTTCAACCTCATCCTTTTCTTCTAGGCACTGCAACACCCATTGGGAGTTAATGCTGTAACTTATTTTACAAGTGCCTTCATCTGTGGAAGAACAAAACCATGAAAGAGCACAGTTAAGTTCTGAGGAAGACTAAAGGCCTTGATTTCATTTTCTAAGGGATAGAATCTTTATATTAAGAATATCTCCAAAGACAAAGATTTTAGCAATTCATTAAAGAATATTTTAAATGCTCACTAATGGAGTCAGTTTTTACATAAACTGCTTTCTTAAAAAAACTGGTAGAAGGAAAAAAAGATGCATTTGAAATCTTTTATAGATTTATTTCTTAAAATTTTAAAAAAGTAAAAATTAGTATATTTCCTGATAGCGTCCCTAACCTAAAGAAAGAGATGTCCATAAACATACAAGAAGCCTACAGAACTCCAAACAGACTGGACCAGACCAGAAAGTCCTCCCAGCACATAATAATCAAAACACCAAATGCACTAAACAAAGAAAGAATATTAAAAGCAGTAAGAGAAAAAGGTCAAGTAACCTATAAAGGCAGACCTATCAGAAGAATTACACCAGACTTCTCACCTGAGACGATGAAAGCCAGAAGATCCTGGGCAGATCTCATACAGACCCTAAGAGAACACAAATGCCAGCCCAAACTACTATACCCAGCAAAACTCTCAATTACCATAGATGGAGAAACCTAGATATTCCATGATAAAACCAAATTTACACAACATCTTTCCACAAATCCAGCCCTACAAAGGATAATAAATGGAAAACGTCAACACAAGGAGGGAAACTACACCCTAGAAAAAGCAAGAAAATAATCTTTTCCCAACAAACCCAAAAGAAAGTAACCACACAAACATAAAAAGAACATCAAAAATAACAGGAAGCAACAATCACTATTCCTTAATATAACATCAATGGACTCAATTCCCCAACAAAAAACATAGTCTAACAGAAATATTTTTCATGTAAATCTTCAATTTTATCAGAAAATGTTTGTGATTCCTCTTTCAATTTAGTAATGTTTTTTATGTCTACCATTTTAACTGCATTATTTTCCATGATAATCTTTAATTTTAACATTTTTTCTATATTTTTCTTCAATTTTATCAGAAATATTTTCCATGTAAATCTTCAATTTTATCAATGTTTATAATTTTACTTTCAATCAACTTAGGAACATTTTTATACCTTCCATTTTATCTGTATAATTTTCCATGAAATAATCAGTTTTAACATGTTTTTCTATATATTTCTTGAATTTTATCAGAAATATTTTCCACGTAAATGTTCAATTTTATCAGAAAATGTTTATAATTTCACTTTCAATCAACTTAGAAATATTTTTATGACTACCATTTTATCTGTATAATTTCCCATGAAATAGTCAATCTTAACATGTTTTTCTACATATTCTTTCAATTTTATCAGAAATATTTTCCATGTAAATCTTCAATTTTATCAGAAAATGTTTATAATTCTACTTTCAATCAACTTAGGAATATTTTAATTCCTACCAATTTATCTGTATAAATTTCTTCAATTTTATCAGAGATATTTTCCATGTAAATCTTCAATTTTATCAGAAAATGTTTTTAATTCTACTTTCAGTCAATTTAGGAATATTTTTATGCCTACCCCTTATCTGTATAATTTTTCATGAAATAGTTTTAACATGTTTTTCTATATATTTCTTGAGTTTTATCAGAAAAATTTTCCTTGTAGATCTTCAATTTTATCAGAAAATATTTATAATTCCACTTTCAATCAACTTAGGAATATTTTTATACAATTTCTTCAATTTTATCAGAGATATTTTTCATGTATATTTACACAATGGAATACTACTCAGAAATTAAAAACAATGAATTCACGAAATTCTTAGGCAAGTGGGGAACAGGGGGAGGGAAGAGGGCTTATGGGACTTTCGGGGAGGGGAGAACCCGGAAAGGGCAAATCATTTGGAATGTAAATAAAGAATATAGAAAATAAAAAAAAATAAGATGGACAAAAAAAAAAAGGAAAGGAAAATAGACTTAAAGCAAGATAAGACGTGCATTTATGTAATAAAAAAAAAGTAAGGAAGAGAAAACAATCGCTGCGCTGCACTTGGTCTGGCCGAGGTGTACCGTGACTTTAAAGCCAAGTAACAATTTCCAATAGATCTTTTGAGCCAAATTATGTACGTTAACACCCCCATTTTAAATTACACATGATGTTAGTGGTGCCTCCCCAGAAAACTTGCCAAGCATCATATGCAGTATCCCTCCAAGAAACAGCTCATCTAGACTCCCGGAACTCTAGAAAGAGATATGCCCTTTACTTTAGCACTAATGGTCTCTGCTATAAACTTTCAAAAGTACAGTTGGTACTTGTCCTGGAAGACAGAAACCTAGAAATAAGTGACACAAAACAGCTCAAGATAGAATTCTGCAGAAAAGGAAAAAAAGAAAATTGGAGGACAGTTACTACTTTGCTTCAAAGGGCAGTGAGTCCCTGTGGTTATAACTTGGGATGCACAATTAGGCAGTAGAGAAATGTGGCCAGAATGAGAGAGCTTGGGCTTTGAGTGCAGCAGCGAGCTTGTCTAGCATGCACAAAGCTCTGCCTTCAAAAAAAGGAAGAAAGAAAAAGGCACTGAAGATAGCACTAATCATTGACTGCAGGACTCAGGTAAGGGTAAGAAATAGCTTTGTTTTCTTTCCTGTTTTCATTGAAATAATGTATAACAAGCACAGGGCATTTATAACAATAATGAGAAGAAATACAACCTAAAAATATGAATTGACAACATCATGCTTAGTCAAGTATTAAAAGACCAATAAAAAATTCCATTTAAAAGCACAACACATATAACTGTACATGTAGTTCATCAAATACTGGCCCCAATCCCCACCAAAGAAGGCATATTTATCTCAGGAGGGGAGTCAGAGGGAGATTTACAGACATGGCATTACCTTAAAGTGTTTAGGAATATAAAACCTGTACCAGACTAATCTGGGCCTATGCCAAAGTTCTAATACTTAATTGTTGTGTGACTGATATGAATAGACCTCTTAATGTCAGTTCCAGGTCAGTACAAGGAAACAATTTTTAGCTTTAGAAGCACGGGGATTAAATAAGTAAATGGTATAAAAATCACTTAGTAACAAGAAATGTATCTTCAATTTACTTAGCTAAAAATGATTTTCTTAACTTCCACAAACAAACATGTTTTATATTCAGAAAAGACCATTGTTTATCAAGAGACAAAACCCTCACTTAAGGCATACAGAAGCTAAAGACTCAGGAGCCATGCATCAAATAGAGAAGAGTTAGGGGCAGAACTTTGTTCACCACTCTATCCTTCTGTGTATCCATGTTACTGCCAAGAGAGGAAAGATAAACATGATATCATGAAATAAATGCCTACTTACTGGTTTCCTAAGGAAGAAGATGGACAAAGCTCCAACTAAAGGCATGTCTCCAATCAGGGGCTCCAGGATCACCCTCATTGTCCCGTGGATCTGAACTCAGACAGGAAACCACAAGTCAGAAAACACAGCTCTTCATAGTCACTAAGTGACTTTTAGGCACATGGCTGCACACTTATACTATAACCACAAATACAAAATTACTTCAAAAACCTTCCACAGCTTTTCTTTCTGAATATAGCCTAGAAAACTCTCAAATGAAAATTTGAAAAACTTACCTGAATACTTTTCACACCAGCTCTACAAAAATATCTTTTGATCTCCAAATCAATCTCACAATTTCCTACAAAACTAGCACAGAAAAATTCTGCATTACATAAAGTGAGTGGAATTAATCATCCTCTTAGCTATCTATTAAGATTAGGCATTGCAAAGTAGATAATCAGACAAAAGGTTGGTAAAATAGACATCCCATACTGTAGGCAAAGCTGATTGAGAATGTAGCCAATAGCACAAGATTATTCTCCCTCTTATTTTGGGCTTTACAGACACAGTGCTGTCAGGCTCAATGCTGCTGTATCACTGCGAAGATGCTGTGCACACTGCTCTTACTTCCACTACACATAAAAATCTTAAATAAATTTAGATACCCAACATATGGGAGGCTGAAGCTGAAGGGCTACCAGTTTGAGGTAAGTCTAGACTGTCTCAAAAAACAAAACAAAAATAAAATGGATGAGGATAGAGCTCAGTTGGTAGACTAGCATATGAGAGGCCCTGGGTGTAATACACAGTCTTACACAAATCAGACATGAAGTGTACATTGGATTCTTGGCACTCAAAGGAATAAGCAGGAGAATGGCATCGTCCTTATCTACACAGAGAGCTCAGCTCCTATCTCAAAAACCAAGAATTTTAAAAGCATGTAAACATGTAATTTCGAAGAAAAATCTGAATAACAAGGTGTTATTTCTGGAGCATTCCTTGGCTGGAAGGTGTTTTTATGTGAATAACAAATCTTTGTTTAAAACACAACAAAGGTTATTTTGGCAACAGTAGATCTCACCACCGTTTTCCTTAGTTACAAAAATCTTCACTCAGATGCTAAAGGCTTTTATGGTGCTAAAGGTTAAAAACAGTTTATTTTAAACCTTCACTTTACTCAGAGATTAACTTCAAACGCAAATGTAAAACGAGTGTTTCTTTACTATGATAATGCAAAGCAGGGATTTATTTCCAACATAAACATGAAACCCTAAATGCATTCCACATGGGATGTTGTGGGATTTCATCTGTTTTAGCTGAGATTATTATCGCTATGATGAAACACCATGACCAAAAAGCAAGTGGGGAGGAAAGGATTTATTTCATTCACAATTCCATCTAGCAGTTTATCAAAGACAGTGAGAGCAGGAACTCAATCAAGGCAGGAACCTGGAGGCAGGAGCTGATGCAGAGGCCATGGAAGGGTGCTGCTAACTGGCTTGGTCTCCATGGCTTGCTCGCTCAGCCTGCTTTCTTATAGAACCTAAGAGCCACCACCCTAGGGATGGCAACACACACAGTGAGCTGGACCCTGGCAGATCAACGACTAAGAAAATGTTCTACAGGCCTGCATACAGCCCTGATCTTAGAGAAGTTGTTTTCTCAGTTGGGGTTTCCTGCTTACAAATGATTCTCGCCTGTGTCAAACTGACAACTGCCAGCACAACCCCTACCCTTGCTTCTTGGAAGTAGGGTAATCATAAACCTACTCATGCAAGTCTGGGGAATTTAATTGTGAATAAAATGATCACGAAGGGTCTAAGCCAGTGGATCTCAACCTTCCTAAAGTTGAAACTCCTTAATACAGTTCCTCATGTTAGGATGGCTCCAACCATAAAATTACTTTCATTACTACTTCATAACTATTGAGTTCCTAAGACCATAAGAAATATATATTTTCCAATGATCATGACCCACAGGCTGAGATCTGCTGGTCTAAGGACATGAAGAAAATTATTTTCTTATCTTGCTGCTAAATTTACCAATAACCTGTTTAATAACTAAAATGAATGGAAACCTGCAACTGACAGGGGTGAGGAGGTAGGGGACATCTCCAGGACAGGACAGACACCTGGGTAAGAGAGGCACCCAAGAATCAATAGGGGTGGCCTTAGCTGTGACTCACTACATTGGGGATATGGAACCTGAAAAGGCCACCTCCTGTAGCCAGACAGGAACCCCAGTGAAGCAATAAAGACACAAACCCACCCACAAAACTTTCAACCCAAAATCTATCCTGTCTACAAGTAATGCAGACACAGGTGAGGGAGCAGAGATTGAGTGAATGGCCAACTTGAGACCCATGCCATGGGCAGGCACCGATTGCTAACACTATAAATGATACTCTGTTATGCTTGCAGACAGGAGCATGTTGTCCTCTGAGAGGCTGCACCCAACAGCTGACTCAGACAGATGCAGACGCCCACAGTCAAAAAGTGAATGGAGCTTGGGGACTCTTAAGGAAGAACAGGAGGAAGGATTGCAGGTCTTGAAGGTGACAGGAACTCCACAGGAAGACCAACAGAATCAACTAACTTGGACCCTTGGGGCTCTCAGAGTCTGAACCACCAACCAAAGAACATACATGGGCTGGACCTAGGCCTCCCCACTCATATGTAGCAGATGCTCAGTTGACCTTCATGTGGATCCTAAACAATTAGAAAGGGGGATATCCCAAAAGCTGTTGCCTATACATGGAATATGTTCTATTACCTGGGCTTCCTTGTGGCCTCAGTGGAAGAGGAAGTGTTTAGCTTCACAGAGACTTGAAGTGCCAGGGTTGGGGGGATACCCAGTGGGGTTTCCACCCAACCAGAGAAGGGGAGAGTGAGGGAGTGACCAGGAGGGAAGGAGTGATCAGGATATAAAGTGAATAAGTAAAAAAATAAATTTAATTAAATTAAAAGAAAAACTCTCATAATTTTTTAAAATTCCTTTTAAACCAACATAAAGCCTAACACATGTTTTATTTCCCAATTCTTAACTTTTCCTCTATCTTGCTGCCAATGTAGTTAAGGTTTTTGTCTAAAGTAAACAATATAGTAGAGTACTTATGCTATTCAAGCTGCTCCATTAAAGGAATTACTCAAATAATTTATTTAATGCTAAAACAATGAAGAACACAAGGTATCTATCCCTGTGGAGTTTGCTGTCTACCTCATGACAGACCTTCTAGGATACAGCCTAACCTCAGACGCAGGGGAGCCATCATGGAGCTCGTATCCAGGCTGCTGACGAGCCTTCTGGAGGACACAAGACACACAAGTGTACCTCCTCTTTTTGTTTCCACCGATGACAATGATGTTTACACAAGTATTAAATATTTTAAAAATGAAGATTTTCCCATAGTAAAGACATGGAACATTTCTTTCTAAAATAAAAGTAACTGGTAAAAAGTTTATATAATTATTAATATTAGTGTACTTTTGAAATTTACAAATGATAAAAAAACATTATTCTTAGTCCAGCCTCAGAAAAGAAGATTGAACTCCTAATAGCCATCTGCCTTGTTTGCTCTGAAAGTCTTTCACTGATGCCTAGGGCTCAGTACTTTGGACCAGGCTGGCTGGCCACAGCATCTGAGATCCTCTCATCTCTGCTTTCTCCATGCTGGGACTACTTATGCACCACCGTGCTCATTTCCTTAGTGGGTCTGGGGACTGAACAAAGCAACCATTTTACCAACCAGCTATCTATTCTTCCTATTACAAGTGAGATTGTCTTTATTTCCTTTCAGGACTTTTACAGAAATGCAATTGATTTAACTGCATTTTGCTACATTGCTGAATTCATTTTACTTTTAAGAGGTTTGTTTTGTTTTGTTTTGTCTTAAAAAACAGACTCTTACTGTGTAGCCCTGGCTGGCTTAGAACTTAAATGTAATCCAGTCACCTCCAAAGTGCTGGGACTAAATGCCATCACACCTGGCTTTAAAACTTTCTGTGATTTTTTTTTTCTGTAAGGTATAATTATTTGTAAACACTGCTTTTCAATTGGGATTCCTAGGTTGAACTTTTTTTTTTTTAAACCATGTAGGAATACTGAGCATCTTCTGTATCAACGGAGATAACCACAGGTTTCCTGCTCACTACAACTCTTCCTTCTTAAAATAAAGTAGTGCATTTTACAGATTGGTTTTCATATCTGAATTACATTTGTATTCTGGGAACAAATTCTACTTGTTGATGGCATATAATCTATGCTACTAGATTCAACTTGCTAATATTTTGTTGTGGATTTTTATATTAAAGTTCATAAGAATTACTTATTACAGTTTTCTCATAGAGTATGTAATTTCTTTTAATTAATACATTTCTAGAAATTTATTCTATTTTATGTGTTTGGGTGTTTTGCCTGCACATATGTTTGTGTATCTGGAATGTGCTCATGGATGCCAGAAAAGGACACTTGATTCCCTGGAGCTGGAGTTACAGATGGTTGTGAGCTGCTATGTTTGTACCAGGAATCAAACCCAGGTTGACTGGAAGAATAGTAGCAAGTGCTCTTAACTACTGAGACAGCTCTCTAGCCACATTACATTTAATGAATGATGGTTATCCAGACTGTTAGCAACTCAAAGGTTGTTAACATGTAGACCTAGAATAATTTAGTCAAATTACAAAGAAGGGAAGCCAAGACATTTATTTTATCATTCATCTTAGACATATTGCTAAATGAACACTGTATGTCAGTAGCCATGGCAAGAACATAACACAAATAAAAACTTACCTAATCTGAAGGTCCAGAATAATTTGTCTTTTGTCTACATTTTCAGTATAAACTTTAACACCATTGACTCTAAGGGGCTGAAACCAGAAATAGCTTAATTTAAGACAGGAAAAGGCTCAAAAGCAAACAAACCTAACAATAAAGCAACAGACATAATAAGGATAAGTTAAGCACTCAACTACAAGTATAATTCTGGTTTTAAAATACAGTTTAATTTTGATGATTTATTTGGTTTGTATCCTCAGTGTTCTATCTGTGAGATATAAATAACAGCAGCATCCATGTGAAGTTATTGTGAAGTTAAGTGACACCTAGTGAGGACTCAGTAACATGGGAGTGCTGTGTCAGTACATGTAATAAATACATTTGCTTTTACTATGAAATCCCCATTACCCTTATCTCTTTCAATTTAATCTGATCCTTTTCTTCTACTCTATCCTTATTATAATACTTCCCATTATTTTAAATTTATGTTTTACAGGTTTTCAGTTTAAAATTTCCCAAAAATTAGACTATTTATTTATTTATTTAATGTATATGAGTACACTGTTGCTGTCTTCAGACACACCAGAAACCCATTACAGATCGTTGTGAGCCACCATGTGGTTGCTAGGAATTGAACTTATGATCTCTGGAAGAGCAGTCAGTGCTCTTAACCAATGAGCTATCTCTCTAGCCCAAAAATTTTACTTGAGTAGATAAAAAAGATAAGGTATAGTTGAGTGTGGTACTGCAAGCTAAAACATGGGATTGCCAGTTCAAGGAGGTCTAGGCTAAAAAGTGAGACTCTTGTCTCAAAAGAATACTTAATATATGGTACAGATAATTGAATATGCAACCACAAAAGACAGATCATAAAATACGTTGTACTTCTTTTTTACTAAGACTTATTTTAACTTAAGTGCATACTGGGTCCATAAAGAGTGTCAGATCTTCTGAGTTGGAACCATAGGTGACAGTAAACTAATTGTTATAGCTTCTAGAAATCAAACCTGGATCCTCTAGAAGAGCTCTGAACCACTGAAATATCTCCCTAGTCTACAAGCTGTATTGAAAGGCCAGCCTGTGTTTCATAGCAAGACTGTCTCAAGAAGTCAAAATATAGACGTAAACACACAGAAAGAGAAGGAGAGGGAGGGAGAGGGAGAGAGGGGGAAGGAGAGGGAGAGAGGGAGGGAGAGGGAGAGGGAGAAAGACATAAAAGGAGGAAGGAACTAGCTGGAAATAAAAAGTGGGTCAACAGTAGTGGGAAGAGGATAGAGATGATTATGAAGGTACAAATATGGTATAATATATGTATAAGATACAGTACAAACATGAAATGGTCAAAAAAATTAAAAAGTAATAGTACATATAAATGTAAAAAAATCAATGTTGTCTTAAAATAATTATCATATGCTAGAATTTTTTATTTAATCATAAAATTTTCTACAATAAATATGTATCAAGAAATGATTTCTCATCTTTTAGGAAATGCTGAAAAACAAAGAATATGGACAAAATCAAAGTCAATAATTTATATAAAAATATTTGTTTGAATGAATATATATGTATACATATACAGAGAGAGAGCACTTTGTGTGTATATATATATATATATATATATATATACATACACACATACATACATACATACATATATTTGTTAAGGCTAGTAAACTGTATTTAAAATTGTCACTATTTTAAAAAAGTCAAAACAGAGCTAGAAAAATGGCTCAGTGGTTAAGACCAATGTTGCTCTTCCAGAGGGCTTGACTTTGGTTCTTACCGTCCACATTTATGCATTTGTACAAATGCCTGTAACTCTATCTCCAGGGCCTTTGATACCATCTTCTGGCCTCCATGAACACCTGCATGCATGTATGGCATATTCTCACACAGACACACACATATATATACATAAACAAAAATAAAAATTAATTTTAAAAAGTTAAAGAGAAACAACAAAATATAAAGAATAGCACAATGAGAGTGTAGTAACAAGCCCACGTCCCAAAAAAGCAAGAAAAGTTGTTGGGAAGAAGAATCTAAGAAATTTGTCAGCTTTCCAATTGGCCTCCTAATGAACAGTTTCCTTCAGAGCCTTAAAGTGGTTACATGCATTCTCAGCAATCCTACTGTGTGCATAAGGAAGGGTTCTGAAGGACAGCACTGACCTGCTGACCCACATCCACTGCATAAGAAAGGGCACTGAAAGACAGACTGACCTGCTGACCCACATCCACTTTCGTGAAGCTGAAGGTGCTGAGGTGGGCATTGGCTCCGCGCACAGCGGGCTCTATGGTTTCTCGAAAGAGCTTCTCGATAAACTGACAAATAAAGGGCCACATGTGCTTTACAGTCTGGAAGGAAAGGATCTCGTGTTAGGTAACTGCTATGATATATGATACATAATGTAGTTGAGTCACTAAGAAAGATTAAAATCAGGTAGTCTATTAGAGTCTGGCTTTGAAAACTAAAGCAAAAGGAAAAATGGTCTTGTTATTCAAAATCAGTCCTGTAAAATGTGTTCTAAACATTAAGCATTTACTTCAACAATAAACTATTGATTAGTCAATATGCTGCAGAAATTAGCTCTTTTATTTAGCTATTCTGTTTAAACATGTCTACACATCTAATAATCACTAAAAGCCCCATGGCTTCAACTGACTATGGGGAAACTTAAGCTTTAGATATGCCTCTTGACAAGTGAGATCCCCAGTTTGATCTCAATACCACAATGAAACTAAAGCTAAACCCAACAAAAACTGCATGGACTTAACTACTCCTGCATTTTAATAACCACATATTAACTTGTGTTATAGGGTGATTCGGTCTAGCTACAGTTGTCACATTGCCTTAGAGATGCTCAAAACACAAGGTAAGAGAGATTCAACCTAAAGCTTACTGAAACAAAAACATCCTTTAAAATATTATAGATTGGTAATTTCCTGGGAGTTATTTTTTTTCTTCATAATAATGTTTCCAGAATGATTGCTTGTGATTTCTATAAAGCAGATGTGAACAGCCTCTATTCAAGAAAGAAGACGTAAGGCCAGATGGGAATGCCACGCAAGCACACACCTGAATCTTCTTAGGTTGATGACACAGCTCTTGTTCTCCTTAAAGGAAAGTTACACACTGCTTGCAACAGTCCTCTGGGGAGTGGAAGCCTGCTCATCGCAATCTGAACTCAGTAATACTAACACAAATTCCCAAATATGGGAAGATGGTCTCTGGCCCTCTAATTCCCACTGAATATTTGGAATATGCTAATCTTACCTTATTTAGCCATTCTGCTCTTTCAGTGTCTGGAAAATGAACCTGAGAGAGAAAACATACACACATATGACTCAATGACTCCTGATAATCATAAACAAAATGACCGATAGGCTATTTGTGTTTATATAAAACTTCCTTAAAACACTCTGCTCTAAAGCTTTGTCACAGCCTCAGAGAGGAGAAAGTGAAATGTGTGGTACCTGACTTGCCACATTCTTGAGGGAGAGGGTTGGGATCCCACAAACATCACCAGAGCCTTTTCTGCCTCACACCACCAAAGTGGGTACTCCTTAGCTTTTAAAACATCAGAGTTGGGCTGGAGAGCTGGTTCAGCGGTTAAGAGCACTGACTGCTCTTCCAAAGGTCCTGAGTTCAAATCCCAGCAACCACATGGTGGCTCACAACCATCTGTAACGAGATCTGACGCCCTCTTCTGGTGTGTCTGAAGACAGCTTCAATGTATTTACATGTAACAATAAATAAATCTTTAAAAAAAAATAAAACATCAGTATAGAAAAAAAATGCCTTTTAAAAGAACATTATCATTCCCATCGTTCTGCTAGAAATCCTAAAAATCTAGACTCAGACTTCAAAATCCATCTCTCATTTTTGTTTTCTTTGCTTAGCCCTAGCCCGATGACTTCAATGCAAGGGTCATCTCCACCAGTCTGCCCTCTCCCAAATGCATGCTGTGATCATAGCTGTCCACAGGCAAGGCCTACATACTGGAAAAGTGATTGAAAAAGCAAAACGAAGCCTATTTTAAAAATAAGTAAAGAATGTTTTCTCCGTTGTTGAAGTTAAAATAAAACATTTTTTGCAAAGGAAGCTAGGGCTGGTTTTGGCCACAAGGGAGTTTTCAAAACCAGAGTACACAGGACACACATAGTTTGAATTTAGAGATATAACAGATCACAAAAGACTTTGTACTGGAGACTGAGAAGATATGATGCATATAACTTTCCTGAATTATAAAGAATCCAGTCCAATAACACTGTCCTCTGGCTAAAGAAAGTGGACCAGAAGCTAAACACTGTATAGTCTCAGGAGTGGCGTGGGGCTTCCAAGGTTCCTGAGACCAATTCTACTTCTTAAGTAGAACAACAGAACAGAAAACAAAAACAGAAAATGGGGTCTGGCCAATTCCTGGTCACTATCAAGCCATTAATCACCAACAGCTTACACTGGCTCTCAGAAGTCCTGAGTGACTGACAGCTGGCTCCCCCTGGGGTCTCAGCAAGAGGAAAGTAAGCAGGGTAGTAAAACACATAGAGCTATGGCTTCCCTTTGTGTCTACACACAGGCATAAGTAGGCTTTATTTCCCTTGAACCACATAATACGAGGAATATCTGGTTGAACCATGAAACATGCTAGAGTGAGTAGAAATAGTTATTTCAAAATTAGATGAGCATAAACGCATTGGGGTGGGGTGGGGTGCAAAAGCCTTCCAAAATTGAGACAGTGGTTCAGAAGTTGGGGAACACAACATTCAACAAGTTAAAGGGTCAGAGTCAGTGGACTGCTGTACATGTTTGCTTAACTCATAGTAGTTCACTGCTATGCTCTGTCATCAAAGGGGCAAATCTGAACCCAAGTCAACCAAGTATACAAGAAAGGGCTGCATTTTCCCTAAGGGACAGGATGAAAGTTCATGGTTACAATGAGTTGAGTAGACAGTCTTGTTAGACTTATCAAATTAGGTCACAAAATTAATTCATCTGCAATCAGTACACTGCCATTTCTTTGCATTACTTTGAAGTAGCTTAGTAGGCAAATCAGGAGCGGGCCAGTGAGTGGCAGGCAGAGCATTAAAGCAGGTATTTAGATCCTTCTAATTTATTGTGAAGCTCTCTCCCATTCTACATTTTCCCTCTAAACCAACCAACCACAGAGGCAACAGACAGATCAAAAGGCAAGTACGGAGTATCCTCTGTTTGTTGTCATGGAAACTTCTGCAGTGTAGATGTACCCTACTTTCTGTAATTTCAGAGTGAATACCATTTTGCCGTTTCTGTAGGGCCCAACTCCTGAATATTCTTGCCCTTTGATATCTGATTGTCCTCACCTGGTTCTCCCAAAGGCCTCTCCTTGCTTGGCCTCCCAACTACTAAATTTAGCTAACAGAACAATATTCTAGAAAACAGGAACTTCCTTTTCAAGTCACCTTACTAAAGACTTTGAAGCCTGAGTGTTTATTGAACAGTTTTAACTTCCTTAGCTTGAGCTTCAAAGGCAATACAGTCACATTTTCTCTGGGTCACAGCTCAAAGACCCACCTTCATATATCCTGCTGAGGACAGCCAGGGCAGCCTGGCTGTGGACGTGGAATGATGCTCTTCCCCACCTTCTCCTCCCGCCAGCCCTTCCCTAAGAACCAGCTCACTTTAGTTTTGGCCAGCTTCCCACACACTTTACCACCTAAAGGCCTCCACTGACAGTGCTGCAACTCTCTAAGTCAGCATTTGTCACAACATGACAGACAGTACATTACACTAAATCATATTTGTAAATAACATCAAACGAACTTCTAGCTTCCAATAATGTCTTTAAAAAGCTTAAGGAGGACTATGTCCTGTAATACAAGCTACAGCCAGATTTCCAACCAATAAAAAATGATTAATAGGGGCCATTGAATCTTAAAATATTGTTTGCGTAAACATATATGTGTTTGTTTGTGTCTCTATTCATGTATAAATATGTAAATATATGTAAATAGATGCATAGAACACAAAAAAATGTACTGAACCAGGAACAAAAAAAAAAACCGAATTTTGATTTTTCTTTTCTGTTTAATTCTTTGTGACAACCACAAAGTAATTTGCTAATCATTACTTTAAGATCAAGAAATGTTGCAAGCTGGGTATTGGTATACATCTACAATCCTAGCACTAAAGGAGGCAGGAAGGGATAAGCCTGGGTTACTAAGGAGATACTGTCTCAAATCAGAAAAGAAAGAAAGAGAACACAAAAGAAAATGTGGACACTTGTGAACCTTGACTTTCCTCACAGTGTTTTGTGCCACTGGATAACTATTTACTCCACACATGTTGAACGTTCTACCTGAAGAACTCATGTATACATCATTTAGAGACTTTTGTTGGAGAGGGAAGAACACTGTTTAGGGATCTGATCTTACCTGGATGGTTCACTAACATTCCACAACTAGACAATGTATGTTTAACACCACACACACACGTATGTGCACGTATGTACACACACACACACACACACACACACACACACACACACCACCCCATACACATACATGGTCCCTGACCCTGTCCTTGACATGTAGCTCCTAAAGCCCTTTGTAGACAAGTATTCTAGTGAAGCAGGACAGAAAGCAAAGAAAAAAATTAAAGGGACATGAGAATGAAAAGAGCCCTCGCCTCAACCTGAACCTTGTTTGAGTAATTCATCTGCTTAGTGTCAAGAATTTAGACAGAGGGGCTGGAGATGGCTCTGTGGTTAAGAGCAGTGACTGCTCTTCCAAAAGTCCTGAGTTCAAATCCCAGCAACTACATGGTGGCTCACAACCATCCATAATGAGATCCGACTCCCCCTTCTGGAGTGTCTGAAGACAGATACAGTGTAATCACATATAATAAATAAATAAATCTTTAAAAAAAAAAGAATTTAGACAGAACCAATGAAAACTCTATACAACTTGCTTGCAAAACTGACTAAACTACCACAAGGACCAAATCTTACAATCAAAACATAACACCAACCTTTGTAACCTCTTTCAAAATTTTAGAACTTCCTTTTCATCTGTAAACCTAAAAAATAATATGCCTTGTTAACCACCTTAAAACCTCACTTGAAAGCAAAGAAAATCCTTTAGATAAGGGAAGTAAGCATAGCTTAAACTTAATTTTTAAACTTTATTTAATCTTTAAACTTGTTACAAAGTTATACATTCCAACCTTCATACTGCTTAGACTCTTGGGTATATAACTTTGATGTCTGCACTCTAATATGCACTCTCCTCTATTTAATGAACTCAACTTTACTTCAGACTGAATCATCCTGACTGAATCTGTAGTAGCAGGAAGTCAATATCCTGGCAGTGTCTGGGTAGAGAATGCTGAACGAAAGTCAAGCTGCACTACTGGCAAGAAAAGAGTTGTATCTAGGGGAACCTTTTGTTTCATTTTTATTTTTTGAGACAGGGTCCACCTGTGGATCCCTGGCTGGCCTACTGCTCATTGTCAAGACCAACCTGTCCTTGAACTCAGAGACACGCCTGTCTCTGCCTCCCAAGTGCTGAGATAAAATGTACTTACTCCATTCCCAGAACCTTTTGTTTTAAATTTGATCTTTGACCCTGGGTTTCACACTTAAAGATCCTAAATACTTTTGAATTTCCTGATAGACAGGTACATCTCTTCTTCCAATCAGGTGACTCTTGCTGTACTCCTAGTTTCAGGATAGGGTTAGATGAGGTAAGGGAAAAACTTCCCCCTTTACTCTACTGGGGGAAGTGGGTAGAGGTTGAGGCAATCACCAATGGAATATGATTTAATCAATCACAGTTATTTAATGAAAAATCCTTTTAGCTATTTAATGAAACAAAAGGACAGGGCTGTAAAGATTCCAGGCTGCACAACATGTGGGTTTTCCTGAAGGGGACGCTGAAGTTCTGTGTTCTATCCCATTCCTTCCCCTATATATCTCTTCCTCTGACCGGTAATAGCCCTCTAAGTTCTGTAAGACATCCTAACAAATTAACAGAATTCAAGATAGGAATTGTAGGAACCCATAACATACACTGACACCAAACACACATGACAATTTACTACGTGTTCCTAAGTGGGGAAGAGAATTGTGGGATAGAGTTCTTAGTTTGTAGCACTCAACACTAACTTCAGGTCGCCAATGTCAGGAACAAACTGATGTAGAGAATACCCAGACAGTGCCTGCTGGAGAACTGCTTGGTTATAGGAAACCCCTCCACCCACCACATTTGGTGACCTGAGGTAAAGTATCTACCAAATGAATATGAGAGTAAGAAAAGGGTTCAAAAGTTTAAAATTTTCATTGTATCAGACCAAACAGAGAGGGGAGAAGGAATAGGGGAGAGAGGGAGAGTAGATTAGAATGAGAATTCTAAGTCTCTGTGGCTGACCTGGAGAAGGAAGGAAGAATACGATCAAATCGGAAAATATGCTCTGACTGTGATAAACAGGGCTGGTTTTACTTTACAGGCAACAGTACATTGTCCAAATGCTTGACAGGGGAATGTGTGCAGTAAGGACAATCTCCACTGTGCTCATCTTCCTGGAAGTAACAGAACCACCCACCTGCTCCAAGGAACCTGCAACAAGCGAGCTGACCTACAATGCTAGCATTTTCTTGAGATTACTGCAAAGGCACTCAATCATTCTGAGGTTTTAATTTACAAGCCAGTACTTCAAATTATCAAAGAAATAAGAAAGGGAATATATCAAATTTAAAGAGAGTAAATCTGATTCTTAATTTTAAATTCTCTTCACTAACTTTAAAAATCTGTTTGTAACTAATACATATTCATAAACATTTGTTTGTTCTGCACAAAACAGAATTTAAAGCAGCAAGAACACGGGGGGTGGGGGGAACGACCCACTAAGATACAGAGATAACATAAAGTATGTTACCAAGTCATACAAAATGCACAAACACAGAATATGTGATCTGATACTACAAGTAAAAAGTAAAAATTTAAAATATTCAAATCACAAATTTACTTGATTTCAAAGTTTCAATTATAAAATAACTTTTATATTATCTCTGTGAAGGCATAATCACTGAATATTACCCATATTTCTATTAAATCTATGAGTTGACACTACTCAAATCTTTTAATGCTATATTTAAAAAACCAAAAGTTTATTTTGTTTTTATGTAGAAAAACTAAACCAAATACACAAAAACTGAATATGCTACCTGCAGCTAGGAGCTCTACACTAAATACCCAATTTAATGCTCACAAAGACCTTTTGAAAGACCAAATGACTAAGGACAAAAATTTCAGATCCAGGGACCTCTGAGGTCCTTTGATCAAATAAACTTATAGTCTAATTTTTCTAATTGAATATTTTCTCATTTTTGAACATTAACAATGTAATTTTGAATAATATTTAGAACTAAAATAAAATGTTTTCTTCAAACACTCCCCTTAAAAGCCAACATTAATAATCAGCATTTGCATAGGATGGCTATAATTTCCATCCCCTAAACATGTATAGAAGCAATTATAACTACAAATAGCACAGCAAGTACTTTCCTGGGAAAACAAGGTCAAGATATGCTTTAAGATCCATTAGTATATCAGTGGTGTTGAAGCACACTGCATAAATCAATCCCATTGTCTCACTTGTTTAAAAAAAATGGATTAAGTTCCAAGAGAAAATTTTAAAATATATACGTATTTAATTCTGTTATAGGTGAACCTATTGATTTAGTACCTATAAATAATTAAAAAGCTAAATAAAATGATCATTTTACTCGCCAAATGTCATTAATCCAATGGTAAATTGGCCAATCAAATTACTTTACTCATATTCTCTTCATTTCAAGAAAGAGGACTGCCAACTATCTGGCAGAGCAGCTGGGTTTGGGGAGGCACCAGGCATCAGCCTGACTATGAGCAGGGTCCTCTGTTCACACCTTAACTGCTCTTTCTCCAGCCCTAGCACACAGCTGGGTGACAAGTTCACACACCATCTGTGCCAACTAGTGTTTAGGCCAACTTGACTGACATAAGCTAGTTACCTGAGAGGAGAGAACCCCAATTAAGAAGTTGCCTCCACAAGACAGGGTTATAAGCAGACATGTAAGACATTTTCTTAATTATTAGTGATCGATGAGGGAAGAGGTAGCCCATTATGAGTGGGGCCATCCCTGGGCTGGTGGCTCTGGTTCTATAAGAAGGCAGGCTGAACAAACCATGAAGAGCAAGCGGTAAGAGAGCCCGTCCATGGCCTCTGCATCAGCTCCTGCCTCCAGGGTCCTGCCCTGACGTTCTCAGATATGAACTGTGATGTGGAAGCATAAGCAAAATAAATCCTATCCTCCCATGTTGCTTTTGGCCAGGACTTTCATCACAGCAACAGCAACCCTAAAACATCATTTTAATGCAATAACCATCCCATGGCATACTAAAATATGTAAACAGAAAGATTTAAGCAAGTAATTTTGTTTCTCTGCCCTCCTAGCATAGTCTTAAAAATAGGTTAGTAGATGAGTAACTTAATCTCGGTTTTATTGCTACAATGAAATAGCCTACTTTTTTTTATAGATCCCAACACCACCAGCCCAGAGATGGCACCACCTACAATGGACTGAGTCCTCTGTCACTGATCACAGTCTTTACAAATTAAATTTTCAACTCTTTAAAATACCCAATCTCTTGAAAAACCCAAAATCTCTTTTAAAAGTTCAAGGCTTTTCAGCTGTGGGCTCCTATAAGAAATCAAAATTAGATTAAATATCTTTTTCAAGAGGTAAGAACTAGGGCATAGTCACAATCTGAACCAAGCAAAACTAAACAACAGTATAAATAACTGAGTGTCCAACGTCTGGAATCCACACTCAATCTTCTGGGCTCCTCCAAGGGCTTGGGTCCCTTCTCCAGCTCTGCCCTCTGTAGCACACAGCTTGTCTTTCTTCTAGGTTCTGGCTGGCTCAACTCCACTGCTGCTGTTGTTCATGCTAGTTGTCCTATGGTACTGGCATTTCCAAAACTGCTGAGGTCTTCTGCTTCAACTGGACTGCACTTTCACCAATAACCTCTCATAGGCTATCATCACGGTGCCATGCCTCAACTTCTCTACATGACCCCTTCCCTCCTGGGTGCCACTGAAGCTGCACTTCACCAATGGCCTCTCCTGGCCCCTCAGAGTGCCAAGCGTTGAAGATTGGTACTAATGCATTGAATCTGCATGTCCAGATGGTGAAGGACTTGTCTCCAACTGGTTCTTGATCTATCAATAAAGATGCCAGTGGCCAATGACTAGGCACAGGGCAGGACACTTAGAGTTGTATGGGTAGGAGGCAGAGAGAATCACCAGGCCTGGGAGAAAAAAAAAAGGGGGGGACGGGGGTGGGGGACATAGTAGCAGCAGGTGATAAAGTCAACCAGCCATGTGAGTTTTAGGGTAAGTGGCCACTGGCCACTTCTCCAATTGGGCCTGGGTAAGGTTTAGGAGTGCCCAGCCTATGAGGTAGCCAAAGCATTTTAATGTAACTTGTGTGTGTGTGTGTGTGTGTGTGTGTGTGTGTGTGTGTGTGTGTGTTTCCATTCGAGGATCTGAGACAGCTCCTGGGCAGGTAGCTGGGAACACAAAGTGGTACAGCCAGAAACTCACCCACAACAGCCAAGCCTCAGATACTCTCCATGATCCCTTCCTGCCTCCAAAACCAGTACCATCAGGGTGAATCTTTTACAGTACTAAGTTCAGCTGCCACACAAGGTACAACCTTGGCTATCTCTGGAACGCAGCTTCTCTGTTCTCTCAGAAAACACTTCCCAGAAGATTTCACCTCAGTGATGCTGGTTTCTTCTTAATCACTGCTAATTTCTTAGCTCCAGCTCACCTGCATCAATTGTCTCAGGAACGTAAAAGTTTCACTTTGGTAGTTCTTGGCATTCTCAACAGCTTTTCTAGCCTGAAGTTCCAAAGTCCTTCTACAATCATCCCCCAAACATGGTCATGTCTGTCCCAGTAAACCCTGCTATGCTGGTACCAACTTGTTTTATTCAGGGTTATATTGCTTTGAAAAAACACCAAGACCACCAGCCCAGAGATGGCACCACTCACAATGGGCTGAGCCCTCCCTCGTTGATCACTAATTAAGAAAATGCATTTCAGCTAGATCTCATGGAGGATTTATTTCGTGAGGGTCCTTCCTTTCTGATGACCAACCTGTGTTAAGTTGACACACAAAAACAGTCAGTACAATAAGACAAGCCAAGTCAACAGAACCATGAGTTTAAAAAAAGACCATAAGACTCCTGGTTTTTTCTTAAGAATTTTATTTATGTGTATATATTGTGTCTCTAATATGCCACGTGTGTAGGGATCTACAGAGATCACAAGAAACTGAAGTTACAGTCAATCCCACCCATGCTGGAACTGAACTCGGGTCCTCTAGAAGAGCAGCAAGTAACTTCTAAACTATCACCCTAGCTCTCAAGACTCATCTTTAGTAGATACAATACAAAAGAATATTTTAGGTCAATAGATACCTGCATTTTAAGATACCTTTACCTTACTAAGTATACTATATAAGTCTTTCAGGAAATCTATAATCCTGGAAGCGTACTTGCATTTAGAAGCACACTGTATATTTCAGGCTCATTCCAACAGAGGAGTGCACATAGAGAGTTTAGTTTGATAAGATGCTAACTAGAGAGTTTTTAATATTTTAAATAGTTAATAAATTTTGCCTGCATATAAACTAGTCTTAAAATCTATGCAAATAGAGGGCGTGCTTAAAGAAAGTTAAAAATGCCCAAAATATTTATCTACATAACAAAGCAGCCTAGAGGAATGGAGTCTGGTGTCCCATACCAGTAATTCCAGCAATGAGGAGGCCAAGACAGAAAGGCTAAAAGATGATGAGAGGTCAAGCAACCAGTGGAGGATTAGGAAAGCTTCCTTCCTTTGCCTTCCCAGCTGGCATATAAGCAACCCAACATCTACAATTCTCTTCCCTGTGCTTTCCAGGTGCAAAAGATACAAGAAGCCATGTGCATCTCTGTATGTCCTGTGGGCTACACCAGACAGGAAAAGGAACAGAGACATAGGGCTTGGAGAAAAACGGCAAACACACAAGCAGACAAAATGCCCATACACATAAAATAAATAAATAAAATTAGTTTTTTTAATCCACAAGGTTATAATTTTGTTAGTGGTTTGTGTCATGGTAATGTAGACTTCGGTCAGTATAAGCATGTAGCCTGGCACACTAAATAACACTTCTCAGGCTGCTTCCAGACCAGAACATTCAAAATTCTCTCCTAGGTGCTTAGCTACTTAGGAGAAATTTCACTAAGGCATGTGAGACGGCATTAACATCTCTCCAGTCTTTACCTGAGACCAGAGGTGAGCACAATCACTCTATTATGTTCTCACAAAGTGGGGCGAACAGAGTTAAGGTAGAAATTTGATTTCCCTACATTATTGCAAACTGCAAAGGTCTGAATCAAGGACTAGTGGCTTAAGAAGGCCAGCAGGCTGAGCTTGGGAGGGAGGAGTAGCTCTGACTCCTATCGCTGAAGGAGGAATAGGAGATAACAGAGAGAAGGTGTCTGCTGTATACCAGTGTGTTCAAAGCCATTTGTCCAAGAAGTATTCATCTTTGATAATTCACTATGTCTTTGTTATATGAATGACAGATGCCTATTTTAAGGAAACAATAGAATATAATTTTAAACTAGGTGATTCCTAGTATAGTTTTACAAGATGTATAAAATAGGGGAAGGCTCTCACTATATAGCTCAGACTGACTCAAACTTGTCATCCAATTGCTTTAGTTTCTAAGTGCTGGAATGTAAGTTTGTGCCAACATGCTTGGCTGAAAACTAACTCTTATATTTCAGTAATAGATAGTAATCTAAATTTCATATGTACATCTGGCATACATAATTCATAGAACTGCTTGTTTTTAAGGCATTTTATGTTTCATCATATGTATGGCATGACAGCAAAATCTAAGCCAGGACTGATGATATTCAATGGTAGAATCAACACAGTGACAGTTTATAGCTTATAGACAAAGGTACCAACTCAACCATTTAATGATGTGCTTAACACCTCACATGTAAACACATGTCAAAGAGTTAGTACTTTTTTTAAAAGCATATTTTAACAACATTTTCAAAATCTTTAGACATCCTTTTGTCACTACTAACAAAATTACACAGTTATTTGATAATCTTGATTTAAACTGGGATTTTGGCATCAGCTATATCAATATCACATGTTAAAGTAAGTCCAAAAAGAGGAAGCCTGTCTTCAACACAGACAATCTGGTTAGTTTTTAAAAATCCAAATCCAATACTGCTAGGCAACTGGACACACTTATATGCTTTGACTAGAATGAATCAGAAGATGGATATGCAATTGTAGCACCATACTTTTCTTTGCAATAAATTCAGCTCTGTCATTAATATACATGTATAATTATGAAAATGGGATTATGATCCTTTAGAATTAAGATAAGCAACAAGAAAGCATAACAGTGTCCCAGTTTGAAGTCACATCAAGGTTAAGTTCTACAGGAGCTAGAGTCTGACAGCTCAGTGGTTAATAGCACTGGCTCATCTTCTAGCAAACTTGGATTTGATTGCCAACACCCACATAGAATGGCTCAGTACTGTAACTCCAGTTCCAGAGAACTGATGGCCCCTTCTGACCTCTACAGACACCCATACACATTGTGATATACGATTCACAGGTATACACATATGTAAATAAATAAAAATAGATCTTAAAAAATATAGGAGGTGGGTGTGATGGCATATGCTTTTAATCTCAACACTCACGACCCAGAGGCAAGTGGATCTCTAAGAGTTCAAGGCCAGCCTGGTCTACATAGTGAGTTCCAAGACAGCCAGGATATATAGAGAGATCCTGTCTCAAAAACCAAAAACTAACAACAAAAGGAATACTAAATAATGACCAATCTTCAACTTCAGGAAAAAAATAATAAAAGTTTGTGTATCTCTTGATCAATTTCTTCATTTGCTTCAACTTTTACTGAAAATTTGGTAGTCTATTAATTATGCATAATTGCATGTAGAAATCAGGATTAGATCATAAGAGCATTGCAATAGAACTGAATAATAGATATTTTGCTTTTCTTGCTAGTCCCTGACAGCTCCTAAATCCCATGGAATGTTCTGTGTGATGTTTCATAAACAGAAGCATCTTCTGTTCTAAATTGGGTGGTATGGTAATTTAAATAAGAATCGCCGCCCCTCCCCCCCATTTGCTCATATATTTAAATACTTGGTCATCAGAAATGGTGGGACTGTTTGGGAAGTATTAAGAGGTATCGTTTTAGCCGGGCGGTGGTGGTGCACGCCTTTAATCCCAGCACTTGGGAGGCAGAGGCAGGAGGATTTCTGAGTTCGAGGCCAGCCTGGTCTACAAAGTGAGTTCCAGGACAGCCAAGGCTACACAGAGAAACCCTGTCTCGAAAAACCAAAAAAAAAAAAAAAAAGAGGTATCTTTTGCTGGAAGAGGTGTCAGCTTTGAGATTTCACAAACCCACCCCATTTCCAGTTAACTGTCCTCTCCCTCCTCCCTCTCCTGAGCTCGAGCTCTCTCCCTGCCTCGGCTGTGGATCAGCCTTTGCTCCAGCTCTATGCCTGCCTGCTGCCATGCTCCCTTACCATTCCTTTCATGGAATAATCCTCTGAAAGTGTAAGCAAGCCTCCAGTTAATTGCTTTCTTTTATAAGTTGTCTTGATCACAGTGTTTTGATGTGGCAACAGAAAAGTAACTAGGACAGCTGACTCTTGTTAGGTTTTCAAATAGCTCCAGGAACATTGGGCCCTAGAATGACCAAACAGACCTAGAGAGCTGGGGCTTCTAGTTCCACTCCCAACCTCTGTAACTAGAGGGTTGGGGCCAAAATAATACCCAAAGGCCAGTGATGAAGTCAGTCCTGCCTATATACTAGTGCCAGAGGGAAAAGCCATTTCTGAGTCCAGAAAGCTTCTGGTTGGTAAAACACACAGGGATGCTAGAAGAGCGGTGTGCATAGAGAGAATGAAGAGACTCCATGTCACATCTCAGCATCTGCCTCAAATGTACCTCTTCTGCCTGGCTATTCCTGCAACGTATCCTCTATGAGAAACCAATGAAAGTAAATAAAATATACTTTTCTAAGTTCTATGAGCCATTTTAGAAAATTTTCAGACAGGAAGAGAGATTTGTTTGGGGTTATTTTGTTTGTTTGTTTTGTTTGTTTTTAAGAACCCTGAGCAACATAAGAGCTGGCTGGAAGGTAATGTGAGTAGGCAGGGCACCCAACTGGTGAAGACACACAGGAGCCTGCCTCTGCACTTCCCTGCCACACAGGTTAGAGAAGTTAACGCTCCTTTCCTCTCCCCTTCATAGGCACCTCTGGCCTTTGGAGAAGGCCCAGCCTGTTGCCAGAATATTGCAATTCCCCTTTTCCCCTTTCATGGTAGCCCTCCCTTCCCCCTGATGGCACCCCTGCCACACACACACAGAGGGCAGATGCCAGCCTTGGGAACAGACAGAAAGTGCCATACCAAAGCCTCCGTGCTGCCGAGGATAACACTCCCTTTGATAACCAGTGTTTCCCCCATGCAGATGGCTCCTGCCCTTGAAGGAAGCATAGACCGATATCATTGAAATAATAGAAAGCCCACTCTTGGACTATGGGAGAAGGGCAATTAAGCGTTCTCAAACAACTGTGACTAGGTTGTAAAAATACACTAGCTTCTGATACGCACAGTAAGTTACTTTTCCCAGGTCAGGAAGGTCCCTCTCCAGCTTCACGGTTCTGACGTACTGACTGAACAAACGTTATCAGGTTGAAGGATGGCACTCCCATTATCCCCTCCCAAGTCACAAGTCATATAACCCCAAAGTTCAGGGATCCCAGCTTAATGCGGCATACACACACACACACACACACACACACACACACTCACTCACTCCAATCCCCTAGATGAGGGCATCGCATTCCTAACCTGCGCATTAGGGAAGGCTTGCGATCCGAGTCTGACTCTTTGTTTTTACATCGGACTTGCAATTTCTGGTGTTCTTCTGGGGTTCCGGAGAACTGGGCATAACATTGGCAACTGGTATCCGAAGCTGGTTAATCCCATGGAATGGGGAGTTAAACCTGTCAGGTCTGCCACTAACTCCAAGTAATACACCGTAGAACTGAATTATAGGAAACCCACCCACTGCCTACGGAGGATTAGTTGTTGGGTGAAAAAAACTCTACACATCAGAAATGCTATGCTCTAAGAGCTCAAAGTCACCCCTAAAGGGTTTTGTTTTTAAATAATTATAGAGATTACAAAAGCACTTCCCCAATGGCTGTTAGTACAAGAAAGGCAGGAAATGGCAATACCAGTCCTCTTACCTATTCATCAAGTGTAACAACCATCAAAAGGCACAGAACTTTCCAAATTCCATAAATGGTCCCCCTGGATGCTCCTTTACACATGCACCACTTTCACTGTCCCCTACCACTACTGGCAAACATCAATCTGTTCTTTATTTCTACAATCTCACTCTCTTGAGAACAACATGTATTTAGAACCACACAATTGGTTCCTCTGAAACTGACCTGTGGAGCACAATATACTGAGGCCTGTCCTGTTAGTCAGTAGTCTTCTCCAGCACAGCTGTTTGACACAGTTTTACCACAGCTGAGTGGATTTCTCTAATCAGTGTCCTTCATTCTCTAACTTTTGGGATTTTAGTCTCTGCGTGTTACATTCTTGGGGACTTTCTGCATTATGATTCATTTTATGCTCTTCTTCGCCTGTTGCTCTCACTCTCCTTGGCAAGTCCATTCCTTCACTGGCATTAGCGCCTACTTCTTCGAGATTCCTGTGTATGCTAAAGACAGCTGGGTCACCCAGACTGAACAACTTCTGGATTCTTGGGCCTTCCACTGGTAAATGACCCTGTTGTACCGTCTGAGTCACAGCCTGTAAGCCACTCTAATGATCTCCTTCCTACGTCTATATATAGATTCATTCTTTAACTTTTATTTTTCTAGAGAACCCGACTAATATGCCTCCTAATCCTTCCCATCAGGTCCACTAACTGGTGATTAAACACTCAAATATATGAGGACCATTCTCATTCAAACCACTACAACATGACTTTTTTATTTTGGTATAGGAAATTAGTAATCTTTTTAAAAATACTGTGGCAAAACATGTGTAACATAAATGATCATTTTAACCATTTTAACTAAATAACTGACATCAAACACACTTTATTAACTCTTAAACCCTGAGACAAATAGCTGAAATGCCTATTTAACATATAAAAATGGAGCTGGTTACCAGGTTCTCCCAGCATCCCTAAGTCCCTATCTGTTAGAGAGTATGGCTAGCAACCCCTTACCCTAAACCTCTCCAGCCCAGGAGCTGGGCTGCCCTTCCCTATATAATCCACCCATTTTGGTTTCCTGGTCTTTTCGTCTACCCTTTACATTCCTGGCCTCCTGGTCTGGGTCTCCCCTTTCCTCTCTCTGCTCTTTTCACATGGCCTGGCTCAGTCTGGTCATGTTCATTCGGGATTCTCCCAGATGCCAATGCCTCTGGCTATGTTCTCCTTTATACCTTCAATAAGTTTTAAGTTTTCTCCTCCACCATACCTAGAACCAGTCACATCCTTTCCTTTTTTATTTCTTTTTATCTCCTTTTTTATTCTTTTCTCACTTATCTGGTGCCAAAACCTGGGATCGAAACAGGCTTTTTCATTCACTGCTATTATGCAACTCCTACCGCAAACCATCTCTGAAGTCTTTTTCATCTCACCTCTATTTATTAATTTTAATCAGGTACTTCCTAAAACATAATAGAACCAAGTAAGTATTGCTAGAGAACAAGAAATGAGTTATTAGTAGTCTAATTCAGTACTAATCAGACATTTAATTATCTATTTGGTACTGAGGTGAGTCATACTGATGAGTGAGAAAGAGAACCCCACTACTATGAACCTCAAACTATTTCCATGTTGGTTATGCCACAAGAGTGTGCAGTGGAACAATAAAGATGACTAGCTCAGTTGTCTCTCTGTCTCTCTCACTCTGTCTCTCTCTCTATGTCTCTGTCTCTCTGTCTCTCTCTGTCTCTGTCTCTCTCTCTCTCTGTCTCTGTCTCTCTCTCTCTCTCTCACACACACACACACACACACCCACACACACACACCTAAAAACACAGGAGTTTTCTAAACAGGGAGAACTTGAGTGCTAACACCAGAAAAGTGCCTGTTAACATGGTGAGTCAGCATTCTGTGGCTATTCTCCTAGGAGTATGATTAAAAGATTGACAAATCCAGATAAATGAGGCTGAAATCGATAAGCTAAGGGGCGGGGAGTGGGGGGCCGTTATCTCAAAGACAAGGAGACAGGAACTTAAGTCTGGGACAGCTGGACCCAAGAAAGAAAGCTACCTCTCTAATAAGGAGCTCTTAAGCTCCCAAAGATAAGATTCTTCTAGTTCCCTGAGGAGCAAGTTAGAGCTTTTGCAAGGTTTTGTACTGAGAAAGTTCAAAACAGATTCTGTGATAGAATGGAGACTGAGATTGTGATGCTGACTCAGTGACCTCTGGCTGCTGCAAACTGCGGCCTGAGACACAGAGCGGGCAGAGCTTCCCCTGCAGCAGCATGCAGCCTCCCAGTCAAGTCTGTGAGTTCATATGCACGTCAGTCCTGTGGGGTCTGGACGACACTGTTTTCTTGGAGTTTTCCATCACCTCTGGCTTATTCTTTGAAGACCAAACCTACATATCATAGGAATAGAAGAATAAACCCAGTTTATAGGCATAGAAAATAATTTTTTAACAAAATCATAGATTTCTCAAATATATAAGGACAGAGATGCCTATATTAAGGTGCAAGAAACATACAAAACATCAAATAGGATCAGAAAAGAACCTCCCCACATTATATAATAATCATAGAACAAAGAAAGAACATTGAACACTGCAAGAGAGAACATTCATGTCACATATAAAAGGCAGGCCCATTGAATGGCACCCAACTTTTCAATAGAGACTAGAAAAGTCAGAAGGGTCTACAACAGTGTTCTACAAATTCTGAAAGATTACAGAAGCAACTCAGAATATTATATTCAGCAAAACTGTCATTTGGGATTGAAGAAGAAAGAAACACTTTCCATAATAAAACATATTTAAGGGATTCATGACCACTAAGTACGCTCTACAGAAGATGCTGGAAGGAAAACTTCAGTTTGAAGAGAAGATAAAACACATCCAAGAAAGAATGAAAATAAACAACTCTAGATCAGTTATCAAAAACAAGAAGTAAATATCATCACTATAACAAAATGACAGAAATTAATATACATTGTTCAATAAAAACTATTAATGTAATGGTCTAAATCATCCCAATGAAGACATACAGAGTAACTGACTGGGATAAAAAGAAAGAAAAATAAAATAAAATAAAAAAAAGAAAGAAAGAAAGAACAGGACCCATCTTTTTATTGCTTCCTAGAAGTGCCCTTTACAATCAAAGACAGTCATCACCCCTTCAGCTAAAAAGTGGGAGATCTATTCCAAGCAAATGGAACAAAGAAACAGGCAGGTATACCTATTCTAATTTCTGACAAAACAGACTTCAAATCAAAACTAATCAGGATAGGGAAAGACACCACATACTCATCAAAAGAAAAATCCACCAAAAGGACATTGCATTTTTTTTTAACATCTATGTCCCAAACACAAAGGCACACAAGAAGCTGGAAAGAACCCAGATGTCCCTCAACGGAGGAATGGATTCAGAAGATGTGGTATATCTACACAATGGAATACTACTCTGTAATTAAAAACAATGAATTCACGAAATTCCTAGGCAAATGGTCAGATCTTGAAAATATCATCCTTAGTGAGGTAACCCAATCACAAAAGAACACACATGGTATGCAGTCACTGATAAGGGGATATTGACCCAGAATCTCGGAATACCCTAGACACAATCCGCATATCAATAGATTTCTAAAAAGATGGTAGGAGAGACCCCTGGTCCTGGAAAGACTGGATGTAGGGGAACGCCAGGACAGAGTAACGAGAGGGGGTTGAATGGAGAAAAGAGGGAGGGAAGGGGGCTTATGGGACTTTCGGGGAGGGAGGAAATGGGAAAGGGGAAGTGATTTGGAATGTAAATTAAAAAAATAAAATAAAATAAATAATAAAAAAAAAAAAAAAAGAAACATCCCTCCATGGCCTCTGCATCAGCTCCTGCTTCCTGATCTGCTTGAGTTCCAGTCCTGACTTCCTTTAGTGATGAACAGCAATGTGGAAGTGTAAGCTGAATAAACCCTTTCCTCCCCCAAAAAAAAATAAAAATAAAAATAAAAAACATACTATAGCTTAAATCATATATTGACCCTCATACACTGAAAATGGGAGAGTTTAAAGCCTCACTATATTCCATTCTCATGAATAGGATAGATCATCCAAAAAAAAACGAAACCAAGAAATAATGTAACAGATGTCATAAACCAAATGACCCTAACAGATATTTACATAACATTTCTTCTTTATTGCACCTCATGGAACATTATCCAAAACTGACTACACACTCACACAGTGAGTCTCAACAGATACAAGAAAACAAAACAACACCCTTGCATCCTATCTGACCACCACAGATTAAAGCCAGGCATCAAGAACAGAAACAACAGGAACCTTATAAACTTATGGAAACTGAACAACTTTCTACTAAATGAAAAAATGGATCAAGACAGAAATTAAGAAATTAAACACTTCCTAGAGTTGGGTAAAAATTAATACACAACAATTTCAAGTGTATTCCCTACTTTCTTCTCTACCCAGTTCAGGTATTATATTGGTGCGTGAGATTTAGGCAGGGTGAGGGTTGAGGATATGGCTTTATTCTCCTGCATGTAGCTATCAGTTTAACCAGCACCGTGTCTTGAAGATTACCTCTTTTCTCCAATGTGGATTTGTTTGTTTGTTGTGTTTTATTTTTGCCTTGTTATAAAATAATTAGGGGACTTATATCCAGGTACTTAATTCTGTTCTATTGATTAGTGTGTCTGATTAAGCCAGTAACATGCTGTTTTTATTACTGTACATCTGTAGGATTAACTTAAGATCAAGGGTGGTAACACCTCCAGCAGTTCTTTTATTACTCATGGCTGTTTTGTCTATCCTGGGTTATTTTTGCTTCCAAATGAAATTTAAGATTATTTTCAATTTCTCTGAAGGATTGCCCTGGGATTTTGATAAGGACTGAACTAAATGTGAAGATTGGTTGCTTTTGGTGTCAGTTTCCATGGTGTCTGTTGTTATGTCTCCCTCTTCATCTCTAATTTTGTTAATTTTTGAATCTTCTTTCTCCACCTTTTAGTTAATTCGGATAAGGATAAGTTTGGGTTTGTTGTGTATTAATTTTTACCCAACTCTAGGAAGTGTTTAATTTCTTAATTTCTGTCTTGAATGCCAGTCCCAATTAAACATGTTCCTTTATAAGAGTTGCTGAGATCATGGTGAGACATGTCCACAGGTTCAATAGTGGCAAGAATGTTGTGGAAGTAACTGTTGTGATTTGAATGAGAATGGTCTCCATTGGTTCATATAGTTGAATGCTTGGTTCCTAGTTGGTGGAACTATTTGGGAAGGACTGGGAGGTGTGGCCTTATAGGAGGAGGTATGTCACTGGATGTGGGCTTTGAGATTTCAAAAAACCTATGCTATTTGTATTTAATTTTCTTTCTCTGCCTGGTAGCTGTATCAAGACATAATCTCTCAGCTACCTCTCCAGTGTCAGGCCAGCTTGCCTGCCTGCCTGCCTGCCTGCTGTCATGCTCTTTGCTAAAATGGTATGGACTCCACTACCCCAGAAATCATGAGCTTCATATTAAATAATTATTTTTATTTTTATAAGTTGCCAAAGTCATGGTGTTTTGTCATGACAGTAGCAAAGTAACAGAAACAGAATTCCGTACTGAACATGAGGCATTGCTCTGACAGACCTGACCTTTTTATGAGAAGACTTTGGAACTTTGAACTAGGAGATTGGTTGAATGTTCTAAGTGGGGTTTGATGGACCATTCTAGTAGGAGCATAAAAAATGTAATTGTTGAGAGCTATATAAACCATGGAGGCCTCAGCTCAAGAAGTTTCAGAGGAACAACATTAGCAAATGGGCTATAGACTAGTCTAGTAGTAATTTATCAAGAACAGTGGTTAGTTTTTCCTCTTGCCCTAAGAATCTATCTAGGCTAAACTGAAACATTTTGGACTAATTTCTTTGACAGAGACAATTTCACTCTTATGCAGATCTACAATGAAAAAGAGCAAACAGCACAAAAGAAATAAGCATGTACAATTTGAAGAGAAAAAGAGCACCAGGAAATTTCATGTTGGAGCCAAATCTTGTGATGATGGAGATAAGGAGAAATGTAACAAAGAGAGTGTGCCCCTTGGGACAGAACCTGCCCAGGTAATCCTGCAATCTAGGGGGAGAAACAAAAACCTAAGGAATTATATGCTCCTAAAGAGCAACAACAAATCATAGCTTATGCAAATACAGTCTGAGGTAGAGGAAGGTTCCATCCCAAGCAGGCCTCAGAACTTGACAGCATCATCTATGAGGTTCTGGTTTTACTCCATGATTCAAGAAAGCCTCTGAGGCCAGGTGTTTACCAGGAGAATGGAGGCCCAGAGAGGACATTGTATCAAGCTGTAAAAGTTAAAAGTCTGGATTGCACTAGGGACCCAAAAATACTGGTGCTAGGGATATCTACTAGGAGATATTGTGGGAAATATTAAAAAATGGCACCATCCCACGCAATACTCAACTACTCTCTGCCCGGGGGTCTTGCCACCTCTAGGCCAGCTCCAGGGAGCAGTCTTCCCAGCTCCAGTTCACCTGCCTCAGAGCTTCTTGTTCCTTCTCAGCCATCTATCCCCTGTGGCTAGCTGTCACAAATCCCCTTAACCCTGTAAATCAAAACTCTAGAAGCTTATCAGTCAGATTTATATATCAATAAATTCTCAATTCCCAAGATGCCCACACAATAATCTCAGAGCCAATGACACAAGCTGTCCAGCAAGATTAGACAAGTTATCCCAATTATTCTATCCTTTTGATATTCATAGCTACCTGTGGCTATTTAAAGGATCATCTTCCTCTTCCTCCATTTCCTTCCTTCCTTCTCTTTCTGTTCCTGTCTGTCTCTGAAACTCTTGGCTCTGCCTCCCTTTTCCCTGTCCAATCACAGGCTTCTTGTTGTATTAATATTTAAATTAATTTGGGGAAAATTCTGAAACATTTTGGACTAATTTCTCTGACAGAGACAGTTTCAAGACAGACTAGTATTGACTACATCACATGGTACTAATGATAACTCTTATGCAGATCTACAATGAAAAAGAGCAAACAGCACAAAAGAAATAAGCATGTACAATTTGAAGAGAAAAAGAGCACCAGGAAATTTCTGGGAGAACTGTCCGCAAGGAGTAGAATCAGCCCAAAAGAAAGAATTATGTTCCAGGCAGCAAAACTCGAAGAATGGAGCTATTTAACCCTTGGACATCAGACATGGAGTTACAGGATTTGGAATTACCCCTCTTGGAATCTGGTCTTGCTTTGGTCCAGTATTTCCTTGTCACCACTTTTGGAAGAGCAATATACAGTCTGTGCCATTGTATATAATTTGTATGTTGGCAGTATATAATTTGCTTTTTGATTTTACAGGGTGTTATAATTAAGAGATTGCTTTGAGTCTCCAAAGAGATAATAGACTCTAAGACAGTCTTGAGACTGAAATACTATGGGGAATTTTGAATTTAATCTAAATGCATTTTGTATTATCATATGGCTATAAGCCTACAGGGGTCAATGAGAGAACTGTAGTGGTTTGAATGTTTTGTCATAGCAATAGAAAAGTAACTAAGGTAGTAACCAAGCACTTTCAGACTGATTTAAAGGCCTAATCCACAAGATAAACCCATACCCCATACATTAGCAGGGCCAAGAACCTGTGGCTAGATAGTCATAGGCACTACTACTACTATTCTTCTAAATGGACATGGTATTAAAATGAATCTTAATGACTTGTTATCCATAGAATTATAAATCTCTCAGCCCACAACAGAGAAGTGTCTAACAGATGTCAAGTGTGTGTGTGTGTGTGTGTGTGTGTGTGTGTGTGTGTGAGGATGTTTCACCTGTATGTATATGTATGTGCACCATATGCATACCTGGTGCCCAAAGAAGACAAAGAGGCCACTGGATCCCTTGGAACTGGTGTTAGGGATGGCTGTGAACCAGCACATGGGTGCTAGGAATCAAATCCTTTTCTGCAAGAGCTGTAAGTACACTTATCTACTGGCTCATCTCTGCAGCCTTAAAAATATAATTAAAAAAAAAAACATAAGCTGGGAGTGGTAGTACCTACCTTTACTCCTAATACTTGGGAAACAGATACAGGAAGATTTCTAAGTCTAAAGTTAGCCTGGTCTATCCAGTGTGTTCCAGGACTAAAGAAACTCTGTTATCAAAAATAAACAAACAAACAAATGGCTAAGGCTGGTGAGGTAGCTAAGTTGGGTAGCACTTGCTACCAAGCCTGGCAACCTGAATTCAAATCTCAGGACCCACATGGTAGAACCAACTCCTGCATGCTGTTCTTTAATTTCTAAGCACATGGCACATGTGTCTTCACAGACACACACACACAATATTTTAATATACCAAGTAAACTAAACTAGACACAAAGTCACATATTGTATAATCCTATTTTTATATGAACTATTCAGAATAGGTAAACCCACTGAAACAGCAAGCAGATTCATGGTAGGCATTTTAAACCTGACTTAATAACCTCCCATCCTAACCTCCAGTGACCTACTTTCAAATCATCTTTCTTGGCAGAGCCACCATTTCTGCACCTGGAGCAGTCATTCACGTTCTCTCTCACACCCTTTCTATTTTCCCCTCCCAGTACCATTTCCATGAAACTTGGCCTCTTCTTCATATTCAGACCATCTGGCCGTTACTGTCAAGCCTGTCTTTTAAGAAACACCACCCTAGTCCATATTTGATGTTTACCTAGGGTCTGGCAGCTAAAGCTAAACTCCTCTACCATGTATTTCAGGGCCATGCTTTGCTGTTGAGATCTCTCAGTTCTCAGAGCAGCCTTTCTGCCAATTATGTGGTAAAAATTATTATTTTTTATTACACTTGGTTGGATGTATTCTATATCAAAACACTCAATTCTTAGATACTAGGGGTATAAAATGGAAATAACCTAGTGATAGAGTAATTTGTTATCATGTACAAGGATCCTAGATTCAACCCCCAATAGTGTACAAACAAAAATCTGGTAGATAAATTCTTAGCAACAACATAAAATAGACACACACTATAGTGAAAACAAAAACATCAGGCCTTCTAGGTCTACTCCAACTGAAGTGGGAGCGGAGGCAGCAAAGGGTATCTATGTGGTGAGAGACGTGTCTAGGCCAGAAGGCTAGAGCACATCAGTCAAAGCTGTGCATGTCTGTAACTCAGCTAGTGAACCAAGAACAAGCTTGCTTGCCTGTGCCTCGCATTTCACTGAATCTTGCCTTACTCCAACCTCACAGGGTATAGTGAGGCTCACTTCAATTCTCTTTCTGATGAGGATATCAGTTTATTCAAAAGCACAAAATTAAGAAGGGTGGATCTCACTGAGGTGTGACTCACAAGGACTAGATCCAGAGTCTGAACTCTTGGTCTCTGCTGACTGCTTCTCACAATTAGTAATGCAAACTTACAGAAGGACAAGACAATCCAACAAGTCTCAGAAATCCTAAAGCAACTATCATTTTATTGCTCTACATAAAATCACTATTTGAGATGAGAACATTTTTGTCAACAAATTTAATATCACCCACACAGGAAGAACATTCTGGAGTTATGACTCATTGTGGAGGGAATATCTTTTGTAAAAGTCATTTTTTTATAATAGCTGGGGATAAACCTACGATATCTTTTTTTTTTAAGGCAACTTTATTTTTATGTGTGTATTTTCCCTGCATGCAAGTCTGTGCACCATTTACATGCCTGATGCCTGGGGAGGCCAGAAGAGAGCTCAAATCCCTTGGAACTGGAGTTATAGACAGTTGTGAACCTAGGAATCAAACCTAGGTCCTCCAAAAGAGAACCCTTCACCTCTTAGCCACCTCTCTAGTCCCTCTATGGTGTCTTATAATGTCTTACCATTCAAAACAAACACCACCTCCACCTAGACTTTTATGTATAAAATTATTATGTTATTCTAATGTGTTTAAAAATTATCCACATAGTCTTTAAGTAACTCAAGTATTCTTTTGTAACTTGAAAAAAAAACAGATGAAATCACTCAAAATCTAGTTTTATCTTTTTTGACCACATAATATCTAACACTCTTGTTTTTCAAATGTCTCTATTAAACAAACAAACAATATTTCCATAAGAAAGGCAATATTCCAAAAATCATAGTCATGTTTCTGAAGATTAAAAAGTTAACACCCACAAAATAATGTCCAATAGAGAAAGGAAAATACAGTAAAATACTGTTCTCTGAAAAACAAAACCACACTTGTGTTGAAGATTCTGTAGATTGATTAGCTAATTGTAACTTCCTGAATGTGGAGTATTGTACACTGAGGCCCTGAATTACTAGATCTATCTTTAGTCTCCTGAGAAGCTATTTATTTCCTAGCTCTATATCTACCCAACAGCCTTCTGACTAACAAGTTGAACCTTTGGAATGTATTAACTTAGGCTACTAGCTTCCATTAATGCAAAAGTTAAAAAATGTCATTAGACAGATTAGAGACCTGAAAAAGAGATTACTTTACTTGGTTATAAACTGTTTACTAGAGGTCCCCATCAATGTATTTGGTAAATACACCAAGTTTAGACTGTATTTACTCTGAGGGTGTAAAAGCTCATATAATCACTATGTAATAGAAAGGATAAGAATGCCCTAAGTCTCTGTTGGAATTGTAATCAATTTTCAATATGTTGGATGAATGTCCTCATGCCAATTTCTAGTAGAGATGAAGTCTGGAAGAATCTAGTCCTTTGTGAAGTGAGTCTCAAAGGTAGGATTTCTGGTAGTTCTTCATTAGCAGGTATCAACAAATTTTTAACTTATAATAAAAGGCTTTTTTGTCTCCATGAGTGACAATTTAGGTTAGGAATTAATGCACAGACACAGCAATCAACCAGTTCTTCAAACTGGAAGCCCACAAACACCCTTGCTTCCACATCCTAGATTTTTTTCTTCATTAACTGTCTGCATATGCTTTGGATCAATTGAGGAGAAATTTTAGAAATCTATGGGAGCCCCTGTTCTTGCACTTGTAGCCTCTTAAGAAGTCAGGCATGGTGGACTACGCCTATAATCCTAGGTATTCCAGCATTTGAAATAAAAGGATCCTCTCAGCCCAGAGTGGAGACTGGGAGAGACAACAAGGTGAAACCCATCAAAAGTGGAGAAAAGAAAGCTAGGGAGGAAAACAGCAGAGGAGAGGCGAGACAATGGAAACTACACAAAGTTCTCCTAAGAGACATGTGTAGTTTTGAAATAAGCTATGAAAACATTGTTTTTTTTGTAGCTCTGAACCCTAAAGAAGATGCTGCAGCTTTTCTTGTCATTTACTAAAAACAAAGCAGAAGAGAAAAAGAGTTCATATAACCACTTATACAGTAAAACATGACATTCAGGGCAACCTGAAGATGTTTCCGGGCCATGGTTACTTATATCTGATACAAAGTAAACTATCTCTTACTATAGAACAAGAGCTATTTTGTATCAAAAATACTATATGCATATATATGTATATATAGACATATATATATACACACTATATATATATGTATATATATCAAGCATATCGAACATATCGAGACTAAAAAATGCTAGCCAAACAGAGTGCCATATACCTATAATTCCAGATAGACAGAAGGCTGAAGCAAGTTCAAGGTCAGCTTGAGCTACACAGTGAGATTAAGGCCAGCAACTTAGCTTGAGAAAAATACTAAAATTTAAAAAGAGCTTGGTATGTACCTCAATAGTAGACCACTGGCTTTGTATATGCAAGGCCCTAGGTTCAATCCCCAGAATTACTAAAAACTATATAGCTATATCTGTAGATATAAATTTCCTACTAAAATGTGAGTAAGGGTTATCACTAATTAGGATTCAAGGTTACTTCTCCCCCCCTCATTAATCTTCTTGAAAGCTTAAAATGTTCTAGGATGTGGGTATATTCTTCTTACATCAGCTATCTGACGAAGCAGCACCCACTCTTCAAGCTCGGTTTCAATCACAGCTTTACAAACGTGGAGGAAGTGTACTAGATGCTGCCCTACTCCCCTCTCACCCTAGCACTGTTGTGCAGGCTAGTCCTAGAGCTCCGTCACTAGGCACAAAAATACCTGAAGGCACACAAGGCACACCTAAAAAAAGATGTTTCACTTTACATTGACTTTCACCTTTTGAACTAGATGTTCAGAGGCCCATAAAACACCCACAAGCACCCATAAGAAAACCAATTAACAACAACACAGCACAAATCAGAACTACCTGCACAGGTGGATGAACATCAATACACCTTATATCTTTAATTCTTTAATTTTGTGTTTTTTTTTTTTTTTTTTTTTGGTTTTGTCCCTGGCTGTCCTGGAACTCACTCTGTAGACCAGGCTGGCCTCGAACTCAGAAATCTGCCTACCTCTGCCTCCCAAGTGCTGGGATTAAAGGTATGCACTACCACTGCCCAGCATAGTTTTAATTCTTCTCGAGAAAATCTTTGTTGTCACTAAACAAGCTTGGTGGGTAACACCTGTAATCCTAACACTTAGTAGACTTAGGTGAAAGGTATGCTTTGAGTTCAGAAACAAACACGGTGAGTTCCAACCACCTCAAAAAAGAAATGAAAATACTTTTTAAAATTAGATTGATTTAAAGATTATTGCTATTGCTTTAGTGAATGTACAAAATGCCCTAAAAGCATTTAGAAAGAAAGAACAAATGAACGAAAGAACAAAAGAAAGAAACAAAGAAATAAAGAAGGAAACCAAGAAAGAAAAGGGTACATTTTACCAACTAAGACTTAATAAAGGGTTACCTTACTTTTAAAAAGTCAGTAGTTCACAGCAAGTTTTATACCAGATTTTTCCCAAATGATTTTTAGAATACTTACTAGTAAATATAGAAAAGTACACAGTAACCTCATTTAATTTATAACTTTCTGACAACTACCACCACAGACATTTGAACATTATAGACTAATTTTTGTTATTAATTTTTAAAAATCTATTCATTTTTATGTGTTTTGTCTATTATTTCTGTAAATCATTTGCATGTCCGGTGCCTAAGGAGATCAGAAGGGGGCATAGTATCCTCTGGACCTGGAGTTACAGTTAATGATGAGCTACCATGTGGGTGCCTGTGGTCAAACCCAGATCCTTTGGCAGAGTAACAAGTGCTCTTAATCTCTGAACCATCTCTCCAGCCCCGCCCAGGACTACATATTTAATATATTTCTCCTGAATGAAAAACTGTTTTAGGGTTAGAGATATAACTTAGTTGGCAGAATGCTTGCCTAGGCTATACAAGGTCCTGGGCCTGAACCTCAGAACCACAAACCAGACATGGTGATACACACCTGTAATACTGGCACTCAGGAGAAGGAGGCAGGAGGATCATCCTCAGTTACACAGTGATTTGATGCTAGCCTGGTATACATGAGACCCACTCTCAAATGAGGAAACAAAATCTGAGGCTATCACCAGCCTACCTATTAGATTGTCAGTTACATCTTCCTGGAAAGAATATAATAAATGTAAAGACAGGATGACTTTTTATATTTCACCGAAAAAGTATGATTAAGTTCCTCTATTTGTCATGGAAATTTAAAAGGATGATTTGATAAACTGTTAACAAAATACAAAAGACCACATACAGTGCACTGTAAAATTATAGGCACACAAACTAATCTACACACTAGATTTATAGATTTACTTCATATCTGTAATGTACTCATATTTGATCTAAGTCCCATGTTGAAAATTAAAATGAGAATAATATTATCAACAACATACAGGCTGATAGGTACATACATGGTAAATTTAAATTTACTATAGTTTAAACAACAACCCAGGTATTTACTGATTATTTTTAGAAACCTCAGGAAACTATGTTCTAAGTTACTAGAACACTTAGAACACATATGGCAATGTAATCTAATTGGCACAATCTGTACTACCTGGGCATAACCAGGTGTGAATGTAAAGAAAAAACTCAGCAGCACCTCCATCTCATCCTCAGAGTGCTAGGAAGTATTCAGATTAAAATAACTAAGTTTTATACTAAGCTAATACGAGTCTCATAAAACTATTTGAAAGTATCAAAAAAGCCAACTGTTTATTCTTTCTTTAAATGAGACTACCATGCATTCTTTTATTTATTTTGTTCTTAGATTATAGATATTATATGTTGGCTACAGCTACATTCTCCTAAACTTCCAAAAAGACACTGTGAAGAAAGTTGTCTCCCTCTAAAGGTGTACACAAAAAGAGAACATACCCAAAGAAACTGAATTGTTAGTAATCCACACAATGAGTACAAAAAGAACAATTTTCACCAAGTTAAGCAACAATGTACACAAGAGGATGATGTTTCCATGCCTACAGCTATAACATCAGTATTTACTGGCAGTAGTAAAAATAGGAAAGAATCACACTTTATTCTATCAAGTGCTGGGTTTTCAAATAAAAATGAAAGTGCAGCATTGTCCCTATCCCCATGTCCATCTTAAATTTTCATTTTGCTAAGTAAAATGAAAAATGTGGGTGAATTTATCTAATGGTGGGATTAGGAAGTTGGTACTGTACTAGCTCATATCTTCTCATTCTACTCCACAATGAGTCATAGTCATCAATGTACATTATAGTCTTTGGCATGTACATCTTGTTCAAGACAAAATATCAAACCAGAAACCCCAGGAACCAGATAAGCATGTTAGCACATACCTGTAGTCCCACCACTGTGGCTGAGGAGACCTTGTCTCCAAACAACCAACCCAAACAAACAAAACTGCACAGTGTTGTCAATGTTGTTCAGTGGTAGACCACTTTATCATGCTGGAAGCCTTAGGTCTGACCCTAATACTAAAAACGAAAAACAATTAGAAAGAAAACTAAAAACAAGAAAACTGTTCAATTATTTTATTCCATTAAAATTTTGGCTCATTATGGCAGCAACTATATTTTATTTTCTTTGTGAAAATATTTGCATTTCGCAAACAATGTTTTAAAAGCTAGTTTATATCAGTTGCTCAATAATCAAGTATTTTTCGAAGTCAGCACCACCCTGCTCCAGAAGACTTCAGTCTTATTTATGTTGTTGTTTGGTCATTTAACTACTAGTTTTTACCAGCTTTCAACTTGGTGTAGCAGAGCCACAAGACACCACTACAGCATTCTACAATACACCATTGTTTCTTGTTTTTTTTTTTTTTCTCACCTTGGCTACTCTAACTTCCTGTTTTTTATACATTCCTTTATTGCTAGCAAAATGGTGTATCATATCAGTTACTTTCATTTTCCAAAACATTCCTGTCCTACACACTCACTGTGTATCTGCAGATGTTTAAGTTTCAAAAGTGCTTCCCTACTACAGTTCTAACTTCAGTTGCTGTCACCATGAGGTGCTACTATTATGTTCCTCTTGATTTGGGGAACTCTTACTTTTAAATTCTTGTTTTATGAAACTTGTTCCACATGTTCCATGCCACATTTCACAGGTGTTTCTTAGCTGGAAAGGAGGAACATTCTCCAAGTTCTTTCTCCCTGTATATTCCTTCTTTCTCCCTTTAAAACTTTCCACTATTTACTTCCACAGACATTTACATCAAGCCTAATATTGTGCAACATTTATTTTCAAATAAATATTCAACAAATATTCACTATTTCCTTCTATCTGAAACTATGACACTCTTTGCTAAGAAAGACAGTGAAGAGAAAAAGATAAAGGTTCAAATACTCAATAAGTAATAGGCAATTTTAGGAATAATCAATATCAATACCATAACTTATCATTACTGTTCCCTCTTTCAAAATCTCCCTCTATACATGTTCACCCTGGATCTTGAATGATCATATGAAAGTACCTAGTCTTCCCTCTGGCATTTTAAATAATGAAACAAACATTTCAATTCTTCTAGCATAAGCCTTCCAGGAACACTTCAATCGTGTTAGACACAACTAAGAAATGAATGTGTTTTCTTGATTTTTGTATTAACTTCCCCCCACATTGGCTGTCACTACTTTTTAAATCAGAAAGGAGAATCTGGATGTTTCCAGGCCTGCTGCGCCATGCTGGTAAAAGGTTTACAGAATCACTCGGGACAACAGAGATCTCAGCTCATCGCCCACTATGTGTGCCTCAGGGAGGTAGTCTCTGCCAGCACGAGAGGAGGAAAAGGCCCAGCAACTAACAATGACCAATACTGCCAAGTTAGGAAGTATTCACTACCTGCGCACTTTCCTAGCGATGGGCGAGGACTGAAAGCTAGGAAGAGGACTGAGAGCGGACATTCTCGGAGCAGATAATGACCAGGACACCTCGCCCTGGATGAGGGTGGGGACAGCAATGAGGGCACCTGACTTAGGTGGGGGAGGTGGGTGCGCTGACACAAGAAGATTCAGACTCAGGTCCTCGCTCAGAGCCGGGATGGGCCACGGTGGCCAGAACCCCCGAGGAAAGCAGGTGAGCAGAGTGCTGACAGAAGACACCAGTTTAGGTAGGTAGACAGCTGGAGAGGCAGACAGCAGTTAAGGTCACACACCTGACTTGGTCCGGGGTCCAGGTTGTGCGGACCCCGGATCGGACCGAGATTCGGAGCAAGCGGTGGCTGACACCTCACTTGGGCTGGGGCTTGAGTTCCCCCACCCCGTCACTAAAAAGGGGAGAAGGGTGGTGCGGACCTGACTCCGCTCTGGTCTGGGGACAACACTCACCCAGGCGGGCAGGTCGCAGGCGCGCACTCCCAGGCGCACAGCTTGCTCCTCGTCCTCCAGCAGTGCCAGCGCGCGGCACAGGCGGCTGGCCTTGAGGCCGCGGCTCCGGCGGCACCAGGCGAGCAGCCCGAGAGCCAGCAGCACCCAACTGAAGCTCAGCCCCAGGTAGCCGAGGGCGTACACCGGCAGCAGCAACGCGAAGCTGCGCGCCAGCTGTCCCAGCAGCCCCGGCAAGTCCACGCTCAGAGCGCTGCCCGGGGCCTCGGGCTCAGAGCGGCCCCCAGCCCGGCCAGTCCCGGCCTCCGGCCCCTCGCCCCCTGCGCCGCTCATCTCCAGTCGCGCTGTGCACTCCTCCCTGCTGAGGCGGGCGCGGCTCTCCCACAGACAGCAGAACGCTCTACCCCGCGCTCCAGCGCCCCACTGAGGGGGACGGCGAGCGCCACCGCTCCACTCCTCAAACGGGCGGGACTTGACGTCATCACGGTGCGCAAGGCCCTCCTCCACCCGAGGCGTCTCCCGGAGAGGGTCTTGTTCAGGCTGAGCGCGCTTTGGTGACGCAATCACCGTGTGCCCGGCTCTTCCTTATTGGGATCATCTGTCCACGGAAAGGCTACCTTGAAAGAATTTGGGCGGGGCGAGATTTCAATCGCTAACCCGATCCCGCCCACTCGTCCTCGCGCTCAGAAAAAGAACCTCGGGCGGCGAATGGACTGTGGATGGTGTCATCGCGCGGTCGGCCCCGCCCCTGCTCTAGTGTCGCTGTGCTGCTATTCTCCAGTCGTTACACCAGGAATGGGCCGCTGGCGATGCCATCACGCCAGGCAGGCCTCGCCCCCTAACCTTTAAGGGCGGTTCCCTCTGTGCTCTAAGGCTGGGCAGCGCGCCAGGAGGACACACCCGAACTTGGCTCGGTGGGAGGACTGGAGAGGGAGGCGTGGCTTTCGCTGGTGTTGAAATGGTGCAAAGGCCCTGACAAGTTGGAAGGCTAGCGGTCTGAGTCCTTCTCAGCTTAGCGGAGTGCTAGGTGCTTCCAGTCTTCTAGTCCGGGCTTCGGCCAACCAACCTCTTGCCACTCCTAGCTCCCTGGCGGAGAATTTGAACTTGCAGATGCCTAGGTTAGGAGGATGGTTCTTGGGCCCGCTTCTGTGGAATGAGAACTTTGTGCCTGCTGCAATAAAATTCTCCTTGCGGCCTTGCTGTGTGGTGGCGCCTCTGTGTCTAGTGCTCCTTCAGGTCTGATTTCCCAAACAAAATGGCCCCAGTGAGCTTAGGAAAGCACAGTTGTCATGAAGATTTTATATATTATACATAGGTGAATACATATATATATATATATACATATATATATATACATATATATATATGTATATAATACATATATACTATATCTATAATTAGGAATTCATACACATTGTATTATATGTGTATACAGTTTGTATAATGTATGTATATGATTTCAAGGCTAACCACTTAATATTGGATAACTAACTGAGATTCAACATCCTCTTCTGACATATGTGTACCTGCATTCACAAAACATACACTCACTCAGTAATACTGGAATATTGTGTAGTATAAGAAACAGAAAGGGGCTGGAAAGATGGTTCAGAGGTTAAGAACACTGACTGCTCTTCCAAAGGTCCTGAGTTCAAATCCCAGCAACTACATGGTGGCTCACAACCATCCGTAATGAGCTCTGATGCCCTCTTCTGGTGTGTCTGAAGATAGTTATAGTGTGCTTACATATAATAATAAATAAATCTTAAGAAAGAGAGAGAGAGAGAGAGAGAGAGAGAGAGAGAGAGAGAGAGAGAGAAAACCACTTGACAACAAAGGATCTGGTAAACTTCTCAAAAGGGACTTGTACCAGCCAAATCTGAAACTATTTGAGCAGCAAAACATAATGCTATTTGCAGATGCTACTTTCCAGATGCAAAATGCATCTCAAAGGTCGTGTTCTGAAGACTTGACCTAAATGTAGCAGTTTCCAGAGGCAATTAAATTGTAGGCCTCTAAACTTATAATAGATGAATGAATCAATTGACAAATTCATTGATATGAACTATTGGGAGGTGGTGTCTAGTTGAGGGAAGTAGGTCCTTGGGAGCTTGCCTTCTCTTTTCATTAGTCAGATCTCTAGAGGAGCAGAATGAAAAGGGGGTTTTGGAGGATCAATTTATATAACAGAAGGCCGGGTAGTCCCTAATAGGCATCTGGACACTGGATAGGCAGAGAATCTGGTAGCTACTCAATCCTTGAAGCTGCAAATTTCAGTAAACTCTGTCTGATAGCAAATGACTGGAAACTCCTGGAGGGTCACCAGTGTTGGGTCTATGTGAAAAGATTGAAGGGGCAATGATGTAAACACTCAGCAGTAACAGCATGTCCTTCCTCCAACTTTCATTTATCTGGGCCTCCATCCCACTAGACCATGCTGGCCACATTAAGGGAGAGTCTTTTCCTTCCCTAGATACTCTTCTAAATGTTACTCCTCTCTAGAAACACACCACAGACACATGAGAGGCACAATTCACAGATCTTAGTGTGTGCGAAGGAGTACAGAAAAGAAACTTCTGATGTGACCGCCCCAGGATTAGGGGAACATTTTCATTGTGAATAAGAGACATAAAAATATTCAGAGATATCTGGAGGAGTCTAGAACACAGAGAAAGAAAGCAGACTGTACATGAGCAGTACTAGGGTAGCCAGAAAGCTAGAGTAGTGGAGATAGATAGTAAGAGATAGAGAACAGAGCATAGTGAGAAAGGAAGAGGATATCAAGAGTGGAGGAAGGAGGAAAGGGACAGGGGAGGGGGAGGGAGAGAAAGAGAGAAGGGGAGGGAGAGGGGAAGAGGGAGGGAGAGGGAGAAGGGGAGGGAAAGAGGAGGAAGGAAAAGAAAAGGAAGGGGAAGGGGAGAGGGAGGAAGAGAGAGGGAGTAGAAAAGAGAAGGAGAGGGAGAGGGGAGGGGAAGAGGGAGGGGAGTACAAAAGGGAAGGGAAGGGGGAGGGAATGGGGAGAGGGAAGGAGAGGGAGAATTAGCAAGAGATGGTGTGCTCAGGTGGACAAATGTGGGTTATAAGGTGGATAAATAGCTATGGGAAGGGAAGGGCCAGGAGTGATGTGGACTATGAAATGCATAACAGGTATTTGTGATCCTGAGGGAATGTGCTGCTAGGTACCACAAGCAGCCCTAGGTCCTTCTTCCAGAGGTATGGGGAAATGACTACTTTCTGCAGATGGCAATGGGTCTTTCATAAATTGTTGAGAAATGCTAGCCTCTTTCTAATCTCCAGGAATCCTTCTATACCCCAATTTGAGTTCACTTCTGGTTATAGTCACACCCTGAGACCAACACCTAGAAAACTATTATTGCAATCCAGTTGACAACAGTATACGTTTGTTGCTTCCACGTCACCATGAAGTAAGCATCTCTGGACTTCTATCTCAAACACTGTTGAGGTGTGCTCTGATGCTATGTATTGTAATGCTAAATTCTTTATGCTAAGGTCCAGGCCTACAAGTGACTCATCAAGTTTACAAGCTTTTGTTGTGAAAATCTTGTTCCTTGATTTAGAACTATTGATTAAATAAAATTGGCTACAGCCAATTACTGGAGGGATTAGAGGTAGGTGGGTTTGGAGTGACCTGGTTGGGAAAGAGAGAGAGGAGTAAGAAGGAAAGGAGGAAGAGGAACCCGCCATGAGGAGAGATAGACCAGGAGCACATGGCCAGGAGAAACAGCAAGTATGTGAGGAATGCCACTGGGGAGATAGAGGCCAGCACTTAGAAGAATAGATAAGGAGTTACCCCCCCCCCCCAGTAATTGTCTGAGTCTCATTTATTTGTAAGCTAGTTGTCCGTAAGCTTAAACTGGTTGTACTACAAACACAAGTCCACAGTAAACGAGGCCAACGGACTGAAATCTTAAATCAGGACAAAAAAAATCTCTTTTCTTTTAGACTGTTTTCCTTAGGAATTTTGTCCCAGTAATGGAGCAAATAATTGGCTAACAGAACAGATTATACTCCAGTAAGCAAGATACGAACCCCCAAAGCCATCCTGAACAGATGGACAGCTTCATGATGAAAAGATGGAGAAGAAATAGTGAAGAGGGAAGCTTTTTGCATTAGAATGTCAATTAATAAAGAAACAATGGAATAAAAATTACCTTTTAGCAACCTTCCAAGTAGAACTGATGCAGGGCTGAACTTCTGAGGGAAACACAGGACAGAAGCTGGAGATCTGATGGGAAATAATAGCTAGAAAGACTTACAAAGTTACTAATCCAAGAACATGAAGAGTTTATGGTGAAAAGGGCCAATAGACACTAATATGCAGAGAGAAAAAAAGTATACAACAGCAGTGTGAGTTGAGACAAGTAAGTACAAGTTTGGTGTTCTGAGATGAACACATCGCAGCAACATTTCTGGAACATTCTTCCAGAATGGATGACCTGAATCTGGCCTGAAGCAACATCAGGTCCCCATATGAAGGCCATTCTAAGGAATGGATGCAGATATAATTCCGCAGAGGAGTTTTCTAATACAAAAAAAGAGGTCCTGAGTTTGTCCTCCAGTACTGCATACAGAATGCCTTGGGAGGCTGGAAAAATGGCTCAGAGGTTAAAAGCACTTGTTGCCCTAGCAGAGGACCCAGATTTGGTTCCCAGTACTCATGTGGCAGCTCAGAACCATTTATAATTTCAGTTCCAGAGGATCTGACAGTTTTTTCTGGTGCCTGTAGACACTGCACACATGGTGCACAGACGTATGTACAGGCAAATATTCATAAAATTAAATCATTTCCAAAACCATGTCCAGTGTTCTTTAAAAAGCTTTCATTCTTTAGACCATTTGTGGGGATTACTTTCACAATAAAAAAAAAAGGCCATTTGTGGGGGTTCTTTCATAAGAATAATAGAAAATAAAAGACCATTTGTGAGAGGTTCTTTCACCATTAAAAAAAAACCCACAAAATCTTAAATGTATCAAACTATTGAGGATGGGAGAGTCCCGATGATCTAATCACCTCAAAAAGATCCTATATATCTTAGTTAGGGTTTTACTGCTGTGAACAGACACCATGACCAATGCAACTCTTATAAAAGATAACATTCAATTGGGGTTGACCAACAGGTTCAGAGATTCAGTCCATTATCCTCAAGGCAAGAGCATGGGAGCATCAGGGCAGGCATGGTGAAGGAGGAGGTTCTTCATCTGAAGGCTGCTAGCAGAATGCTGTCCTCCAGGCATCTAGGATGAAGGTCTTAAAGCCCACACCCACAATGACACACCTATTTCAACAAGGCCACATCTCCAAATAGTGCCACTCCCTGGGCCAAGCCTATTCAAACCCTGACACTATACATTCATTTAAGTGATGGAAAGGCTAGTTTCTAGTGCTTGTGTGGCTGAGGTCTCTGTTTTGTTGCTGGTTGTTACCTTTATGTTCTTCCATGTTGCCCCCTCCACAAATCTTTTGCTGTGTTGCATTTTCCCCCTTATTTTTTGCGTATCTTTCTGATCTTTTGACATGTTATTTTCTTTTAAAGCCAGACCCATGCAAAGATATTATCTCATTCTCCAACCATTCCTTAACCCGTGTGTGTGTGTGTGTGTGTGTGTGTGTGTGTGTGTGTGTGTGTGTGAAGTCACAAATTTAAAACCAATGATGATTCTCCTACTGCGGCATCTCAAGTGCTGCCCATCATATTCACATGCTCTGCCTGCACTCAAGAAAAGAGAAGCAAAAAGAAGATGGTGAAGAGGGTGGAGCTTCACCTACTAGCCTCTTCATTGGTACAGAAAAGGAAGTGCATCAGTTGGCTTACCAAAATTAAGAAAGTGTTTAATCATGGTTTACTATCAATGAAAAGTGCATAAACTTATAAAGAGAGCCACAATTTTAGCATTTCCAATTTTGTTCTTCCCTAACTGTCTTAATTCAGATAATAACATAAAATAACAATAATGGTAATGTTATTGATATAATTTATTGTGTGCCTAATTTGTGCCAGGAATTATACTTTATGTATACTTTATATAATGAACTGGGAATGAAGGTTACAAGCTTAAAGTGTGGGACCATGGCACTTATAAAATGAAAACATGTAAAAAGAGTTATTGAACAGAATGTTCTTCAGAGGTAGAGATGAAACAGGCCAATTTTCAGAGAATCAATCTTGAAAAGGAATGAATGGGGTTACTTCTTTTTGTAACAGTTAAAGGAAGTTACTTGGTTTTATCTAGTGTGCCCGTTTGTGTGGTATCCATATCTGTAGAGCCAAGCAGGCTTCTCTTTATCTTGTCAAGCAGCACACATTACAATATCAGTTGTTATTCTTGAGACTGGTCATCTGGAATGAGGTACCATGCCTCATTAGGATCTAGGCTCCAAATGTTTATATAAGATGTCAGGAATCACTGGGACCCAGCTCTAAACAGTGTACATCTGATGCTCAAAGTGTGTAGTCTTTTGCTTTTTGTCTCCTTTCCACTACAAATCAACAGAATCAGGTCATTAACAGAGAATGGAAGTATTGTCTTTATTCTGTAGCTACATTAGCGCTGAGTGGGGGAACCACAGGGCCCTTATTGATGTTGGTGATCTGTCATAAAATTGATGACCATAACACTGGTATTTAAGAGAGTGGAGAGAGTGGTTATTATAAGAGCTTCAAAGTCAGATTGTGGCATCTCATGAAGATCAAGAGGTTCTTGGTGGTAGAAGGAGGGGGCTGATGTTGATAGAAATGGTTGCCATCACTGAGACAGTGCCATTTGGAACTTAATGATTTCTATAATCTGAAAAATACCACTCATCCTACGATATTAAGTAATTATATTAGTTACTTTTCAACTGCTGTGACGCATCATTGCCAAGGAAGCTTCTAAAATAAATCACCTATTTGGGCTTATGGTTTCAGAAAATTAGATTCCATGATGGCAGAGGAAAGGCATGGCAGTATGAACAGCTGAGAACTTGCCTCTTGATCAACAAGCAGGGGACAGAGAGAAGAGCCTGCCCAGGTTTTCTGAAATCTAAAAGCCTGCCCTCGGTGGCTTATCTCCTTCAATAAAGGCACATCTAATTCTAACCAAACATTAGTTTCTATCAACTGGGAAAACACAAGAGCCTAAAGGGGTCATTCTTCATTCAAACCAGTATATCAAACTTCCTAGCTCCCTCAGTCTTGTGGCCATATCATAACGTAAACTGTATTTAGTCCAACTTCAAAAGTCTCCACAGTCATCCAATCTCAATATTGGTTAAAGTTCACAAGTCAATTCTGAGGCTCAAGGTATGCTGGCTAGTTTTATGTCAACTTGATATATGGAGAGTCATCAGAGTAGAGGTAGCCTCAATTAAGAAAATGCCTCCATAAGATTGGATTATAGACAAGCCTATAGTGCATTTTCTTAATTAGTGATTGATGGGAGAGGGACCCTGAGCAGTGAACCTGGGTTCTATAAGAAAGCATGCTGAATAAGCCATGAGGAGTAATCCAGTAAGCAGCATTCTACCATGGCTTCTGGATCAGCTTCTACCTCCAGGTTTCTACCCTGACTTTATTTGAGAATGAAGAGTAATGTGGAAAGGTAAGCCAAATAGACCCTTTGCTCCCCAAATTGCCTTTGGTCATGGTGTTTCATCACAACAATTGTAACCCTTTCTAGGGTTGATACCAGGTACTGGAACATTGTAATGACAAACCTGACCATGTTATTTGTTGGAGGAATATGGAAGAGTTTGGGACTTTGGACTAGAAAGGGGGTTGGATACTTAGAATGGGTCTTAATGGGCTCTCCTAGTAAACTCATAGAAGACAGTGCTGTGAGTGATTTGAACTATAGGGACCCAGACCAAGAAATTTCAGAGGGGAAAAACATTAATGGCCTAGAGACCATTCTTGTCAGATTTTGGCAAAGAATGTGTCTGCTTTTGGCCCTTGTCCTAAAAATATACCTGAAGCTAAATTGAAGAGTTTGGATTAATGATGTTTGCAGATGAGATTTCAAGACAGCCTAGTATTGACTATATCATGTGGTTATTAGGTAATCGCTCTTACACATATCTATAATAAAAATGAGAAAACCAGACAAAAAGAAATGCAAAATGCACTGTTTGAGAAAAGAGGTGTGCCAGGTGGTGGAGCTAAGCTAAAGTGTTCAAGGAGATAAAAAGTTTAAAGGAAAGCATGATGCTACAAGGAATAAAGAGAGTGGTGACCTCAGGGCAAGACACACACACACACACACACACACACACACACACACACACACACACACTGCCCAGCTAAGCTTCCAACTTGTGAAAAAGATTAAAAAGCAGCTTAAGCAGTAAAGGAGCCAGCAACAACAGATCCACCACTTGCTTCTGACTTTAACGTCAAGAATTCAAGTAAGAATACAATGTAAGAATCTTCCTGTGCAGCCAAGGAAAGCTACTGAGTCCAGGGATTTGTCAGGGGAGGTTCTGTATGGAGGCCTGAAGAAGTCATTGTATGAAGCTATTAAATGAAGCAGAGATTGCCTTGGATACCCTAAGATGTTGAAGTTGGCAGAATCATGGGATGCCTGCCAAGGAAAGCTGCAAAGAAGGTATGGAACTAGCCCAAGAGAGAAGTGTATTTCAGTCAACAAAGTTGAAAGGAGTTGGAGATCTGAAGAGCTCTTTGACATCTGTCTTACTCAGAGTTCTATTCCTGCACAAACCTCATGACCAAGAAGCAAGTTGGGGAGGAAAGGGTTTATTCAGCTTACACTTCCACATTGCTGTTCATCACCAGAGGAAGTCAGGAGTGGAACTCAAGCAGGTCAGGAAGCAGGAGCTGATGCAGAAGCCATGGAGGGATGTTACTAGCTTGCTTCCCCTGGCTTGCTCAGCTTACTTTCTTATAGAACCCAAGACTACAAGCCCAAGGATAGCACCATCCACAATGGGACCTTCCACCCTTGATCGCTAATTGAGAAAATGCCTTATAGCTGGATCTTATGATGTCATTTCCTCAAGGGAGGCTTGTTTTTCTGTGATAACTCCAGCTTGTGTCAAGTTGACACACAAAACCAGCCAGTACAACATCAGACACAGAGATGCAATTTGGAGTTTGCCCTGCTGAGGTTCAGATGTGGTTTGGTTCAGTATTTCCTCAGTATGTTCCCTTTCCTCACTCTTTAGAATGGTAATGTACATTCTGTGACATTGTGAGTACGTGGTCTGCTTTTTGGTTTTGATCTTACAGGGGATTAACAGTTAAGAGATTGCCATGAGTCTCAGAGATTTTGAACTTTGGACTTCTAATTATTGTTGAGACTGTGATAGACTATGGGGACATTTGACCACAGGGACTTTCATGTGGGTCTCACTAGAAAAAAAGACAGATCTTCAAGAGCCTTCCAGGAATAGAATATTTGAGTTTCTAGAGGTGGAACAGTCTTAACTCTGGTCATGAACCTTTAAGGATAGGCCTTTTGTTTGACTTCAGTTGGAGACGAGTAGAACTTGAAGGGTATGATCCTGTCTTAGGGTTTTACTGCTGTGAACAGTATGAACATAATGAAGTCATCTCTTATAAGGAAAACACTTAATTGGGGCTGGCTTACAGGTTTAGAGGTTCAGTCCATCATCATCAAGGCAGGAATATGGCAGCATCCAGGCAGTCATGGTGCAGGAGGAGCTGAGAGTTCTACACCTTCATCTGAAGGCTGCTAGCAGAATACTGACTTCCAAGTAGCTAGGCTGAGGGTCTTAAGCCCACACCCACAGTGACACACCCACTCCAATAAGAACACACCTCCCAATAGTGCCACTCCCTGGCCTAAGCAAATACAAACAATCACAGGTCCTGATCGCTTCAAACAGTGTTTTATTGGATGAGTGAGTTTTTAAACAGATCCAGTCCCAAGTTTTTGAGGTGACATCAAAATTGTGAGATTACATTTGGGACTGTGCTTATTCTGGTAGTCAGTAATGGCTTTGATATCCTGTCCCAGTGATATAACATACTGATATAGGTAATGATGCTCTCAATCTAGCAAGAGGATTGCCTAAAGAAAGGATTTCAGAAGGGCTAAGATGAGTGATAGACTCAGGAGCATTCAGGATCTGAAAGTGCAGTTGGGAGGAAAATGGGTGTATGTGCTTGATGAGTTAGATCAGCCCCCTTTAATTTTTTTCCAGAAGATTGAAGATGTCAGGTAGCATAGAAATATTTAATTTTAAGAGCTTTATTTATTCCCTAGGTGATATTTGAAAATGAAAGCCTGGGATCATATGTTCTATAAGACAGTAATTACCTCTGAGGCTCTTTCCAGTTTGCTGGGGAATTCTCTTAGTCACCCAGTGAAAACCTACTAAAATTAACACATATCTGAGTCCCCTTACATAGGGATATGGAGTGGAATCTATTTGTTGATCTTCCTTAAGTCTAGTTGTTCTATGCTGGATGGATTATGGAAGAGGATTATGGAAGGGAAGTGGTTTGAGGGACACCGCATGATTGGTCTGACAATGGGTAGGATATGGCTTGAAAATGAATCACAAAGTTCGAAGGATTTCTGTGCCCAGGAAGAGAGACTCTATATAGTTGGGAGGACTTTGGTGCCCAGATGTGTGGCTTGACAAAAATTAATAAGAATTTCCCATTTAAAGGATCTTTGGAAAAAGAAAGAGCTAGGTTTCTTGACTTTGGGACCATTCCTCTGGGGTACTAATCTCTCATTTGGGTGCTGTTGAGCTTCCTGGGGTATATTGTGAACATAGGTAGGGGATTGAGAAGTAGGCCTGGAGTGGAAGCCAAGCTGCCTGTTGACCTATCCTTTGAAAGATGTCAGAATGGTATTTGACAGGCTGTGCAATGTGTAATGGATTCCAGTGTGGAATCCAGGTAGCGTCTAACAGAGTCTCAGAAGCATGGTGAATTAGAATATTATGGCCAGTAAGGAGGTCCTTGTATCTCCATATGGCTGCACAGGCTTAAGTTATGTGAAAAGCATAGACTGAATCTGTGCAGGTGTTAAGTTTCATTCCTGCCTCCAGCTGGAGAGCCCTATTGAGTGCAATTAGTTCTGCTTTGAGGGCTGACATGGAATTATCCAGTAGAGCCCAGATTCTATGACCTCTGTAAAGCTTGCTAATGCATACCCTGAAAGGCTATGTCCTGCCTCCATAAAGACTACCACCATTTGTGAACTAGATAGCCTCTGGTTGAGCAAGTGTGGAATCTTGTAGGTCTGGTCTAATAATGCAAGTCAGACTGTCTCCATACAGGAATGCTGTAGAAAGGCCACAGAGCTAGGATCTGACAGTAAGATAGCAGAATTTAAAGTCTGGCCAGGCTCTATAATCTAATGTTTCTTTCTCATAGTTAATTCAGATTCCTCCCTAACCCACAGAGTCACAATTCTTTGTGCCTTGAGTCAAGAATGCCAACCCTGTACCACCAGGCCTAAGATCTTGGATGGATAATATTTAGTTCGGGGAAAGTCCAACCTTTTGAGTTTGAACTCTCAGTGCTAATCACTGTCACTGATGTAGATGCAAAGAGAAGTGTTTAGGAAGATCAGTGAAGTGCAATGCTGGTGCAGAAGTCCAACACCTTTATTTGTTTAAGGGTCTAATCTCAGAGCTCTTCTTCTAATTTGCTTAAGGTCTGATAGAGTGGGCTAGCTATGAGGCTTAACAACAAAAATACTGTCACGTCCAGGAAGTCCCTGAATTGCTGTTGTGGCTTGGGTCTCCACAGTTAAATTGATATCCTTGTGGTAACTAGAAAGGGTCCTTATGCCTGGGGTTAGAATAAGTCTCCTGTCCTCAATGCATTGATGACAATCAGTGAAGATGCAGAGACAGTCCTGTTAAACTTCTGAGTAACCTCAGTGGAGTGAGGTCTTGTAATTCAGAGGCAACAGGAGCTGAGAGTTTAGCTGGATGAGAATCAAAGGAAAACATTCTTAAAGTCTAATCCCAGGAACCAGGAGGCGTTGGAAGTCATCTCCACGGTACAGGATCCACCTATGATGGTTAATCTTGGTAGTCAACTTGTTGATTTTGAATCACCATGGAAATAAATGTCTGGACACATCTGTGAGGAATTTATCCAGATTAGATCAATCGAGATTGGAAGGTTCACCCCAAATGTGGATGGTTGGGATTCTAGACTGGAAAGGAGGCAAGCTGAGTGCAAGTACTCATCACACTCTGTGAGACACAAGATGACCAACTGCCTCAACCTTGTGCTGTCATGACTTTTCTGCCCCGTGGGCTACACTGTCACACTGTGAGTCAACATAACCTTCTGCCCCATGGACTGCACAGTCACACTGTGAGTCAAGAGTGTGACTATTTGCTAAGAGCTTTGGTCAGTTGTTTTTCATAGTAACAGGAAAAATAATTGTTAAAACAAGTGGTTTCTTTATTGCCAAGATAGGGCTGTTGTGTGGAGGTCACATTCATGTGGTATACTTGTAGCCAGGAAGTTATCAATGAAGAGACTGTGAAACATTCGTTCCCTGATTTAAATAGATGGTGGTGCATGCCTTTAATCCCAGCACTTCGGAAGCAGAGGCAGGCGGATTTCTGAGTTCGAGGCCAGCCTGGTCTACAGAGTAAGTTCCAGGACAGCCAGGGCTATAACAAAGAAACCCTGTCTCGAAAAACTAAAATAAATAAATAAATAAATAGATTTTGGGGCCTTTGAGGAAAGTTATTAGGACCTTTAAGGGCAATTGTGACAGGAATGCTTGTGAGCTTCCAGGAATGTAGATATCTCACTCTATAGGAAAGAACTTGTTGGGCTTGTAGAAGACCCTGTGGAAAGTCAGTGAGGCCCCAAACATTCCTAGGTTACTGCAGGGCAGAGAACATAGTGTCAATATGCTATAAGACTCTCTGGAATTTAAAAAAAAAAGCCATAAATGAATCTAAACATTTAGGCAAGATGTCTCCACCTAGAAGAGGAATTAAGCAGCTAGGTAGGACCAGCAAGTTTGTGTAGTAGTTTGAAGAATGGTCCTTACAGGCTCATACGTTTGAATGCTTGTTCAGCAGGGAATGGAACCATTTAACAGAATTAGAAGGTTTAAGAGGTATGGCCTTATTAGAGTAGGTGTGGCCTTGTTAGAGGACGTATGTCATTGGAGGTAGGGTTTGAAGTTTCAAAAACTCATCCCAGGCTCTGCTTTGTTTTCTCTCTCTGCCTGCAGATCAGGATGTAATTTTCAGCTCCTTCTCCATCACCATGTCTGCCTGTCATCATGCTCCCTCCTGACCACGATGATCATGGACTAAACCTCTGAAACTGTAAGCCAGCCTCAATTAAATGCTTTCTTTTATAAGAGTTCTGTAGTCATGGTGTCTCTTCAGGGTGAAAGAACAGAATGAGTGAAAACATGTTTTTCTATCACACAGGTTGAGAGAGGTGTAATGTGGGTTCCTCAGAGCTGGCCATTAACTCTAGTGAGGAGGCTGAACTGGAGAATGTGCTTAGGATGGGGAAAGTTGATTCGGGGTTGATAAGGAAGATTCTTTTTGTCCCTTTCACATCGAAGGCAAATGTGAGAGCCTGCATAGTCTCATGGTTCTGTCAGTTCTCCGAGGGACTTCTTTCTGTTGAGCAACTAACTCATGGTCTTCCTAGACCAGAGCTGGAGCAGGTTTAGTTTGAGCCTGGGCTCCTATGGTGGAGATAGGCCTTTCTTCATGAGGTAGAGAGACAAATTGTTGTCTTTAGTAGGCACCCATTTTACAGATTGAGCATGGCCCTAGCAGAGGCATATAGCCTGATAGTTTTTCAAACTCTTGACTGAACAGTCCTGGCTTACTACAACAATAGCAGGAATCACTCATCAAAAAACCAGGTTAGTTCCCTTAGACTGAACCAGATGGCCATCACATGAAGTCCTAGGATTTCTTGAGTTAGGAAGAGAATAACTTTTTGTTAAGGTTTCAGTTTTATCTTTTTACTTGTGCAATGTGGCCCTTCTGGATTTTGAGGTCTCCTCTGGGTTATAAAAGGTTTTCAGGGCCATGTTAAATAAGTGTGGAAAGAAGTCTATGGTCACTGGTATATTTTTCAAGTTTAACTCTAATGTTTGGAGTGGGTTGGTCTATATGACAGATGGTATGGCTTGGCCTTCCTGACACTCAGAATCTATATGATTATACTCGTTTTTGTTTTCGACTAGCCTGGGTTGAAATACAGTAGGATTCGTGGAAGTTCCCTGTGTTATTCCCACAACTTGTTTTGTTAATAGGTTAATACTGACCCTTTCAAGTCTCTCATCTAGGCAAATAACCAGGCAGTTCCTACGCATCCTTTTTTATAATGTCCTATGTCAGTGGCTTACATGAGCAATGAAGCTCTATATCAACAGACCTTGGCCTGTCTGTAACTGGATTGTAAGCCTGAGTCTCATCAGCTCACATATATGCTAAAGACTGAGTATGAGATTGAAATGACCTTACATGTAAAGCAGGTGGTTCAGATAATACAGATGATCAATAGTGACAGTGATCCTTTTAAACTCCCTATGATGATTAAAGTTTCCTGGATAAATAACCCTAGTTTGTATTATTTAGGATGGTCCAGACATTGGAAAGGGTACATGTACTCAGGTGGTGCTGAGGTTCCCATTACACTCCTTGGAAATGGAAGAGATGTTCTCTGAGGGAGAGGAGCTAGCTTCCTTGAGTTCCCTATATGAGCTTCCTGAGCTGGTATGCCTGAGAGAGAGTGTGTATCTAGGTAAGGAAGAGAGGATATAGAGAGCTGTGCAGGCAAGAAGCAGGAAAAGAAGGTGAAATGGCAACAAGAGTTGGCAGAAGGAGGGGTAGCACACAGAAGCCAAAGGGCTTGAGTGTGCCCAGAGGTGGGTCTTGCAAGGGTGTCACATGTGTTTAGTTCTTTCTTATCAAAAGGCAAGGCTTGGATAAAGACATTTCAGAGTTCTTTCCTAAAGAACAACAAAGGCGATACGATTTTAGAATGCATTATTTATAGCTTAGTATGTTATGCACTCCCTGGCATTCTGATCTGGGGCAGTTATAAGTACCACGGTTTGTCACAAAGGATAACACCTTTTTTTTTTTTAAAGTGAGAAAGTAAGGATAAAATTTAGACCAATTGATTCTTGAAAGCATATCTAGGAGTGAATCAGAAGGGATCGAAGGAGTGAGACTTTTCATATGTCACATTCCCAAGATGTTCTTTGAGGGCAACAAAGGCCCCTGTTGTCAAGGGTGAGACCTGATCTGAGCTGGTGTGACTCTTGAGAATTAGAGATCCTCTCAATTTGAGAAGGGAAGCCTGGTTTCAGTTCAGAGCCAAACATACCTGATCAGGCTGGATTGACCTTGAAGGAAAAACACAAACTGAAACTGTCTATGAGTTATGAGTTAGTAATGAGGAATTGACCATGGGCTGGGGCAATCACACCATGCTGGAGAAAGCAAAATCCTAGACCAGTCTAGCTGGAGGGAGAAACAACAGTCCTAAATAACATCAACCACTGGATTTTCTCCTTACTGTCCCAGAAAGTGGTAGCAAATGTTAGGATAGGGAAAATGAATGAGAGAGAAGATAGAGTTCTCAAAATATTTGTTGATCCATCCTGGATGGACTGCTGTTTGCAGGCATGCATATTGACAGTAAAGGAGATCCCAGAAAAAAAGTCAAGGTGGCTCTTTACCCTTAGGGACTTACAGTGGTCATTCTCATTTATGTACTTGGGTTTCAATAAAGAGTGGTCTTAGCCAAGATCCTTCCATTGCAAATTTCCTAAGAATCTCACAGCAAATACCATTGACAGGGAAAACACATGCACCAAAATCCCTGTGCAGCTATAGCGGCTCCTGCTTTCTTTTAACGTACTAGATTATACTCCCATTCAAGACATCTTCAGAGCTACCCCATTTATTTCACACACCAAATGAGAAGGGGGAAATTTTCCTATACCCTTTTAGTATAATTTGAGAGTCACTGAGATGATATGTATATGGGTAATGCCGAGACAGTTATTTGCTTAGTCTCCCTTGAGCAGTCTCTCCTACAGTTGTGTGTATCTTACTTTCTTCTGAGTGTGTCTTTACCTTGACTCTTGTGTTTAAGCCTATATTAAAATCTCTACTTTGCTATTCTGGCTAGTCCTGAAATTACTTTCATCATCGAAGCCATGAGTTTCAGTTTAGCGCGAGTTGGGGGATCTCTGAAAGTCTGGAAGACCTAAGGCTGCAGAGGTGGCAGAGTGGAGCTATGAGCCTGATGACAGGGTCGGGGAGCAGGTATTTGTTCAGCCTAACTTACCGCTTGAGAGTTTTTTGTTCAGTGTTGACAGAAATCACTCAAGAGTAAAGTGCAGCCACATTGCCGTCAACAGTTCTGGGCTTTGAGTGTTAGAGACTCAGCTTTTAGTGTTAGCTCTCTCCAAAGCAGATAAGGGTTAGCACCTCTCTCAATAGCTTCTTGGAGAACTCGGCAGCTCTCTGGTCACTAGCTGTTCTCAAAAGATAGCAGCCCTTTTTGTCACTGGCTCTCAATACAATTCTCTCAGCCTGCTCTAGACATTTATGTAAGAAAAGTAAAACCGTGAAAAAGAAGCTTTATTAAGATTTATGCTGCAGCACAATACAATATACTATGCTGCTGAGGGTAGTAAATGGGATGGATGGAGGCTTGTCTGGACTGACCTGAGGAGAGTGAGTGAGAACAGTTCTGTTTATGCAGACAATAAGGGAAGCCATGGGCTTGCATGCAGCCTCCTTTCTGCTGCTGAAGGAGACTCTAGCATAGCATTGACAGTCTTTGTAGACATGCTAAGCTAGATGCTGGTGCTGTCTGACTCTCAGAGTGGGAACATTCAGAGAGGATGTAGAGGTAGGGGAGAGTATCATTCAGAAAGTTTCAGGGCACCTGAAGCTGCTGTAGCCATCATAAAGACACCCGAACTCGTCACAGGGCATCAGGTGTACCCAAGGTCTTGAACAGTCCTCTGGAATAGCTGTGAGGCATATATGGCAGCCTGGCTCTGCTCCAGTGTGGCAGCTATCTCCAGTAGTTAAGCCTAGAGAAAAGGCAAATCAGTCAACCCCAGCCTAGGTAGCTTCAACTATCAAAGGTAGAAAGAAGAAAAGGAAGTGTATACCTCGGGGAAGGGTAGGATACTATTCTGTCTCATTGCCGCTTTGTATAAATATCTGGCTTATGTTAACAATGTAGGTATTCTCTATGGGACACCTATATACAAAGACATTCTGCCAGTGTCACACGTGACTCTAAAGCCTAGAGAGATGTGACAGAAAGGTACTGAGTTTTGTAACAAAGTTGGTTTTCACTGTGAAATTTTTAGGCTTTGTTTGTATCTATAATAATGTGAAATTATAAATTAGTGTATAGTCTAATTAGGAACATGGAAATTAAAAAATGAAGACCATACAAAAGAGAACGCAGGATAGCAACAAGTACATAAGTTATGAACTTTGAATTCAATTTGTAGGAAAGTGGTGCTGGAACCAACACAAGAATGTTTGGGAAGAGTGAATGGACAGGGTGAAGGATCTGTCTCCTAGGTAGGCCATGCATCTGAAGAGAGCGTGAAGATTTAGGCAACCAATGAGCAGAGAGTAATGTTCCTTACTCAATCCTTCCCCCTCATTACCTGAATTCTATTCTTTCCCCATAAGCCCATCCCAACATTCAACCATAGCACCTGTCTCCCATTTGAATGCTTTGTATTATAGCTTCACATTAAAAAGTTTTGTGTCGGGCTGGAGAGATGGCTCAATGGTTACGAGCACTAACTACTCTTCCATAGGTCCTGAGTTCAAATCCCAGCAACCACATGGTGGCTCGCAACAATCTGTAGTGGGATCCGATGCCCTCCTCTGGTGTGTCTGAAGACAACTACAGTGTACTTACATATAATAAATAAATAAATCTTTTAAAAATAGGTTTGTGTCATGACATTCAACACCCTTCACAAATTTATATACACCTCCCTTTTCATCTCTAGCCACCTCTCCAGTCATGCAATACAGACCCTTTGTTACAGGTGTGCCCTGCTCATTACTAATCAAATGTGGGTTTTGGGTACTTGGGAGGCGGCTAGTCTTGAGCTATTCTGTAAGTAAAGGATTTTTGAAGGCACTACAAATTTTTAAAATAAATTAAAACTTCAAATATATACTGCATGATAAAGTGATAAGAGCTTATGCCTGTCTCTGGTAAAATATACTATTAAATTTAATCTTTTTCAACTTTTAAAGATGTAGCTACTGGAGTTGGGGAGATGGCTCGGTAGATAAAGTATTTGTCATGCAAGTATGCAGACCAGGGTCTGGATGCCAGCACCCATGTAAAAGTCAGGTGGGACAGCCTGCTTCTAATCTCAGTGTTCATCAGGCAGAAATGGGTGATTCCTGGTGTCATCTGGCTAGATGTACTAGATGAACCAGTGATTTCTGGGTTCAGCGAGGGGCTCTGACTCAGTGAATCAAAATGGAGAGCAATCAAGGAAGACACCTAACATCAATCTTTGGCTTCTACAAGTATATGCCACATGGGCACACAGACCTGCATGAGGGACAATTTGGGCATTTGGTTTTTTTTTTTAAAAAGCACAGAAATATTATAAGAATATGTTTTAGTTTTAATCCCAGGTATGGGATATGGAGATGCTTCAGACTGTCCAAAGTAGCTGACTATGATTTGCCTTGTGTTCTAGCAGGGACATGATTTTTCCAGCCGTAGTTTCTTCAATTGTGTGACATTTGGAGTTCTGGGGACTTTTCAGAGGGTAAATACATGCTAGGGCCCCAAGAGGTGGTATGGGTTGTTGGTTAGATGTTGATTGGTTGCTGTTTGTTGGTTGTTGATCTTGGTTAAGTAGTCGTGCATAAAGAAGAAACAACAGCAAGAAGAAACTAGATATCCTGAAGGCAAAAGCAAAATTGCCCCGAGGGACTCAATGCTCCTAACCAGCAGGAAGTAGTATAATGATAACATCACCCCCTTTCTAACCCATTTCCTTTCTTTTCTATCTCCTTTTCTCTCTTATCTAGGGTTAGGGAGCTGAGAGGGTGGAAGAAAAAGGTTGGAGAAGGGTGGAAGAACCCACAAGGTTACAAAAAACAGCTACACCTGTGCTCATGTGTACTCTTACATATGCAAGCGCGCGCACACACGCACACACTCATGCACCACACAAATACACACATGCAAACAATGTAGCTCTAGTAACTGGGGAGATAGTAAAAAGTGATTGCCATGCAAAAATGAGAATGTGGTTAAAAAACTGGCTACAGAACCAGGTGGTGGTGGTGGCAGCTCGTGCTGTGGATCCCAGCAGTTCAGAGGCAGAGGTGGTGGATCTCTATGAGTTTGAGGCCAGTTTGATTTACAGAGTGAGTTCCAGGAGAGCCAAGGCTACCATTGACAAATGGTATCTCAAAAAAACCAAAGCAGAGCTGGTGAGATGGCTCAGCCGTTAAGAGCACTGACTGCTCTTCTTGAGGTCATGAGTTCAAATCCCAGCAACCACATGGTGGCTCACAACCATCTGTTATGAGAAACAAATAAAAACCTATGGGCCGGAGTGAGCTGGGGCCCAGAGCGAGTGGGGCCTGAGCAAGAGGGAGAAAGGGAAGGGGGGAAAGAAAAAAAAAACAACAGCCAACCAACAGAACAAAACAAGGAAACAAGTAAAAACCAAACACTGGTCATAGTGGCAAACACTTGTACTCTCAGTGCGGGGAAGACATAGGCAAAAGGAACCCTGGTCTCTCTGGCCAGCCTAACTAATCAGAGGGTCCAAGATTCTAGTGAGTTTTCTTGTCTCAGAAGACAAGGTGGACAGGTCTTGAAGCACACACTGCAAGACTGACTTCTGGTCTACACACACACACACACACACACACACACACACACACACACACACCCCTACTAGGAAAATCACATGTAAAGTTTACATTGTATTCAACTGCACAGCTCTGTTATAAATTAAATTGGTTATTACCGAGCAATTGCTTATTACTCCAACCCTTTCCTAAGTTTGTATCCATTTTTGTTTTTCTGCCTCAGGAAAATCACATGTAAAGTTTACATTGTATTCAACTGCAAAGCTCTGTTATAAATAAAATTGATCATTACCGAGCACTCCAACCCTTTCCTAAGTTTGTATACATTTTTGTTTTTCTGCCTCAGAGTGCTGATTCCCAGACTCTCTTGCTGGTTAATTGTGCTTAAAATTCTAACCAAAGTGAAGACTGTCCTCAATTCATTCTTTTTTTCTAGGCAGGCATCTGTCATTTGCTCATTGCAATTTATAACCTGCTCTTGGCTTTTACATTGCTTACCAATTGATTATATAATCGTTCTCAATAGTTATGAGCAGCTATTAATGTGCTTTTATTTGTTTTATTTTGATTCTATTGCTAGTACTCTGTAAGTTATCAGGTCATCAGAAAGGATTCCCAGAATATTCTACTCAATAAGCAAATGTGGAAAATATTGTAAGACATATGTGATTGATTGCCAAGTCAGGTATTAGGAATATAATTGTTTTGGTGTCATCTCTAGGTGAAAATTAACTTAATTCTGCAGGTAGACAGAAGCATCATGATATAGGCAATTCTGCAGGATTTGGTCTATTTTCTCTTTCTGCCGAGAGGGTACTTGTACTGGCTGGTTTTGTGTGTCAACTTGACACAAGCTGGAGTTATCACAGAGAAAGGAGCTTCAGTTGAGGAAATGCCTCCATGAGATCCAGCTGTAAGGCATTTTCTCAATTAGTTATCAAGGGTGGGTGGGCCCATTGTGGGTTCTATAAGAAAGGAGGCTGAGCAAGGCAGGGGAAGCAAGCCAGTAAGAAACATCCCTCCATGGCCTCTGCATCAGCTCCTGCTTCATATTCAAACTCCTGTTTGAGTCCTTCCTTTGGTGATGAACAGCAATGTGGAAGTGTAAGATGAATAAACTCTTTCCTCCCCAACTTGCTTCTTGGTCATGATGTTTTGTGCAGGAGTAGAAACCATGACTGAGACAGCCCTGAAAGTTGAACTTAGGATGTCAGGTTTTGTTGCAAGCATAGTGACCAGCGCTGTCATCTCATTGGCCTTTCTGTCAGATATTTGTCGTGGGCACTCTATGTTGTGCTATTTTGCTTGAGGCAGGGTTTTACTGTATAGCCCAGCCTGGTATCTTAACTTACAATCTTCTTGCCTCAGCCTCACTCCTACTTGACAAAGATGGTCTGTTAGCCTCTTTGAGGATATCTTTCAGACAGACTCCAGGAGTAGAACCTGTGCATAATTGCTAGTTGGGTGCGGTCCAGGATACTGAAGGTCTTAAGTCAATTCAAGGTTCAATAGCAACCAAAACTTCAGAGCATGGTAGCTGCCAAACAAACAGTTTCCCTTTGCCCTTCTTCCGTGGGTGGTACATTTACAGCTGTTCTAATTGGATACATCTCAAGAGATTCAGTAAACTTCATCTCCCAATGAGCCTGATTCAACTGAGGGTAGAGGTCATCCAAGCCGAAAGAAATCATTGTACCTGCCCTGAACTGGGGCTTTATTTCCTGGAGACTGGACTGCATCTGTGTGCTCTGAATGCTGTGATACAGTTGTGAGTTGATACCCTTTGGTAGTCCTACTCTTAACCACTGAATTAGTCATGGCAACATCATGTGACATTTATAAAATTCTACTTGCCTCTGCCACTCACTGCTACTCTTAACTTTGAAACAGCTTTCCTAACTCAGGTAGGGCTGAAGCCCCTCTCCAACCCCTGGCAGCTAGTCTATGTGTGCAAATAGCTATGCAAAGGTATATTAATCACCACAGGAAGCCATCGCTGATTTGTTTTACTGGCTGAGGTTATTTTCACAGTGACCACTGGATAGCGAATTGTCAGGGGTGGAGGTGTGCATTTTACAGTGTCAATTAGTGGCTGTGTGACTTAAACTGGATGACTACATTTTAAGAGGGTTTTTGTCATCGATGAAGTACAGTGGAGAAAGGTAGGTATGTTTACCGCTCCATATAATTAGGAGTTTGGGTTGCAGATAATGGAGGGAGCTGACATTTTTGCAGTATGTGTGACTTTTTCCTAACATGGTGGATCATGTCTTTATTTCTCATTTAGTCTCATACTCAACACTGTGTGGTGCTTTCCAGATATCAGTTGTCTTCGGGTGTAGGTATGATGTGATATAAGGCTTAAGAGAATTGGCTTTGAGTCGGGCAGTGGTGGCGCACGCCTTTAATCCCAGCACTTGGGAGGCAGAGGCAGGCAGATTTCTGAGTTCAAGGCCAGCCTGGTCTACAGAGTGAGTTCCAGGACAGCCAGGGCTATACAGAGAAACCCTGTCTTGAAAAACCAGGAGAGAGAGAGAGAGAGAGAGAGAGAGAGAGAGAGAGAGAGAGAGAAAAAGAATTGACTTTGGATTCAGATCAGTGAGCAATGTATAAAAGCTTATTATTCTTTTTGGCCATAGGCAAGAACTACTAAAATTCTATAAGAACTGGACCAAAATAAATCACAGCCACCACCACCAAGATTACCTTCTAAGAAATGTACTGGATTAGTAGAAACAAAGATAAGACTAGACCTTAAGCAAAGATCAAAGACTTAATGTATGTTAGTACCTTTTGTATGGCAAGGATTTGGGTTAGTGACCTTTGTGTCTTGAGCAAGTGGAAAGTCAAATTCTAACCTGGGTTACAGTAATATGTAGCTTAGAAAAGTGTGCGAAACTTCTCATCTGCAGAAAAAGCTCAGAATGTTAACATACCATCCAGATACTTCCTAAGTACCACTACGTAGACAGCCTGGTCTTGAACTCACAACGATCCTTCTGCCTTGTCTCCATTGTAATGGAATTAAAGGTGTGCGCGCTCCCACAGTCGACCACAAACGGTTTTCAGGAAAAGACAATCTATAGGGTGTGAGTTTGAGAGGCAAAGCCTTGTTCAAGTATAAAGCTTAATCACCGTTCCCTTCCCATCTCTCGTTGTCAACTGTAGGGGGAAATCAAACAAGGATCAGACAAAGAGGGTCCAGACCTCAGAAACCGCTCCAGCATGTTTGCAGAAAACACGGACGCGCAGGCGCGCGTACTGGGAACAGCCGCGGGGCATGCTGGGCCAGCGACTTCGCCCGTTGCTAGGAGGCGGGGACGCCGGCCCTCCCGGGACCCGCGTAGCAGCAGGCCTAGCTGGCTGGTCTTGCTGAGCGACGGCGGGTTTGTCTTCCTCCGGTGGCCCGCGCCTGCAGGGCCGAAGACACGCGGAGACCCCGGCCTCGAGGAGCGATGGAGCCTGCGAAGGTCGGTGTGCCGCGTTCCCCCACTTTCTTGGCAATGGAGACCGGGTTTCTCCACGGCCTGAACTTAGGAGAGAGCTGGAGGCGGAGTTTGGGTCGAGGTCTCAGCTCTGCTGATGCCTCTCACTTCTTAGCTCCAGGTGCGGTTTATGGAGGAGCTTCTGGACTCATCCAGAGGCGTGACTGAGTGTCAACTTAAGGAAGGCACAGGACACCTGAAAAAAAAGTGCCGAAAGGTGAAACATGAGTCTCGTTAAGGTAGAAGGTTGTTGACTTTAACTTTGGTAGGTCGTATATATCAAAAATCCATCTCTTAGGTTTTCCGGTTTGGTGGAATACAGGTTTTAAAAGTATGTCCTTATGATTCTATCAATTACCCATGATAAATCCTTTGAATTACCCTAGCGTCTATTATAAAGGACCCTTGTCTGCTTTAATTAATTTGGGTCTTCTTTTTCCATCTTTTAGTTTACTGGGTAAAAGTTTGCTCATTTTGTTGATTTTTCTCAAAGAGTTAGCTCTTCGTTTCATTGATTCTTCATACTGGTTTGTGGTGTTGTTACAGTTTCTTTGATTTCAGTCCTGAGTTTGATTTTTGTCTTGCCATCTACCCTTTTGTGGTATTATTTCTTCTTGTTTTTCTAGGGCTGTCAGATGCATCACGAAGTTACCAATATAGAACCTCTCTAGTTTTTGATGGAGGCACTTGGTGCTATGAACTTGGGTCTTACAAACTGTGTTCATTGTGTCCCATAGGTTTGTGTATGGTGTAGTTTCATTCAGTTTTAAAAAGTTTAATTTCCTTTGTGATTTCTGTTTTGACTCGCTTTTCATTCAGTAGTAAGTTGTTCCAGTGTCCACGGGTTTGTGTGCTATTGTTGATATTCGGTTTAATCCATGGTGGTCAGATGGGATTCAGGGTATTATTTCAGTTTTCTTATATGTATTGAGGCTTGCCTTGTGTTCTAATATGTGATCATGAACTTCGGAAAAGAAAGTATATTCTTTAGAGTTTGGATGGAATATGTGTGTGTGTGTGTGTGTGTGTGTGTGTGTGTGTGTGTGTGTTTGTCTGTCTGTCTGTCTGTTATGTCAGTTTGGCTTACAATATTTTTTTTTATTTGCTTTTTAAAACTCCAGCAACTTCTCTGTTTAGTTTTTGTCTGGATGACCTGCCTGGAAGTCAGGTATTAAAGCCATGCACTATCACTGTATGAAGGTCAATATGTGATTTTTATCTGTAGTAGTGTTTCTTTTATGAACATAGGTGCTCTTGTGTCTGGCACATAAATGTTTAGAACTGCAATTGTTGTGTTTTATGAAAAAGAAAAAAGAAGCCAGGGAGCCAGGGATATGTTTGGTAGAGGTGCAGTATGGTGTGGAGGAAGGGTTTCTCTCTGCAGGCCCATGCTGAGGCATCCCTTCTCCCTGAGGTAAAGGTATAGTATAGAATAGAGTTTATTTAGGGCATGGTGAGGGGAGTTGAAGAGGTATAGGAGAGAGAGAGAGAGAGAGAGAGAGAGAGAGAGAGAGGAAGAAGAAGAAGGAAGAGGAGGAGGAGGAGGAGGAGAGGCCAGCCATGAGCACGTGGAGAGAGAGGAAGGAAGAGAATGGGGAGAGAAGGGACGTATGGGAAGGGGGTAAGAGAGCAAGAGGAGAGAAGAGAGTGAGGAGGGGGCAAGCATCCCCTTTTATAGTTAGTCAGGCATATCTGGCTGTTGCCAGGTACCTGTGGGGTGGAGCCTAGAAGAAATGCTAATAGCAATCTTATTTTTTCCCCTTTGATAGATTTTTCCTCTTGATGAGTATGTAATGTCTCTCTATCTCTTCTGATTAGTTTTGGCTTGAAGTCTCCTTTGTCACATACTAAAATGGCTACGCCTGCGGTTTTTCGTGGGTCCATTTGCTTGGAATACCTTTTCTAGCCTTTTCCCTAAGTTAATATCTGTCATTCATGGTGAGTTTTGTTTCTTGGATGCAGCAGAAAGATGGATCCTGTTTTTCAGTCTGCTAGGCTATGTCTTTTTATTGGGGAATTGATCTTGAGAGTTCTTAATAGGCAGTGTTTATAATTCCTGTTATTTTGTTGCTGTGGGATGGGTCCCACCCTTGATTTACTCTTCTGGGATTGTTTAATCCTTACATCTTCTGGTGTATATATAGTCAACCTTCTCTTCAGTATGTAGTTTTTCCTTAGTGCCTTCTGAAGAACTGGATTAGTGGACAGCCAATTTTCTTTTGTATCATGTTTTTCTTTCTGAATGGATTGTGATTGATAGTTTTCCTGGGTAGAGTAGTCTGGGCTGTCATCTGTGGTCTCTCAGACCTTATAGATTATCTATGTCCTTCTGGCTTTTAGAATCTCTATTGAAAAGTCAAGGTGTTATTCTAATGGACCTGCCTTTATATGTGACTTGGTCTTTTTCCCTGGCCATATTTATATTCTTTCTTTGTTCTATACATTTAGTGTTTTGATTATTAATGTGTTGTGAGGAGTTTCTTTTCTGGTTTGGTATTCTGCATACCTGTTATAACTTGATAAGCATGTCTTTCTTTAGGTTGGGAAATGTTACTGTTGTGAATTTATTAAATTTACTATGCCTTCAATCTGGGTTTCTTCTCCTTCTTCTACATGTATTATTCATAGGTTTAATCTTTTCTTAGTGTTCTGAGTTTCCTGGATATTTTGTGCTCTGATTTTATTTTAGGATTAACGTTTTCTTTGACTGAGCTATCCATTTCTTCTACCTTGTCTTCAGACCTGAAATTTTCTTTTGTGTCTTAATCCCCTGGGGAGGCTTACCTTGAGGTTTTTGTTTGAGATCCTGAGTCTTTGAATTCCAGATTTATTTCAGTTTGGGTTTTCTTTAGTGATTCTATTTCTTCATGTCTTGAATTGTTTTCATTATTTCTTTTAACTGGTTGTGTGTTGTCTGTGACAGAGGGTTGCTGGCTTCTGGAGAAGGCATATTGTCGTGTGGTTCATGTTTATGTTTTTGTACTGGGATCTAGGCATCTGGAGTTCAGATATTTGAAGTGTTTCTTGGTGTAGATATCTGATCTTATCTTTATATTGTGGGTGTTCTGTTCTTTGGTTACAGTTGCACACCCTGGGTTCTAGCTAATATTGGTGGCTGTGGGGTTCCTGGTGGAAAGTGGTTCTAGTTCCTAGCCAAACAAGGTGGTTGTGGAGGCCTTGGTAGAGAGCTGTTCTGTGGGTCAGTGGGGAGTAGCAGAGGGGTAGAAATGGGGTAGAAGGAAAGGGTGAGAGGGCATCAAGAAGGAACTAGGGGGACCCTGAGCCTGTACCAACAGGCCAAGTGCCTAGTGGATGGAGGTGGGCTGGGAGGGGCTCCTGTGGGCAGGCTGGGGGAGGGGCTCCTGTGGGCAGGCTGGGGGAGGGGCTCCTGTGGGCAGGCTGGGGGAGGGGCTCCTGTGGGCAGGCTGGAGCCAAGTAAACAAATCTGTACAGGATGGAATTGATGACAGGAAAGGGGAAAGAGTGATACATATGGGTTGGGTCACTCGGACCTGAGTCCCATCCCAGTGCAGTCATTATGGGGTCCCCAGTAGAGGGTGAGTTTGCCGGTTGGTGGGGTCACAAAGGAAAGGGATAGGCTAGGAGAAAAGGCTAAAACGGGCCATAGGGAAGATCAATGGAGGGACACTGGGTCTGTGGCAAAAGGCTGAAGCCATAGGGGATGGAGGTGCTGGGAGGAGGACCTCATCAGGCCTTCAAACATGAGTTTTGAGAACATGGGCTTAGTTCCTCACAGTGTTTTGTTTTTGTTCTTTTGTTTTTAAGACAGGGTTTCTCTGTGTATTTCTGGCCGTCCTAGAACTCACTCTGTAGACCAGACTGGCTTTAATTCAGAGATCCACCTGCCTCTGTCTCCCGAGTGCTGGGATTGAAAAAAGACATGTGCCACCATTCCAGGCAGTTCCTCAAATTTTTGAGGCAAGCCCTATACTAGCTGAGCTACTTTTCTAGTCCCCATTACTTTTCTTGACAGGTTTATGAGATCCAAATAGTGTATTTGACTCAGTATATTATCTGATGTGTATTAGATGCTAAATGCAATGTGTCTTCCTATTTTCTATTTTATATGAAAAAAAACATCTTAAATTTAATTGTTGTATTACTGATCTTTTTATTTTGCTCTTGTATTCTGTGGACTGGGAATTGGAGAACACATACAACTCAGGCGGCTGAATTCTGCTCCTCTGACATCTGGGGTTTCAGATGCAGGTTTGGGGCTTGTACATGGTGACTCATTGGGTGGACTGCCTCATATTCTGGCCACTGATTGACCCTGTGGGCCTTTGTTCTGCTTAGCTGGAACATCTGCATGTAGCCTTTCTCCCACAATTCTACTTTCCTTCTTTACATCTGAGCTCCTGTACTAGGTAACCCAAGGAAGGCCAAGTGGGAGACACATTCTTGGGTAGTCACACAGCAGTCTTCTGGCCTAGGCTGGGCCAACCGTAGCAGAAGCAGCAGAAATCACAGACTCAGCCCTGCGTTCAGTGTTTTGGAGGAGATAGTTTACGTGGCCCATATAAAAAAGGTTTTCTGGCAGTTTGTTTAAATAAAAAAATAATGTTTACGGGTGTTTTGCCTGTGTGTATGTCTGTGTACCACATACTTTCCTGTTTTCTGAAGAGGCCAGATACTGAAGCGAGAGCCCTTGGAGCTGGAGTTTAACAATTGTAAGCTGCTGTGTAGGTAAGGGGACTTGAGCACAGTTTTTTTTTTTTAGAAGTCACTGCTCTTTTTTTTTTGTTTTTGGTTTTTTGAGACAGGGTTTCTCTGTGTAGCCCTGGCTGTCCTGGAACTCACTCTGTAGACCAGGCTGGCCTCGAACTAAGAAATCCGCCTGCCTGTGCCTCCCAAGTGCTGGGATTAAAGGCATGCGCCATCACCATCCGGCGAAGTCACTGCTCTTAACAGCCGAGCCATCTTTCTAGTCCACTTTTGATGTGTGATCACAGAATGCTTGCCCTTGATCTGTTAACTGCTGTCATAACTTTGCTTTCTTTTTTATTTGGTAGTAGAGGTTTTTGAAATAGCCAAATGAATGGGCCCTGTAATAATTATGGATTACTTTAGTGAATAACTTAAACAAATTTTTATTTGTATCTCTTCTGTTTTCTTTTGAGACAGAGTATCTCTATGCTTCTGAGGTTGGCCTTAAACTCTATATCCTCCTGCCTTGGCTACCCAAGTGCTGGGATTGCAGGTGTGGACTCCATTCTTGGCCTGTGTTTGGATCAGCTTTCATTTCAATAGGAACGCAAAACTAAAAAATAAAAAGTATTTTCTAGTTTATTATCTTTGATACAAATAGTATAATGAAAACACAAAATTTGTTATTTAAAAGATTTCCCCCTAGGACCTCCTTATATTGCCTAAGCTGGCTTGCAACTTAGAATCTTCCTGACTGGGGCTGTCCAAGTACTAGGATATGGGGGTGTGCTGCCATGCCTGACTTGATAATTCTGCCTTTGTACTTTGCTTCTTAGAGAAGAACCAAAGATGATACTTGGAAAGCAGATGACCTCAGAAAACACCTTAAGGTAATACATTTAAAGACTTGGCATGGGAGTCACATGAAACTCTATGGGCTTTTGGATAGTGACCAGGCTCACAGCCCTACATAGCTTTGCCTACAAGAAGTTCATTTCAGAAGCGTTTTTGACTCAAAGAGGAAGGTAGGTAGTTAATACTTCTGGAATATTTTAGGGTATGGTCCTGCACTGGGACTGAGGTGTCCTGTGTGTAGCCCAGTCTGGTAGTCCCAGCAGTTTGAGTTTTGTGATTGAGATTTAGTCCTCCTAAAAATGTTATAATAAAGATCTCAATTAATTAATTAGTTAATTAATTTTAAATAGGGTCTCACTCTGTAGTCCAGGCTGACCTTGAATTGAAGTGGCTGATCCTCCTGTCCTATTCTCCTGAGGGCTGGCATTATTCTTGACACCTGTGCTTGGCTTTATTGTTATTGACACAGGGTCTCACTATGTAGCCCTAGCTAGCCTGGAATTCATACAAACCAGATGGTCTTGAACTCACAGAGATCTACCCACTTCTGTTCCTTGAGTGCTAGAATTAAAGCATGAGCCGCCATGCCCAGCCAGCTTTACTCTCTATGTAGGAACCAAGTGGTTCTTGCCTCAGCAACTTTGAACTACAACTTCACTATGTCCTTCTATTATAGGTTATATGTTATTGTTTCACTTTTTTGTAGTCCTAAGTCTGACCTCATGCTCGTGGGCTAGGTAAGACTGCTGCTGCATCCTGCCTCCCATGTTACACTTCAGGTTGATTTGCCAGTCAGCACACATGGGTTTGTAGTCACCATCTGTAGAAATGTTAGGGAGGACTGCAGTTAGTATGCTAAGAATACTCGTCGGTTCTCTCTTCCGTCTTGCTGGACTGAGAGGGCTGTTGCAGCCAGTGATTTTGAAGTGCTGTAGATGAGTCTTTCTGTCCAGATAGTGAAAGTAAATGCACTTGTGCTTTCATAGTCAAAGAAGATCTTCCTGTGTTGTTCTAGGCTGTACAATCAGGTAGTCCCAAGGAAGAGAAGAAACTCAGAGAAAAGAAGATGCACAAGGACTCAGAGTTGGGCGCTCCTGAATACAGAGAACACAAGAGCAGGGACCCAGACCGAGAGGCCCGGCACAAGGAGAAGACATCTGAGCGAGACCTGTACACCTCCACAGAACATCCTCGTGGGGAGAGAGACCGGGAGAGGCACAAGGAAAGGAGGAAAGATGTGAAAGACCGTGAGAAAGACAAGCTAAAAGAGAGACATCGAGACCAAGAAGCAGAGAAGGCTCATAGTCGAGGCAAGGACAGAGAGAGAGACAGAGACAGACGGGCGAGGAAAGAAGAGCTCAGGCAGTCCATGGCCTACCATGACCTCCTGGGTCGAGATATGCATGGCCGGCAGATGCTGGAGAAAGTGGAAAAGAAAGGTCACACAGGTGTGTCTCTGCGTCACGGACTCCGCTGCTTATTAGCTTGCGAGCTATATTTCCTTTGCTGTTGATTGATTGCTCAGTCGGTTGACTGATGTGTGTGTGTGCGTGTATGTGTGTGTGAATGTGTGTGTGTATGTGTGTCTGTGTGTGCGTGTGTGTTCATGTGTGAATGTGTGTATGTGTGTGTGTGTGTTTACATGTATGTGTGTTTACATGTGTGAGCGGAGGCTTTCAGGAGTTGGTTCTTGCCAAGAGGTGTCAGTGATAGCTGGTGTGTCTGTACTAGGTAGTCCTTTGGACGTCAACAACACCCTCTCAGCCGCAATTGCCTAATGGGCTTCAGCTTCCTGTCAGACGTTATCTGTGAGGCTGCTCTCTACTTCCAGGGCAACATAGACATTTACTGGCTTGTCTCAATAACAAACTGGGAGAGGGGAAGAACTGTGTCTGTTTCTGAGCCTGCCATATTCTTCTTCTACTTTAAGTTTAGGTACTGGCACTTGTTACTGTTGAGTTTTGAGAATGTGTTTTAGTTGAAGAATGTTTTACAATACAAATTAATGAGCATATGTGCAATAGTAAAGTCTACAGCAAGTTATCAGGTGGTCTTCTTGGTAAGATAAAATTTGTGAATATTAAAAAAATGCTGTTGTGTTTTTTTTAGCAAGTAAAGTACGAACTGAGGAAAGAGAAAGGAGAGATGAAGACTCTGATAGAATAGATGAAGACAGAGAAAGAAGATACAGAGAAAGAAAGGTAATGCTCGCTAGCCCAAGCCAGCAGAGCACTTGGGAACACTGTGCTAATCGAAGAAGGAAATGAAGCTTCTGAACATTTTCTTTTTATAAAATAACATTTTTAACTTCTAATTGACATGTAATAATTATACATACTTAAAGGACACAGTGTGACACTTCAGTGTATACATATAGTGTTCAATCTCCACAATAGGATGATTGGCATGTCTTAGGTAGGGTCACTATTGCTGTGACGAAACCCAATGGCCAAAAAGCAACCTGGGGAGGAAAGGGTTTATTTAGCTTACATTTCCACATTGTAGTCCATCATCTAAAGGAGTCAGGAGGAAACTCAAGCAGGGCTGGAACCTGGAGGCAGGAGCTGATGCAGAGGCTATGGAGGGGATGCTGCTTACTGGCTTGCTTCCCCTGGCTTGCTCAGCCTGCTCTCTTATAGAACCCAGAACCACCAACCCAGGGATGGCACCACCCACAATAGGCTGGGCCCTCCCCCATCAAGCTCCAATTAGGAAAATACCCTATAGTTGGATCTTATGGAGGTGTTTTCTCAATTGAGGTTCCCTCCTTTCAGATGACTTCACCTTGTGTCAAGTTGACACGAGACTAGCTAGGACACCACTTTTTTATTTTTTAAATCACCCTGGGCTAAAGAACATTAGAATGGATTCCTCCTGTACCTTATGTGGGTGTTTACTTATGGAAGTAAACCACCATTTACTAATTACCACTTGTGTAACACACCTTCTTGTGGCTAGTCTTGAGTTTACTTTAAAAAATTAACTCTTTGTTAGGCATTTATGTCGCTTTTTTAATTTAATTGAGGAATCTTTTATTTTTATAAGTAAGTGCATATTATGACATAGATAAGTCTGTCCTTTAGTGCACAGAATGCTTAACAAATCTGTAATAGTTGTCTGGGTTTTGTTATGGATCTATAAAGGAAAGGTCCTTTAGACTTAGCTTTTTAATTCCCATAGTTTATTTGGCAAGTGATCTTAGGTAGTGATCTGCCTTTAAAGCTGAGGGCCTCAGTCAGACATAGTTCTCTAGAAATACTCTCCTTGCAGAGATGAACAAGGTGGACTAGAGTTGAGGAGAACCGAGGAAGGAGAGTACAGAGGCTGTTCTGTGTCCCCAGACTGGGTGGAAGGAACATAGGAGTCAAGGCATGACTTGGGAATGGAGTGAGCCTCGGCTGGGCTGGACCAAGTCAGGCTTGCTCGGAGTCTGCCTTGAAGGCTCCCAGATGGAGTCAGAGCTGGAGTACCACCATAACGATGGCTGTGACTTGTGTCACGAGTGACTCACTGAACTTTGGTGGTGTTGTTGGGATAAGAAGATGGCTAAATCATAGCCTTTCCTTGCATGGGCTCCTTGTCTGGGTGCGGAGGCAGTGACAGACCTTGTTACTACATGGAGACAGCAGCGTCATGCTGCTGGCCTTCACCACAGGGACTGGTTTCCTGAGGAAGTCACAAAGTCTCTGCAGCAGGGACTACAGGGCTATGGAGCTAAAGGTGAGGGAACAAATTAAGAATGTGGTGGAGAAACAAGGAAAATGCTGTTTGTTTGCTGTGTGACTGAATTAGTTTTCTGCCACTATAATAGAATATCCAAGGAATTCCATGTATAAAAAAGAAAGGTTGACTTTGATTCACAGAATTGGAACCTTCAGCCCATGGCTGCTGGGCCCTGTTGTAGAGAGGTAGCACATTGTAGAAATGCACAGTGGAGCAAAGCTACTCACACCCCATTCAGGGATTAGAGAGGGGAGGGCGGAATACAAAGACAAGTCCCACAGACCGCTCGGCCTTTCACATGGCTGCCCTTCCTCAGGTTCCCGGTGCCTCCCAGCAGTGACACCTGGAGACCAAGCCTTAACACAGTCCCTCACCCTGAGGAGTATGGACAATTTTTAAGTCAGAGGACATCTAGGCTTAGATGATCTTGCTTTGTAGTGCTTGGTGTTGGTGTGAATGAGGATTCTTCTTCTTCTGGATCGAGGATTTTAGGGAGACAGAGATGTGCCCACTGTGGTTTTCTTTTACCATAATATACATAAATAGTACCATGTCACTGTAATACACAAAGACCGCACATGTTACTGAAATACACATAGGCAGCACATGTCACTGTATTACACACAGTGCAGACATGGCTCAGCAGTTAAGAACACCGACTGCTCTTCTGAGGGTCCTGAGTTCAAATCCCAGCAGCCACATGGTGGCTCACGACCATTCGTAATGAGATCTGATGTCCTCTTCTGATAATGTCTGAAGACAGCTACAGTGTACTTAGATATAATAATAAATAAATCACATGTTACTGTATTACACACAGGCAGCACATGTCACTGTAATACACACAGGCAGCACATGTCACTGTATTACACACAGGCAGCACATGTCACTGTAATACACACAGGCACATGTCACTGTAATACACACAGGCAGCACATGTCACTGTATTACACACAGACAACTCATGTTGCTGTAATACACACAGGCAGCACATGACACTGTATTACACACAGGTAGCACATGTCACTGTATTACACACAGGCAGCACATGTCACTGTATTACACACAGGCAGCACAGGTCACTGTATTACACACAGGCAGCACAGGTCACTGTATTACACACAGGCAGCACATGTCACTGTATTACACACAGGCAGCACATGTCACTGTATTACACACAGGCAGCACAGGTCACTGTATTACACACAGGCAGCACATGTCAATGTATTACACACAGGCAGCACATGTCACTGTATTACACACAGGCAGCAAATGTCACTGTATTACACACAGGTAGCACATGTCACTGTAATAACACAGGCAGCACATGTCACTGTAATAACACAGGCAGCACATGTCACTGTATTGTACACAGGCAGCACACGTCACTGTATTACACACAGTCAGCACAGGTCACTGTATTACACACAGGCAGCAATGTCACTGTATTACACACAGGCAGCACATGTCACTGTATTATACACAGGCAGCACATGTCACTGTATTACACACAGTCAGCACAGGTCACTGTATTACACACAGGCAGCAATGTCACTGTATTACACACAGGCAGCACATGTCACTGTATTATACACAGGCAGCACATGTCACTGTAATACACACAGGCAGCACAGGTCACTGTATTACACACAGGCAGCACATGTCACTGTAATACACACAGGCAGCACACGTTACTGTATTACACACAGACAGCACAGGTCACTGTATTATACACAGGCAGCACATGTCACTAATACACACAGACAGCACAGGTCACTGTATTACACACAGGCAGCACATGTCACCGTATTACACAGAGAGGTACTGTGTGTTGTGATCCCTTAGCTCACACAGATTTCTCTGTTGGGTTCAAAGCTGCAGTATGGAGACAGTAAGGAGAATCCCCTCAACTACTGGCTGTACAAGGAGGACGGGGAGAAGAAGCGCAGGAAGGTGAAAGATGCGGATCGGGAGAAGAAGCACCGAGAGAGAAGCAGTACACGGGAGGAAAGGGAGAGACACTCTAAGGAGAAGGGGAGCTTGCTCTCAGACAGGGAAGTGGAGGCCAGACACAGAGAGAAGCGGCACAAAGAACGAGTGCATTATGATGAGGAGAGGCGCCGAAGTCACGTGGATAAAAAAGAGAGATCTTCAAAAGAAGAGCACAAGAAAAGGGAGTTGAAGGTATCGGTCCTTGCTATTGTCTTTATACTCATCCTGAGGGCAACAGGTATCGAGAACATTGCTCAGTGTAGCCAAATAATGTTGAGATTGACTGTCTAATACCCTGACGGTTTTTGGTTACTATAACAAAGCATCAGACATAAGTTAAGAGAGGAAGGGTTATTTGGCTCATTTTCTTAGAGGTTTCAGTTCACCATGTCAGGGAGAGCACAAGCCTGTGCTATAGGCTTCTGAGGCCCTAGCATGTGCGACTGTGCCGTCCTCGTTTAGGGTTGCCTTTTCCCCTAGTTGATCTCAGCTCCTTGGACACATCTTCATGGCAGTCAGAGATGTGCTTTGTAAATATTGTAAATCTTCTCAGTCTAATGAAGTTGACATTAACCGTCACAGTGGGTGTGACATATGAAAAGATGACCTAGGTCAATTATTTGTAATCAATAGAGGGAGAGTAGTGATTATAGTCATGTGGTATATGTACTGCCCCTCACCTTTTTGAGAGGAGGTCTCACTATGTTGTGCATGCTGGTCTACAGCTTTGGCTTCCGGTGATCCTCCTGCTCATCTTCCAATCAGCCTGGATTACTTGTGCTTGCTGTCACGCCCAGCTGTTAGTATATATTTAACAGAAAATTGAAAATCTTTTATTAAAATTCGAAATTTAACATTAAAAAGGAAGATGCTACTTTTAAAGGAGAAATTAAGTGATCCAGTTATAAAGCAATTTGAATCAGAATTGGTAAATAGGTTTAGAAAAGAACACAAATGTATAGCTACTGATTGCCAAGGTTCTATTTTCTTCCTGTGTATACTTGACTTTATCAGTTCAGTTGCTTGATGTTTTCAGAGACCTACTATAATGACTTTTGTTCTCATACCTGCACTTTGAACTGCTGCTTTTATAAAACCTGCAACAATTGTCCTGTGTTGTTCACACGTATATTGTATAGTGTTCATTATAGGATAAACACCTCTCAAACATTTATCATTGTTTATGGTGAAAGCTTAAAGCCTTTTTAGCTTTTTGTAACGTGTTGTGTGTTCTTACAAGGGTATCTCTTAAAATAATCCTAAATTGTTATGTTTTATAAATAACTTTAAATTAGCATCACATGAACCCTAGAAAACATATATTTTCAACCTCTTTGCAATATTTAAGTTTATGATTGACTTTTTTGTTTGTTTGTTTTATTTCATGTTCAACTTTTGCTTCTAGGAATCTGAAAAAGTAGATAACGATTTAGAGGCTGCTGGAGCTGATGAGTATCTGCCCAACTTAGAAGATGATTTTGTGGTATGTATCAAATTTAAATTTAGCCTTAAAAATTAGTGCATGTATAGTAATTATTTTCTCTCGTGTCCATGTCTGGTAAGGTTTGATGTAGATCTGGTTGTTAGCTGTGCAAAGCTTGCTATATTCCCACTGGTGCTTAAGGAGTTCTATAGTTTAACCCCATTTTAAATGCACTGTATTCAAACATTTATATGTGTAAGTACATGTAACCCTTCACAATCTTAGCACAGTTTATACATTATTAATAATTAGTATACATGGTTCTATATCCTGTGGTTCATTTTCAGAAAAACAAAGGCAGCAGTATAATATAAATTTACAATCCAGCAACATTAAAATCAGTGAATATCTGCTTTAGTTATAAGAGTTTTGCTTATTTTAAATTATAAATTGTAATGTTTTGTTGCACATGAGTGTCAACTCACTGGCCTTAAGCTGCCACAATCTTTCCTATTGTTGTAGGATTATGAAGATGACTTCGAGGTCTGTGATGGAGACGATGACAGCAATAATGAGCACGAAGCTAAAGAAAAAGACGAAGAGCTTCCTCTGGCCCAGAAAAGGGAGATACAGGAGATTCAAAGGGCGATCAGTGCAGAGAATGAAAGGGTTGGCGAGCTATCTTTGAAAATGTTTCAGAAGCAAGGTCGGACGGAGTATACAAAGGAGCCTGGGGCAGGTATGCACAGGGATGCTTGTAACTGGGAAACATGTTCTGTGAGTTCTGTTCATAGCTCTGTAGCTATGAACCGACACGAGCCATCCCCCATGTACAACCATGCACATTATTCTGCACTGCTAGCAGCCTCTTGTACAGCCTGTAGGCATGTTCTTGTTCCCTTTGGTAATGTCCTCCTCGAAGTCTCACCAAGTGAGAATTTTAATTTCATAAAGGAAATTCCTTGGGAAAAGGTTCAATAGTCAGTATGCTTCCCGGCATGCTGTGAGTGCCATCTCAGGCCTACTGGCCACCTCACAGGGCTGCTCTCATTTCGTACAGTGTCCTTGGGCTTCTGTGGAGCTAGCAAGGCCTGTCTATCACCCGCCCCATGGAGCAAGTCTGCTAACACATAGCCCAAACCTCCTGCCAGTAAGATCTTGTAGTCCACAATGAATAAAGTTAATAGAAGTTAGTTATTAGTGCAGTGTGATAATGCAACTGGAAGTCTGGAAGAGTAATCAGTAATCACTCTGTGTATCTACTGCAGAGGTAGCAAACTATTGGGCAGTATGGATAGTTGGTGTTCTATAAGTTGATAGCTAGAAGTACTCCTTTGAGGCCTGGGCTAATGGGCCTGGCAGAAGGAAGGACCCAGTCTTTTTACCGCGTGGACTGGTACTGTACCGTGGTACCCAGGTACTAGTACTGTGGCCCCAGAGTGGTGTGTCAGTGTACAATATATCCATTAACAACCTTTTCATTTCCTACATTTATGCTTGGCATGATCTCTCCCTTTGCCCAGTTGGCAAGATGAATTGGTTACTCACACACACATATTGCTTCTTAAAAAGGAAGAACTATGATTTTGGCCCCTCAGTATTAAGCTATTACAAGGGGACAAGGGAGAAGGGTGTGTACAGAGACAAAGCCATGTTCTGTACTGTCGGCAGCAACTTAGAAGTTGTTTAATAGTGCTCATGGAGTTTTAGATCTTGATTTTAGCATTGACTAGCTGTGTGACCTTTAGTGGTATTCTAGTTTCCTTTCTGTTGCTGTGATAAAATAGTGAGACTATAAGCACCTTAGGGCAGAAGATAATTTATCTGCTGTACATGTCCAGGTCATAGTCCATCACAGACCATACAAGTCAAGGCAGGAACAAGCAGGAGCTTGGAGCAGAAACCGTGGTAGAATGTTGCTTGCCAGAGAGGGTAACGGAGAACAATCACAGCGGTCTGCTGCAGCCAGAGCTAGCTGGGTGTGGACTTTGCTCAGTTAAAATATTTTATGGTCCTCTGATTATGCATCTTGTGTTGATGAGAGATGATGGGGTGATGATCTAAACTGAGATGAGTGACATGGGCCCTAGGATATAGCTAGGCTACTCCTGCATCTTCATAGCCTTGTGAATGTAGCTTCTACCTGGCTCTATCTTTCAGAAGAACCTGATTTCATTGCAGTTGAAGAACTGCTTCAGGTATTGCCCTTTGTCCATAGTGAACTTCTTTCCCTGCAGGTGTGTGTGTGGGGGAATGCTTAAGCCTGCATTGCCTAAGTGCTGTCTGAACAGTTTATTTTTATTATATGTACATGAGTACCCTGCATCTATGCATATACACCATGTGTGTACCTGGTACTTTTGGAGGTCAGAAGAAGCTGTCAGATTCCCTGGAGTTACGGAAGTCGTGAGATGCCACAGGAGTGCTGGGAACCAAACCACGTCCTCGGCAGGAACAGCAAAGGCTGAAGCACTGCGTGGTCCCCTAAGTGTTTGCTGATGCAGCACCGTGCAGTCAGTTTGAGTGCATTTTCTGTTCTTGTCTGCCAACACAAGGATAGTGCCTTCTCCTGTTAATTAGGCCCGCGTCATGCACTGGCGAGGAAACTTCTGCAGGTTACGATGCTGTAGCAAATGTAGCATGAATTTCTTATTTTTACCATTGATCTTAGTAACCTTAGGAATGTTTTCTTTCCTTAAATTGAGGACATTCACCTTTTTATTTCAAGGAAGCTCCTTTAATTTGTGTGTGTGTGTGTGTGTGTTTGTGTTTGTGTGCACCTGTGTGAGGGTGTGAGTATGTGTGTGTGTGTGTGTGTGTGTGTATGAGAGAGAGAGTGTGTTTGTGTACACATGTGTGAGAGTATGTGCTTGTAATGGTGTTCATGTTGGGGTCAAAGGACAACTTTCTGGAGTTGGTTCTTCCTTTCCGTCGCATGGGTTCTAGGGATCAACTGAGGTTGTCAGGCTTGTAGGCAAGTTCCTTTATTTGCTCTGCCATCTGGTGGTCCTAGAGGAAGGTACTAATGCTCCTCTTTGGCACATCCATATTCTTTTCCTGTCCTTTTAGGGATAATTAGGGGTTCCTTGAGTATTATCAGTGTGACACCAAGAAAACTGATATGACAACTGTGTCTATAGGGACAAATGACTGAATTGGTGGCAGGGAGCATATACAGCCTGCCTATATCAAACTATGGGATGGTTCATGTTCCAGACAAAACATTGTGAGATTCATCAATCTACTCAGAACAGCAGGCACTTCCGTTCTTATCAACTGTTGACTTTGACTTTTGAATTACTTACTCATTAGTAACTTTCAGGCTACCATAGACTTTAGGTAAATAAAGTCTTAGAAATGATACCACAGGTGAGTTTGCTCTTTTTTTCCCCTTATAATGATAGGAAACTATATTTTGTGCATATATTCATAAATATTTCTTAAATTCTTACTGGTGTGATTTATCAATTTCAATAAAAATTGTTGAGTGTGATTGTTATATATGACTATAATTGTGGGGTTTTTTTCTTGAAGGAACTATTTCATTGTCACAAAATGGCTTTTATTTTTCTTACACAGATGAAAATGATTCCACTTCTAGAACCCCTGTTTGTGGACTTTTTGTGGATTTTGCAACAGCCTCACATCGTCAGAAGAGTCGGAGTCAGGCCCTCAAACAAAAGTAGGTATATGAAGAATTTGCTGCAAGTGTGTGTGTGTGTTTGTGGATGAGACTCAGGGCCTTGTGTACTCTAGGCCAAGTGTTCTCCCATTGAGCTAATCTTAGTTGTAGCTTTGTGTAAGTGCATATTAATGTACTCTTCGTCAACATAATCTTAAAACTAGATTTTCTATTTTCATTGCTGATTGTTAAGTAAATTGTTTGGGATTAAACCCAGTATTTTGAGTATTAGGCAAGCCCTCTTCTGCCGAGCTGTATTCCTATCCTGGTCAGTTTTTTTCACTACTACTACAGTTCTTTGTGTTCATTGGTTAGTTTGATTAATTTGCACCCTTTTGTGTACAAGGTGCTTGCTAGCTAATGACTGCAGTACATTCATGGCTGACTACTGTGGGCTTAGCACTGGAGCCCATGGTCTGTTTTGACTCTGGCAGAATCGCAATCATACATTTAGATGTCTGGTGGCCAGAATCTTGCTAGCACTATCACTCTGGGGTACTGATCTCTTAAAATATAGGTTGAAGCTTCTATGACCCAACAATTCTTTTATTATGTACACCTGCAAAACTTTCACCATGTAAGTGATAACCAAGGTCTGCCACCTGCTCAAGCATTAATTAGTCTCCTTTGAACTCCTTTCAACTATGGCGTTAGCCTCGCATTCCTGGCCTGAGTGAGTGCCTGGATGGTTGAGTGTGGGGAAATACTAATGTATTTAGTCTTTGAATAATGTGTGTGAGAACCCTGGAGCACTCACCTCACAGCATTCTTTCAAATGAGTTAAAGCTGATTCTGCAGTGGCTGGGGACCATAACATTTAAATCTGCCCTCCCACAAAGTCTGTGAGAGTGTGATCAGCCTACTGAACCATAGCGGCCCGAGCCACCGAGAAATGTTACAAGCAGGGTGAGAGGCGAGAAGAAAGCTTTTTGTCTTGCTTTCTTTCCCCTGAGAAATGACTGAGAATGACCAGTGATTCAATAGAAAAAAAGTTATGCTGTCAGTACAAAATGAAATGTATTTTGTTAATAAGTCTGTTTTATCTATGCACCACATGCATGTCAGGTGTCCGTGGAAGTCAGAAGAGGGTGTTTGAGTTATGGACAGTTCTGAACTACCATGTTGGTACTGGGAATTGAATCTGGGTCCTCTGCAAAAAAACCAAATTTTCATAATCGCTGGGCCATCTCTCCAGCCCACAGTCAAGAGATTTTTTTTTAACACACTTCTATTTTTGGTGATAGAAATTTAGTACAGAAAAAAAAAATGGTAGACTTCTGTAACATTAAGCAGTTATTTATCAATGGACCAAAGTGATGTAGATTATCTTTGACCATAATGGAATTAAGCTCCAAATCAAGAAAAAGTCAATTAGAATATTTCTAGAAGTTGGGAAATTAAACATTATACTTCTTGGTGAACCATAAGAAAAAAGAAGAAATTAGGAGAGAATCAATTTCTATAATTTCTCTCTCTTCGTCTCTCTCTCCCCTTTTCTCTTTCCCCTTATATGTTTAAAGATTTGTTTATTTTATGTATGTGTGTGTGTGTTTTAGCTACATTATGCCTACATGCTAGAGGAGGGCATCGGATCCCAGTATAGATAGTTGTGAGCCACCATGTAGTTGCTGGGAATTGACCTTGAGCCCTCTGGAAGAACAGATAGTTCTCTCAACTGCTGAGCTATCTCTCCAGCCTGAGAATTTAAATTTTCCATCTTGGGTGCTACTGGTTAGACTCAGGGCCCTGTGTGTACTAGGCAAGCACACTGAGCCACACCCAGGCCCACATGCTGCTTTTAATAGTGACAAAGCCAGTCTTTGCAGACCTCCTGTGGGGTATGCTGGATCTACACCAGCAGAAACACATTAGGAAAGAAAAAGGCTGAATCTCAGAGGTCTAAATAGGCACCAAGAGCCTGGGAAAGGCAGAAACTAATTAGAAATTATAAAGGAATGAAATAAAAGGTAAGAACAAAAAATGAAAAAATTGAATGTATAAAATTGAACATATTTCCAATAAATTCAACAAAGCCAAAATTATTCTTGGAATAAATTTATAAACTCTATTGTAGGTCTTGATCAAGTACAATAAAGCAAAGACACAGATAGTAAAAGTGGAAGAGAGCATTGCTGCAGATCTAGCAAACATTAAATAAGATTATGTGAATAATCGCCAATAAAGATCTAGGTGCAATGAGTAAACCTTAGAAAGGTACAGTTCATCACAGTAGATGCAGATAGCAGGAGAAGATTTAGGCTGTCGTGCATTTGTTAAGTTTGTTTAATATGTAAATTACTTTTCCCCTCAAGTTAAAGTACATACATAGTTAGTCTGTACTCTTCTAAATATCTCCTATTTTCACAGATTCCAGAGAATAGAAACATGGGCCCCATTTCCAACTTGTGAATTTTTTTTCCTGAAACTTAGCCAGATTTTGACTCAAGATTTTATTTTTTTTTTAATTTAATTTAATTTTATTTTTTTAATTTACATTCCAAATCACTTCCCCTTTCCCGTTTCCTCCCTCCCCGAAAGTCCCATAAGCCCCCTTCCCTCCCTCTTTTCTCTGTTCAACCCCCTCTCATTACTCTGTCCTGGCGTTCCCCTACATCCAGTCTTTCCAGGACCAGGGGTCTCTCCTTCCATCTTTTTAGAAATCTATTGATATGCTGATTGTGTCTAGGGTATTCTGAGATTCTGGGTCAATATCCCCTTATCAGTGACTTCATACCATGTGTGATCTGACTCAAGATTTTATGACTATGAAAATGAAAAGTTGTGTGTGTGTTTGTGTGTATGTGTGTTTATGTATACAGAATGGGGGGGTAGGGGCATAATTTATTAGGGGCTTTGTCTCACTTCATTGCTTGGGTCAAGAAGTACCTCAAAGGCTATCCAAATTATGAAAAAACAGAAAAATCCATAGTATGGCTGTATTTAGGTCCAAAAGCCTGATATCAAAGGATATGGGTGGTGTAATTCTTAGACCAGACACAATGTGAGAGCTGGTGGACTCTTGATCCTTAGATCTGGGGTCCAGATGCTCAAGAGTCTGGAGTTCTGATGCCCAAAGGCAGAAGAAGATGCTGACTCCTGAATGGAAAGTAAGAATCCAGACTTCATATGCCCTTTGTCTTACCTGAACCACTAGCCTTTTGGGTTACCCAAGCCTCACTGTGGGCAGAAAGACTGCAGTCATCTCAGTAACTAAGATGTCAGTGCTCTGGACACCATCACAGACAGACACTGCAGGGCAGTCCAGACAGCCCAGCCAGATGATAACTCATTTGGATGTCTATCTCAGCAGACGCAGACTCATGTTTCCTGACATGTCAAGAATTACAAGGCTTCATTAGCTACCTTAGTATCCCTAAATCTAGTCATCCATTACACAGTGACACCCAAAATCAGTAACACCCAAGAAGTAGGAACCCAAGGTTGGGTTAACATCAATTTATGTTATCCATCACCTTGCCAGAACAGCAAATACATATGACAACAACAACATAGTCAACATTTAGTAAAATAAATCTTAGCAAATTAGAACTGAGTAGAATTTTACCCAATAATATTTTTATAAAAATTCAACAAGTAGTTTCATATGTTCTGGTGAAGCTTTTCAGCTTTAAAGGTGGGTGTGGAATCCACCATTTCAGGCTAATTAGATGAAAACAAATAAAATTATATGTATTGGAAAATATATTTTACTAGCTACATGATTATATACATAGAATTTTAAAATCTATATCTGAAACTAAAATATATTAAGAGTGTGAATAATGAATGAATTTAGCAAAGATATTGCATAAAAATTTGTGACAGTCAGTTGTATTTCTCTGTACTAGCCATTAAATTTTCACCTATTAATAGGCCTCAGATAAACATGATTGCATTAGGCCTCCACAGAGAAATGTAGCACATATTGAGTCTTAGGAAAGAAAAAAAGTACCTTTCTATTATAAATCCCATAAGGGCGTGTGTGAATTCATACCTTTCAGAAAGCTGATTCTGAAAATTACATAGAAATACTAAGACTCAAGAGTAGTGAAGACATTATTGAAGGAGAGAAAAAATTAGAGGCTTTCTAACCCAGATGCCAGTGTTAGTTACGGAACCCAGTTATCATGCTGTATTCTTAGCAGCAGAACTCAGGCTGACTAAGTACAGGGTGGGGCTCATCGGCCTGGGGCACACTGGCATTGACTGTTATAGTTGTTGTGCAGTAGGGAAAGGATGATTTCTGTGGCTAGTGCTGGGGCAGCTAAAGGTGTGGAAACAGGAAGCTTGAGCCACCTACACAGGGAGAAGATGTAGACAGCCAGGAGGTGTGGAATGCTCTTCTGTGGCGGGAAATCTTGAGGCAGGATTGAAGGGAGTGAGGAGAAAGTTGCAGGATGGTGGCCAGAGAATCAGATGGTGTAAAAGTGACAGCAGTTGTGGGATCTGTGAGTGAGTGCAGGAGGACAGGAGAGGAGCCGCGTGAGAACAAGTGACTTGTTAATACTGTGATTCTGGGAGAGTCATTCACCCATCCACATGTACTGAACAGAGCCATGTGGGAGTACTGGTAAGTGGAAGAAATAAAGAGCAGTTTTCTTGCTCAGCTTGCAGTAGACTCAGGGGAGGTCACTGGGGATACTTACATTGAATCCAGGGCCATCACCTTTAGGATGAAACCAGTAGATACAGTTGGGAACGAAGACTGTGAGGCAAGGACACCTAGTATCTGGGGTTACTGGTGTCTGTCAGGAGCTTGTTTCCTGTGGGAATAGGCCGCTGTAGCTAGGAGAACGTAGGCTGAAAACCTGACTGTCATAGTGGCTGATAGGACAGAAATGTCATCCTACTAGCCAACACAATATGTCATGAAAAAAGTGAATTGCTGGCCATGGAATTCTCATATACATATATTGTAACTATCAGCCTCAGTGCACTGCAATGAACCAATCAGATACTGGCTCATGATATCCTCCCACCATTACTTGCTGACTGTTTTTATTTGTGCTTGTTTTTTCCTTTTCTCCTAGGGCTCTAATGTGGCATCTTGTGTAAGTTAAGAAAGCATTTGGCCACTGAGTTACACCCTCAACTCCTGTTTAATTACTTAAAATAATTATTGAATACTTTAGACTCACTCTTAATTACGTGCATGTGTAATTAAAATATACCCTCCTGCAAGTTCCTGAGTCTGTTATTCAGTTGATTTTTTTGTTTGTTTCCAATCTGTTTTAAAGGACAAGAAGTACAAAACTGCTTCGGCTTATTGACTTAGACTTTTCGTTCACTTTTTCTCTCTTGGACCTGCCACCAGTAAATGAGTATGACATGTACATTAGGAACTTTGGGAAGAAAAACACCAAGCAGGTTAGTAAAAGATGTGTTATCTAAGTGATAAAATGAAAGTATAGTATAAATGCATGTGCCTTCTGTCTATTCTGCAATATTAGAATTGGAAATGGCCTCTGAAAGAAGGCAGTAGTCAGGAGGAAGTGTGTGCTTCATAACTTGGTACTCATAAACTCAAAGGATGCAAAGTCTAAGATAGTCTCTTGGGGCATGATAAATGATTGGTACAGATGATTAGTTTTGTTGTTCTGAAAAAAATACCCTCACTCAAGCAACTTAGGGGATAAGGAATTTTTGCTCACGAGTCCAGGTCAGCAGCAGAAGCCTGAGAGAATTAGTCATGTTACATCTGTAGTCAGAAGAGCAGAATAATAGTTGTGTGCATAGTTGTACTAAGTTCATTTTTTTCTGATTTTTATACAATTCAGCACCCACGCCCAAGGAATTGTGTCAGCTGTTTTAAGGCAGGATTTTCCCACATCAGTTAATGTTTGAAAGTCCCCCACAGGCTAACCTTATTCCAACCCCAAGGATGCTTTAATTTTTTTAAAAGTGTATTAGCTTTTTTAAAATTGTAGTTGCTTTTATTTTCAATAATGGCAAATTTATCTGAAATTGAAACTAGATGTTAATTCTAATTCTATCTAAGGTGTATGTTCAGTACAATGAAGATAATGTTGAGAGAGACATTCAGACTGAAGATATAGAAACCAAGGAAGTATGGACCCAACACCCAGGAGAAGGCACTGTTGTATCTGGAGGTAACTGGCTGAATGTCTACTCTCTTTACAGTATATTTTGATTTGTTTTGTTTTTAATGTAACTCCTTTATCCCTGTGTTCTTTTTGATGAGGTTGTTAGTATATGACCGTGGAAGTACCCTTTCAATATTCCTTTGAAAAAAACCAATTAGTTCATGAATGAGATTAGAGCTGTTGAATCACAGGGAATCATTAAATTGACCTGAACCCTGGTCTGATCCCTGAGCAGGATTTGTAATGCCGTGGGGAAGATAACTGTACTCCAAATACTCACCATATAACTTCACAGTACACCTGCAGGACAGACTGCTCTGAGAACGGCACAGGCTATTCTCATGAGTGTGTTTTCATTTTGAAGTACAGTTTGAAGATGTGTTCCGTCAGTGCAGTTCAGCGGTCTCTAAGACACAGGCATCTGCAGTTGTTCACATAGAATTTACTTTACTCATTGACCTTAAAACATTTTTTTAATTATTTATTTTATTTTATTTTTTTTAATTTACATTCCAAATCATTTCCCCTTTCCCGTTTCCTCCCTCCCCGAAAGTCCCATAAGCCCCCTTCCCTCCCTCTTTTCTCCATTCAACCCCCTCTCGTTACTCTGTCCTGGCATTCCCCTACATCCAGTCTTTCCAGGACCAGGGGTCTCTCCTTCCATCTTCTTAGAAATCTATTGATATGCGGATTGTGTCTAGGGTATTCCGAGATTCTGGGTCAATATCCCCTTATCAGTGACTGCATACCATGTGTGTTCTTTTGTGATTGGGTTACCTCACTAAGGATGATATTTTCAAGATCTGACCATTTGCCTAGGAATTTCGTGAATTCATTGTTTTTAATTGCAGAGTAGTATTCCATTGTGTAGATATACCACATCTTCTGAATCCATTCCTCCGTTGAGGGACATCTGGGTTCTTTCCAGCTTCTGGCTATTATAAATAAGGCTGCTATGAACATAGTGGAGCATGTGTCCTTATTGCATGCAGGTAAAGCCTCTGGGTATAGGCCCAGGAGTGGTATAGCCGGATCCTCCGGGAGTGTCATGCCCAGTTTTCGGAGGAACCGCCAGACTGCTTTCCAGAGTGGTTGTACCAGCTTGCAATTCCACCAGCAGTGGAGGAGTGTTCCTCTTTCTCCACATCCTCGCCAACAACTGCTGTCTCCTGTGTTTTTGATCTTAGCCATCCTGACTGGTGTGAGATGGAATCTCAGGGTTGTTTTGATTTGCATTTCCCTAATGACTAAGGATGATGAACATCTCTTTAGGTGCTTCTCAGCCATTAGATATTCTTCAGGTGAGAACTCTTTGTTTAGCTCTGTACCCCATTTTTTAATAGGGTTACTTGCCTCTCTGGAGTTTAACTTCTTGAGTTCTTTGTATATATTGGATATTAGCCCTCTGTCGGATGTAAGGTTGGTAAAGATCATTTCCCAGTTAGTTGGTTGCCGCTTTGTCTTTTTGACAGTGTCTTTTGCCTTGCAAAAACTTTGTAATTTAATGAGGTCCCATTTGTCTATTCTTGATCTTAGAGCATAAGCTATTGGAGTTCTGTTCAGGAAATTCTCCCCTGTGCCCATATGTTCAAGGTTCTTCTCTAGTTTCCCTTCTATTAGTTTCAGTGTGTCTGGTTTTATGTGGAGATCTTTGATCCACTTAGAATTGAGCTTAGTGCAAGGAGATAAGAATCGGTCAATTTGCATTCTTCTGCATGTTGACCTCCAGCTGAGCCAGCACCATTTGTTGAAAAGGCTATCTTTTTTCCACTGGATGGTTTTAGCTCCTTTGTCAAAGATCAAGTGACCATAGGAGTGTGGATTCATTTCTGGGTCTTCAATTCTGTTCCATTGATCTACATGTCTGTCACTGTACCAATACCATGCGGTTTTTAACACTATTGCTCTGTAGTACAGCTTGAGGTCCGGGATACTGATTCCCCCAGAGGTTCTTTTACTCTTGAGAATAGTTTTAGCTATTCTGGGTTTTCTGTTATTCCAGATGAATTTTTGAATTGCTCTTTCTAACTCTATGAAGAATTGAATTGGGATTTTGATGGGGATTGCATTGAATCTGTATATTACTTTTGGTAAGATGCTCATTTTTACTCTATTAATCCTGCCAATCCATGAGCATGGCAGATTTTTCCATCTTCTGAGGTCTTCTTCAATTTCTCTCTTCAGAGACTTGAAGTTCTTGTCATACAGATCTTTCACTTGTTTGGTTAGCGTCACGCCAAGATACTTAATATGGTTTGTGGCTATTGTGAAGGGTATTATTTCTCTTACTTCTTTCTCAGCCTGCTTATCCTTTGAGTATAGGAAGATGAGAGTCATTTTTTTTTTAAGGAATTGTCTATATGGCAAGGAATAGCTTCACCATAAGAAAGCTCCAGGGTTGGTTTCTCTTATGAACCATAAGTGTTGCAGACTTCTCATCTTTAGATGCTTGACCTGTAGCCTAAAACTCACACCAAACACACAGGTTCATTTTAGTGCATTCCTTATGGCAGCTGAAGAGGATTCAGCTTCTGAACTCACTGTAAAACAGTGTGAGATTGGGAAACAGCCGCAGGTAGATGGAGAGGAAGTCGTGCAGTGTTCTGACATTTCTCGAGGGTTCTCCATGTCTACGGCACTGCCTGAATACTGTGATTTGAAAAGCTTTACTGTTTTGGAGTTGACTTTATTGACTTAATAAACCTGTATTTTAGGTAGTGAAGAAAAAGACTTCTGTGATGTCACAGTTGTACCGAAGATTGACACTCCGAGGCTATCTAACTTTCTCAGGGCAGCATGCCAGGTAATTTCTGTGCTGCATGTCCTCTTCTGGGTATTAGTGCTCAGGGTTCATTGTGTTGTCCTTCAACAGTTCTTTGTTCTCAAGTATTATTTTCTTATAGATTACCAGTAATACATTCATTAAGTCCTTGTATGCACAACAACACTAGGTAAATATAGGGCACTGAAAGTTCTGTGGTTTTGGGTTCTATACTATAATTTCCTACAGTTGAACATAACAACAAACTCTTAAGCCAGGTATGTTAAGCTGGTAAAGCAAGTGTAAACCTGTACAGTATTTGTAAATAATAAACAACTGGCTGTGGAAAACTTCGAAGTACGTAACTGTGAGGCTCCATGTACCACACAGACCTTGCCTCTCCTGACTTCTTATTCACTCCCCTTTTTCACCTGGTTATTTTGCAACTGACCCTAATCATCAGACCTTTTACTTTCTCTATATATTTCAGTATAAATTTCTAAAAGAAAAAGATCTTTTGCTGATGTAAGAAAACACAGTGTCTCAAAGGGAATACAAACATTTATGTTGCAGCCAAATTATCAGTGACTTTGGCATGGGCACATGGATTTAGGTTACCCTAAATACTGTGTTTAAACATGGTGAACATTTCCACTAAGTTTTCAGTTACAGATTAAGAGAAAAATCTTAAAGCACTTTTCAGATAGGTTGTGAGAACAATGGGTAGGAGGGATACAGCAACGAGAGGTCATCTGTGCTGGAGCCCTCCCACACCGCCTGATGACATTCTTAGTCATAAGGACAAGCATAAAGGTTGGCAATGAGAGGCTTTCAGGAGGCCTAAAGATGGCCTAAGAGGATTTGTTTGTGGACTTGTAATATTACAGCTCTCCACAATCACAAAGTTTTTTAATACAGGCATGACCTACTAACATTGGTAATTTCTAATATTTTAAGGTGTGAAGTTGATGTTCTAATCTCTATGTTGGCTCAAACGTTTTACATAGACTTAGAATTTAATATGGAGCAGATGTAAACAGCCTAATAATGCTAGGCCTTAACAGGCTGATTTGGATCAAGCTGTTTATAGACTGTTATGACCGTCTGCCAGTTACTTTCTCTGCCTCAGTGCCGCAGATATACAGGAGCGTGTGGTTTAGAAATAGGATTAGTCTTGGCATATTTGTTATTGTTGTTAGATTCTGTTTTAGTATAAAGTTCTTGGAACTAGTAAGAAGGGAGTCCTGAGTACAGCGCAGTGAAGAGGGAGGTGATCTGGAAACTCGGCAGTGACAGGGACGGGTACAGAAGCCTGCTGCAGCCTGCTCCCATTGCTTCTGTGCACAGCACATCTCTGTCCAACCTAAATGGAATCCTGCCTGTCCTTGAGTCACGTCTCCTGCTTCCTTTCACCATTTCTGCTAATTCTTAAGTCTTTTCGAGTTCTAGAGATGACCGTTAGAGCCACTGCAGACATTTAATGCTGACTTAAGGTCAGTGAGTGATGGTTGCTTATGTTTCTCCTTAGCGCTTTATTTGCTTGAGGGTGTTAGATGTCCAGGCTGCCTCCTCCTCTGAAATTTTAATTGTATTTAATGAAGGAAACAACATGTGATATGAAATAATGGCATACTGTGACATTTTTTTTGTTTGCTATTATTATGCAAAAAGATACTATTTTTAAAAAGTTACAGTATGGTGGAGCCAAGCATTTATTTGTAGAAATGCAGTCTACAAAAGGTAATTTTTAACCAAAGGATAGCACGCTGTCAGTGTCTTAAGAAATATGGCTTGTCTTTGGGGTGGTTTTTCTTTTTAAAGATGTATTTTTTGTTTTATGTGTATGGGTGTTGCCTGCTTATACACCTGTCAACCATATGTGTGCATTCTTGTCCTGCAGAGGCCAGAAGAGACCTTGGACTAGGGTTACAGGCAGTTGTGTGCTACCATGTAGGAGCTGGGAATTGAACCCAGGTCCCCTGGAAGAGAGTGCTGTTCGTTACTGAACCATCTCTCTTTATACAAGTGCTTACTTGTCTTCCAAAGGTGGTGGCTGTTTTGCTTGAAGAGGACCGTTTGGAAGCTGGACCCAGCTGGATTCCCCAGGCTCAAGACAAAGCACTGAACATCAGTGACAGCTCATCTCAACTGAACACCAGCCTACCCTTTCTTCAGAGTAAGAGGTTTTTTCTGATACTGGTTTATAGCCAAACACAAACATTTATGTTAGAACACTGATCATCAATGTTATATAGTTTAAATGTGATGGGGTCTGTTGTCTATACAACAGAAACATCCAATGGCTGCAGAATTGCAAATGAATGGTGAGGATTCTTTTCTTAAATATGTGGTTATGATTTGTGATTTTCTTAATTAGAAGAGTCCTAACAGCAAGTTAGATTAGTGAAGTTATTTAGTAAGTGGAAACTGAGATTGTCTGTGTTTGTTTTAAGTCCTGTAATTCCTCTCAGGCAGTCACTCAGGTAATGCACAGCTATGGAAACGGTAAACAAATAAAGCCTGATGCCAGAGTATTTAAATTGGTTTAAACAAACTTCATTTGCAAGGCCAAATTTGAATTTTTATCTCATTTATTTATTTCTGTTTGGTTTTTTTTTTTTTTTGAGACACAGTCTCTCTGTGTAGTACTGGCTATCCTGGTACTAGCTCCATAAACCATGCTGGCCTCAAATGTAGAGAGATCTGCTGGTCTCTGTCTTCCAAGTGCTAGGATCAAAGGCTTGTGCACCACAGCCTGGCTGTTTGAGTCACTGTCTCAGTTGTTAGGCGGGCTTTGAACTCTTGAGCCTCCTGCCTTGGTCTCCCCAGATTATAAATGTGTGCTCACATGCCTGTGTCCATTTAATAAACCTGTAGCTAAGGCAACTTTGTCTTTAAAGAAGGTGACCCATGAGGTAGCTGAGCAGTCATGGTTCTGGTTGTGTGAAGACTTGGCAGGAGTGAGTGGTGCCCAGCAGTGGTACTTCCTTCAAGAGACAGGATGAAAACATACTTTGGCACCTGTAAAGCCTGCTGTCTGCCTCTGGCTCTAGGCATTGCTTTTGCCTTGCCTGCTGTCTTGGGGTTGACTTACGTACTTTGCTGTCTTTTAAGCATTGAATGCATTGTTATATTTTTCACATTCTTCAGAGTCTTTTTGTTCATCCTTTAGAAAACTGTAAATCATTGTATTTGTAGCGTTCATTGTGAACACTCAGGAGGCAGAAGGAAAGAATTGGTGGTCTCAGGAGCTGGTGCACAGGGAGTGGTGGCAGAGCGGAATAATGTGAATTATGCATGTACCCAGAGTCTTTTACTATCTAATGCATGTCTGTTCTTGGAAGATTTGTGCATGAAAAAGGAGAGGAGGCCTTTTGTTCACATCCTGCTGTGCCTCAGTAAGATGAATATTGAGATAAAAGAAGGAGAACGAGTCTGGGAAAGAGAAGAAACCTTATTGGTGTCACTGAAAACCAGGCCTATGAGGTGACTTAGTGGGTCATCACTTTGATGTATAAGACTGGCAATCTGAGTTCAATTCATGTAAGACTGGAAGGAGAGAGCCAACTGCATAAGGTTGTCCTCCGACTTGGACACACGTGCTTGCTTCTCCCTAGCATGGCCACATGTGTACGCGCACACAGCAGAAACCCAGTAACAATGGTGTCAGAGTTTTGCCCATGATCAGTGAAGGTGCACATTTTTTTTTTAAATTTTTTTATTTTATTTTCTATATTCTTTATTTACATTCCAAATGATTTCCCCTTTCCCAGTTCCCCCCTCCCCGAAAGTCCCATAAACCCTCTTCCCTCCCTCTGTTCCCCATTTACCTAAGAATTTCTTGAATTCATTGTTTTTAATTTCTGAGTAGTATTCCATTGTATAAATACACATGGAAAATATCTCTGATAAAATTGAAGAAATATGTAGAAAAACACGTTAAGATTGACTACTTCATGGAAAAATTATACAGATAAAATGGTAGGCATAAAAATATTCCTAAGTTGATTGAAAGTAGAATTATAAACATTTTCTGATAAAATTGAAAAGCTACAAGGAAAATATTTCTGATAAATTGAAGAAATTTATACAGATAAATTGGTAGGAATTAAAATATTCCTAAGTTGATTGAAAGTAGAATTATAAACATTTTCTGACAAAATTGAAGATTTACATGGGAAATATTTCTGATAAAATTGGAAAAAATATATGGAAAAACATTAAAATTGAAGATTATCATGGAAAATTATACAGATAAAATGGTAGGCATAAAAATATTTCTAAGTTGCTTGAAAGTGAAATTATAAACATTTTCTGATAAAATTGAAGATTTACCATTTTGTCAGTATAATTGTCCATGATAATCTTCAGTTTTAACGTTTCTCTGTATTTTTCTTCAATTTTGTCAGAAGTATTTTCCATGTGGATCTTCAGTTTTATCAGACAATGTCTATAATTTTACTTTCAATCAACGTAGGAACATTCTTATACCTTCCATTTTATCTGTATAATTTTCCATATAATAGTCAGTTTTAACATGTTTCTCTATATATTTCTTGAATTTTTTCAGGAATATTTTCCTTGTAGACCTTCAGTTTTATCAGAAAGTGTTTATAATTCCACTTTCAAAAAACATAGGAATATTTTTATGCCTACCATTTTATCTGTATAATTTTTCCATGAAATACTTAATCAATGCGTTTTTTATATATTTCTTCAATTTTATCAGAGATTTTTTCCAGGTAAATCTTCAATTTTATCAGAAAATGTTTATAATTTCACTTTCAGTCAACTTAGGAGGAGCACATATAACCATTGTCCTTGCTTTTCTGGAGGAGCACTGCAGGCTGCTTGAGGAGGCAGTCCTGAGGGTGTGGCTGGGAGTGGGTGAGGGGGACGCAGAAGGACAACTGATCCTTAGGAACTAGTCAGCCGATGTATTTTACTTAGTACTTCCCAGCCATATTAACCCTTTCTTTGTTGACTACCACGTTCTCACCAGACTGAGTTACCATCAGCTGTTTCCTCAGTTCATCAAGGGTTCTGCTAACGAGAACCGTACGGAAAGCAGCTCTGCCGCCGAAGTCAGAATCCATCTTGGAATGTTACACCTGGCTTTGGATTAGTTTTCTGCATGGAGTTCTGAGGGCCATTTTAAAGAGAACTAAGGTTCCTAAGAATAGTGTCCTAGTGGTGCCATGTCAAGAAGGCCTCTCCAGTCATTTCTGACTCTCACAGGCGTGGTGTGAGGAGTTGTAGATAGGAGGAAGTGTGCTGTCCTGGCCTAGACTGCCACATGCTCATCATGGACACAGCATTTAGGTTCAGGCTATAGGCAGTGATGAAAACTGAAGGTTGGGGGCTGAGGATCCAGCTCATTGGGTATAGTGCTTTCCTAGCATGTCTAACACCTGGAGTAACATCCTTAGCACTGAATAAACTGTGGTGGGAATGTGTCTGTAATCCCAAAACTGAGGAATGGAGGCAGAAAGATTAAAGTCATCCTCACCTGCATAGTAACGTGAGGGAAACCACAGATGCGTTGCAGCTTGTCTCAGCAACGGTTCAGGTGTGGTATTTGCTCCGCTTTGAATGACCCATGTGTTCTTCCTCACTGAGTTGGATTTTATGTGGGTGTTATGAAATATTTTAAATGCTAAAGTGAAATATGTCTTCTCTTATTTCCAGGTCGGAAAGTATCCTGCTTGCATGCATCTCGCGTTCAGTGGCAGATGGTGGTCTCTGTTCATGACTTACCGGAAAAGGCTTTTGCCCCATCTTTGGATAGCAGGCACCTCCTCTGTGTGTGGGATATTTGGCAGCCTTCAGGGCCCCAGAAGGTTCTGATATGTGAGTCAAAGGTACACTGAGGAGGAGTTTGTGCTTGCTTCTAAGAGCGTCCCACAGAGAGGGACAGAGATAACAGATTGAGTGTCTGAATAAGGCCCTGTTTCTAGTGCCTTGGGTCTACATAGGTAAAAAAAATTCATTAGTTCTGTCTCTAGAAATCCATGGCTTAACAGGTTATTTCAGCCGGAAAAACCCAGGATTATCATGCAGGAGGCTCTCAGTCACCTGTAAACTAGCAAATGAACGGTAGCTATAGGCTTAATAAAAGCATGGTCAAGATGGCCACAAGGCCAGGATATTTGAATTGTGTTGTTTAGGGCTTGATACTTTGAGATGTCTTAATATTCTTGTGATTTCTTTTTTTTTTTTCCTTTCTTTTTTTTCTCTGACAGAAAGCATGTAACCCAGACTGGCCTTGAATCCTCTATATAGTTGAAGATGGCCTTAAACTTCTACTCTCCTGCCTCTACCTCTTGAGTGCAGGGCTTATAGACGTGCCCTACCATGCCTTGTACCGTTTCTTAAAATGGCTTGTAGTGAGTGCCTTTGTCACTTACTCAGGTTCTTCTGCCTTCCACGTGACTGGTCCTGTTACTGTCAGGGCCACTGGCATCGTCCTTGCCTATCACTTCATCTTTAGTTGGCGGGACTGTGCCTTGATGGTGTGTACCCGTGTACATGAATACTAGGTGCCTTAATGTGATCATATTCCTACAAGGATTTCCTTGTTCTACTGTCCGTGTGAAGAAACCCACACTTGGGGCAGTTGACATTTGTTTGTATGCATGAGTCTGTCTTCTACTTAACCGTGCCCCGTGAGGGCCATCATGTGCCAGTCCATACTCAGTCAGTCATCCTGTGAATGCGCCCTCTATAGATCACAGACGACAGTTAACTTTCTGTGGTTGACTTTTCAGGTCACGTGCTGCTGCTTCAGCCCTTTCAAAGCATCCCTGCTGTTTGCGGGGACAGAACATGGCTCTGTGGTTGTATGGGACTTAAGGGAAGACTCCAGGATGCATCGTTATGTGAGACTGAGTAATTGTCTCTGGGCCTTCAGGACCCCAACATTCTCTACTGGTTAGTGTTGCCTGTCTGCACCCTGAGGACTGAAGGTTTGCCTTCCCCTGCTTGAGGAGGAGACCTGACTCTGGACAAAGAGGCATTTGCAGTACATACTTGTGATCTAATGGGGACATCAGAAAGGCTCACTGGCTAGCTAGTGGGTTGTGACCACTTTGGGGTTGACTGACTCATTCACAGGGGTCACATATCAGATATCAGATATCCTACATATCAAGTATTTACAGTTCGAGTTGTAACTATCAAAATTCCACTTATGAAGTAGCAACAAGAATAAAATGGTCAGAGATCACTACAACATGAGGAACTGTATTAAAGGTCCACAGCATTAGGAAGGGTGAGAACCTCTGCTCTAGGCCCAATAAAAGACCTTGTCTCAAACAACAAAAGAAAAAAAAAAAACCAACCAAATAAACCAACAGCAATAAAACAAAACATGGAGAATGATCAAGGAAGACACTTGACGTCTGCCTCTGGTTTCCACAAGTACATACCTGCATGTGTATGTGTACCCACTCACACATGTACAACATATGAACACACATACATACACATATGCAAAGAGCAAGCATTTCCCACCTGTACAACTTCCTCTAAGTGTGTTATATCCATGACTCTCATACTAGCCCTCCATCCCTGTTGCTGAGAAAGGTGAAATGTTTGTCTAAGCCATGCCGACTGGCACGGGCAGGCCCTGCACTCAGAGCCATCTGGCCTGTAGCAAGACCTTGGTGCCGTGGCCGTCATTGACTGGCCTTTTCCTTTGGGAGCTGAAGTTCCACTGGCTGAGAGGTCAGGCGTGGACCTTGTCTGACTCACTCTTCCCAGTCTTGTCCCTGTCCTGTTCAGCCTGAAGAGCTCACACCACCACTCTGGCACCAAAGGCCACCCATGATTTCTGTCATTATTCTGTCCCCAGTCCGCTCTGTCTAGATGCGGGAGGACAAGAACCACACATGTCATTTGGGGCTTTCCACTGCTGAGAGTTGCAGAGCACACTCCCTCAGCTGCTTACTGCTCTATTGCACACCGTGCCAACCATTGCTCTGTACCTCACCCGCACTGAGGCCATCAGGTGGTGTTGGAACGCCAGCCATTTCAGCAAGCATCTGGTTTAGTTTTGTGGTCTCAACTTGTACTCAGAAGAACTAATGATCCCAAGGTTATCCTCATGAGCTTATTTATCAACTAAATATTCTTGTTGATTATGCCTGTTTAAATATTTGCTCATTTTTAAAAAGGATTCATTTATTTACTTATTTTATGTATGTGAGTACACTGTCACTCTTCTCAGTCATACCAGAAGAGGGCATTGGATCTCACTATAGATGATTGTGAGCTATCATGTGGTCACTGGGAATTGAACTCAGGACCTCTGGAAGAGCGTTCAGTGGTCTTAACCATGTTTGCTCATTTTTTATTGGATTGTTTTAAGTTTGTGTGGGAGAGAAGGTCCAGTTGTGGAGTCTGGCTGTCTTAGGCTTACAGCAGTGCTCTCGCCTCAGCCTCTCAAGTGGTGAGGTTACAGGAGGCATGGTTTGTGTCTGGCCAAGCTTATTCTATTTTACTGTTATGGTGCTAGGGATTGAACCCAGGGCTTTGCATGTGCCAGGCCTGCGCATTACAGTCTGAGATACATCCAGCCCATTAGGTTTTGAAGATTTATATACTCTGGGTATATTTTACATTTGTTTTATCATACTCTGTATTCCTTTTTGTAAAATTCCCCTTCAAAGAAAGTTTTAAATCGGATGGAATTTGATTTATCAATATTTTCTCTTGTGATCATGCTTTTGATGTCATGATGAACAGTTTTTTGTTTTTTTTTTTTTTTTTTGTTTTTCGAGACAGGGTTTCTCTGTGTAGCCCTGGCTGTCCTGGAACTCACTTTGTAGACCAGACTGGCCTCGAACTCAGAAATCCTCCTGCCTCTGCCTCCCAAGTGCTGGGATTAAAGGCGTGCGCCACCACCACCCGGCTGATGAACAGTTTTTAATTCAACTAAAAGTCACAGAGGTTGGGTTGCTCCCCATGTTTTCCTGACCTTTTGTTATTTTAGAATTTACTTTTAGGTCTGGTGTACATGATGGGAGACCTTAGTTCACAGGTTTACTTTTTATATATGAATGTCCCATTGAAATTCTCATTCCTGGTCACCTTTTTACTGTGTCCAAAGCGTTTGCTGTATGTGTGGCTCTCATCAGTTCGATTATGACGGATCTCAGCATGCATCTGGTTTCTTCATTGTCCCTGTAGTTTGTACCTTTTTTTTTTTTTTTAGAAAGTTCTATATTTGGAATAAAGTAGAATAAATCTTTCAGACTGGGTAAGGATAAATGTGTAAGTTTTCATCATGTTTTTTAGGGGCCTAACAGCCAAATAATTTTTTCTTTTAAATTCTTAAAATAAGAAAAATACAAAAAATAAAAACAAATGTTATGGATAAACTTATCAGTTTACTTCTTGAAAGAGTAATTTTATAACTATTTGTGTACAGGCTTTTGTGTGAACTTGTTTTTACCTCCTCTGGGTAAATAGCAAATATAATGGCTAATACTGATTTTGAACTTGACAGGATCTAGAGTTACTTTTGAGATAATCCTGGAGGCATGTTAAATTGGGATTATCAGATTAGGTTAGCCTCTGGGCCTGCCTGTGAGAAATTATCTTGTTGGTTGAGATGGGAAGATTGTAGATGGTATCATCCACTGTATTGTATATAGGAGAGAACAGTGCTCTCGCTCTGCTCCCTGACTGCTCATGTAATCCAACAGCCATCACAGGCCCCATGTGCAGGAACCCACACTGCCACGGCTTCCCTGATGTGATGGACTAACTCCTGGGAATGTGTGCCAAATTAACCCGTTCTTTCTTAAGTTACATTTATCAGATATTTTGTCAGAGCAATATGTAAAGCCACTTAGTCAACTAAAAGGCCAGATTCCTGGATTGCTCTGAAAAATTGTGGACTGTTTGAGGAAGTGGCCGCACCATCTGCATTCTTACAGGCAATTGGTGACATCCGCTGCTACTCAGTACCCTCAACAGCCTTCAGCATGACCACTGATGCAGGGTTGGGTCATTCTGGTTGGTTAAAGTGGCTCCTATGGTGTGATGTGCATGTCCCTTGTGACACTTGTGACTTGTCTTTCTGTGTGTTCAGGTGCCGTTTGTGTGTCTTCTTTGGTAAAGCACCTGTTAAGGTCTTTGTCCCATCCTAAAATTGCTTGTTTTCTGGTAGTTGAGTTATAGAAGATTTTTATGAGGTAAGGGTTTTGTGAGTGTTTCTCCTATTCTGTGATTCTCTTCTTTTAACTGTTTTTAAAGTACCTCTCCAAGCACTTTTACCATCACAGATATGTTTCTTCTCTCTGTACTATATTTATATCTGTGCTTTACACATAAAAAGAGCAAGCCACTTTTTATTTCTGTATTAACCAGTTTTTGCCCTTTTGGGGAGATACTGTTGCTATGGAGAGTATTTGCAATGACAGGTACCATATGGATTTTGATGCTATTATAAAAGCTATCTTTTATCAAACAGAGAAAAGAACATACAAAATTTGTTATATGACTCAGGTTCTATGTTTTCTTTACTCTTGCTATAATAAAATACCCCAAGAAATACACCTTAAAGAAGAAAGTACTTATTTGGCTCACAATCCAGGTTATAGACCACTGTAACAGGGAAGCTGTGTTGGAACTGGTTACATGATATCCACAGTCAGAAGAAGAGAGCAACACATGCAAGCCGCAGCTCAGCCTAATCTCACCTAAAGTGTAGGGCTCAGCCCAGTGAATGGTACCTACTTTCTTCCGGCTGGTATTCTAGACAGTCCCCCACAGGCCAGCCTGACTTAGGTCATCCTCATTGAGACTCTCAGGTGATTGTAGATTGTGTTGACGGTTAACACTAACCACCACATGGCCCAAAGCATACCTTTTCAAACATGGCATTTTCCAACTGCTAATTCACACAAATCTAGCATTGTTTTCAAAGCTCTAAATTCCTAAACCATATATGACTTTGGCAGGAGACTGGTGTGGCCTCCTCTCTCTTCAGATGCTTCTTTTCTGTAAAATGGTACAGCACTTGCTGTAACTCAGGCGTGTTCGATGTGTAGTTGACGTCATTTCTAGAAGACTGTCTATGACGTGTGGCTAGCTATTGTGCTGCACTTGATATAATCCAGGCATGTTGTCTTTGTAGGTGACGCCATCTCTAGATGACCGTGTATGATGTGTGAGTAGCCGTTACGCCCAGGGTTGAGGGAACAACAGGAAAAGTCTGTTCATGCACAGGACAGTTGTTCTTCCCCACATTTCTGGTCATGGCTGTTGGATCCACCGATGAGTACAGGGGGCTGACTCAGTGCACATAAAGTGCTCTAGGAAAATACTCCCTTTGTTCCCTTCGGCTCTCTAAATATCATGAGCAGGACGCAGGAGTGTGAAACGATGGAGGGGACTGTGTGTAAGGAGGGGGGCCTGGCTCTTACAAGCAGATCCTTCACATCCCGAGGGAATTTCCCCCTTGGGAGCTCTGTAATGTCTCTTCATTGTGTTTTCATTTGCTTTTTCCTAAGTTCAATACCACTCTTTTTTTTTTTCAATTTCTAGGTGGGGTTTGATTTCACGTGTTTTTTGTTTGTTGTTTAAGTGCATTTCTAAAAGCAGTCTGCAGAGATTTCATTCTGTTGGAGGACAGTCTTCTGCTTTGTGCTTTTCTCGGGATGGGGTGGGGCAGCAGGAGAATAGTCACACCTGAGAGTGCTTTGATTTCTTCTGACTGTAGCTGTATCTGGGATTTGACTCTCCGACTCCCAGACGTTCTGTAGGCAGCTCTTTCTGTGCATGTGTGGGCGGCAGTCCTTCTGGTAGTGCCTGTCCTGTTGAAGAGAGCTTGGTCTAATGCTCTGGCTGGCACTGCTCTGTTTCCAGGATCTGCAGTTCTTTTCCCTTACCAGCTCCCTGTGAGCAGCGCTTCCCAAAGGCTCTCGTCTGCCCCTCTTTTCCAAGCCTGTTTGGAGGATTCTGGGCCCAGAATCACTTTTCTGGAGTGCCTGCTTACGTTTCTCATCATCACAGTGCTCTTGGTCATGGAGTACCCTGTACATGTATGTCCTCAGCGATGTAATAGCTTTTTAATGGCACAAGCTTTGGTATTCATTTCTTGTTCTTCCTCTTACAAGTGTTTTGAGGTTGTAGTCTCTGTTTGCTAGAGATGCTGAAAATCACGGTCGTAGATCTTGGTGTGTGGCCTGCATTAGCCTTGTGACTTAAGGAGAGAGGTATAGAGAGACTGAGGTCCTTAGACATGGAAGCATTCCTATATCTTTCTACGTATAATGCTGATTTCATTGCTAAGATGTGAGACTTACAGTGGGTGCTGTGGATCTTTCATCCCTAGATGGAATCCTCACGTCGGTGAACCACCGAAGCCCCCTTCAAGCCATAGAGCCGGTTGCTACATCTGCCTACAAAAAACAGAGCTTCGTGCTTTCACCTTTTTCTACTCAAGAAGGTATGAGATCCCTCACACACATAAAATCCCTTCTGCAAGAGTGATGTAAAGCACTGTACTTATTAAAGCCACTGTTCTTCATTTTGTGTCTGCTTTCATTAGAAATGGCAGGCTTGTCATTTCACATCGCTTCCCTGGACGAGACTGGGGTTCTCAATGTGTGGGTAAGTAGGAAGTGTGGGACCACACAGCCACGCATACAGCAGAATGAACCCATGGGGGAGGAGAATGGCACCTGCCCCGGGGAATGGGTCAGGGACAGCACACAATCACAAAGCAGTAAGACCCTCAGTTCTGTGAAGGGGTATGAAGTTCCCTGGCCTTTGACCTTTGTGAATTTGTAAGGAAGATTATAACAAGACATCAGTGCTAGAAGATATGTTAGGACTTGTACAGAGAGCTACTAATGAGGTTACTGAGAGGGCAGAATACTAAGATAAAAGAATGAATAAATTTAAGTCACTAGTTCTAAAGCAGATGATTAGTCTTTTTTATGAAGCAGTTATATTTTTTAGGATCTAATATAGCATGTTATTTTATTAAAGCTATGCCTTGTGTAGATTGTTTCATAGTTATAAAATGTATCAGTATTCATTTTTTCAATATTCTGTTTTTAGGTGGTTGTTGAATTACCAAAAGCAGATATCTCAGGTTCAATGAGTGATTTAGGTAACTATTGAAGTAAAAGTTAATATTAATTATTGTTTGCTAAAATGAATAGAGATTAAAGATACAAACATTTGCTTTGAAAAATAAGTAATTGACAACCTGAAAAAAATGGAAGTCAGAGTTGTATGTTGTATACTTTATCAACTATTGGATAGACATTGAGTTAGCTGGTGTGATTGAATGATGTCTAACTCCACGTTCCTTTCTGTAGGTGTCATAAGCTCTGCTCATAGCTGGCATTCATTCTGCCATGTGTCATACCTCAAGGCGACTGTCTTCTTTTTCAGTATACTTTAGGTTTCCATGGCATAAGTTCTCTTTCATTCGGGGCTTTCTTCTGTGGCTTTGGATTTACCCAATGCACATGAGTGCCCTAAGTGTGGTTGTCCTCAGGCTACCCACGATGGGAATGGGAATGCTTTAATGTAGAGCGAGAGAGATGGGGAAACACACTAGGGTCTCCTGTGGTTTTCTGTTTTCAGACCACTTAGTATGACTTTTATTTCCAAGAGGTTCAGATAATTCAGTCCCATTAGATCCTGTGATCTAGTTTGTCTGCATTTTAAAGTCAGCTTTCTTACTCTAAATTCCTTTTTTCTTTCTATATTTTTTTATTTACATTCCAAATGATTTCCCCTTTCCTGTTTCCTCCCTCCCCGAAAGTCCCATAAGCCCTCTTCCCTCCCCCTGTTCCCCATTCAACCCCCTCTTGCTTCTCTGTCCTGGTATTCCCCTACATCTAGTCTTTCCAGGACCAGGGGTCTCTCCTTCCATCTTCTTGGAAATGTATGGATATGTGAATTATGTCTTGGGTATTCTGAGATTCTGGGTTAATATCCCCTTATCAGTGACTGCATACCATGTGTGTTCTTTTGTGATTGGGTTACCTCACTAAGGATGATATTTTCTAGTTCTGACCATTTGCCTAAGAATTTCGTGAATTCATTGTTTTAAATTGCAGAGTAGTATTCCATTGTGTAAATATACCAGATCTTCTGTATCCATTCCTCCGTTGAGGGACATCTGGGTTCTTTCCAGCTTCTGGCTATTATAAATAAGGCTGCTATGAACATAGTGGAGCATGTGTCCTTATTGCATGCTTACTCTGAATTCCTAATCCTTACTCTAATTCTCTAGTGGCAAAATCTCCTCTCATCTTATTTGTGTCAAAGGTCTATCCCCAAGATTCACACTGGCCTTGCTCCAGGCCCCCAGATTCAGAAGAAAGCTTCTCACCAAGCAAATGCTGGGTACTTCTTATTGAAGTTCCATTCAAATCAGGTTTACTGTGTCTGTGGTTGGGACCAGGCTGATCTATAGCTGTGTCACCTCTGTGACAACATCAGTATTTTGTGATGGTTATAAGACCCGGGTCATGCAGTGTGCTTGAAGCTGCCCTTTCTAGCGATGATCAACATATATTCTGACATGCTTTTAATTCAACTGCACTCAAAGTTCTGGATAGTACCTTGCTTAGAATTTGGGTTTCAACATACATAAATCTCTAATTCTTCCCTCTGTAGTAATATACCAAAGGGAGAATAGCATTAGGACAGACATTTAGCAGGGAATCTGAGGAGAGCAAAGTAAGGAATGGGAAATAAAGCCAGGCATGGGAGCTGGAGTACCATGATATTGGAGCAGAAGTTAAAGAAGCTGATGAAGAGAAACTAAGACTGGAGGAGTTTGGGACACGAGTGGCCGGCCATTCAGCACAACCTGGAAGGTTCCCAAGGATGGCTTTGAATGACAGGCACCTTGGGTATTTACAGCACTGGGTTTGGGATTTTAACTTAGTATTCAGTAATATGATACCTGCTATTCTCATCAGTCTGAAAATGTGGGGGTATCTGGATCATGGCCTGACGGATTTCTGATAATGACCTACAAATTCTTGACTCTCCTCTTTAGCCAAGGCACAGGTACCTCAACTAGACTTAAAGGGAGTCCTGCCTGTCATTTATGTTTTGGCATTCCTTCTGGTTATAGATACTTAAATAAAGAAGAATGAATCCAGATAACTGTAGATAGGTTTTGGTTTAGCTTACATTAAGAGGTGTGTGTGTTTCTGGTTTGCCTGATTCTAGGTCTGATACCTGGAGGGAGGATCAAGCTGGTACACAGTACTGTAATCCAGTTGGACAACAGGTGAGACTCCCTTTGGGGATTAAACACCTCCCTCATCCCAGAAAGACTTTGCTTCCTGTTAAATGAATGCTCTGTTTTTGCAATGAGGACCCAGTTTCTTACATTCAGTTTTTGCTATGTTGAATAATTAGTAATAAGCCAATGTAACAAATAGTTTTTTAGATATAGACCTAATATGTATTCATAAAATGTTTTTAGGTTATAAATACTACAGTAGGGTCTATAGAGGAAACAGGACGTCTCCATATTTCCACTTGTCCCTAGGAGAGTTTTAAAATCCATTTTCTGTCTCTTTTTCTCTCATGTTTCCAAAATCTGTGTTTTGTTGTTGTTGTTTTTTGTTTTTTACTTATTTTATTTTATGTCCTATTCCTCTTGCCTGATGCAGTTCTAGACTGTGGACAATTTGCCTAACAGAATTCCCAGTCCCAATTCACTGTCACACCCTAGCTGATCTCAGCATCGGGCCTACGCTGATTTAGTCTAGCCCGGATCCCTTTTGCACCCCTGCAACAACAGCCTTCAAAAACTGACATTTATAGTGCTAAAATTAACACTCTATGTTGCTTACCATGCCGGATACATAACTTTTTTTCCATTTCCGTGGAGCTCCACCCAAGACATCATCCATCAGTTGGTCTCTCCATTTCCAAGTCCCTGTTCCAGTGCCAATCTGTAACTGCCTGCAGTTACTTTGAACGGGTTACTGGGTTACCTGGGAGGAAAGCTGAGGATAGAAGAACGGGGTGGTAAGAGAAACATGAAGCCAAGACTAATGTCCTGTTCAAGGCTCGAAGTTTAATGGGGGTCTCCAAATATATGTAGGTGGGGGGAAAACCCTTCCCCCAAAGGCTGGAGACTCTCACAGAACCGCCTGGCTTGCTTCGCAGGTGGCTGGTGTCAGGTGGCTAGTGCCTCTCAGGAAACTGCAGGTCCTTGGAGAGCAGTGGGCTTCGCCTTGGTCTGTGTCAAGTTCCTGCCAGGTGGCATGGCACCCCAATGCGGCTCTCTACATACTACTTGACTGGTTTTCATCCAGTTTTAATTTAAACTTAAAGTTAGTTCAACTTGATCAAATTAAGTTTTAGGAACTAGAAATACTGAAGTAAATGTTATTCATAAATTATATGTCTAGGTAGGTACACTGTAATCCTAGCATTTGGCAGATAGAAGCAGAAGGATCAAGAGTTCAAGACTATCCTTGATTATATAGTGAGTTTGAGACCGGCTTAGGGTATACGACGTACTGTCTTACATAAACAAATAAACAGAAATACCAACAAACAAACAAAACTGTATTTCTGCTTTTACTTGTAGAACTTAATATGAATCACAGATTCTTTTTTTTTTTAAAGATTTATTTATTATATGTAAGTACACTGTAGCTATCTTCAGACACACCACAAGAGGGCATCAAATCTCATTATGGATGGTTGTGAGCCACCATGTGGTTGCTGGGATTTGAATTCAGGACCTTTGGAAGAGCACTCAGTGCTCTTAACCGCTGAGCCATCTCACCAGCCCGAATCACAGATTCTTTTTTCAAACTTTTATTGTTGTTGTTGTGTATGTATGTGTGTATGGTGTGTGTATTGAAGGCAGGTAGGTACATGCCACAGCACATGTGTAGAGGTCAGAGGACAACTTTTGGTAGTTGGTCCTATCCTGTGGATGATTGTGAGTCACCATGTGGTTTCTGGGATTTGAACTCAGGACCTTAGGAAGAGCAATCAGTGCTCTTAACTGCTGAGTCATCTCACCAGCCCCGAAGTACAGATTCTTAAAGAATGTTCTAATATTAGTAGTATTTATATATCCGATATTGGTTTCCAAAGACATATATATTCCTATATACTCAAAAACATATATATTCCTATACTCAAAGCTGACGGTTAGTATGTGAATTAATTACCCTCGAAAAATCTTTTACCAGTGTCCTCTTCATCACACAGAATACAGTGAGTACAAGTATGCTTAGAAATCTCAGATCAGCTTACTTGGCTGAAATATAATTATGAAAGTGAATCAGTTGAAGTCATCAGATAGGTTATAGAGCCAAACATGCATGCTATTCAGGTTATTCCCTGCCCTCATGTGTGTCACACATCTGCTGGGCTTCTGTAAGACTCTTCTCTCTACTGTAGACTTCCTCACTTCATACCATGTACTGTATTTATTTTGTAATTGTAATTTCCTCCAGGAATTATCAGTGTACTCTTCCAGGACTTAATTGTATACTCTTCAAAGTGAGATAGCTAATGTATTTGATGCCATGTTTTCTCTCAAAATTCATAGTTGTATTTTTGCAAGATCTGTGGGAAAGGAGGAGCAGAGGCAGACTGGACTATAATGAGAGTTCGGGTAGTCCCCCTTGCCTGGGGTAAATTGGGGTGGTAGCCCACACTGACACACCAGGCCTTTGTCATCTCTTCTGCCAGTTGTGGGCTATGGATGTCCTGGGTGCAGTAGCCATTTTGTCCTCAGTGATCCCAACAAGCATGGCAGTGGAGAACATTCCTTATGTGTCTACGTAGTTATGAGAATGATGTGTTGGTAGTATGGCCATAGGCGTGGGGGAGCCTGAAGAAGGGGATTGGTTGGCTCCAAAACGAAATGGGAACCTTTTGAGAAAGTGATATGTGGTGGTTGGAATAAGAATGACTCCCTATAGGATCATATACTTGAATGTTTAGTCACCAAGGAGTATGTCACTAGGGGTGGGCTCTGAGAGCACAGAAGCCCATGCCAGGCCCAGTGTCTTTCTCTCTCCCTGCTGTCTATGAATTAGGATATAAAGATCTGAGCTTCTGCTTCACCATCATGTCTGTCTGCTTCCTTCCATGATGATCACGCACTAATCTTTTAAAACTGTAAGCAAGCCTCCACTTAAAAGCTCCCTTTAATAAGAGTTGCTGTGGTCATGATCTCTCCTTGGCTGGAGTATGGCAGAGCTAAGCTAGTGTAGGGCATTGTCATCTTCCAGGTTTTGTAAAAGCCATGTGTTCATCTCTGCTATTTATTTTTCAGTCTTTCTCATAAAGATAGTGAACTGTGGGGGGTCTGCACAAACACTGAGTGTCAAATTCCTGCCTTCAGATCCTAATCACTTTGTTGTCGGCACTGACATGGTTAGTAGTGATTTACATTTATTTCATCCTTCCTACCTAGAGTTACTGATAAATACCATTATATCAGATTAGCTTACTGTTTGCTTTTGTTATCTGAAGTGTTGCTTGAGTATTGTGTTGTCCAGTCTTGTGTCTAATCTTTGGTTATTCTTGGTATTCTTGTAATAATTAGGGACTTATAAGCCACAGTACCAGACAAGATTGGAGAGTATCTCCCAAGGTGTTCAAACCTGAGCAACACGGTGTCAGACCAATAAAAGTTAACGTGATTGATTTTTCACCATTTGAAGAAACAGTATTCTTGGTAAGAAAATCACTTTTTGGTTAAATTATTTACCTATTGGGGCAACATAACATTGTATTTCAGTAGAAAATTTAGAAAGTTATGGTCTCTTAGTAGTCTACAAACTAATCATTAGTTGGACCTCAGTGATCTAAAAATGAGATATATAGGGTATTATTAACAGAAAACTAAATCAAATTGACTCAAATTTAACTCTTTTTTTTTTGGTTTTTCAAGACAGGGTTTCTCTGTGTAGCCCTGACTGTCCTAGAACTCACTCTGTAGACCAGGCTGGCCTCGAACTCATAAATCTGCCTGCCTCTGCCTCCCAAGTGCTGGGATTAAAGGCGTGCACCACCACTGCCCAGCTCAAATTTAACTCTCTTAAGAAATACTTTGTTTAGTTGCAGGCTACTTAGGATTTAAAAGGAAGATACCCATGGTCAATCAGCTCTCAGGCAACTAATCCAGTTCCACAAAACAGTCATCATTCCTTTCTGAGGCCACAAGCCCCTGACCTGATTACCCTACCCTTGATTCATCCCGTAAATGTCACACTGCCTCTCAACACTCATTTTGAGGACATGAAGTCTCTAGCACATGAATCAGTAGGGACAAACTTCATTCAGACCATAGCAATGGCTTACTGTCTGCCTGCTTAAGTGTGTCATCAGCTATACAGAGCTTTTAACACCTCCTACAGGGCAGCCAGTTTTCAGTGCTCAGGACTCTGTGTGTCTGCGTCAGTTGCACACCCAGACACCGTGTTCAGAGATTGTTCTGTTTCACTCTTGCCCCTCTTTCCAGTGTGATTTTGTTACTTATATGAAATTAGGGTTTAACATGTGTCTCTGTTGGTATTTTACTTTAGAATTCGATTCTAGTTGAATATGAATTTATACAAGTGTATCTTTTTTTGAGTATGGGAAGGATTAAAGAGTAAGGAAGAATTAATCTTCTCTTTCTAAGTTAGTAATTTGATCTTTCACTAAACCACCAAAGTTTTGTTTTATGAAAATTTCAATCCAAAGGGAGCACATAGCCATGCTGTCACTACGGATGCCACTGTTTAAGAAGGTGTCACTGCACCTCTGGAGCCAGCTTCGTTCCCACCTGTGCTGCAGTCAGTGGCACTCAACTCTTAAACACAACTCTTTAAAACTCTTAAGCTCTTCTCTGTTTACATCCAATAGGTTATAGAGCGCTGACGGCTGCTGTCTGGTCCTCAGCGAGTGCTCATGCTCTCTCGCCTCACTGTTGGTGAGGATAGGGGCTGGCATCTGTTTCCAGGGCGAGCAACCACTCACTGTGAGGATAGGTGTTTAAATTTTTTTTTTTTTACTTATTCACTTTATATCCAGCCCACTGCCCCTCTCCCATTCACCCCCTTCCACAATCCTCCCTCTATCCACCCTCCCCTCTCCTCTGAGCGGTGGGGGTCCTCCTGGGTTCCCCTCACCTGGCATTTCAAGTGTGAGGATAGGTTTAATGATATGCCTTTATGTTCAGAAAACAAGAGCAAGCCAAAATGTTATTGAACAAACAAGGAAAGCTAATACTCTGAAAACTTTTCCTATGTGTTAAGATCAAATTTAAAAGAAAGAACAGAGCTTGAGCGCTGCGGCGGATTTCAGTCAGAGCGAGAACATTGCAGAGTGCTGTTGCACAGCCATTGGTACCTGTACTGGGGAAACATCGCATACAGGCAAGAAGCTTACAGCCTCAGTGGCGAAAATTTTTTCATGTCAGAGACCGAGAACTCTTGCAGTCGTCTATGTCATCCCTTCTTCTCCAGACAGAAGATACCAAAAAGTTGCAATCAAAGATCTGTTCATCTTATTGATAAAGTCACTAATAAGCCAAAATGTCTGTCAACGTCAACCGCAGCGTGTCAGACCAGTTCTATCGCTACAAGATGCCCCGTTTGATTGCTAAGGTTGAGGGCAAAGTAAATGGAATCAAGACAGTTATAGTCAACATGGTTGATATTGCAAAGGCGCTTAATTGACCTCCAACGTATCCCACCAAATATTTTGGTTGTGAGCCCAGACCCAGTTTGATGTTAAGAATGGCTGTTACATTGGCAATGGATCTTATGAGGCGAATAAGCTGCAAGACGTGTTGGATGGATTCATTAAAAAATTTGTTCTATGTCCTGAGTAAGAATCCTGAAACAGATATGCATGTCAATCCAAAGAAGCAAACAATAGGTAATTCTTGTAAAGCCTGTGGGTACCGAGGCATACTTGACACACATCATAAACTCTGTACATTCATTCTCAAAAACCCACCTGAGAATAGTGATGTTGGCACAGGAAAGAAAGAAAAGGAAAAGAAAAATAGAAAGGGCAAGGACAAGGAAAATGGCTCTGTATCCACCAGTGAGACACCACCACCTCCACCACCAAATGAAATTAGTCCTCCACATGCTGTGGAAGAAGAGGAAGATGATGATTGGGGGGGAGGATACAACTGAGGAAGCTCAAAGGCGCAGAATGGATGAAATCAGTGACCATGGAAAAGGTCTGACACTTAGCGATGATTTGGAAAGAACTGTAGAGGAGTGTGTTAACATCCTGTTTGATTTTGTTGAGAAAAAGAAAGAAGAGGGCATTATTGATTCATCTGATAAAGAAATTGTGGCTGAGGCAGAAAGATTGGATGTAAAAGCCATGGGTCCTCTTGTTTTGACAGAAGTTCTCTTTGATGAGAAGATAAGAGAGCAAATCAAGAAATACAGGCGCCATTTTCTAAGATTTTGTCATAACAACAAAAAGGCTCAGTGGTACCTTCTTCATGGTTTGGAATGTGTGGTGGCAATGCATCAAGCTCAGCTGGTCTCCAATCCGTGTATCTTGAAAGAGATGTATGATGCAGACCTTTTAGAAGAAGAGGTCATTATCAACTGGTCAGAAAAGGCCTCTAAGAAATATGTCTCAAAAGAACTTGCCAAAGAGATTTGTGTCAGAGCAGAGCCATTTATTAAATGGTTGAAGGAAGCAGAGGAAGAAACTTCTGGTGGTGAGGAAGACGATGAAGATGAAAATACTGAGGTGGTGTGTTCGAAGACTGCCAGTGTGCCAAAAGTCGAAACTGTGAAGTCTGACAACAAGGATGATGACATTGATATTGACGCCATTTAAAAGGATGGATGCAACTTAGCTTAACAGTGCAATGCTGCAAATTTTTCTCCCTTGTCAGCCAGAAGTGCATCATGTGTGCAAGAGCTAAAGTGGCTTCACATTGTGCTGCACTTGACACTAAAAAGCTAGTACCGTGAGTGGTCTGTGATTAAGCCCAACGAGACATCCAGGGAGTCCATACATACCAGTGAGCAGTTGTAGTGTGCTGATTTATAGCATGTTTCTTTCTGAAAAACTAGTGGTGGCCACATTTGGATCACATTTATACAGTTATAAAAAAATAAAGATTTGATTTTGGTCATTCTTCAGACTTTGGGCTATGAATGGCTTATGCTGAAGTAATTGACTACTTTTAGGATGTTACACCATTTAATTTAGGCTCCTTGAGTTTGACAGGTTGTTAGGTACTGAAAACTTGAATGCTAACAAATATAATGACCTTACTCAGCCATTAAGAAATTAAGTATTTTGAAAGTTATATCTCCAGTCCCAGTCCCTTCAGATTGGCAACTGACAGTTCTTGTCATTCTAAGGAAATTTAATGATTAAATGACAGTGTGACATCCTCATGAGAAGTAAAAAATGACCTATGTGTCCTATGGTTTAAGAGCAAATTTTAAAACTTGGGAGTTGTGGTTTTTCAGTTTGTGTATACTCTACCCCAAATTGTAGTCTTTCAAGTCATGTGCATTGCACGTTGGATAAGCCAGGGAAATTATTAACTAGTAAGTATTTTGTGTGTATCTAGTGGTTGCTTTGTATTGAGAGAAAAGCTCTGAGGTGTGATTAAATCGTAAGCTCTGATTCTATTTGGGAGAAACAGGAAAAAAGGTGCACTTAATCTCTCGCTAAAACAGCATAATTTTTCAACTTTTACCCTTAAATTATAATTTCAAGATGTTTAGACATACTTTATCTTGTGTTTGTGTTCCTCCCCTCCCCAATATTATGGTTTATTCTTTACTTGGATGTAATAGCTTATACTTTAGATTTTGGTTGCTTTCTTGCCAAAATAAGTGTTACTGTTTTTCAAGCTTGATCCCCTTCCCCAATTGTCTTATTTAAAGAGAAAGTTAGACTCATACTTCTGAGTCAGAGCCTGTATTTTGGTGTAAGACTTGGGATATTTTTTACTTCACATTGAATATAGCTGGATACCTGAGAAGTCTGGTGATGGCCACAGGGTGGGTTCAGCTAGCTAAGGCCTGACCAGCCCATTTAGAGCCTCGGACTTCAGACACAAAAGTGAGTTCTTACCCACTTGCTGGTGTAAGCTCTATCTGGGGTCCTGACTATATTTGAATACTTGTCTTCAATATTAAAAACATAGCATATATTTCTTTCCACAAAAGTGCATTCTGGGAGTTAAAAACCTGTGTGGTTCATTTGTGGTGTGCTAGCTCATACATTATTTGGATCTTATTCTTTGTGTCATTCATCTCACAGATTATAAGATTTTAATAAACATGTAAAAAGAATCCTGCATTAAAATCATACAAACATTTGATAAGACTTTGAGAGTCTTGAGTGTGGGACACAAGCCATACACTTGGAATGATAACAAGGGAATGTGCTGTGCTGCACCAGAGAAGTGATACTTGGAAAGTCACTTGTCTCCTGGATTTCAAATTTTTTGTTGCATGGCCAGCCCATCCATTTGTCATCATTTTTTGAGATTCTCAAGTAGATCAGCACATTCATCCTCAGGTTGGCAAGATTTTGTCTTAGAGCTGTTGCTTTAAAGGGAAACGGTCAGTTCTTAGAGACTTAGGAAGGTCTTGGGCTTCTGTTCATTCTGGTGCCAAACCAGTAGGATTCAAATTTCACACAATCTGGGTTTTATTCATGGAGGTTAATCTGTTAAGAGTAATCCTTCATTGCTCTACTGAGGTGTTTTAAAAAGTTTCCTGTTTCAAACAGCTACATTACTTGATTAAAACAATGTTAAAATTAAAAAAAAAACAAACAATAGGGTTTCCACATTCCAATTGCAGGCTGGCTGTTCAGATGGAAGCATCAGGCTGCACCAGCTGACGTCTGAGAGGCCCATCATGCAGTGGGACAACAGCACCAGCGGCCACGCTGTTACTAGTCTGCAGTGGTCCCCAACAAGGCCTGCAGTGTTCCTGGTCCAGGACGATGCGTCTAGGATCTATGTCTGGGATCTTCTTGAGAATGACCTGGGTCCTGTGGCCCAGCAGCCCATCTCTCCAGATAAGTGAGTTTAGTCCAGTCACCCTCATTGTTGCCTCTTCTTAAATCACAGGTTCAAGTCTACATTTAACATCACATTTATATGTATCATATAAAATACTTTTTAACAGTAGTTTTAGTTTATAGTCAAATCAAAATATATCAGAGTTCCTATATGTCGTGCGCCCCCCTTGCTGCCAAGATCTCCATCCACGTGTGCTCTGTTCTGCTGCAGTTGTCCCATACTGACCCATGTCACGTGCATCCTATTCCACTTTACATTGGCGTCATTCTTGCCGATCATTAAGCAATACTGTGAAAACCACTTTAAAATGCAGTTGTTTCATATCTAGCATCAGATAACCAGTAGATAGGAGAGTAGAGTAATAGTCCTCATCACTATCATTCTGGAAGAAACAGTTTCTGTGAGTGACTTATAGATCCAACATGAGCGATCTATGCGCGGGGCATATGAGTCATGGAGTCACCAGTCCCTAAGCACCCTTCCCACTGCATGTGAATGAAACCTGCTGATGTGAATTTCAAAACATACAAATTGTCATTGTTTAAAAACTTAACACTTATTTATGCGTGCGCACAGTTGTATGTGCTGTGGTGCTCATGTGGAGGTGAGATGACAACCTGTGGGGTTCCGTTCTCTGCTTTCTATGTAGGAGCCAGGACTAGAACTTGCATCATCAGGCTTTGTAGCAACTGACCTTCCTGGCTGAGCCATCTTGCTGGCCTGTTGCTAAAAGTTTGAAATAATTCTTTGCCTTTTTTTTTTTATTATTTATAAAAGATTTCATTTGGAAGGGTTCTCAAGAGAGAACCATATATATATATAGTCACCTATATTTTGTTCTTGGCATTTTTTTTAATTAATTATTTATTTATTTATTTTTTTAATTTACATTCCAAATCATTTCCCCTTTCCCGTTTCCTCCCTCCCCGAAAGTCCCATATGTGCCAGGGACTTGGGGTCTTTTTTTTTTTAATTTAAAATAGTTTTTTTTTTTAAAATACAATCTATTCTGATTACAGCCTCCTCCCAACTTCTCCCTGGCTCGGTCTACCTCCTGATCCACCTGAATCCACACCCTTTCTTTCTTTCATTAGAATACAAACAAGCAATGATGATGATGATGATGATGATGATGATGATGATACAAAAACAAACAAATGGAAAGAGCCAAAGAAGAAACAGAAGAAACACACAGAAGCTGGGACACATGTTCTCACACACAGAAAACACATGAGACATAATGTGTGGACAAAAGATCTGTAAGGGAAGAAACAGAAGAAACACACAGAAGCTGGGACACATGTTCTCACACACAGAAAACACATGAGACATAATGTGTGGACAAAAGATCTGTAAGGGAAGAAACAGAAGAAACACACAGAAGCTGGGACACATGTTCTCACACACAGAAAACACATGAGACATAATGTGTGGACAAAAGATCTGTAAGGGAAAAAACAGAAGAAACACACAGAAGCTGGGACACATGTTCTCACACACAGAAAACACATGAGACATAATGTGTGGACAAAAGATCTGTAAGGGAAAAAACAGAATAAACACACAGAAGCTGGGACACATGTTCTCACACACAGAAAACACATGAGACATAATGTGTGGACAAAAGATCTGTAAGGGAAAAAACAGAAGAAACACACAGAAGCTGGGACACATGTTCTCACACACAGAAAACACATGAGACATAATGTGTGGACAAAAGATCTGTAAGGGAAAAAACAGAATAAACACACAGAAGCTGGGACACATGTTCTCACACACAGAAAACACATGAGACATAATGTGTGGACAAAAGATCTGTAAGGGAAAAAACAGAATAAACACACAGAAGCTGGGACACATGTTCTCACACACAGAAAACACATGAGACATAATGTGTGGACAAAAGATCTGTAAGGGAAAAAACAGAAGAAACACACAGAAGCTGGGACACATGTTCTCACACACAGAAAACACATGAGACATAATGTGTGGACAAAAGATCTGTAAGGGAAGAAACAGAAGAAACATACAGAAGCTGGGACACATGTTCTCACACACAGAAAACACATGAGACATAATGTGTGGACAAAAGATCTGTAAGGGAAAAAACAGAAGAAACATACAGAAGCTGGGACACATGTTCTCACACACAGAAAACACATGAGACATAATGTGTGGACAAAAGATCTGTAAGGGAAAAAACAGAAGAAACATACAGAAGCTGGGACACATATTCTCACACACAGAAAACACATGAGACATAATGTGTGGACAAAAGATCTGTAAGGGAAAAAACAGAAGAAACATACAGAAGCTGGGACACATATTCTCACACACAGAAAACACATGAGACATAATGTGTGGACAAAAGATCTGTAAGGGAAGAAACAGAAGAAACATACAGAAGCTGAGACACATATTCTCACACACAGAAAACACATGAGACATAATGTGTGGACAAAAGATCTGTAAGGGAAGAAACAGAAGAAACATACAGAAGCTGGGACACATGTTCTCACACACAGAAAACACATGAGACATAATGTGTGGACAAAAGATCTGTAAGGGAAGAAACAGAAGAAACATACAGAAGCTGAGACACATATTCTCACACACAGAAAACACATGAGACATAATGTGTGGACAAAAGATCTGTAAGGGAAAAAAAAAGTGAAGCCCCAATAAAGTATCGTGAGACCAAAACAAAAGGCAAAAAAACCCACAAAACAACCCATTGGGTTTGTTGTGGGTTTTCTATTTGTTGCTGGGCATGGGCCTGACTTTAAGTGTGGTTTATGTACTTAGTAGGGCTTTGTTGGAGAAAACCAACTCCTCCCGTGAGTGGCCATGAACTGGAGATAGCTTCTGGCTGTGTGGTTTTGTGTCTACTTCCTCTCCTAGCCCTAGAACCTCTTCTGACTTAGACTATACAGTCCTGTGGGTGCTGCCATAATCTCGCTTGAGTTCACACGTGCTTCAAGCCTGTTGTGCCAGAAAGGCTGTGTTTCATCCCCTCTGGCTCTTAGAATTTTTCTGCCTCCTCTTCCACAGGCTTCCCTGAGCCCTGAGGGAAGGGATTTAATGGTGACATCCCACTTTGGACTGAGTATTCCAATGTCTAACTCTCTGCACATTGTTCAATTGTGGGTCTCTGTATTTGTTCCAGTCTACTGCAGTAGGGAGCTTTTCTGATGATGGCTGAGCAAGACACTGATCTATGTGTATAACAGAATGACATTAGTAGTTTTTTTTTCTTGCTATGCTCCTTTGGAAGAATGGTAGGTAGTATGTGGGTTTTCCGTGGATCTCTAGCCTACCTAGTTTCAGGTTCTTGGTTACCTAGGCAGTGTCAGGGACAGACTCCAACCATGGAGTGAGTCCTAATTCCAATTGTAATGTGGTTACTCCCACAATGTTTGTGCTACTGTTATACCAGTATAACTTGCAGATAGGTCTCCATTATGGATTTCAAGGTTTATAGCTGGGCTAGTGTTTATATTTCTGCCCTGGTAGAGTTTAAAGTACCTTCCAATACTGTGAACACTGAGTCAGTAGGGGTGAAGTCTCTAGATAGGCACCAGCTTGACTTCTACAAGTTCAGTGAGTTATGTAGGTGTTGTCTTCAGCAATAGGGCCTTGCCATCAGCTTGTGGAGAGCAACTAATAGCCTTGACAAAAGTCTGGATTGTTTGGGGGTTTCAATGGAGCCCCTTTGGCCAACAACATGATTACATGTAACCCATTCCTGGTTCCTGAGGTTTTATTTGGTGTCAAGACATGTCTAATTGAGCTTTGTCTCCCCCTTTATTTGGAGACTGCAGTTTATGTTTCTTTTATATATGTATGTATTTTTTAAAGTTTCTACTGTATTAGGTTTCCACATGATTTCTCAAATGGACTTTAGCTTTCACTATCCCCCATATCCCCTCCCTTATACCTTCTTCCTTCCTTGGTTGATCAGTTCAAATGAAATGTAGGAAGAAATGCTTGATAGAATGTAAAGGTTATATTAAGATCTGAAATAAATAAGAATCACATTTATTTAGTTCTAGTTGTGGGTAAATTAGTATTATTCTAACTAAATATCCATCAGTAGAACTGTCTATAGTGGCATGTATGTAAACCTAGCACTTGAGAATCTGAGACGGGGATTACAAACTTGAGGCCAACTTGGGATCATAGGGAATTCCTAACCAACTTGGATGACATAACCAGACCTCAACACAAAAGAAAGGAAACAAAAACTATATCAACATCTGAGCATGGCAGCTCATGCCCATCACCCCAGTACATGGGAGACTGAAGCAGGAGGAGGATCAGTCAGTCGTCCTCTAATCAAGCAGGGATTAGAGAGCCATCTGTGCAGCATAGGAACTCTGAAAAGAAACTTAAAAAGCCAGCCAGTCACTCCAGCCTGTGGGTCACGTATGAACACATTTTACATGTAGAAAGTCAAGAGTCCTGGGGAAGCCATGGTAGAAGGATCAGACACTTTCTGCTGATCTGGGAAGGATCTGTCTAAGAGAGGGGCCAAGATTCCCTTCAGATAGTATTTCTGAGACTTGCTATGGGAGGAGCAAGGGTGGAGTTGAAGATACTGCTCAGCATGGTAGGACATTGGCATGCAGAGGGCACACAGGGCTCAGCATATGACGGGCTGGGCTGCTTACAGGAGGGTGCTGCTGTGGAGGGCCTGGGGCTTGGGCAGGCCTCAGCTGGAGAATGGACTTGTGGGCTTTGGTATTTATTCGTCTGTGGTTGAGATTGGTAGCCTGAGATACTGGGAAATCCTCACACAGGGAATCACCCCACTGCCTGTGTGGTTGGGAGGCCTGCTGTTTGAAGGCCCCAAGATGTAGAAAATTGTGTTCAACAGACTTTCATATACTTATTATTGTTCTAGTATTTTATTTTAACCTTTTTATCCTCTCTTCTTTTTCATATGTCCCTTGAAATAGATATTTACTCTGGTAACAGAAAGTCACACACTTGTATACTGACTTCCCAGTGTATGTTCCCTCTTGCCTACAGGCTTGTGGCCATGACTATCGTGGGGGAACCCGGGAAGACCAGTGGTAGCTTTGTGGCCCTGGTGTTGGCCAGGACCTCTGGCACAGTCGACGTTCAGAACCTGAAGAGGCGGTGGACCACCCCAGCAGTAGATGAGCATAGCCAGTTGCGTCTGCTTCTTCAGAAATGAAGACTCAGTGTCAGGAGAATGAGGGGTACATGAGACTTGATTACAGATGGATCCCTTAACTCTGTGTTTATGTGATTTTGTGTACATAGAGTATGTATATTCTGTACATAGTTTGTTTTAGAAGAACAGTACTTTGGTATTCCCAGGAAATAAATCACTATTTTTAATGGAAACAGTGAACATTTTAGTGTATATTAAACTTCAAAGGGAATATCGAATGATGTCCAGAAAACTCTTCCAAGAGTGTTTCCAGTTATTTTTGGAACAATTTAAAAATACTGTCACATTTATTACTGGATTTTAAACAGTCCACCATGAAAAAGTACTTTAATGGACTATTTTCTTAGCCATGCATAAAATGATCTACATATATCTGAAGTAAGAGAAATTGCTCACTTTGGAGGTGACCTCCACCAGCCTTCTGTTTTTAAGGTTTTGTTGAACACCAGCTTTTGGTATGCTTTGAATGGCACTCAGAATTGAGGCAGACACATTTACTGTGTGATTAAATGTGAAAACCATCCTCATATAGAAATAATACAAGTAAATAAATTTTTTTGAGCATGGAGTAATAGGGACTTACTAATTCATTTGTGCTGTTGTAACAGTTTGTAAACACTGGTTCACAACATTCGTTTTGTTTACACAGTTTTGTTTCTCACAGCTGGAAATGCTGTAAGTCCAAGCCTGGGAGTCCAGGGCTGGGAGTCTGAGGTTCTGCTTAGGCTGCTGTCAGTCTCCAAAATGGCACTGCAGCCATGCCCTTACTTGGCAAAGGGAAGGACAGACAGAGGGTGCTAGTGTGCTCCCTTACCCTAGCTAACGAATCCGCTCATGATGGCTAACTATCTCCTAATACCATTGCCTTGTGACTTAAGGCCCAGTTTGTGAATTGGAAGGCCACACACATCAAGCCACACAGGAGAGTCTGAGGGTGAGCTCGTGGGAAAACTCCTGGGTCTTGCCAGTAGATCTGTAGGGAATACAGGCAGCGTATTTAAAGCTCTTTCTGCACTTTCCCAGCCAGAACTGCAATGTCTTGGGCCTGGACAGTGCCTGGAAAACTCTGCTGCCTGCCTCTGATCCCATGGGCATATATCCTTATTTCCCAGAGACTATATGCTTTGATATTCTCTTTCAATTCTTGTGTACCCATCCCCAGCACCTCATCCTGGTATAACTCCCCCCCCAGCATCTCATCCTTGTGTAACTACTCCCCCAGCATCTTATCCTTGTGTAACTACCTCCAAGCATCTCATCCTTGTGTAACTACTCCCCCAGCATCTTATCCTTGTGTAACTACCCCCAAGCATCTCCTCCTTGTGTAACTACCCCCAAGCATCTCATCCTTGTGTAACTACCCCCAGCAACTCATCTGTTTTTGCTTCTTTTTTCATCATGTTAACTCAAAGCTCATTCATTTATCATGAAAATGACAGAATAGTTCAGAGAGGCCTGACTCAGTATGTACATGTGCACATGACACACACATGCACAGGACACACATGTAGGCATGCACAGATACATGGAACATCCAGATGCTGACCCAGTCAGGTACTGCTGTAGTTGGCTGGTTTCTTTCCACAAGGTGGCACTGTATTTGTCCCCTGTCATACTGGTCACTGAATCTCAAGGAGCAGTGGGCAGGTGCAGAGACAGAACACAGTGGTATAGCACTGCTTGGCAGAAAGGGAGGACTGCAAGAATGTGTCGACAGAGGGCATGTTTATGTGACTGGCACAGAGCCACTGAGTAAGTGGATGTTTAGCCAACTCTTGTTAAACAAAGGACTGGAATCTCCTCTCTGCAGCTTCATAAAACTCATGAGTCAGTTACAGATGTGAGGCACTGGGTTCAGTGACCGGTCTAGAGTGTTTAAGATGGATGCTGTGTACAGGTTTCCTTCTCCAGTTAGAATCAGTATTCTTATGTCTTTGGATTTCCTGTGTCTTGGTGTCTTGGAGTCTTAGACAATCGCCACGGTTGGCAGCCAACTTCACCCGACTCTCTGCTGGCTCTGAATTGCTTCCTGGTTGTGTGGCACTTTTCAGTTGCATGACCCAAGTGCAGCACTGTGTGAGAATCATTTTTAATGCAGCGCCATGTGGATAGGTGAAGATCAAAAACCTTCAATTGGTTTCTTCGTTTGTTCACTCATTTGTCCCCCAGGACTGCTTAGGCTGACTGGTCTCACAGGAGGAGGAATGATAGACAGAAAAGACGTAACAAGAAGGAAGGCCAGCACTTAGTGGCTGTGTGGCCCTCTAGAAGGCTGTGCATATTTGATGTGGCACATTGTCTGTGACCCAGAGCCATGTGCTGAGTGTGCACAGGGTTGAGAGACTGTTCTTTCCTCAGTATTGCAGCCTCCACTCCCACAGTGTCAGAATGTTTCCTTCTCAGGCTCCACAGCTGAGTGTCCTGTGAGTTACACAGACATGCTGAGATGACAGAAGAAGGAAAAGAGGCCTCTCTTCTCTAGGGATGACAACCCAATGTATCGCTGTCCCCTCTACACTTCATTGAAATGGGCTCTCTTGGCCTCCAGTAATGGCCAACCTCTCTCCTGAATGTTGGCAACACCCTTGCAGAATGAAACCAAAGTGTGATTGCCCTGCTCACTGCAGCCTCTCACCACCAATAACAACAACAACAAAAACCCAAACAGCATCCCACAAAAGCTTAGGGAAATAAGTGGAAAATATGTGGTCTTCTGTTCCATCTTCCCCTGGCCAGCATGTGTGTATCCCAAGGAGGTGGAATGCTCCTCTCACTTATGGATTAGATCCCAACCCAGTGATCATTTATAATCATTTATAATTTGACACTCCACTTATAAATTTGTCAGAAGGAATCCTGGGACGTAAAGGTTGGAAGAGCTGCATTAGTAGTACCATATATGGAAAATACATTTTCTTTCTTGTTTAGAACATCTGGGACAGTGAAAGACAGAAGATAGCCATACTAGCCTGCGGTCGTATATCAGAAAATCCCCCACTGACTGGGAGTATACAGCATTCTTAGTGATAGAGCAAACCCATGCATGAGGCAGATTCGACTTGGGAGTGCTTCGCCATGTTTGATCCTCACTGTGATCTTGGCTGGATGTAGAGTCGCCTAGGAAGTGGAGGAGCACCTCTGGCTGTGTTTGTGAGTACAGTTCAGAGATTAACGGAGGGGAAGACCCACTCTGGAATATGGGCCACATTATTCCTAGAGCTGAGCCCTAGAACCAGATGAGGGTCAGCATTGCCCTCTCTCTGCTTCCTGGCCCTCCATGATGTGAACTGCTGTCCTGAGCCACACCACAGACAGACAGACAGACAGACACAGACACAGACCACCACTACCACCATCCATGGACTGAGACCTCTCAAGGGATGACAGAATAAAGCTCTCCTCTCCTTAAGCTGTTTCCTTCCCTGGTTTATGTGTAGTATTGGTCATTGCCAATAAAACAAATTAACATAAATATCCTCTGAGGATGCTGGAGTGGTTTGGTTAGGGAAAAGCATGTCATGACACTGGCTGTGTGAGGAGAGGGCTCAGCTGCTGGGAGAAAGGCAGAGATCCCTGAGGAGCCTGATGGAACACTAAATGCTGGTGGTAGGAGGGAAGGGACTTTTCAGAATTATTATTATTATTTTTTTGCCTTGAGTAAGTTGAGTGTTTTTAGTGATTCCACTTTGTATGTTATGTTGATGTATGAGTTGCGGCTGTTAGTGGTTTTCCTGGGGTTTACAGCATCACTTTTCTCTTGCTTCAGTCATTACCCTTCCTCCCCGCAGTCGTGCCTTTCCCCTGCTCAGCTTTAGGGTTAGGGTTAGGTGGGTGAGGGAGAGGGAGAGGGCTACTGAAGGGGTCTTGTCAGGTCTGGGACTCGCCTCAGATTCTTCCCGTGACATCTAGGGTTCAGGGTGTTGGTTTGTGAGATCTTTGCCTTCTAATTCTGCTTAGCACCTTGGTGAGGCCTGCTTCACAGAACGAGACTTCTTTGAAGCGCAAACCTGTTGGTGAGGCTGAGGGTATCTGAGATGCGCAGTTTCCAGACCCCTGCCCTTTCCAGAATCTATTCCTCCCACTCCACCAACTGCATGGTGTCCTGAGGAAGGTCCTAGTAGAGTTCTTCCCCTCCCAGCAGCTCCTGTTGTCACCAGCTTCTGTGGGGTGTCCATCAGAGGATCTAGGCCTCAGGGCATCCAGCATGGCACCAAGTCTACAGAGGCTGTCTCTCGAGGCTTTGGTCTGGATGGTCTTGGCACACCGATGACTGAGGGTACATGCCCTGGTCCTCAGTGAGCTTATCCTGAGGGAACCTGTCTGATAGCTCCACATCGATTGGTTCACAACTGAGAGGCTATAGAGCAGAAACAAAAGTGCATTTGTAAAAGCATCATGCAGTATGCCATACTAGGCACAAGGGGGCAGCAGCAGCAGCCTGAGCTCTGGCCAGCCTGCTACTCTACACTTTATGCCTGGATGTTTGATTCCAAACGCAACAAAAAGCAGTAGGTTTAAACACTTCCACAGTAATACAATCCTTCTATTTATATCCAAGGAGAGGATTCTCCACATTGATCAAACAGGGGAAACATTTTATTTTTTTAAAAGATTTTCTTTATATGCATCAAAGTCAAATAGCTGAAATGCCCGCCTACCTCTTAGCTCAACCCTCTTTCCAGGGAGACGGTGTTAGTGCTGGGTATCTGAAGGCAGCTTAGATTCACTAGTCACAGCGAGCACCCACTGGACAAAGACACAGCACAAGTGGCCACGTGGAAATGGGAAATGGGGCTTTAAGAAAGCCTCCAGCTAAATCCATTTTTGCGGTCTTGATGTGAGGCTTAGTGATACACACAAACACACACTTAGAATACTAGGCAGTCGGGGTTATGGTGTGGTTTCACCCATCACTGACCCACCATTGTCTCAGCCCCTGTATCTCCTGCAAGTGGTGGTCAGAACCTTGTGAATTCTCTTTCTGGGAGGCAAGGTCCTCCTGTGGTTGGCATCAGGCTTCATTCTTTTCCCTTTCCCAGCATGCATCAGGGTTCAGTTTTTTCCCTTTCCCAGCATGCATCAGGCTTCAGTCTTTTCCCTTTCCCAGCATGAGATGCCAGTTCTTTGAGGATCATTGTCTCGGCAGCCTTGACAGCTAAAGGAGGAGCACAAGTGTCTTTTTAGAAAAGCTTTAGTCAGCCGGGCGGTGGTGGCGCACACCTTTAATCCCAGCACTTGGGAGGCAGAGGCAGGCGGATTTCTGAGTTCGAGGCCAGCCTGGTCTACAAAGTGAGTTCCAGGACAGCCAGGGCTACACAGAGAAACCCTGTCTCGAAAAACCAAAAAAAAAAAAAAAAAAAAAAAGAAAAGCTTTAGTCCTTACCCACAAGTGGGGCATCTGTATTACACCTCCTCCCCAAGGCTCAGGGAACATCACAGAAGAGGGGGCAGAAAAGCTGTAAGAGCCAGAGCTTGGAGAGGATGCGGTGAGACACTGTCTTCTGGACATGAGAAGACCACTGCACTCATGAATGCACAGAGGCTGTGGTCACCTCCACAAGGCCTGCACAATAGCAGGCCATACAACATTTAGAGGGACCCACAAGCCCCTACTAGCTGGACTGCTCACAGCTGGTGGCTGCTAGGGGAGGGACTGTCAGTTTTCTTTAAGGATATGGTACCTGGTAGGTTCATCGTCCTCCAATGGATGACCTCATACTCATGTCCGTATGAATGACGTTGATTAGACACTGCTGTGAGGACATGAAGACAGCCTTCAAGCACTCAACGGACTTCTCACCCTCAGAACTGAGAAATAAATCTCTTTTTATAATTAAAACTATTTTTGCATTTATTTATGCACATGGTGTATGTGAGTGTACCCAAATACGTGGAACTGTGCATGCCCTAGCATGTGTATGAAAGGCAGAAGACAGTTAAGAGAATTTTCTATCGAACTGGCCATCAAACTTCCACGTGGGCAGCAAACGCCTTTACCCACTGAGCCATCTTGCTGGACCCATTTTTCTTTTTTGTTTCGTTTCTTTTGTTTTTGCTTTTTTTTTTGTAACAGTTTGTGTTTACATGCTCGAGCTGCGTCCTCACCATACTTTAATTGCCCAGCGGCACTGTTGTACAGGTCAGGAAAGTGTCTCTACTGAAGGACCGGGAGGAGGAAGCCAAAGGACTCTGCAGGATCCTTACCCATCTCCGATCTCCCTCTGCATGGAGGATGCACACCACAACCACGTGCTCGGCATAACCAGCAGCCAGCTAGGCACACACAGACGGTCATTTGGGGCTAATGGCTAATGAAGCTGTCAAAGGAAAAGTGGGGCCAACTCTGGTGTCCTGGGCATTGGCAACAGTAGCTCAAGAGGGGGTTGCTGTCGCTGCAGAGAGGTGTGGAGCATGTGCTCTGCTCCTGGAGGCCACCCTTGAGAGCCTAGGCACTGTTCAGCTCTTCCTAAAAGTGCACCCACACCCATACCCTGTGGGAAGACTCGAGGGAGACCCTGGGCAAGTTCAAGATAGCAAACAACCTGTTTAGAGGGTTTCCCACACTTGACAAGTGTCACCAGGGACCAAGCCTTTTCTGGTCACACATGTAGTTTTACTGTTACATACATGCTTAGAGTTTGGTTTTCAACCCCAGGGTACAAAATAAAGTGCTGATGCTACATTGGGTAGCACGTGGGAGGCAGAGGCAGGCCGATTTCTAAAGTTCGAGGCCAGCCTGGTCTAGAGAGTGAGTTCCCCGTCAGCCAGGGTTACACAGGGAAACCACAGCTCAACAAAAACAAAACAAAACAAAAGTACTGATGTTATCTTTTAAAATACCGTGGCAGGATCACCCACACTGCTGCATCAGTTCTTGCAGTTAGGACTGGCTTCTGTTTTCAAAGTGTCATGGTGGTTCTAAGTTGTAGCCAGGGCAAAGAGCCAAAGGCTCTATTTTTTTCTTTCTTTTTTTTGATTTTTTGAGACAGGGTTTCTTCTCTGTGTAGCCCTGGCTGTCCTGGAACTCACTCTGTAGACCAGGCTGGCCTCAAACTCAGAAATCTGCCTGCCTCTTCCTCCTAAATGCTGGGATTAAAGACATGTGCTACCACTGCCCGGCTGCAGGCTCTGTTTTTAATCTGTCTGTCTGTCTGTCTGTCTGCTAATACCATCTAACTACTACCATCTATTAATCACCATAGTGATCATCACATATCCTCATCTTTTATCTGTCTGAATATCTATTCACCTATCATAGTAGTAACGGCTTGTCATCTGTCAATTACCTATGTCATATGTCTATCATTTAGTCATATGTCTGTCAATGTCTCATATATATCTATTCATACCTATTTGAGCTTTAGAAAGTGGGGGAACTCATGGGACAGGGTAACCTCAGCCTTAGCCTGGTGCAGCATCTGAGCAGCCTGTATTCAGGGTGTGTTTCTAGAGTGGGCAAAGGGCCTGACTATTTGATCACAGTTCTGCTCTGATAAGTTGTTTTTTGTTTTTTTTTAAGTGTTTGACTTGGCTTTCCAAATGTCTTTTTTTTTTTTAAATAGACTGAGTTACTTGAACACAATTTAGTTTCTATATGTAACCACTTGTAATTTTCTGTTAAGAAAACTTTTTTTGCATTTAACAGATATTTGAGGAAAAAGAACAAAACAACACAAAATAATTACATTGTGACAGTAGGATGTTAAACTACTGTACCACCTAGCCCAGGACACAGCCCTGAGACTAGCCTCAAGGTGGGAATTTTAGGCCTCTGGAACCCCCTCTGTGGAACACCATGGTGCATTATTTTCCACAGGTGGGAAAATGGAATGCGGTGCCTCTGTGACAGTTTCCTTCGTGCAGTCAGAATGTACCCTCCTCCATCTTTCTGCCTGGACTGTGTGGTATCCTTGATTAGCGCCATTCCGTTTAGAGCTAATCAGTTGTTGGCTCATCTCCTTTTCCTATCAGCTTTTACATTCTTTGTGAGTAGAAGTCATTCAGTTACCACCCAGCCTAACCACTGTGTACATTTAAGTCCCATCTGTGGACTGTTTCATAAGGTAATCTGTTATGTTTCAAAAGCTATCCATTCACCGCCGTGCCAGCTAGAAAGCGGAATTATACAGGATATCTGCCTCTAAGCATAGCACTTTCCCAAGTTTTGTGGCCTTGTAAATTAAAAGCTTGAACTGTACCTTTGGAATCTTTATTTTGGTCACATTCAGGTTCTTGATGTGCTTTGAAGAACAGCGTGTCAGTCAGTGGTTGCTCAGTGCATTGCGTCCGGTCCCTGGAGGCTGTTCTCAGGGAGGGAGAGCTGACCCTACAGATCAATGATGTGCTACAATGGCTGTCAATTGCCTCAGGAAAATCACCTGTCTGCATTTCCAGGGCACTGATGACCTAGAAAGACCAGGACCACTGCTGTCCACTCATGGCTCCCATGGTGTCAGATGTGTCTGTGTGAGGCAGAGCCTGTGGATAGTAACATGTATTGAGCAGAGCATCCACAAATAAGGCCAGATGTTTCTTCCAGCGTTTCTTATAACTCATTCCAGTTGCCACAGGGACAGCTGGAGTCAACAGGGAAGCAGACAGTAGGGCAGCAGCCCGTGGCCCCGAAACTGGGTCAGTGGAGGTCCAGGTGGGCTTGTTCCTCACCCATGCTACCCACTGATGAGCACCATTTCTATCTGTTGCTTCTTAGCGATCAGGGCCTGGTCTACACCTGGGAAACAAGCGTCTCAGAGACACCGAGACGTGCAGAAGGCTTTCACAGAACCGGCCAAATCTCTGTTCTAACAGTATTTTTGACATTTTGAAGGAACCTCCGTAGTTTTTGATGCTGGATATGTGAGTGCATGTGATTGTTAGCTTACAGTTGGCTTTCTTTCTCATGTTTTTGAGAGAAGTCATCCTAACTGGATTGGGGTGACATCTTCTTTTGCTTTTGATTTTTTGTTTGTTTGAAGTTTTTATTATTTGTTTGTTTTTGAATATATCCATTGGCCATCCGTATGTAATTTCTTTAGAGAAATGTTTGTTTAAGTCAATTGCCCGGTTTTAATATGGTCATCACTATCACCTTTAAACTGCTGCTGCGTGAGTTCCACACATATGCTTGGAGTTATTCCTTGATGGGTGACGAGTTTCCAACAGTTTCTTCCCACTCTGTAGCTGCCTCTTCACTCTGTTGATTGTTTCTTCTGCAGCAAAGAAGCTTTTGTGGTTTGATATAATCCTGTGTCTATTTCTGCTCTTGTTTCCCGGGCTCTTATCCAGAAAAATCTGTGCCCACTCCATCGACCTGAAACATTTCCCCAGTGTCCCTTCCTGGTAGCTTCATAGTTTCAGATCTTACATTTCAGTCTTTAATCCACATAACTTGACTTTTCTGAGATGCCTTAAATTTTTTCCCACGGGGCTGGGGGTGGGGCTTTTAAATTGCTAAAACAGGGTTTTTAAATCCTGAGCCTTATTCTGAAGAAGCAGTTTACACCTTTATAATACCAAGTGTTGGTGCCCTTCAAGGAGGATTCTCCCTCCTGCCAGCAGGATCTTCCTCAGCAGCTTTTGAACCAAGAGCATATTCTGGCCCTTATCCCTCTAGCTCCCACCCATCTCAGGACTTCCAAGGCTTTGAGTCCAGGCCCTGAGCCCATTGCCTTCAGTGATTCTAGCATTACTGAATCCCACAGGGTCTTCCTTCCTCAAATGAGATGTGGGACATACACTTGGGGCAATGAGGAACACTTACTCTATCTGACCTTGCCTGGTTCAGTCCTCACAAAACGCTTCACTGAATTGACTTGAACTGACCCACCTCTGTTTATGTGAATTACTTCCTCATGGTAGCTAGAATAAGCATTTCTTTTCAACATGATGGCATTATCTAAAGCTATAAAATAATAAAAATGCTTGCATTCCTACTTGAATGAAAGTATAAACGTTTACGCATTAAAATCAGGTCACTACATTATTCTTTTAAGTTACGGTTATTTTTTAAATAGTTGCACAATGGAGATAAGTGGATAATTTCTTACCCTGCGAATAATATGGAAAATTTAAAATTTAAAAATGAGAAAAGTAGAGTATTAACACCCAAGGGTAAATATGCTTCATATTATTACATTTTAGTATCTTTTAAGTGTGTAAATATGCATACATTTATAAAAAAATCAGTGCAGCATATCTGTGTAGTAAATCTGTTGATACAGGTTTGTTCAGTTTGCTATTGTTTTTTTTGTTGTTTGTTTTATTTGTTTTTGTTTTTCGAAACAGGTTTTCTCTGTGTGGCCCTGGCTTCCTGGAACTCTGTAAACCAGGCTGGCCTTAAACTCAGAAATCCACCTGCCTCCCAAGGGCTGGGATTAAAGGTGTGTGTCACCACTGCCCGGCCAGTTTGCTATTGTTAAGACATTCTGGTCTTCTTGGTGACACTGCTCTTCTTCCTTACTTGGCCTGAAGAGAGCTCTGCCCATACCTGCATCATATTTTCTGAAAGGCATCTCTTTCTTCACGGGACACTGGGTGTTCTGAGCCACAGATGCCAAGGTCTTCATTCTAAAGGGATGGTATATGATGAACTGGCTGATATTTGGGGGGAGATCTTTGAAGCCAGGACAAGAACAGAGAATTAGTTTTTGTGTGGGGTCTTGTTTAGAGTGTACACTTTTGAAAAGGTGGTTTAGACTGTCTCTCTTTTAATTTTCATAGGAACGAGATCATTGCATAATACCAGGGATGTCATTACTTAGGACCTGATGAAGCACTTTTCCTTAAGCTCCCTGGCGCAATGGCCCAGACCCTGTCCCAGGTACTCAGCCTCTCTTGAACAGTGAGCTTTCAAGTGTCTCCCAGAAGAAAGGAGTCCATGTGGGTCTACTTACCCTGTCTTAGTCTCACTGTCCACCCTGGCTAGTGCTTCAGTTCATACCCACATCCAGTTGGGTTAGTCAGCCCTACATAGAAGGCCGTTCACTGAGTGCTTGCAGGAATAAGCATTGTATTCTCAGCTGTGGGATATTATCCCATTTCTTCCTCTTTGCCCGTCTGCTAAACATTTTTCTTGAATCTGCCTTGAGCAGGTACTGAGCTGAGAGTTGGGCAACCAAAGACGGATAAGAAATTGTCCTGGCCTTTGGTGTGGGTGGGTAAGTCAACTAGCATAAATCAGAGGACCTGCCTACAGAACTATTTTGTTTGACCTTTGCAATGTTTTATAAACGTTTGAATAGTTTCCATGGGACACAGCCTTGAGTTCCCCACAGGTCTCCCATACCCCGCCCAGTTCCCGCTGGAGCTGATGACCTATGAAGTCTGCCGTGATTGCAGTCTAAACACTAGCCCCTGAGACGCCACAAGCAGAGGGCTGGCTCTCTGGAGGTTGAAGGTCAGACATGGAAATAAACATGCTTTGTAGGTCCTAAGTCTGGTGTCGCCTAGGGGACTTGGAGGCTTCAGCAGGCATGGTGAGCATTATGCCCAAAGCTTCTTGGGAATGTTTCAGTAAAATTGGAATAGACCACATTTGTACTTAGCTTGTCAGAGTTGGCCTCCGCCATGGGATCCCTAAATGATTCTATGTCAGTGGTTCTTGATGGTTGGTTAAACTGCATACAGTGTGCTTTCCCACTGTTTCAAGAAGTATTAACATGTCCTACATTCTGAGATAAATACTGGGCATATACAATTTCATTTGTTGTTTTATTCTCATTTATTAGGAATATAGAATTTTCATTTATTGAAGATTAACAAAATCTTCCAGGTAATCCCTAAGCAAAGCATGAAAACTAGAAACAGCCACAGCGGCTATTCTCAACCTGTGGGTCTCAACCCCTTTGAGGGTCAAATGACCTTTTCGCAGGGGTCACACATCTTCTATTAGCACCTTGCCCTGTGCTGTCAGAAGTGAAGGTTTCCTTTTTTTTCTTTCATTTTCCCAAACCTAATCTCCACAGCTACTCCACACTAGGGCTCAACATTCCTTTCAGAAAGATCTAGGCCTGTCCTTGGAGGGATTCTGAGTTCTTATTTCCAGGGAACATTCTTGTTTTGTCTCAAAGCCTTCTGGAGTTTGTACAGAGCAGCAAGCAAGCATCAGCAACACCCAGGGCAGTTGGTGTAGCTCCTTACAAGTTTCTGTAGTTCCTAGTGAGTGAATTCTCCTGGGTAGCCATTAGCTCTCAGCTGTTCAGTGGTAGATAGATGCTCTCTCATACATCCCTTTCATCTTAAAAAAATATGACTTTTTTTTTTGAGAAATTGAGAAATGTCTTCTTTCCGTAGTTGCACTGTGTACCCTAGGCAGTCACCTGCATAAAAGAAATCTTTTAATTTTAGTGCTTCAGGATGCTTTCAGACTGTTCAATAACAATGCTTTCCTGTGTGGCAGGCCAAATGTAGAGGACTCAAGCTGAGCTCAGCAGACGGCCTACCCCAAGCTTGCTTTGTCCCACCTGCCTGTTAGTGAAAACCACACCTCTGAATGATTTCTGTGGTGCCGATCCCAAGATCTACCTTGATTCCAGAAATTTCAGAACATAAGAACTGGGGCTGAGACACAGCCATGGCACCATACTACTCCGTGTTGTCTTATCTGGAATCTTGGATCGCAGCTGACTCAGGTCAGAGTGCGGTTGTTTCCGATATTCTGCTGATTCCTGGTTTGAATTCTCTTCTGTGTATACCTGCCTGGCTTTGCAGTCCTGAACTGTAGCATATCTCACGCCATTCATCCAGGGGTCTGTTTCTGTGTGTGCTATGTTGTGCTCTTGTCTGCATCTAAACTTCACACACTAGATTGCTCAAGTGCTTGGGGTTTTTAAAATACACCCAACTCTCCAACTGTGTAGGAATTAAGCGGGAGGGACTAATACTGCCTCTGATTTTTGTGTAAACATTCATGAACAAAATTCCTGAAAATGCTTTCAGAATTCATCTTGCCAACAAGGGCAGGCTCATTCCCTTTATTGGGTTCATTCTTGCGATCAGTATATGTGGTGAGGACTTGTGAAGGGAAGCCACTAGCATATGTCTGGTTTGTGTGATTGATGTGACATCATAGCTTCCCTGTCTTCTAGCAGTGCACAATAGAGGACAAAGGAAGCCCGGGAGCATGCGTAAGCCTTGCAGCCTGCTCACCACATAAGACCGAGAGCATTGAATACAGATGAAAACAGCTAGGGCCTGAGGTGTCTCTGACTTTTATCCTGGCCTCAAAATGGCAATGACTACTTTCCAGTGATGTGTAGAAGGCCACAAGGCTCCTGCTGTACCCTTACACTGCTCTAAGAAGTGACCTTTTCCTCCTTATTATAAAGAAAACAGATGTTGACTCAAGAGCCCCCTAGCCTTAGGTAGGATTACCATTGCTGTGATGAAACACCATGACCAAAAGCAAATTAGGGAGGAAAGACTTTATTTCACTCACAGTTCCATGTATCAACTTCTCAAAGGCAGTGAGGGCAGGAACTCACAAAGGACAGGAACCTGGAGGTAGGAGCTGAAGGGGTGCTGCTTACTGGCTTGCTCTCCATGGCTTGCCCTGACTGCTCTCATATAGAACCCAGGACTACCAGTCAAGGGATAGATAGCACCAACAGTGGTGTGGCCCTCCCCTATTGATCACTAAATAAGAAATTTTCTTACAGTTGTATCTTATGGAGGCATTTCCTTAATTGAGGTTCCCTCCCTTCAGATAGCTCTAACCCATGTGAGGTTGACATAAAACTATCCAGGACACCACTGCTGGACACAATAAGCTAAGTGTGCCGCTCAGACTTCTCTACTCCCATATAAACAAGTGAAAAGACAAACAAACCCATTACTTGTGTTTAGCTCATGGAGTTTTTGCTTGCAGGCTCTTTTCTGAATGGAATGTCTGTGCTCAGTGCTGAGAATGACTGGGCTTTCAGTAAAGCCAGTGCCTATTGCCCCTTAGAAGTGGATGTGCATAAGTCTCAGAAGTCTCTGAACATACCCAGAAGAGGCTATTCCATAGAGGATTGGTCTCACCATTGTTTTGATAATTCTGGAGATATGAGCAAAATTTAGATCTAATCTTGGAGATACCCTAATTATGAACACCTGAGTGGAAGGCTCTAGAAGGAAAATAAAAGAAAACAGAGGAGAAAAAGACATGGTGAAAGTCTGACAGGTAGATTTTTTTAAATTTTTGTTATATTTTTATTATTTAAAACAAAATTTAAATTTAAATAAATTTTGATAATATTCATCCCCTCCCTGAAGTCCTTCCAGGTCCTTTCCCCTCCCAACTTTATTTTTTTTTCCTCAAAAAAGAAGCAAAAACCTAATACAACAACACCCACTCCCAAAACCAATAAAATAAAATAAAAAACCTTCACCAAAACAGATAAAAAAACAAAGCACCAAACTGTAGCTAAATAAAAGCACACAAAAGAGCTGTGGAGTCTGTTGTTTGTTGTTCAGCTACTCTTGAACACAAGGCCTGTACTGGTGTGGTTGATACACCCAGTGTCACTCCATTGGAGAAAACTGATTTCCCTCTTCCAGGTATAAATGACAGTTCAATTGTTAAACCTTTATTATAGTAGCCAGGTTTTCATTCATCCATTCACTGACTCATTCATTCATTTACTTATTTACTCACTCATTTTTAAATACAACAAAATAAAATATAGTAAGATAAAACAAAACCAGTCACCTTGGTATTGGACAGGAAAACCAACAGAAGGAAAAGAGCCCAAGAGAAGGTACAAGAATCAGAGACTCACTTGTTTGCACACTCAGGAATCTCATGAAAACACTGAACTGGAAGCCATGGTATGTACCCTGAGGACCTGGTACAGAATCATGGAGACCCTGTGCATGCTGCCTTAGTCTCTGTGAGATCCTAAGAGTTTTGTTTACTTGACGGGCCCTGGGTTTTTTTTGTTTTTGTTTTTGTTTTTTTGGTGTCCTCCATACCCTCTGGTACTGCCTTTCTACCTTCTCTTCATCCCCCTGAGCCCTGAAGGTAGGGATTTGTTGGAATCATCCCATTAAGGGCTGAGTGTTCTGTGGTCTCTCGATCTCTGCATATTGTCTGGCTGTGGGTCTCTGTATTTGTTCTCATCTACTACCAGAGGAGGCCTCTTTGATGATGGCTAACAAGACACTGATCTATGAATATCACAGAGTATCATTAGGAGTCATTTTATCACTACGATTTTTTTCTTTTTATCTTTTTTTTAGGCCAGTATTATTTGGTTTTCCCTTCGAACCATGGGTTATGTAATCTCAGGTTCTTGGTCACTCGAACAAGGTCAGGTATGGGTTCTACCTAATGGAATAGACCTTAAATCAAATTAGTTACTGATTGGTTGTTCCCACAAGCTTTGTGCTACCATTGCCCTAGCATATCTTGTAGGCAGTACACAATTGTTGATAAATATTTTGTGGCTGGCTTGGTGTTTATGTTTCTCTTTTGGTAGCATGCAGAGTACGTTCTTGTACTGAAGACACTAAAACATTTAAGTGGAGGTTGTATGTAGGCACCAGCAACATGTTCAATGAGTTGTGTAGGTGTTGTCTTCAGCAATGAGGCCTTGCTGAAAGTTTGTGGAACAAGGTATGGCCTTGGCAACAATGTGGTTTGTTTGGGGATTCCCATGAGGTCTCTTTGGACAATAACTCGATTAGATGTAACCCAATCCTGGTACTGGAAGCTTCACAGGGTGACAAGAGATGGCCAGTTAGGACTATGTCTTTTCATTATTTGGTGATTTCATTTAGATTGTCATCAAACATGTTTTTGGTTTCTGTACCACTCCTCAAATGCCCCTCAGTTTTAGCTGTGTCTCACCATATTCCCCCCCCACACTCCATTTCCCGTCAGTCAATGCTTGATCTTCACATTCCAGTAACACCCCCTACCCCATAATTATATATTCTATTCCCCTTTCCTGTTTCTTCTAGTGCCTTACTCGGTACCCATCCTCTGTGGTTCTCTAGACTATAGCTTGGTTACCATTGACTTAATAGCTAATATCCACATGTAAGTGAATATATACCATATTTGTATTTCTAGGCCTGGAATACCTCACCCAGGATACTTTTTTTTCTAGTTCCAACCATTTGCCTGCAAATTTTATAATGTTATTTTTTTTAAATAACTGGGTAATACTCCATTGTGTAAATGTACAGCACTTTCTTCATCCATTGTTCCATTGGGAGACATCTAGGTTGTTTCAAATTTTTGCCTACAATTAATAGGGCATCCCTGAACATGGTTGAGCAAGTATCATTGTAGTAGGACGGAGTGTCCTTTGGGTATATGCCCAAGAGTGGGTCTTGGGGTAGAGTCATTCTCATCTTCCCAAGGAGTCATCACACTGATTTCCACAAGTTTGCATTCCCATTAGCAAGGGATGAGAGTTCCACTTGTTCCAAATCCTCACCAGAATGAGACAACACTTAGTTGTTGATCTCAGCCATTCTGACAGGTGTAAGATAAAATCTCAAAGGAGCCTTGATTTGGATTTCACTGTCGGCTAAGGATTTTGAATATTTCTTTATGTGCTTCTCAGCCATTTTAGTTTTCTCTATGGAGAATTCTCTGTTTAGATTTATACTCAAATTTTTAACTTTTTTTTAAAAATTTCTTCATATCCAGTTTCTTGAAATTTTTTTTATTATATTTTGGATATTAGTTCTCTATTGAATGTGAAATTGGCAAACATATTTTCTGTTCAATAGGCTGCATCTTTGTCCAAACAACAGTCTCCTTTTCCAAGCTTCTCAGTTTCATGAGGCTCTATTAATTGTTGATCTTAGTGCCTATTTGAATGGTATTTTGTTTAGAAAGTCTTCTCTTGTGCCAGTGAGTTCAAGGATATTCCTCACTTTCTCTTCTATTAGGTTCAGTGTATCTGGCTCTATTTTGCGGTCCTTGATCCACTTGGAGTTGAGTTTTGTGAGGGCGATAAGTATGGATTAATTTGGATTCTTCTATATGCAGCCACTCGGTTTGATCAGCACCTTTTGTTAAAAGAAGCTATTTCTTCCAGTGTGTATTTTTGGCCTCTATATAAAAAAAATCAGCTGTTCATATGTGTGTGTATTTATGTTTGAGTCTTCAGTTCAAGTCTATTGATCAGCATGTCTGTTTTTGTACCAATACCATGGTGTTTTTATTGCTATAGGTCGTAGTACAAGTTTAATTGGAGGATGGTGATACATTTAGCAATTCTTTTATTATTCAGGATTGTTATGGCTATCTTGGTCTTTTTGTGTTTCCATATGAAGCTGAAATTGTACTTTCAAGGTCAGGGAAGATTTGTGTGAAAATTTTGATGGGGATTGCATTAAATCTGTAGATTACTTTCAGTAGGATGGCCATTTTACTTTGTTACTCCTACTGATTCATGTGTGTATGAGATCTCTGTTTTCTGTTATTGCCTTCAATTTCTTTCTTCAAAGACTTGAAAATTTTATCACACGTCTTTTATTTGCTTGGTTAGAGATAACAAAAGATACATTACTTGAGGCTATTGTGAAAGGTGTTGTTTCAGTGATTTCAGACTGATTTTCATTTGCATATAGGAAGGCTACTGAATTTTGTGAATTAATTTTGTATACAGCTACCACCTTGTTGAAAGTGTTTTTCACCTATTGTAGTTCCCCAGTGGAATTTTTAGGGTCACTTATGTATATTTTCATATCATCCCCATATAAAGATACTTTTACTTCTTCCTTTCCAATTTGAATCCTTGTAATCTCTTTCAGTTGTTTCATTATTCTTGCTAAGACTTTAAGTACCATATTGAAATAGTTAGGGGAAGAGTGGCCAACTTTGTCTTGTTCCTGTTTTTTGCAATTGCTTTGAGTTTCCTCTCAATTTAAGTTGATGTTGGCTATGGGCTTGCTATAAACTGCCTTTATTATGTTGAAGTATGACATTGTATTCCTAACCTCTCTAGAACTATTATCATGAAGGGTGTTGGATTTTGTCAAAGGCCTTTTCTACATCTAATGAGATGATCACATAGTTTTGTCTTTCAGTTTGTTAATATGGTGGATTACATTATTGATTTATGTATGTTGAATCATCCTTGCATCTCTGAGATGAATTCTACTTGACAATGGTAGATTATCTTTTTGAAATGTTCTTGGATTTGGTTTGCAAATATTTTATTGTTTTTGCATCCATGTTTATAAATGAAATTGGTTTATTATTCTCTTTGTTGAGTTTTTATGTGACTTGAGTATGAGGAAAACTATGGCTTCATAAAATAAATTGGGCAAGGTTCCTTCTGTTTCTATTCAGTGGAATAATTTGAGGACTGTTGGCATTATCTTTTCTTTTAATGTCTGGAAGAATTATGTACTAAAATGATCTGGCTGTGGGCTTTTGGTTGAGAGTCTTTTAATGACTGCTTCTATTTTTCTGGGATTTTTTTCTTTAGGTCTATTTAAATTCCTATCTGGCTAGGCAGTGGTGGTGCACTCCTTTAGTTCTAGCACTTTGGAGGCAGAGGCAGGCAGATTTCTGAGTTCCAGGTCAGCCAGATCTACAGAGTGAGTTCCAGGACAGCCAGTGCTACACAGAAACCCTGTCTCGAAAAAATAAAAACAAAACAAAACAAAATTCCTATCTGATCTTGATTTAATTTAGGTTTGTGGTGTGTATCAAGAAAATCTATTTCTTTTAGATTTTCTAATTTGGTGGAGTACATGTTTTTAAAGTATTTCTTTTGATTTTATGGATTTCTTCAGTACCTGTTGTTATATATTTTCATATCTTATCTTGTTAATTTGGATGTTTTCTCTGACTTTTAGTTAATTTAGCTAAGCGTTTGTCAATCTTATTAATTTTCTCAATGAACCAGCTCACTGTTTCATTGATTCTTTTTAAATTTTTTTTTCTATTTTACTGATTTTAACCCCAAGTTTGATTATTTACTACCATTTATTCCTTTTGGGTATGATTGCTTCTTTTTATTCTAGAGCTTTCAGGTATGTTGTTAAGTTGCTAGTATGAGAAGTCTACATTTAAAAAAATGTAGGTACTCAGTGCTATGAACTTGTCTGTTAGAGCAGATTTTACTGTGTCCCATATGTTTGGATATGTTGTGTATTCATTTTCATTTAATTCTAGAAAGTCTTTCATTTCTTTCTTAATTTCCGTTTTGACCTGTTTTTTATTCAGTAGAGAGTTGTTTAACTTCCATGAGTTTGTAAGATTTTTTTAATTTCTCTTGTTTTTGATATCCAGCTTTAATCTGTGGTGGTCTGATAGGATTCAAGGAGTTATTTCAATTTCCTTATATCTGTTGAGTCTTGCTTTGTGTTCAAACATGTTGTCAATTTTAGAGAAAATTCTGCAACTTGCAGTGTTTTGGTGAAATCTATAAATATCTATTCGGTTCATTTGGTTCATATGTCAGTTAGCTCCATCTTTTCTCTGTTAACTTTTTTGTCTGGGTGATCTGTCTACTGGTGAGAGTGGGATATTAAGGTTTCTATCAGAGTGTGAGGATAAATATATGATTTAAGCTGTGGTAGTGTTTATCTCTTCCTAATCCTTTACTTTGAGGTGATGTCTATCCTTGATGTTGAGGAGTGTTTCTGGTATGCAGCAGAAGGATGGGTCCTATTTTCACATTCATTCTGTTAGTCGGTGTCTTTTTATTGGGGAATTGAGACGACTGATTATGAGAGATTGTAACCACCTGTGGCTATGGGAACCGAGGTCACCTGGAAGGAAAGCTGGAGCTGAAATAGAACAGTCGGGAGAGAGAAATAATGAGCCAAGACAATGTATTTCTGATCAAGGCTCAATGTTTATGGGGAGTTCCAAATTTAAAGGTGGTGGAAAACCCTTCCCTCAAAAGGCAAAACTGGTTTGGTTGCTCTATAGGTGGCTGGTTCCTCTCAGGAAACTGCAGGTCCTTGAAGAACAATGGACCTCACCTTGGTCTGAGAGCTCCACCCTAGGTGGGCAGTTGAGGCTAGTGCTGAGGGTCTGAATTTCCTGCTCAAGGGCTGTGGGGGGGGGAAGGGCACAAGAGATATCAATGACCAATATTTGTTGATGATTCCTGTTATCATGTTTCTCTCTCTCTCTCTCTGTGTGTGTGTGTGTGTGTGTGTGTTTTCCTTTTTTGTTTCACTTTTCTGGTCTGGAATTATTTATTTCATATAGTTAACCTCTTTAGGTTGGAGTTTTCCTTCTAGCTCCATCTGTACAGCTAGATTTGTAGATAGCTAATTCTTAAATTTGTTTTTATCGTGGAATGTCTTATTTTCTCCATCTATGGTAACTGAAAGTTTTACTGCTATAGTAGTCTGGGCTGGCATCATGGTATCTTAGGTATAATTATTTATATGTCCTTACATGTTACTTGGTTTTTTTCCCTTGCAGCTTTTAATATTCTTTCTTTGCTCTGTACATTTATTATTTTGAATATTATGTGCCAAGAGGACTTTCTTTTTTGACCCAGTTTATTTGATGTCGTCCTGTATTCTATATTCTGTATGCTTCTTGTATCTTGATAGTCATATTCTTCTTTAGGTTAGGATTTTTCTATGATTTTGTTGAAAATATTTTCCTATGTATTTGACCTATGTTTCTTCTTCTTCTTCTTCTTCCTCTATTCATGTTATTCTTAGGTTTGGTCTTTTCATAGTGTCCCAGATTTTCTAGATGTTTTGTGCCAGGAGTCTTTTAAATTTATTTTTCTTTGACTGATGTATTTATTTCTTCTATTGTGTCTTTAATGCCTGAGATTCTCTTTTCCAGCTCTTATACTTTGTTAGTAAAGTTGCCTTTCTGGTTCCTCTTCAAGTTCCTAAATTTTTATTTCCAGATTTCCCTCAGTTTTGATTTCTTTGTTGATTCCATTTCCATACTCAGGTCTTGAACTTTTTATTAATTTCTTTCCACTGCTTGTGTATTTTTTTTATAGATTTCATTTAAAGGATTTATTCATTTCTTCTTTAAGGATCTTCATGTCTTCCTCCATTTCTCCATGTCTAATCCCTCAGTGTCATCCCCAGCTCTTTAGCAGTCCTTGGCTGTGGCCTCTCCTGACTCTCTGAACCCATTTCCAGAAGCTAACTAAGCAGATCCTGGTGGAACACCCTGTCTCCCTCCCTCTACACTCCTTCATATTAATAAAGGCTGTTTCAAGGTCTTGTTCTTGTGCTTCAATTATTTTGGAATATTCAGGGGCTGCTGTGGTAAGGTTGCTAGACTCTAATGAAGACATATTGTCTTGGCTATTGACTGTGTTTTTATACTGATTTCCAGACATCTGGGGTTGGGAAGATTGTATTTGGCATTTGGTCTTTGTTGGGTGGGTGTTTTGTTCCTTGGTTTCTGTTTCCTCTCTGGTTCTTAGGAGAATGTGGTGGGTTTGTATTGACTGATAGGAAAATTTTCTGAGGTCCTGATAAGTGTGGGCATAAGTGTTTTAGGTAAAATGTGTTTCTAGGTATTGAGACTTGACATTTTAGGAATGGGGATGTGCTGAGTGTGGAAGAGCAGCTTTGTAAGAGGGAAGAAAGCAGTCTGCTAAGGAGCTAGGGATGACACTAGGGGATTAGACGTGGAGGAATGGAGAGAGTGTAAAGATCTGCAGTTAGCCCACTTGCTTCCATGGTCAGAGTTGCCTGTGGTTTCCCAGGGAGTGCCTGCTAGGGTTGGAGGCTGGGACAAAGCAATGGGTAGGTGGTGGAAGGAAGTTTGGAGAAGATCTGTGTAGCCCACTTGAGATGGGAGCAGGAAAGGGAGGCTGCAGCAGGGATTCTGTTGCAGAGTTGAGCGTGAGACTGGGGGATTTGGTTTGGAGGAGCAGAAGGAGAGGTGGTACTCTACAGTTAGTCTTCCTGCCTCCCTACCAGGAATGGAGTACCTTGAACAGTAGGTTCTTTATAAACTGCTTTTCTACCATAATAGCAGACAGAATCCTTTGTATTTATTGTGCTTCTCATTTATATGTAAAGTGGCTAACATTGAGTTATTGTAAATTTACTTCTTCAATCTCTGCAAGACTAATGGTGGATGTTAAAACTTCACAGAGAATGTAAGGAGAATACTGAGGGAAGTCATGTTCCCACCACTTGTAGAGCCACTGGTAACAAAATTGGGTGACAGTTTCTATCTTGAGTTACTCTATCACTTTTTCTCATCAACCAGTGTCTCCCTTCGGCTATTTTGCAATGTGCTATGGGAAAGGGTATTCCCTGCACAGTTAATGGAGGCCCTAGACTCTCTTATGAGGGATTTGGAAGTCTGGATGGGAGTTCCCAAAGTCTTGTGAGTCTGTTGGCGCAGTTTGCTCTTAATCTTTGTCTGTGTTGTGGCTATCTTGTACCAACAATGTGACAAATCTAAACAGGGAGTCACACTAGCTTGTGTATGTGTACCTTAAAACTCATTTTTGTCAGCCTAGATCAAGTACCTTTATGAGTTATAATTGAACCTTGTAGGTTTTTTTTTTTTAACTATTGTGAACAAAGCCTTTCTTCTGGGTTGCTTCTGTACCTGGCTATATGAGAGAATGTAATCCAGACTTCCTTCAGCTAGGATTTCAGATCTATTTTTCCAACACTAAATTGAGCTCATCTCTGACAGCCCAGTTGCATCAAGCTGTGCAAGGAATGAAAACCTCACCAGCTTGGTGAGATATTCCCAGTTGGGAGATGTGGATGGGAGGTAGAGAAGGGGCTGTGTCTTAGTTAGGGTTTCCATTGCTGTGAAGAGACACCATAACCAAGGCAACTTGTATAAAGTTAAACATTTCATTGGGGAAGGCTTACCCTTTCAGACGTTCAGTCCATTATCATCATTGCGCAAAGCATGGCAGTGTGCAAGCAGACATGGTACTAGAGAAGGTGCTGAGAGTTCTACGTAATCAGAAGGCCATAGAAGAGATTGTCTTCTAAGCAGCTAGGGGGAGGATCTCAAAGCCCACCTCCACAGTGACACACTGCCTCTAACAAGGCTACACCTACTCCAACAAGGCCACACCTCCTCAAAGTGCATTTATTCCCTGGGCCAAGCATATTCAAATCACCATAGGCAGCAATGAAAGAAGAGGGAGTTTGGGTATGAGTTCCAGGTTGGTGGTAGACAGAGAACTGGGTAGCTACCTGCCCTACAGACTCTCCCCTTGGTTTTCTTGGGGCCGTTGAGTTTCTGTACCTTCCCTTGGCTGTTGCTTTTCCAGGATGAGTTGCATGTCTGGTGGGCCACTGGTGGGCCCAGGCTCATGCATTTTCTTAGCTTCTGCTTATGGACTCATGTACAGTAACAGCCTGAGACACACACAGGATTGAAAGAGGACACGGATTGGAAAGGGACAAGGAGCAAAGGAGTAAGTTCCAAGAGATGCCCACGGGACTGAGGAGCCTCTAATGCTTCTCTCTTTTGCCCTGGTCTTGAGTTCCCAGGCCCTGCTACCTTTTGTCCTAAACAACCCTCTAATACTGTCCCCAGACTTCAGTGGACCTGGATAGCTGCTGTGGCACAGATGGGTCAATTTGCTCATTATTAGAATGTCACCTCTTGCCAGTACTGACTTAGTCATTGGCCACATCCCTCAGAAGAACTAAGTTTCCTACCTGGATCTTTGTTCTTCTGTCATGTGGCCTCTGGAAACCTGCCCTGTTATGCTGTGAATGTAAAGCCAGTCTTGCTTTTGTTTCTCACTTTCCCTGATTTATTGTGCTCACTTTTGATGTACAGCTACATGTGACACTTGAGCCAATCAGCTGAGCCTCAGTAGGGCAGTATTAAGCTCACAGACAAACCCTGACTGATAGAGAGTGGCAGAAAATAAACCAGAACCAGAAAGCCAAAACCAGTAATTAGTGAGCTGCAATGCATAGAAGACCATAGAGCCCTGGAGGGGCAGAGGGACAGAGGGAAAGAAATGACATTATCTATTCCCACCCCACCCCCTCCTTCCAGGGCTGGGCACTCTGCTCCCTCCCAGGAGAAAACTACCAAGAAAGCTCCTAAAGAGCAGCCTTTTAAAGACATTGCCCTACTTCTGGGCTAATGTTTGTTGTTTTCTCAGAAACAGCAAGCCTGTGTCCTTTTTCCACTAATAAGTAGATTTCTTGTTCATGACCATGGGACAATGTACTTGTGGATTTGTTTTCTTCCTTCCTTCCTTCCTTCCTTTCTTTTTTCTTTCTTTCTTTCTTTCTTTCTTTCTTTCTTTCTTTCTTTCTTTCTTTCTTTCTTTCTTTCTTTCTTCCTCTCTCTCTCTCCTCCTCCTTCCTCTCCTCTCTCTTCCTGCCTTTATTCCTTCTTTTCTTTCTATCTCTCTCTCTAAGTTCAATAACCATAGACTGAAAGTGTCCTTCAGAACACAAAGAGTAAAGCTTACTATTATCTAGTTCTCATCCATTCTGGGACAAGTGCCAATGTTTTATATGGGTAAATTGCATTTAAACTACCTGATTATTCTGAAGGACCTAGACATAGAGCAAAACATCCCAAGGAGGTTAGAGACTCAGCTAGAGCTACTAAAGAAGGACAGGGCTGAGGTCAGATTTCTACTGTGTCATACTTATCCCTTAACCCTTCAATGCCCTTAAACCATCCTCTTTAGAACAATGGATTTGGAATAAGATTGGGGGGAAAAAGCCAGAATGGGTAATCTCACTTAACTCTTGGGTTCCTTTCAGATTCCAATAGAAAATGAGTTTTGTCTTTGAGGAAGGAAAATTAGATTGGTTGTTCACCTTCCATAGGACACTAGAAAGAAAGAACCAAGAGATTAAAAATCAAAGTCCTGGGTTTAGCTACAAGTGAAGGAAAACTTGTCAGGTGCTCAAAATTAAGCTCATAGATAAATTAAGATTCAGTCTTTTCTATACTTATACACATCACATATGCATTTTCAATCACATATGTAAATCTATATAAGGGGAATAAGTTTAATTATCACTGAGCAGGGAGCAAATATAAGAAAATAACTGTACTCTATCATAGGATTTATTTCCATCAATGCTACCTTCACGGAGGGCCAACTACAGGCTGGAATAGCTAAGGACACTCTCATTTGTAAGAACTAACAAGGGGATGGGTTGATGACTCGGTTGGGAAAGCCCTTGCCACACAAACACTCACCTAACAAGCTGGGCATAGAAGAAAGCAGTGCAAGCTGTGGTCAAACATGGGCCTGAGAGCCTGAGAGCCTGGTGGCAGGGACACAAGATTTCCAGTGTTCACATAACATTTTCCTCAAAGCACAAAGCATTTCTCAGGACAGCCCTGGCAGTTTATTATTTGGGTACAGAATTATTGGCGCCTTCTGAGCAGAAAATTGGAAATAGGGCTCTAGGCAGCCAATGACCCTCAGGCCACTGCAACATGTTCTGTAGTGTGACTAAGCTGTTGCTTAGTGACCAGCAGTGGAACTATAATTCCACACACCTCGTGGTAGCTGCACTGATTCATGACTGAGATCTGTGGCTTTGTGTACACAGATGCCTTGTATATACATGATGTCAAGCAAGTTATTCAGAGTCTCTGACATCAGAGCGCTTGCCTAGCAAGCGCAAGGCCCTGGGTTCGGTCCTCAGCTCTGGAAAAAAAAAGAAGAAAAAAAAAAAGACAAAAAAATAACAGAGTCTCTGACATCCACTCCCTCAGACCCCAGTCCCCTGACATTAGCTTCAACTCCACATTTGATGTGGTTTGAGGGTTCTCTTCCTCCTCCTCCTCCTCCTCTTCTTCTTCTTCAATTATTTATTTATGAGTACACCATAGCTGTTATCAGATGCACCAGAAGAGGGCTTTGAATCCCATTACAGATGGTTGTGAGCCATCATGTGGTTACTGGGAATTGAACTCAGGACCTCTGGAAGAATAGTCAGTGTTCTTAACCACTGAGCCATCTCTCCAGGGTTCTATTCTTTTCTGGTCTGCTTTGCTTCGTAGTATTTTACTTCTTACAAGTAGGATGTAAGTAGGAATTCTTTCTATGAGCAATCTTTTATAAAGACATTTTCATGTTGAAGAACTAAAGAGTCCATATTCCCAAGGCTTAGCCATATGTTGAACTAGTCCTACATTCTGGCCCATGCTTTACCTTGCCCAGTGTTATATAGATACATGCTTACTTACCTTTTATCAAAGAAAATGTGTTGGGAAGGAAAGATGTTCTGAGTGAATGCATATTATTGACATAAACATGGCCAGGTTAAGGACCCCAATGTCTCAGACCCATGGAGATGGTGAATCCTTCTAATATTCCAAGTATGAATTTTATGAGTGATTGACCTTTTGCTAAAACTAGTGTAGGCAGAGACGAACAGCTCTTTCCTCCAGGATGACTGCAAGTTGAAACTGCTTTCCTACAGAGGCCTCTTTCCAAGGGTAGCCAACTCATCTCCTCATCCTTCAGCTGTATACAGTAAACCCATGCCCCCTTCAGCAGTATTAATAAGTGTGCAGAGTTTCTGTGCTGCTGGTCATGAGAAGATACAGGGCACTGGAATCCAGCCTTTCTGTACATGTGTCAGTCTTTTCTTCATTGACCCTGCCAGGCCAAGTTCAAAGCTGTGTAGGTCTTGAGCAAAACAACTCATAAGTTGCTTTTTAGGTTGTTTACTATGTTCTTGTCATTAATACTATTGCATAAAATGTCAAGTATTTACTGAATGAAACTTTTTCTTGATTTTAAATATCAACAGACAAAATCAAGCATAAATCAGATTTATAATGAGGGATGGGTGGTTTATTCAGTCACTGACAATACTACAGAGCAAATTGTGGGTAAACATGGGCAGGAGCCTTGAGAGTCTGGTGGCAGAGACAATTTGATCAGCACATGGCTGCCAACAATGCATTTGAATACACCATTTCTACCTCTTGACACTGGTCACTGCCAGGCCATTAGACTCTACAGACCAGCTGTGAACATGGAAATATACCACTCCTCCCCAGCCTGAGGAATCATTTCCTGTTGTTCCTATAGAAGCTTTCAGCAAGCTGAACCAAGTCATAGGATGGTTCCCTAGCCCCAGAGTGCATAAAAGGATGGCCCAGCCCCCCCCTTTCACCCTGATTCTCTGGAAGTAAACTACAAAGTGTGATTCCTGTACCCTACACTCTGTGTAGCTGTGTTGGGTGTGTTGGGACTCCTCTGGGTGGTGTTTCCTTGACCATCTAGGGGGCTGCGTCTGCAGAGAAGATGCATGCATGTCCAGACATAACACCTTCGAGATGAAGATCAGGCCCATGTATGCTCACTGTGGAACAGAAGGCTTTCCCAGCTCATGCCTATGCAGATGTGGTGTCCACTTAGTCCTATTGCTGCTTTGCTTTGCTGGATGTGACCCAGTCCTCCTCTTTTGACCCAGGACTCCCCAAGGAAAGTAAATGGCTGGCATTTTGCAGGTAAGTGGGAGAAGAGCCCTGAGCATCCTCTCTGGTAGACTCTGACAACATCTACAGAGCTCCAAACACCCATTGGTTCTCTCTGTCTATAAGACTGTGGGCTTATAGACATGATTTACTTCCATGATTTTCTGAACTACAAGCATGAGGTTTTAAAACGTGTTCATGAAAAATAAAGCTAGGGTCGGTCACATGTGGAGAGAGAACAGTGGTAATCTACAAGCCGTCTCTTCAGGCAGAGTTTACCTTTCTTCTTTAAAGCTGTTGTTAGTAGACGTGATGATACTAAAACAGACCCAGAAAATATGGTGAGCCATAGTTTTCTTTTCTTCCCCTCTATTTGGACCTCTGAGAGCTAGGTCTGAACTGTCGTGAGCTTGGCCATGCCCTGTGCTAGTGATGAGGAATCTATGAGAGCCAGCCAGGGCTCACTCACCAGCACAAGAGAGACGCCTTTGACCAGCTAACCCTTCAGTCTGAGTACAGATGTTAGACTGGTCTGTCTGGAGACCACAGGAGTCCAACCCAGATGGACCACAGGATTATGAGCAACAAAGCAATTGTTTTATTTGCTTGTTCTGGTGCAATGTGTTTTGCAGCACTGTGTAACTGATACACCCTGGGCTTACACATCTCAACAGGCTAAGATGCACATTTGAGCATCTTCATTCTTTTCTACTCACGTAGTTATGATTTGTTTTCTCACGAGGCACACAGAGCAAACATTCTCTTCAATAGCTGGTATCTTAGGTTGAGTAGATTTTTTTTCAGGAATCTCCATTGCATCTTTTCCAACAAGATTCTACTTCATCTGTTACTATTTTTAAAGTTCTTTGATGGCTGGTGAGATGGTTTAGAAGTTAAAAGGCACTTACCTCAAGGCCTTATGCTCTCAGTTTGGTCCCCAGAGGTTGAAGGAAAGTCCCTGCTCTGTGTTGTCCTCTGACCTCCACACATGTCCTCTGGCATGTGAACACTCCCACTCCCAGCACACATAATCCCGACACAAGTAAATAGATGTAAAAATAAAAATTTAAAAATCCTCACGGATGTTCCCTGTAGATTTGAATCATAACAAAATTCATGTTCTGTGAATGCCAAGGGCATTTACATTTAAAGTCTACTGCATTTAAAACATACATTTCTGAAATATACATGTTCTTCATGTTCAAGGACAATACTATCTTTAGATGTTTGTTTTGCTGGAGTGAAGACAGTGTCCTTGGTAGTTAACATGATGTAGTCAACTTGAAAGGGTCCCCTCTGGGTGTATCTTCGAAGGATTATCCAGATTAGGTTAACTGAGTAGGAAAGGCACACCCTAAATACTAAACAATAAAAAGAAACAGCTGCTTCTTGACTGAGAACAATGTAACCAGCTGCTTCTAGCTCCTGTTGCAGGACTTCTCCACTGAGTACCCTCAAACTGTGAGCCAAAGGAAAAAAATCCTTCTTTAAGTTGCTTTACTGATCCTATAAGAGCAGTAGGCAAAGTAACTAATACACCACGTGTAGGCAGATGTTGCTCTTTGCAGGTGAAATGGCTCCCAGCCTTTCTATCTGTCTTTTCTAATGTGAGAGCACATTCTGCAATGAAGCACTTTTCTCAGCTTCTGATTCTTCCAAGGAAATAATAAAAGAGGCCTAGAAGGCTGTCAGTACCTTTATCCTGGGAAATGACAGGGGAGCAGAATACACTGACTGGTGAGAAGCAAAAATCAATCAATCAATCAATCAATCAATCAATATAAAAATAAAAATAAAAAAATTGTAGCTGCCTGGAATTTCTGGTGCCATGAATGAAACTGATAGAGTGAGAGTCACTAGACAAGATACAGTTTTTCAGGGACAACTTGAACAATAAACAAATTTACTGGGACAGAGTGGATGGTGTTAGTTAGGAACTGTTTAATCAGGGCTGTTTGTTACAAAAGATAGCCAAACCTTCAGCTGGTGCCTTTGCTAGGCCTGGAAGCCCAGGGAGCGTTTATATGTGGTCCTCAGCTGCACATCAAACACAGTGAAAATTTATTCCTCTTGGTGGGTTAACAAGATAAGATATCTGGACCACTGGATCGGAGCTGGATTCTGCTGGGTGATACAGATTGTCCATCACAGCTGACATATGGGTGGACACTACTTAGGGTTCCCCCTACTGGGCTGGAGCAGAATGACACATACAGAACCATAGGTGTGGTCCCAGGAGTCTCTTGGCTGGCTCCAGGGAAGTTTCACATGGAGTGTGTGCAGGACCCACTGTCTGTCTCTCTGTTCCTAACACCTGCTCATCCCCTTAGATATCACCACGCACCTATGAAGATGAGAATGGCAGCCACACTTTTTGAGATCTGGTTTGAAGTGCTATCACTTAGCTTATAGATCTCTACCCCTACAACCAATGCTGGAAGTCCTTTTGTCTCTCTTCTCCATGTTTCCTTTTTGATATTTTTTTTTCTCTCAGGTGCCAGACCTACATTCTGAGGTTATAGAATAGCTGCCCTAGATATTCTGAAGACTTTCCTAACTCAGCTCCCCCCAAAAGAACCTATAGTCTTCTCCAGGACTGGGTTCTTGCACCGAGACATGTTAGTTGAGCTGCTGTCGACTCATGAACTTACTCTTAAGGAAGAGAGTCCCAGACTTCTCTCCCCTCTCCTCCAGTCCTGGTGAAGCCTTTTCCTCACACCCGTATCTGTCTCCACAGACATGTCTGAGTCTGCACTTCTCTGTGTAGAGCGTTTATTATTACTCATTTTTTAAGAGCTCGTGAGAGTCCAGATTCTTAGGCCTGTTGCTCAGGCTACCTGAGCTGATCCAGACATGTATCATAGGTGTGGCATCTTCACAGATGCCTCGTATTTGTGATCCATTTACCCAATATTGAGTACTCTTTTGCACTTCTTTGATGAGCTATTGGCTTCAAAGGCCTACCTGACCCTCTGAAGACCACAGTTCAGGTGGAGCAACTCGGATAGTCTGTCACTCTAGTGGGTGTTCTTGTGTGGCCAGTCTGGAATAGATTCCCACATAGGTTTCTCTGCAGCACCTCAGAATGTCCTCTCTTTCTGTCACGTCCCCTTCCTGTGTGTGGGACTGGTAATTCTTGTGAGCTCCTGTAGCTTCTAGCAGATTGTCTACTTCTGAGTTTACATTTATTTGTTCAATTTGGCACAAAACTTCTCCTGGGAGGCTTGCTGGCCCCTGAGCTTTAACTGGAAACCCATCTGGATCAGAGCAAAGTGGCCTGGGAGACAGAATGCCCCCTGGTGGAGATTGGGCTGTAACTAAGTTAACTACATGAAGCAACTGCCCCTGGGGAAGATCAGGGCTCCTTAGCAATGAAAATACCAAGTCTCTAATGCTTTGCTCTGTCCCTGGGGACGTCTACCAACCTGGTACCTGGTGCTCAACCCCAGAAGATCCTTTAAGAGAGTTTAGCAGGCCATGTTGTCAGCGGCCCAAGAGGTCAAGTACTGGACACTCCTTGGGTTGTGACTCCATCTGGGTTTTCAGTTCTGTTAGCTGATTTTCTCATTGCAGTGGCAAAAATATCTGGGAAAACAACCTAGAGTGATGGTTTGTTTTGGCTCCCAGTTTGAGGGTAATGCAAGGTGAATTGGGGGTAGAAAGGGTGAAGAAGTCGTGGCACACTGTGTCCCCAGTCAGGAAGCAGAGATGAATGTTGTCCTTTTTATTTATTGTTTGATTCTGTTGGGAACTCCAACCCACAGACTGGTGTTGCCCACATTAAAGGAGCGTTTTTCACCTCAATCAACCCCTCTAGAAGCTCCCTCCTGGAGAGGGCCAGAGGTTTGCCTCCTAGTTGATTCTGGATGAGTCCTTTTCATGACCTGCTTTCTTTCCATCAGAGGGTGAGCTGTGAGGGAGTACGCCGCCTGCCATCAGTTAAAGAATCAATGTGATCAGACTCTCTGGTGTTTTGATTCTCTGGCTTCTCTCAGAGGGCAAAGCCAGCTGGCCCATGCTTTGGTAAGCAGCTTCCAGTTTGAAGCTCTTGGTTTGGAAGCTGTCTGAATGGTGTGTTCGCCATGTGTTCTCTTTCTGCATCCCCCCCCCTCAGGGATGTGTTATGGGCACATGCTTCAAAAGGGAACTGCTCAGAGAATTGTGCTTTTTCTCAAGCTTTTGGTTCTCTGGGGATCACATTAAAGTTTGCCATGCTTCCTCTGCTCCTATTCCTGTACCTTGTGGCTTCCAGGTCATCTCCAGTGCAGCAGATGTCTCTCTACCTCAGGGATCAGTTACTATGCTTCCAACATTCTCTGCATTTCATCCCTCTTATGAAATCCTTTCAAGACATGGGCAGCATTCAGTGTTTCCGTGACTACCAGAAGATATTTATTACTCCACATATTTCTTAGATGCTCATTAAAAATTTAAGTCTTAAAACTTTGCTTTCTGTTAATAGCTAAAAGAACAAACTCCCTAGATATCTTAAGACATAGACAAGATTGCTTGCTTGCTAGCCTGAAATCTTTCAAAACACAGGCATGCAAAGAAAAGTATTTGCTGACCTAGATTCTAGGTCCTAGAATCTCAGAGCAGTTAAGCTAGCTGGCATTTTGATGGTCAGTGGAGCATGAGATGTCTGCATCTGCCCCCTTCTATCTCATAATCTGCATTATTTATGAGCTATCTTCTATGCCTTTCATTGTATTGTGTGCCTGGAAAGTCGGGAGGCCTTGGGCAGAGCAGTGCGCTTTGGAGGTGTCTATAAACTGTTTCCCCTTATTATAGGGGAAAAGAAGGAGTTAAAGAATCCCAAGAGTGAAGTTTTTTGGAACCATACTACATAGACATTCAACCCAAGTAACCCCAGGAACCACACTGGTACTCATATCGTGCTGCCAATGCCATCACTGTAGAGGGGATCTGTATGATCACTGTCAAATTTCTAACCAGCTACCCAAAACTGGCTTTCATTTTTAAAATTTTATACATGTTACCAGTGTTTTGTCAGCAGATGTGTCCATACACACATACCTGATGCCAGAAGAGTGAGTCAGAACCCCTGGAACTGAAATTGCAAATAATTGTGAGTCCCACCCATTGGTGGTGGGAGTTGAACCCAGTTCTGCTGGGAGAGAAGCCCATGCTCTTAACCGCCAAGCCATCTCTTTAGCTCCCAGAAGTAGCTTTCTTTTTCAGTTCTCTTTTTCTTTGTTATCGTTACATACACGTACAGATGCACAGATATATAAACACAACCTACTGAGTCCATTTATTGTTGCTTATATGCATATAGTTTCAAGATTGGCAACTTGGAGTTGGATAACCTTTTAGGGGTTCATACCTGGAGATGACCTCCCCCCCTGAAGTCCTTAGTATTCTGTAGTTCTTTATCGAACGGTGGCACTCCATGGGATTTCTTCCTTTCATACACGCTTGTCTATTGGTGGTGTTATTGTTCCAGTCTCATTTAGGTAGCCATATTGCTGAGATAGCATGGGTGTAGCGTCCCTGTCATCTATAGAAGACACAACTTCATAGCAGATATCTTAGTCCTCTGTATCTCACAACCCTCCCATCACTCCTTTCTGTGACTTCCCCAGAGCTTTACGTGTAGAAGTTGTGTTGTACATTTATCCACTGGGACTTCCTAATCCACAATCAGTGGTTCTCTACATTTTGACCACCTGTGTTTTGTGTACGGCCTCTGACCGATGCCAAGAGAAGCTTTCGACAAAGAGCAAGAACTATATTTAACTATGGGTAGAAGAATAAGTATGTAGAATATAGTTAGGAATTCTGTTGGCTAGGTAAAGTGGTGGTAGTAGGTTCTCCTTTAAGATCCATGAACTCACTATCCCTGGATATTTGGGTAAGCTTCCAGTGGCAGATATAATTTCCCTCTTCCTAAGTGATCCTTAAATCTAATCAGAGAGATGCTGGTTATCAGCACGATATGAGTGGGAACGTTATGGTCATCTTGCCATGTTATCACCACCTTGACTTTCTTAAATTATGCCAGAATGTCAATAGTTTTATATGCCTCCTGAATATCACTACCACCAAAATTTTGTTCAGATTCAGACCCTAGGCTGGTTTGGTGTTGTAGATTTCCTGTTACCTCAGGTGATACTTTACAAACCACCTTTCCCTGCTTGATAACTTCAGAAATCACATTTTCAAGTGGACTGTTGGGGGAACCAAACTCCCAGGGATGCTTCATGCTGGTCTCCGGTGTCATATTTGAATTCTTGGTATTGATGTGTCATACTAGGGGCAGTAATAGCTTTTATATTTCCCCTTTATATGATGCACTCCTTTATTTTCCAAGTACGTGTTGGAATGGTAGACTTACTTCATGGTAGACACTGTGCTTAGAGGCAGGGAAGTGAGACTTCCTGTGTCTACAGGGATGAAAGAACAGGATTCAGTTCTGGTGGTCATCACTCATCTAGGTGGGCTTTTTTAAAAGGGTCTCAAGGCTGGTGAGAGGACTCTATGGATAAAAGAGTTTGCTATGCAAGCATGGTGACCTGGATTTGATCCCCGGGGCCCATGTAAAGAGGGAGGGAGAGAACTGACTCCACAAATTTGTCACATGGCCTCCACACAGTATGTGTGTGCAAACTTGCACTTATGAGACACACACACACACACACACACACACACACACACACACGAATTAAAAAACAACACAGATTTGAAACTATTATGATGGCAAGGTGACTCTCTGGGTAAAGCCTCTTGCTGCGTAAGCTTGGCAATTTGAGTTCAGTTCCTGGAACGCCCTAGTAGAGAGAGAGAACTGACTCCTGTATGATATCCTCTAAACTCCACACACACTGTGGTAACCCCTTCACCCCTGTGTACCCCAGTATAAATAAGTAAAGTTAGAAAGAAAAAAAGTTCTAGAAAAACTCACTCTTGAGCAATGTATCCTTATTTATTATTATTATATTTAAGTACACTGTACCTGTCTTTAGACACACCAAAAGAGGGCATCAGATCTCATTATGGATGATTGTGAGCCACCAGTGGTTGCTGGGATTTGAACTCAAGACCTTTGGGAGAACAGTCAGTGTTCTTACCCACTAAGCCATCTCACCAGCTGAGCAATGTATCCTAAATGCCCAGCTGCTGGAGGAGGGTTCCCACCACCTTCCACTGAGACTGTGACAAAGGCATCATAAATGTACTCATGGCCCAGAACCTAGGCCTGTTTGGTGCAGGTTCTCTCTACCTATTGATGCCCCCTTCATCATAGGTTGAAGCCCAATGATTTCAGATCTGTCACGGGCTTGTTTTGCAGATCAGGATCACTGCCTGGAATTTGCCATTGGGAAAGCTCTTTTCTGACTTCTCATATTTTATTAGGACTGGATTCAGAACCAATTTAACAGAGAGCCACTAAAATAATTTTTTTTAATCTTTCCTTTGAAAAGTCCCAAATAAATTGATAGAAAGGATGGAACCACAGCAAGTTAATGACCTACATGGTCCCCTGACATGCTCAGAGAACTAGAGGGGCCCATCTTCTTACAAGTCATGACAGTAGAAACTCAACAAAGCTTTTCAATCTTCATTCTTCTATACCAAAAAGCAAAAAGAGCTTTGGTGCTACTATAGCACGGACTCTTTTCAGGTTGGCAGTAAGTCTGTGAAGCCTGGCTCTGATGCCCACTACCAGTGATTGTAAGAAAGTCCCCGAAGCCCTCAGGTTACTCCTGGTCTGTGTAGTGGGATGTGTGTGCTGGGTTCTTTCCTGAGACGTGAGGATGGCTGCTTTTGGGCACCCTGTCCTGGTTCAGCACTTAATAAACACAGCTCCCTTTTTGGCACAGACTTTCTGGCATGCTCCTGATGAGACTGTGTATCTTATCATAGCCAAATAAGATATGTTTCCATTCCTTCCACACGACCTGCTTCATTTCTGAAAACACCGTGGTTTCTGTTTTGGAACAGATATATTTTCAGTAGGGGGAAAAGGAGCACTTTTACAACGTCTTCTGTGAGTTGACCTCCCCAGCCATGGTGAGAGATGCCCAGAGAGCTACTACATTTAACAGTTTTCCCTAGAGGCCCGGCCAGTGCCTATCCCCTGTCACTCCTCCGGTGTCTCCATGGTTACCCTCATCAAGCTTTTTGACTCCCTTGTGGATGTTGTCACAATGGTTTTATCTATGAGGTACCCTGTTCTTAGCATTGGATTATGGATGTGACTGTTCAGTAGCAAATGGCTTTGTGGGCTTAGACTATTACATGTGTAAGTCCCCTAGGCCCCTTATCCCTCTTTGTATGTGTAGGTGTACGATCTCATTGGGCAACCATGACCTAGAGCTTCTTTTCTCCTATGCAGGGCAGGCTAGACTTTCAGAAAGACAGCAGCTCACTGCAATTCAGACCTCTGAAGTACAGGAAAACGTGCTGTCAGGGAGGCTGCTTCCAGGAGCGTGTCCTTTACCCCATCACTCTGGGGTGGGGGGGTGAACAAAGAATTGACAATTATGTTGTGTTCAACTCACATTTCCTAAGCTACAAGGCCCATGATAAAAGCATGCTCCCTGAATCTCTATCTACATGTTACTGGATGAATAGCCACAAGTGGGTGACAAAAAGGTTGGAAAGTGTCTTAGTTAGGGTTTCTATTGCTGTGAAGACACCATGACCACAGCAACGCCTGTAAAGGAACATGTTTAATTGGGGCTGGCTTACAGGTTCAGAGGTTTAGTCCATCATCATCACGGCAGGGAGCACGGCAGTGTGCAGGCAGACATGATGCTGGAAAAGGAACCGAGAGTTCTATATCTCGACCTGCCGGCAGAAAGAAGAGTAAAGGAGAGACATTGGGCCTAGCTTGAGCACTTTTAAATCCCAAAGCCCACATTTGGAAGGCAGAGGCACCTGGACCTCTGTGAGTTCAAGGCCAGTCTGCTCTACAAAGCAAGTTCCAGGACAGTCAGGGTGGTTAATCAGAGAAACAATTTCTTGGAAAACCAAAACCGAAACAAAATGAAACCACCACCACCACCACCACCACCACCATCACCACCACCACCATCACCACTACCACCACCAAAAAACAAGACAAAAAAAAATCAAAAAGCAAGAAACCCTCAAAGCTCACCTCCAGGAACACAGTTTCTACTTTCATAAGGCCATACCTCCAGTCTAAAAACACCTCTCCCTAATGACCAAGCATTTGGATATATGACACTATGCGGGCCATCCTTATTCAAACCACCATGGAAAGCTATTTCATAAACCACACATGGAAAGACTTCCTAGACACCTGCTTCTCTGGGCTGGCCATACTCAGTTTCAGAGTCTATGCAGTTTGGCTTTGCTTGTCTCTTCCATAAGAGAGACTTCCTTCATGATGAGGCCCATAATGGAGCAAAGCACCCCACTTTCTCTGCTAGATTTGTTCTCTGCAGGTCCTGACTGACAACCTCTGCCTGGTAACTGTGTTGTGTTTTCTATTTGTTTCTCTTCTTTCTAGAGAGGTTCTTAGTTTCCTCACCAAGCTTTCTGATTCTATCAGTGACTACAAATTTGGCTCCTGTCCCAATAACGTCTTGGCTGTTTCTGCATGCTCTGCTCTGACCAGTGTAAACAGTGTCACAGTATCAAGTGACATATTCAGAAGATTGAGCAGACCAAACCTGGCTGGGACACTGTGCTTCCTTTTCACTCTTCCTCTTGAGTCTGGGCTTCTGTTTTACTTCTTACAGAAGATTTCCATCTTGTTAAATAACAAAGTTTCCTTTCAGGGTCAGCAAAGAGAAGCACTGAGACAGATTGCAGGTGAAAGATTCTACTTACTTCACGATCCTCATGAGATTCCCTCCTTTCACGATCTTCATGAGATTCCCTCCTTTCTCCTTTATCCAGGAAATACTGCTACGTAACACCCTTTCCTCTGGCTCTAACATTCATTTTGCTCCATCTTTTCTGCTGTGCCTTGAGCTTTGGGTGGGTGGGGCAGACATATATCTGATTCTTTTCTTCCATTTAGGGCTAAGCATTGGGTCATCATTTCACAGCACCAAGCGAGCATTTAGTCTTAGGAGCTTGACCCGTTGTGATGCTGTGGTACAACTCCCATTGCAAAAATAGAGTTTTCCTTCCATGGTCGATGAGAGGCTGACACCAACAGTAACTAACCTATGAGCAGAAGCACCTTTCAGAAGGTAATTTGACAAACACATCACATCTATCTAACAAAACAACAGTGTGGCTTCTGCACTGGATCTTATGACCTTACTAGCCATGGGCTTTTACCCAGCCTTCTAGTACCAGATGTGAGTTCTCTCCTATCAAGGCAGCCTTAAATCTGATTGGAAAGCAGTTGGTTGCACCCATAATACTCAAGCCACTATTGTTCCAGTGGGCACATAGCATGTGGAATGCTAGAGTTGAAGCCTTTAGGGTTCATGTCTAGCAGAGCTGTTGGTGGCAATTTTCTTTCAACAGTCCACATGGTGCCTTCCAGCACTGAAAACTAGGATACCTGGGAAAGGTCTAACAACTATCAATTAGGAGTCAAGTTCCCCACATCTTAAGCTTATTTAAAGAAAAATAAACATGGAAAAAGGGTGTTTATAGTAAAGACATCATTAACATTGTGATTCAAGATGATTCAGCAGTGCTCTAGGATGCTTAACGTCTGCCTCAGTGCCTCAGGGGAAGTAAGTCCTAAAATGTCTCTCACATCAGTGGAAGCTTCTGGGAGTGTTATTGAATTGAGAAGTCACAGCCTGTGCCCCAAGCCAGGTTCAACCTCTGATCCTCAATAAAAACAATTAAAAGAGTCAAGTTAATAGTAGGAAATAGAAAAGATTTATACAATGTGATCACATTGGGAAGAGGGACAAAGAAACCCATTGAGCCCCTCAAGTCCATCTTCAGGATCTGAAATGAGATTAAAGCTTCAATAGAGGGTCTGGAGCTATGAACATCTAATCAGACCCAGTCACAATTTGCCCCTCCCACCACTGACCCTTCATTGTCCCGGCATCAAGTCTCATCCTGTAAGGTGCTCTGACAAGTTGTTAGAATTGTGTGAAGTCTTTTTCAGAGAGACAAGTTCCTGAGGTCTTTTCTTGTCCCTGAGTTGTAGGCATCTGGAATGAATTGGTTCACTTCCACGGATGAGCATCATGAACAGGTGTCCCTGCTGCCGCCCCACAGTGAGTTGTGACTGGCAGAAGTTCTGCTGTTTGGATCATGTTGAAATGAGCTAATTTTCCTTTTTGGACATTGTGTTCATGTGCACGAGAGAGAGAGAGAGAGAGAGAGAGAGAGAGAGAGAGAGAGAGAGAGAGAGAGAGAGAGAGAGAGAGAGAGAGAGAGGATGTGTTTGTCTATGTCTGTGTTTCTGTGTGTGTCTGCCTGTATGTTTGTGGTGTATGTGTGTGTGTGTTTGTGTGTGTATGTGCGTGTGTGTGTATCTGTGTTTGTCTGTATTTTTGTGTGTCTGTGTTTGTGCTGCATGTGTGTGTGTCTCTGTGTGTTTCTTGTTAGGATTCTGTCTAAGCTCCACCCTACAGTTACCTGGCAATAGCCAGGTATGCCCCTCCCCACAATTACCTGGCAACAGCTAAGTAGGTCTGAGCCACTATAAAAGGGGCTGCTTGCCCCTCCTCATTCCCTCTCTCTTATCCTCTTGCTCTCTTGTTCTATCTTGCCTTCTTGAGCTCTTCCCTTCACCCTTTCATTCCCCTCCCCCATGTGGTCATGGCCGGCCTCTACTTCTCTACTCTCTCCTTCTCTCTGCCTTTCTTTGCCTCTACTACCCCCTTAACTCTCCTCCCCATGCCCTGAATAAACTCTGTTCTATGTGTCTGGTTACTCAGGGGGAAGGGCTGCCTTGGCATGGGCCTGTTGAGGCACCCCCTTCCTTCACACCCCATGGAACATATTCTCACACCTCTTTCTCATTTTATGATCACAACATATCTGTGTGTGTATGTGTGTATCTGTGTCTGTGTTTTTTTCTTTGTGTGTGTATGTTTGTGATGTATGTGTGTCTCTGATGTGTGTGTGTGTGTGTGTGTGTGTGTGTGTGTGTGTGTGTAAACAGAGTCTTACTCTAAAGTCCAGGCAGCTTGACCTCATCACAACCCTCCTCCCTCAGCCTCCTGGGAGTATTCTTGCACTACACATTTGTATCACACACATAAAATACGTACATACACCACACATACCAAAAGCCAACTACTCACTAATAACAACCAAAAAAAAAATAAAAAATAAAAACAAAAAACAAAACGAAGGCAGAACAGGAGTGCAGCAAACTGAGCCTCACAGAACCCTGACTGCCAGTTCTCTGTGTTATCAATACAAGCGGGAATTATGAGAAGCAGGGAAAACCTTCTGTTGGGCTATTTCCTGTTATGGCACTGGAGCGTCTGGAAAGACCCACGGTATTCTGCAGTTTTCTTGGACTGCAGAAATGTGTGACTTCATTCTTATGACATTTATATCTCTGTCATTTCTTTTTGAAAGGTGGCATGAGGTTGGCAGAGGTCTGGCACCTTTGCCAACTCTCTGCCTGCTGGTGAGTTACATTAAGCAGCCTGTCTGAGACTTTCTTTGCCCTTGTCTGCCAGGCACACTAACTCTGACCATCTTGTTTTCTATGAATAACAAGTTGTCCTTCCCTTCAGCATGTTTGGCATGTCTGGGAGAGCCGCCCTCCTTTCTGTTGGTCCCTGGTCAATGAAGACCTCATGGAGAGGAGACATGAATACCAGAAAAGAGCCTGTGAAGTGACTGGCTGGCGTTGTTTTATGCTTGGCGATGGTGATAGTGATGGTGTGTGAGCGCACGCACGTGTGCATCTCTTACCTAAAATGTATAGGGAGAGTCACAGTATCTTGAAAACTAGCAAACATCACTGTGATGGTTTATATATGCTCGGCTCAGGGAGCGGCACTATTAGAAGGTTTGGCCATGTTAGAGTAGGTCTGTCACTGTGTGCGTGGGCTTTAAGACGCTTATCCTAGCTTCCTGGAAGTCAGTATTCTCCTAGCAACCTTCAGGCGAAGATATAGAGCTCTCATCTCCTCCTGCACCATGCCTGCCTGAATGCTGCCATGCTCCCACCTTGATGATAATGGACTGAATCTCTGAATCTGTAAGCCAGCCCCAATTAAATGATGTCCTTATAAGGGTTGCTTTGGTCATGGTGTCAGCGATAAAATCCTAACTAAGACAGTCATCCTATCTGGGCAGAGAAGGTCAAGACTGGTACCTTTATACTCTCCCATTTTTCTTGTTTGGCCCAGGCAGCAGCTAAAACATTATGAAGACATTTTTAAATTTTTATATGAAATTATTTTGCATTTTTTTAAAAAAAATGGCACAGTTTCCAGCAGTCACTCTGATGAATGAGTTAATTTTCTGATTTAATTATAGATGCCTTCCATCTTTGAAAATCAAGGGGACAATTCTGGCCCCATAGGATATGAGATGGTGCCTTACTGCTGGCATAAAGAGAAGCAAGGGAACCAGGAAGAGTTGCTATGGTACCACCCCAACAGGGAGTGAGGAGACACCCAGGCTGCTTACAGCCCTGGAGGAATAAGAAGCATATTTATGTATTTCTTTTTTCTTGAGTAGTTTCAGAGCATAACTACAACCTGTTACTACCCTTCAGGTTTGGGTGTTTGTCTGAAGGCTGGACAATGGTGCTGGGGATCACAGCCCAGACTGAACAAAGCAGGGAAACACAGGTGCCAGCCTGAAACACCGCAACGTAGGCACTGTTGCTTGCTGCACTCTAGAACTGAAGCCTCTGGCTTCCAGAGCTGGGTTTTTATTACAGAGGGATTCCCAAGTCTGCTGTGGCTCAGGTGACTATAGTCTCTTCCTAAGCATAGAATGTCACCCTTCACTTTCCCTCTCTGAATTCCTGACAATTCGTATTTTGTGAGTCTCACAGCTGTCTGATAATGAGATTTTATCAGCACCTCATCTAAATTCAAACTAGTTGGGGGCAAAGACCAGATTCCTCTGGAGTACTGTATAGTGTTGGACAAGACATACTGCTTTCTGGGTGCATGTTATTGATGAAAAGGTCATGGAACATATCTTCCTGGGTCCCAGAGTGTGGGAAGATACCTGCTTGGGAAGGGTTGTTGATCCCAGAGCCAGGGCCAGAGACCTATGTTTGCCTAGCATCCAGCTATCAAGGGAGATCAAGACAGTTTGGCAATCATATACTACAAAATAGATAGCTTGTGAACTTACTGATTGTGACATTGTCAAAAGACACATAACATGCTCAGGGTAGCAGGGTTCCATAGATCTTCTCTTCTTATGGTCAAACTCTCCACTAGAGCACACACTGAATCATTGTGGTCTGGGAGAAGTTGTGAGGTGCTGAAGACAAGGGCTATAGTTTCAATAGGACAAACGGTTAGTTTAAATTCCTTACAGATTGTGTGGTTTTGTTACATACTCTTTCCTGATTTTCCCTCATGATTTCCCAAACCTTTACAACTCTCTGTCACACAGGTAAATTTACACACACACACATACACACACACACACACACACACACACACACACAAACACACAGAGATGTACAGATGCACAGACACATACATGAGCACACACACAGATACACAGACACACAGACTGATACATGAGCACACACTTATGCACAGACACACAGATGGGCATATGAACACACACGCACGCACATACACACATACACTGCTGCTCCCCACTTACTGAGAATTTCTGTCCTCTGTGGCTGACCAAGTGCTCAAGTGTAAGCAAACAGTGCAAACAGCAAGTGGAAGGAAGGGTTCAAGGTTAGAGTGCAGTGGGTGAGAGGGTCCTGTAAAGAACTAGGCTTATACCCAATTATGAGGAGCTGGTATTTTGAAGAGGAGAAATCTAGACAGAGTCCACAGAGGTGCTCTCCTCTGAGCACAAATGTCCCCATACAGTAATAGGGGGGTGTTTCTATGGATACCACCTTGGTCCTGCTCAACTCTCTAAGGATACATTTTCTGACTTTGTGAAGAACTCATGCTTCCTTCAGATAGAAACAAAACTTCCGAAGCATTGAAATTGCTCCACATCTTTTCTCCTTTCTCATTTAAGAGAGCTGCTCTTTATATAGTGACTTGTTGCAATTTCATGTAATAAGACTTTGGTGTCTGTGTCTTCTGGCACGGGACACTCATTCTTAGGCATCTGGCTCTTGTTAGGGAAGTGGGAGACTCTTTGCATGGAAAGCAAAGTTTAGAGGGAGACCTCTGTGCTGGACATCGGCACCAAATTATGTTTGTTTTTGTTATTACTGTTTTGTTTTATTGAGAAAAGGGTCTCACTATGGGCCCTGGGATTCAATCTGTAGAACATGATGGCCTTGAACTAGTGGAGATCTGCCTGCTTCTGCCTCAAGAGTGCTGAGGTCAAAGGTGTGTACCACCATGCTTTGCTTTTGGAAGCAAACACATAAAGAAGGCCCTTGACACATGAAAGAGCCAGACATATCTGTGAAGATGTGATGTTGAGGGAGTAAACAGGTGGGGATGTTACAGGGACAAAAGGTCCCCCAGGGAACCAGTGGAGACTGGAAAGGGCTCCGGGGGGGGGGAGGGGGGATAAAAACATAACCTACAAAGTGAAAAATTCAGTATTAAATTGGGAAGAACATTAGGAAACACCTTGAAAAGTAGAACTAAATGACAAAATGTTTTAAAAATTTCATAATGCCCTATCCTGACTTTCGGGAACCAGGGGAAACAAAAAGAGAATATGGTGGAAGTTACTGAAGATTTGTAAACAAAAATCCCAGAATTAGAGGATCCCAAAGTCTTCAAATCCACCACACTCACTAAATGCCCAAGAAATGAAAGAAAAGATTCCTGGATAGGGCATAGAACACCAGGGTCAAAGAGACCATCTTTAAGGTCTCGGGGAGGTAGAGGTTATCAAGATGCAACTGTAGATTAAAGTTTTGTTTTAGGGCTTAGGAAAGATGAGCAAGTGTTTGCCACACAACTGTGAGGACCTGAGTCAGATTCCCAGAACCCGTGTATAAAAGCCAGGCGTGTTGGTACTGGCTTGTCATCCTGCTGTTTCCTGGCCAGTCAGCTACCATGCCTAGATGAATTGGTGAGCTCCAGGTCAATCAACAGACCTTGTCTCAGCAAAACAAAGAAGATGATTCCTAAGGAATGATACTCAAGGCTGACCTTTGCATCCATACATGTATGTACACCCAACCCCACTGTGTACCCCCTCACATGAAACATATATACAGTTCATACGCACGAGTCATTTATATGCATTTGTCATCTCGTGTAACTTTTTCTCTGAGGAATTCTGATGTTTTATAATGTTGCTTGAGGAAGTACCCAAGAAAAACAAGAGTAAAAATCAAATAGAGAGAAGCATGGGTTTGGGGAATAAAGTAGCACATTTCTGGACAAAGAAAGGGTGGTGTCCTGAGTGAGCACCACAGCAAACTGGGGTCACAGGTGCTCCTAGGAGAAAGAAAAGAGCCTACAAAGCATCTGAAGTGATAGGGTTGAATGGAAAGGTTAATGTCTATACACAATGGTGCTTGAAGGTTATTATGCACAATAACAAAGGCCTGTCATGTGGGGCTGGGTCACCAGGGAGAGTCTTTTTGGTGTATGATTCTTCCCATTGGTAGGTGTTTTAACAAGGGACACATTTCATATTCTGTATGAGAATGCTCCCTACAAGAGCCATAGGCCATTTAACAACCCCCCCCCCAATACCAGGCATAAGAATCCTTCTTTGGAGTTGTTCGTCAGGGCTGTCCAAAAGATTCCCAAACATTATAGGGAATTGCTACTGCCCTACGTTGTCTTCCAGAGTTGGAAGGTAAGTCTATATTGTAGAAGAACATCCTGCACATTTCAGACATATTGTCCTCAGGCCCTTGAGTTAAAACTGACCTGAAAACTTCCTCCTTGAGGATTAGTCTTTATGGACTGGAAGGTGCTATACAAGGTTCCAAAGCAGGGAAACAAGCAACAGTTTGTTGAGCCACAACGACCAGCATGACATGATAACCCTAAGGGTAAAGCAATGGTATACAAACTTTGTTGGTAACCAACACCTCTATAATTAGATTAAAGACTCACACAACAGGAGGGAAATCATGCCTGGGACCAGAAACCTGGTCAACTACCCAGGGCTAGTGAAGTTAGAGATCTTGAAGGAGAACTTACTGTGGCCACTTCATTGAACTAGCATAATCCCTATTTTAAATCCTAAATACTTATCCTTATACTCATAGAGAAGTTTCAAGGAAACTTCTCTTTGAAACAGAAGCAGACTTATATAAAACCATAGTCAATCAAAATGTAGAATTGTGGAGCTTAGTTCAAAAAAGACACATGCACAATACAACTCTTGAGCCTAAAGGCCAGAGATCATTGTGGAAGAGGAAGAAGAAAGATTGTAAGAGTCAGAGGAACAGGGAGTTTGCTGTGAGATTGTGTCATCTAGGATTGTCAGAGGATCCATCCACATATAGTATTTCCAATATGATTGACTTAACATGAGGTGAACAAGGTTGGCAATAAGAGGTAAATGGGGGAAATCTCCTGGGGCCTGAACCCTTACTAGAAGCACTGCAACTAGGGAATGCTGGAAGCAGGAGAAACAGTTTTCCCTAGGGAAGAACAGCACACTGTATGGTTATCTAATACCAAAAGGTCAGCCTTGCATATGTGTATGTGTAACATTATACATATTGAGCAGGTTATATTTAGATACTTGGTGTATATATACACACACATTTAACAACTATTAGTGAAAAAAAAAGCCATGAATTTTAAAGGAGAGTTATATGGGAGGGTAGAAAGGGAAGGAGAAATAATGTAATTATATTATAATCTCAAAAAATTAAAATAAAAACACAGTGAAGTGGTCACATTTAGCCAACAGACAGTCATGATTATTTGGCAGGACTGGGATGAGTACCTTTCTACTATGACCAGCATCTTGCTGTGACCTAAGTGGTCTCTTAATTAAAGAAGAAATTGGGTATCAGCAATGCCATGCTTGCCAGGTTTGATGGATTCCTTACATTTTCTCTTGGTCTTGGTCTTGGTCTTTTCAAGCTGAGTTCTAATTTGTAGTAAGAAGCATAAACCAAAGAGATCCAAGTAGGAGTGTTTGGGTGGATCATGACCGAAACTCGTATGCTAAAGGCAAATAGCTCAGATCATCACTGAGATCAAGGATGCCTTGCTGAAGTCTCAACGGATTCACGTTTTCCCACAGGTTTTGTTTTTGTAGGAAAGAGTATGTAGAAATGGGCCTTTGAGCTCTCTTGGGCTCCAAACCATGACTTGTGAAATGTGCTGTACATCTGCAGAATGAAGTTACTTTTTGGTCTGCATGTCACAGTGAGGGTTGGTTTGCTCTGGGGTCACATGGCTAGAATATAGTTATGTCCCTCAAAGCCCCATTCAGATGCTGCTCTGAAAGCATTTGTGGATTTGATATGTTTTCCAACAGGCTGACTTTAGTAAACTTAGACAGTCTCAGCAAACAACCCACGGAGAGAGCCTAAAAGAACAGATTTCCATGAAGAAGAAATTGCTGCAGTCTGGAACATAAACACCACCTACTGGCCTGTCCTGCTGGTCAGTCTAAGGATGGCAACTGCAGGAGCCAGTTAGCTGATCTGTGGCTAATCCTGAATCCATCTATGTAGCTGACTGATCCACAGTGGATTATGAAAATCAGTTAGTATGAAATTACCCTGTACATGGCGGGTAAATAATTGGGAAGGGTCATGCATGTTTACTGGCTTGAATTCTGTAGCTGATGCTGAAGGATTATACACATCATGTTGCTTTGCCCTACTTTACACAGCCGGAATTCAGAGATCTCCATACATTTTTGAGGCCCGTGGCCATGGAGCAGCTGCTTTTGGGGAATCTGAAATCTGTGTTTGGGGCTGGGTTGCTTGCTACTCAGCAGTGTGCCAACCTCGTCAACTTCTGACTTGGCCCCAGTCTGGAGGTATTCTGAGATACACCTTAGAGAACTTGGGCTATGGGAGTAAGTTCCTTCATCTTGACATTCACGAGCTGCAGACACAAAGGAGGCAGTTGTGGGAGGGGCCACACTTCTCCTTAGCTCGTCCTCGTTAGCTTTATGGAGCTGTCTCTGTAGAGTGATTTTTCAGCTGTTAATGCAGGCTGAGTTCCACTTTAGTAAATTATTTTATAAACAGCTTATGTCTGTTTAAAAGTGATTTACAGTCCTCAAAATAGGACATACTAATCCAAACATCCACACACACCACAAAACTCTGGCAATGTACTCAAATAATATTTGAACAGAGTAGAAAATGCTTGCTTCGAAGGCCAAGACTAAGGCCATGTGATGAAAAAAGTGGACTTTGTTAGGATGGATTGGGACCCCTTCTCCTATGAGCCCCCCTCCCCCATTCTGTTATCCCCCTGTTGCATGATTTCCAGAACATTCACTCATAGTGATTGCAATGTCCTTGGGAGGGCCCTGTGTTCTAGGTGAACTTCCAAAAAACTTAACCTCAGCTATGGCTCATGTGTGGCAACTGAGTTTTTTGATGCTGATGACTGTGTCTGAATTTCTCCCTTGGTAAAATGAGGGTTGAGTAGATGTCCCCCCAGGAACTGTCTTTACAAGGTCAAGAGACTTTTGAGAATCAAAAGGTCAAGAGAACACAATTCCTTTGTATTCTCAGCTCCTAGGATGTTGAGTTTCTCAGAATGGCTGCTGATATTATAGATAGATTAGAGTAAGTTGACAAACTGTTCTGGGCTGTGAGCCTAGAGATTAAAAATGAAGAGCTAGGCTAGAGATAAAGATTGACTTTAGATAATGAATTAGAAGGGCGTTCTCTACAGGTCCTGTGAAATATTACGTTAACATTCTGCTTAAAGAATGCACAGTGTTCTATGTGAGTGGTGAGTTTGGACCTGGCAGCTGATCCCATTGGCTATGCCACAGTGACCTGAGACTCTGCAAAACTGCTGGCTAGAGCCAGATTAACCTTCCTATGCCCTTTTGCCTTCCCTTTACCAGCTAGTCTCTTAGGAGGCTGCAAGCTGAGCTAGGCAAGGGTACCAGGTCCTGGCAGCCACGACGGATCTGCGTGATGCCTAGTGTAGTTTCTGCAGGGCCAGAGGCAGAAGGCATATCAGGGATTTCTTGATTTCTACTTGTCTGCAGACCCAATGAGGCAAGGATCTTCTTGATCTAATGGATTGGTTCAGGGAATCAGGGATCTCCTTTAGGTCTAGTTTTCTGGATTTCACTTGTGGGTTTGGTCTGAAGAGAGGGCACAGAAGACAAATCCAGTGGCTTATGCTCTTTAGTGTTATAGAAAATGTCACCCACCCAAGTACTGTCTCACCAGGAGTAAAGAAGGATCTTTTTTGAGCTGGAGCCAGGGGAACTGATTGACATCTAGTGGAAGAGATGAATGGAGAGGCTCCCATTCTCTTCCTCCATACCTAACTCTTTCAAAACAGGCCACAGCTGGCTGTTACTTTCCCTCAAATATTCACATGCCTCTTTTCTCTTCTGTGCTTTAGATCCTTAAGTAGTCAAACAAATACCAGAATGGGGTGGGGGTGGGGGGATGTTTACCATCTTCCAGGCACTCTTAAAACCAGGAGGACCATAGTCTGGTTCTCACAGAACTCACACAGACACAGGTAGGCCTCATAGTTTCCACCTTTACCAAGTGGTCTAATTAAACGAAATCTGTGTTTGGAGAAAATGGGTGAACATTCAGTGGTGCCTGTTGCAAGTCAAGACTGGGTGGGTGAGAGAGAAAGCCTTGCCTTACAAGCTCTGGGCAGGTCTTGCATGGCTCCACTCTTTTCTGGAGTGTATCTCAGAATTTGTCTCTTCCCGGAATTATTCTTGGCTTCACCTAAACTCAGCCTGTAAATAGGATCAGGCCTGAGCCGTGAGTTCCCCTGGGTCAGGCCCTTTGTGTTGGGCTGTACATAGTATTAGAGGAGTCACAAACAGGATTTATTTGCTAGGCACCAAGCCCTAGAGAGAGTTCTAAGACATGACCCTCTGAGTCTCCCTCCTTAGAGTGCTAAGATCTGGTACCCTGCAGCTCTATGGGCAAAGAGATTGAGTCAGCCATATTCCCTTTCCTGCACCGCATGACCTGGGTCTTTCGAGGGTGACTCCTCCCATTCTTGGTCCTTTATTCCTGAGACATAAATCCCAGCTAGGATAACTAATAAAAACTGTAGTAAGACCCAAAAGCTGTGTACAGTGATTAGAGCGAACAGATGCTAGTACATGAGAGCTGTTTTTCTGCAGTCCTGACCTACTTCCAGTGTAAAAGAACTGCCAATCCCCACAGACTGGTGGCTGCAAAGCCTGCCTCATCAGAGCCCTGATTAATTGGCACTTTGTTTTTCTACTTAAGCATCTAATGAATTATTAATCTTCATTGGAAATATGTAAATTCCAACTTGTCTTACAGCGGGAGGAGCAAGGACTTTGTGTCAAGGTGAGAGCAGTGAGCTGTTGGAGCCATCCATCCATCATCATTAGGGGGATGACTTCTCCCTGGGACAGTTCCAAGTGTCTCTGAGAAGGCACAGAGAAGCACAGCAAAGGCCAGTGAGATGAGCAGTGTGAGTTAAAAAAACAACATTCAGGTCTAACCCAAGTGTCAGGTGGGTGAATTATAACACCAGCATGTCACTGCTCTGGCCAGGCACAGGGAGGTCAATGGCTTTGCAGTTTCCCTTCCTTGGAATGTTCCTTCTGTGTGTCCCCCAAAGACCCGTTCAACAAAACAAGCCTATTTTCAGAACGTGGCACCCTTCAGATTGCTCCAGAAAAGAAAATTGAAATAAGTCATCCTTTCAGGACTAAGACCACATACATCAGAAAGCCTGTGCCCACAAGAGGCTCTGAAAAATGTCCCAAAGGGCACATATACCACAGGTTGGTGGAGTATAAAGCTAGGTAGTGTGTATAGATTCCTTTACACGATTGATTAATGGATAAGTCTCTCCCAAGTCTGAGTTTATAGAGTGTAATCCAGTCAATAAATGAAGAAAGACTGTCAAGGGAGGAGAAAGGGGAAGAGAAAGGGCATGAAACGAAAAGTTCAGTTACTTCAAAGCAACTCCGCTTAAGATGTTATGATGAGGCTCATTCACAAAACAGGATGACACCTCCCTTTGGACATCACTTTGTGATGAGGGGTTAGAAGACAGGACCAGCCCAGCCACAACATCCCAAAGCCTATGACTGTCATAAATCTCATGGTCCTCAAACCTAAAATAGTTACTATCCACGTATTCACAAAAGTTTGCTGACCCCTGGGGACTTGGTTTGTTCTGATGTGTGATATGACAACTGCAGCACGTGTCTGGGAGCAAGTGTCCTGTCTCAGCGGTGTCACATTCCCAGCGCACAGTAGAACATAGGGGTCTCCTGCTGTGTTTCTGTTTCTCACAGCACCTGCTGGCCACAGTTCCAATGCCTCCTCTTCCTCTCTATGCATCTCTCACAGGAAGCACGACTGGGTCCATCCCTTGGCTATTGTCTCTCCACTTCACCCTCTAACACAGTCCTGGATGCTTCAGTCAAGGCCTCAGTTGCCCAGCTGGACCCTGCACAGGGCAGGGACCCCTGAGCACAGGTTCCCAATAGGTAAAGCAATAAGGCTGGAAAGAACCAGTGCTTCTGTGACTTCATATGATCACAGATTGTCCTTGAGGGTACTGCTTAAAGAAACAAAGGGGGCGGTGGTGGCGCACGCCTTTAATCCCAGCACTTGGGAGGCAGAGGCAGGAGGATTTCTGAGTTCGAGGCCAGCCTGGTCTACAAAGTGAGTTCCAGGACAGCCAGGGCTACACAGAGAAACCCTGTCTCGAAAAACCAAAAAAAAAAAAAAAAAAAAAAAAAAAAAAAATAAAAAAAAATAAAAAGAAACAAAGGATCCAAAGATGCCCGGAAAACAGCAAGGTGAGAGCCCTGAGGTCACCTCCCCAGATGCTTGCCCAGGCTAAGACAGCTTCCCCATGGGATTTCTTGGTGCTGCGCTTTTGAATATGTCCCCCAAAGTTCATGTTTTAGAAACGTATTCCCCAAAGTCATGATGATGTTTGGAGGTAGGGCTTCTGGAAGGCGACTGAGCTAGGTAAGGCCCTAAGGGTGACGTGACAGCGTTTTGAGAAGACGAACAGAAGGCTGAGCTAGCACACTTGCTCTTTTTGGCTATGGGATTCCACAGAGCCCGAGGTCCTCGAAGAGAAGAGATGAGAGGATGCTCACACCATACTCTTGGCCCCCAGGACCGCAGTACCATGTTTGAGAATGGTTGGTCAGGGTAGTCAGGGTGACTCCACAGACAATATGAACTATGGCTGTAGCCCTTGGTTGCCCTGCATAAGTAAACCCCTATGGCTGAAGACACTGCATACTTTTAGCAACACAGGGTTTCAATTATTCCAACTGGACTTAGCCTAGAAGCCTTCTTTCTGTGGTCTAGCTTTCATGGTACCAGAAAATGCTCTGAAATCTGTCACGGGAGAGAAGCAATTAATAGTCCTGCCCAATTATGACATCTAAAACCACAAAAATGACCAGCAAGTTGTTGGTGGATTTGAGGGCTACTCAAGAGGAGGGGAACAGTCCCTGGTAACTATAGACCCAACCGACTTCCCAAGCCTAGTGAGGTCATGGATCTTAAAAAAGAACCTACTACTGCCATTCTTTTTTGATATTTTCTTTTTTGCATTTATTATTTTGTAAATATGACCTTTGCTAACAGACACAAAGCCCCCTTCTTAGTCAGATGAAATGTTTTAAGATTTTAGTTTAATCTGATATGATGACAAAATTCTTAAATTATGTGAATGTTCTAGTGTCATTCTTTTAGGTGTGACTTCTAAAAATTAACATAGTTTCACATTAGGTGCAATCTAAAAATGTGCCTTTTAACAGAGAAACTAGCCTACTGATCATTTAAAAAATTGTATCTAAAAAAGCAAATTATTTTTTTAAAAATTAATAGTTATTTCTATTCTCTGATCAAAAGTTAGAGGTTTATAGAATAGATTTTTTTTTTTTAAAAAAAGTCCATGTTCCAACTAAGGGCTGTTTGTAGGGTACTCGCTTTAGGTTTAAAGACACAAATGGGACCAAAAGAAAAAGGATACAGAAGATGCAGTATACAAATAAGAAGCCAAGGGAAATACATGAATGAGACATGGTAGACTTAAGTCAGAAAAATATACAGAGACAAGATATCAACTCATTAAAGGCCCAATATGTGGAAGATAAAACAATTATAAAAATTTATGACACTGTGGGACGCTATAAGGTAAGGGGAGGGGATCTTCGCAGAACCGAAGACACAGGCAGCTGTTATACTTGCCCAGGCAGCTGGGCAATACTAACTGAAGCTCTCAACCCCTGACTTTCAAATTCATTCTAAGATTCTTATGGGATACTAAGGGACCCTGATGAGACAGAGAAACTGAGAAAGAAGGAAGCCGAACTTCAAACCTATCACAAGAGATAGTAATCAACAGTGAAATTCTGACATATGGATAGACACATGGACCCGCGCGAGAACCAAACACTGCACACATGGTCAGCGGTCAGTCAGGTGCTCCTCAGACATCCAAGACCATCCAATGAGAAAGAACAGCCTCTTCCACTTGGTGCAGGGAAAACCGGTGTTCATATGCAACACAGTGATGCTGGGACCCTAATGAGCTCCTTGTGACTCAGTGACTTCTGTAAGACGTCTCTAAACACAGCCTCATTCTGAACCCAGGGGCAAGGACTCATTGCACAAGTTCCTGGTACACAAGATGACCAAAGCAACTGGTGAGTCTTAGTTTAAATGCAGTTTCAGAAAGACCTAAAAAGTGTAGATATCTATTTTCAGAAGTAGACAAAGAGCATCCCCCTTCCCAACCATTGTTCCCTGATTGTGTAGCTAAGGAAACCCATGTGTTACTGTGAGGAAAGTGTGTGGTAAGACAGACGTAACTCCAACCATGCGTGCTGGAGTTCTGCGCGCACACACTTAGCATTATGCTTCATTTGTCTCTCTTGAAGGGAGAAGATGCCAATGGCAGGATGGTGTCTGTGCTGCAAAGAGACGCCATGCTGGTTAGCGGTATGGTCTACTCGCACAAAGATTACAACTCTGTGTGTGGAATAAGCCTCACTCTTCCCCTTTGGCAGTTTATCCGACCAAAAGCGACTGTCCTTCATTGAGTTACATAATATCACTGCTAGGTGAGTAACTAGATCATGTAATTTGTGCCATGTTACTCATGGTTTGCTTGGCAGAGTTAATTACTGTGAAGAATGCAGTGGTGGAAGTCTCGGGCTTCAGGCTGGGCAAGCAGTTTCCATGCTGCTGGATGCTCCCAGGTAACACAGTAGAGTGAGCTGGTGCTTCCGTGTATGGACGGCTCTTCCCGTGGTCCTGAGGACATACGTAGTCCTTGGAATCACATTCTTCAAGTGGACTGCAAAGCCAGAGTCTTTAGTCTATATTCTTAATAACTATTCATTCTTTAATTGACGGAACATTAGATTATTTTTAGGTTTTTTTTTAAATATCATTGCTATGATTATATTTAACTTGGAGTATTACATTAGGAAAGAGTTCCAGAAATAAAATTACCGGGTTAAGCGCAATGTACACTTCGAAGTTTATTTTTTTGAAATTAGACTAAATAGATTTTATTTATTCATTTATTTTTATTTTATAACTATTTTTGTTGTTGTTTTGGTGGAGTCAGCTGAGGGGGTACGGATGAAAGGCAGGAAGGGTAGGCCTCACAAGAGGGAGAATTGGCCGGCTAGGTACCCAACCCACAACGAGGGACTTTTGCATCCCATATTTAAGCATCAAACCCAACGGCATAGCTAGTTAGCCTGAGCAATATGCTGTTAGCCCAGGTTTGGCCAGCGCCTAGCCTGGTCGCTGCAGCGTTGGGCAGAGAATCGCTGGCGGCTCCGTTGATCCCTGGATTTGAAGATGGCTGCGTAGTCAGCACCAAAAGTTGTGCTAAAAAGCACCACCAAAACGCCTCTAAATCAGTGCTTTACTGAAATGCTGAAGAACAAACAGCCGATGCCAGTAATAAACAACGGGCTTTGATGCATATGCTGCATCATCAACATCATCAGCAGCAGCAGCAGCAGCAAGCCAGTGCTAGAAACACAAGACTGGGCCAGAAGTTGGAGAATAGACCCTCTGTTCAGGCAGCATTAAAACTTAAGCAGAAAGAAGAGCTTAAAACCTGGGCAAGAGTAACATCCAGGCACGATTAGGCGGATCCATAGCCGCCCTGGCCAGGGGAGCAATTGGAGGCAGAGGTCTACCCACTGCTTAGGGGCTGGATGCCGCTTCGAGAGTGGAGAAGTTATAGCTCTCTGAATGGGCTTAAGAACAGGTAGTGTTCAAGGTCCTGTAGGTCCTGGGAGAGGGCAACCTAGGGCTTGAAGCTATGGGTCGTATCAGAATCGGTGGAAGAGCTCTGGGTGTGATAGGTCGGAGAAGAGGGGGCTTTGGAGGTAGAACCCGAGGTCATGGAGGAGGAGAGGTGCCCTTACTCGTCCTGTATGACCAAGGAACAGCGGGACAACCAATTGGATGCATTTATGTAAAAAACTGAAGGACACCTGGATGCTGAATCGGATGTCTACATGGCACAGACAGCTCCTGAAACCAGTGATTGAAGCCTGATCGCCTGCCTGCCTGTTAGACTCTAGTTAAAGTCAGCACTTCTATAAAACAGCCTTGAGAAAACATGAGAAGAAACCCGATTGACGCTGAAAGGACCTATCACAATAGGCTGTGGACTTACCTGCAACCAGCTGGTGCGTTTAGTTGTTTTTTTTTTTGTTTGTTTGTTTTGTTTTGTTTGTTTTTTGTTTTGTTTTTTGAGACAGGGTTTCTCTGTGTAGCCCTGGCTGTCTTGGACTCACTCTGTAGACCAGGCTGGTCTCGAATCCATCTATGTTTTAATAGTGTTATATGAAACCCCATTTTCCTCTGATTTGGTTGTTTGTTTTGTTGTTTATCCAGACGTCCGTTTGAATGGGAATGCATTGGCTTGTGAATAGAACAAATTTTCAGCCCCTGCCTTACCTGTCACATACTCTGACATTTGAAAAATAATTCCTTCGTTCATTTTTATGATCCCAGAAGGACTCAGTATTTTCACTAATGGGTAGTCTCTGGGATAGAGTTCTACATCTTTCTTAAAAGCTACTTGTTGATAATAGCTAGAGCCAAAGGTGTGTTTGCTATGTGGATGGTGAAGGTAGTGAATTGGAAATATTGCTATGGCTACCGGGTCATGGAATGGTGAGCAATTTTGGCAGCAACTTTGATTTGGTTGAAGTAGATGTTGCCTGCATGGACACTGCATAAATGATAGCTGACCCGCTGAATAGGGTATGTACAAGTTACACCCTAAAATAAGAGTTTCCTCTTGGCTTTGTGTCATGTCCAAAAGGCTTGTGCCCTCTAGAATAGAAGGAGCAGCTGTTTGGTGTGGCAGAGTGACACAAGAGACAAGGGTGAGAGACTGGTTACAAACTGACTGCTGGGAAGGGGTCATGTACTGTCAATATGGAAATGGATTTACCTGTGTCTATCCAGAACCGATCTTGCTCTAATTTACCTAACTGGTTGTGTTTGATTCTCTTGAGGTTTAAGTTCAGCCATATTTTGTCAGCTGCTCAGTTTCAGTGGAATCTTGTATTTCTGGTTCATTATAACGAATTGTTCTCCCAATTAAAAGAAAAAAAAAGAAATTAGAGTGAATAAACTTGGGAATTAATGTTGCATGATACAATGGATATTATATTATGGTGGTTCATTGTATTAAAACCACCAAATGTTTTTCATCATGCTATGCGTCACTTGAGCTGACTGTAATTTTTATAGGTCACCAGAACACCTAGCTTTAACTTACTTTTACTTTTTTGGAGTGTGCATCATTTTCCGTATTCTTCCTGGCCTTTTGAGGTTTTGGTGAAAAGGTTATCAAGAAGTCTATTCTAGCACACACAGCGGCTCTGGAGGCAGGTCCTCGTGGTGACTGTGGGTAGGGCACATTTGCAGGATGCCTGGGTGAAGGTCTCTCATCTGCTCTGGAACCTCTGTACAGTGGTTATCAGAGTGTGACCCTGTAGGGAGGTCAGGGAACCTCCATCACCAGAGTACAGCCTGGTTCACTGGACCCAGAGTCTTGCGGAGCCTGTCATTTCTGATGATGTTCATTGACTCTAAAGACCTGACCTAGCTTGATACTGTCTTACACATGCCGTCCTGACCACTGTGGTTCCCCGCAAAGCTTCTACATTCAGATGTGACTGACCCAGGGGAGAGTGGGGATTGCCAGCCACAAGGGTCTCATTCTGGACCTGGATGGGGCCTCTGAGAATCCAGGGCTGGTTTGGGATTGAGCTCCTGGCACCTGCCACCTGTGCTTGGTGCTGCTCTGGTGTTTGGGACTGAGTTTGCCCCATTTTGTTATCTCTTTTGCCTTGGGTCCTGTCGTGGTTTGAATACGCTTGGCCCAGGGAGTGGCACTATTAGGAGGTGTGCCCTTGTTGGAGTAGGTGTGTCACTGTGGGCGTGGGCTTTAAGACCCTCATCCTAGCTGCCTGGAAGTCAGTATTCTGCTAGCAACCTTCAGATGAAGATGTAGAACTCTCAGCTCCTCCTGCACCATGCCTGCCTGGATGCTGCCATGTTCCTGCTTTGATGATATTGGACTGAACTTCTGAACCTGTAAGCCAGCCCCAATTAAATGTCCTTATAAGAGTTGCCTTGGTCATGGTGTCTCTTCATAGCAGTAAAACCCTAACTAATATAGGCCCTTAATCCCATGACTACCTGGATTTTGGATTCTGTGCTACTGGGCTTGGCTGGCAATGCCTCTTAGCCCTCTGGGTCACTCACTATTGCATCTTTAACCCCATAACCCCACGTGGCCCCTCACCTCTAACCACTCAGTCTCACCTGCCCTCCAACCCTGCTCATTTCTGCTGCTTTCCTTCACTCCTTGGAGGATTCTCACTCTTACAACTCATCCCTCTGACAAAGCAGAGCCCTGGAGAGAGGGAAGAGGCCGGTGCAGGGAGTGAGGCCAAGGGATAATGAGCTGGAAGCACTAGGACGAGCAGGCCTCACCAGGAGTCAGGTACCGGAGTTCAGAATCCACATCTCTCAACTCACATACACTGGACCTAGATGAACCTTCAGGGCTGGTAGATTCAAGAATACTTTCTCTGGTATCACCCAGGAGCCTGTATTGCAAGATGAAAGTCAGCATCTCAGCAACAAGACGTTAGGGGCGCGGGGAGTCATAGTGCTGTCTCTTTAAATCTGAAAGGAGGGTAATCATTTATTTTATGATTAAAAAAATTCAGTTTACATTTTGTGCTTGTAACTACATTATTTGAACCTCAATAGCTAGGATTTTGAAAGGGCATTGAATTTCTGTGCCTTTTGGAGATTTTTACATAAAACTTCACACGTGAGGATATGAAAACCCTGACTTTTAAAAGGAGAGCAGTCTGTCTCTGCTGTGTAATTACCCTCCAGTGTTATCTTCAGCTCCAGCTGTTCAATAGAAGCAGCTTTTGAAAAGGTCCTAAGCAGCCTTGGGGAGCAAGTGTCCTTCCTGCAGGTCCAGAAGAGGCATTATCTTCAGCAGCCAGGTGACCACCTGCTGACATGGCCACCGGGCTCCACTTCCCTTGTTAATACCTCAGAGAACACAAAGGAAGGGAGGGTCCCTTTTCTTTCCATCTAAAAAGAACACTTTTCTATATAAAACATGTCCCACATCCTTTGTAAGGGCCAAGTCCCCATAGCACGCGCTGAGGCTCCTGCTGGCAGTGATGATGACAGCCCGAAGGAAGAGCTGTGACTTCTGCTGGGGTGCTTCTCCACGCTCCCATTTGCCAATAATAAAGGAGTTCCTTTGTAAATGGCAAGAGCAGAGGGAAGCCGCCCAAGCGTCCAGACCAAGGTTCTGCTTTAGACTAGATTTAGAGGAAAGCTGTAGAGTTGATACTCAGGAAAGCTGTGTCCCTCTCAATCACAGACATGAATGCCCTCATGAACATTGTCCAAGCAGTTATAGAAAGAAATAAAGAAAGTATCATCAGGGCTGGGTTTACCAAGGGTAAACCTCTAAATGTGGCAAGGGGCAGCCTTCTGCCACCCCAGGCCCCAGTCCCCAGGCTAGCCCAGAGATGAGTGCCCTCAATTCTACTCAAGGAACTATTGGGTGATTGCTGAAAATATTGTAGCTCTGAGTTAGGCACTGGGGACACACCTCTGATCCCAGATACTCTGGGGGCTGAAGCAGGAGAATGGGGACTTAAAACTGATCCTGGACCTTGTCCTGAAAAAGAAAAAAAAAAACCAAAAACCGAACTTTCCTATGTTTATAAGGGGAAAGACCTCCGCTCTGGCTTGCGTGAACAAAGCTGGCTAAAAAACTGTATGCAGCTTGACCTAATTTCCATGAGTAAAAAGAGAGGAGAAAGGGAAAGAATTGTCTGTGTGACCAAAAAGGCCTGGGACCTGCATCCAGTTCACAATGACTATCTCTGGGGCTGGAGGCTGAGCTAAGGGCATTCCACTTTCTGCATGACAATTAGCCGAAATTCTGAGGTTTCCCCAGCTCCTGAAGTTCCCATAATCTGAAGCAGCTGATTGAAAATGGCTGGCATTTAATGAGAAAGGAAAGCAAGCAGCACGTGCATTCGTACAGATGGAGCTGGTTCTCAGTGTGGTTCCCAGCTGTCCCAGCAGGCTGACTCCCTTGGGCCCATCTGCAGAGCTGTCCTGTTGCGAGCACCTCATTCCAAGCGTCCCTAATCAGATAGGACGTCTGTGATCCTAGAGGGCCCTGCAGAGTCCTCCTCTCCCATCCTGCTGCTTTCTCTGAGGAAATTCCCCAGAAGCTGTCTGGATGTCTTCTATGTTCTTGCTCTTGAGAATCTGATATCAGTGTATAGTGTTCCTCACTACCCAGCAGCAGTGTGGTGTGTGGAGCAGAAACAGATTGTATCTGTCTAGTGGCTAAGGGTCAGTATAGACAAGCACCCACAACACACACACACACACACACACACAGACTTAAATCTGAGCACATCCACATGCACACAGACGTGAACCCCACATAAATTCACAAACAACCTTCTACAAATGAGTACATGCACTTACATGTACAACATGTTCTTAAGCACATATACATGCACAGGCATGGTGTACATCTACTAAAGACACACACACACACACATTTTAGCTTGCTCATGAACAACCATTTACAAATGATCACACACTTACTGTGTACTTAAGCACACATATGTCTACAGGCATGTGCACATCTACCACACACACACACACACACACACACACACACACACACACACACACACACATTTCAGCTTGCTCTGTTAACAAGGCTCAGGTTCTGTAGGGCTGAGGGAGCAGATTATGGCTGCAGGGTAGGAATAGCCATGTGTGCTGGACACATCCTCATGGCTGCTGCTTGTACATCTTGGGTACCTCAGCCCCAACTTCTTCTACTGTAGGCAGCACGGTCCAGAGTCAGGGTGCTCAAGGGTATAGCAGCAGGTGGCTGTGTTCTAGGGCCCCAGCATCATTCATAGCAGACTCTCACACAGAATGAAATCAGGTTTATTGCAGTATATACACAGCGTCAGTTCCACTCTGTGTTTGTAGATAGTCCACATATAACATGTAAGGTCACATGGTTACTATACCTCTGCTACTGGGGAGTTCCAGCAGTGGCCACTTGTGATCAGCCCGTCTCTTTACCAGGGAGAGGACCCAGCTCTATTTAGCATTAGCACATGCTAGGCTGAGGGAATGGTGTCCCTGTACATCTGAATGGTCCATGTGTAATCAGTGGCTGCTTGTGTTCACAGGTTCTACGTGCCTCTTCAGGGTCATGGCAGGGTCATACCCAGTTGTTGACAGGACTCTTTCAGATATGGGAGAACTGTGTATCCTCAGAACTGCTGATTGAGCAGTGAGCTCTGTATGAAGAGAAGCACGACTGACCAGGGTTTGTAGCATCTACTATCGTCGCTGCCAACAGTTCTTTTCAGTGTTCCTGACCTAGGCCATTTGTTCCCCATGACCTGTTCTCTAGTCTTGTAGCCCTGGAAGGCAGCAGGGTGGTGGTGTTTTCTAGATCATCTGAGGTGTCTGTCCCATGCAGTTGCAGACAAACTGGAGGCTTTTCAAGCGTTGATGGAGACAAAAGTCCAGGGGCAGTTCTGTGGGACAGACATTCAAGCTACATGTCTGGCCACGGGGCCTCAGCCTCTAGATGCTTCTCTGCTGTACTAGAGCCCCCATGTACTGGGAGTGGGGCCCCTACTTTTGTGATTTCCTGAACCCGAGACCTCTGGTTCTGGCATAATAGTTGAGATCATTGGTATTCATACTGGTCGGGGCCTACATGCCACAGAAACCACAGGAAAAACATTTTGCGGTTCTTATCTGTGGTGTGTGTGTGTGTGTGTTGGGGGGAAGTTATATAGACTGTGCCCAGAACCTTCAGTCCTTGCACTGGACCACGACATAGTCTTCCAGGGTCTCTGAGCACTGCAGGGAAAGGCACTCTCTGTCTTCAGCTGCTTTTTCAACCACGGCAAGCATTTCCTCAGGTCTGCTTGCCGGCAGTTGCAAATGACATTGGAAAAATATGGATTGTTATTGGCAAATATTAGGTAGGAAAACTTAATGCTGTTGTACACTTTGATAAAATAATTCTCTTTTTAAACAGTTATTAGGATGGTGATTTTCTTTAACAATGCAACAATTTTCTATTGGCTAGAGAACAACCCTGGGCTGAATGAATAAGTCACGAGGGCCTTCATGCTAACAGCTGGGATCCAGAGCTGCCCACCACTTGCAGGAAGCGGCAGATGCTAAGTGCCTCGGGATATGAGTTCCTGGCTTGGCCGCTGAACCATGAACACCCTCTTTGACTTATCTTTGGTCACTACCAGATGGTCCAGGGAATGGCAAGGGTGTGGCTGTCCAGATGTAGTCCTACAGGACAAAACTTAAGGCCAGGGGGACCAGGAAGCTTCTAGGAAGAGAAGGTTGCTCTCAGCTGCTTTCCGTGGTATGCCATAGCTTGAGAAGGAACTTCAGAGACATCCATAGGCATGCGTAGGGGGCCCACAGGGTAGTGATGCTCAGTTGGTTCTGGACCTGGTTCCCCCTGACAGGAGGCAATAGGGGAACTGGAATCTTCCTCCTTGTTCTCTTCAGAGGTACTATAATCCAGTTTTGATGTTCAGGGCCACCTGGCTTCCTTGCTCTCTTTGAAAGTAGAATATGGCTGAGCCACATTATGAAGAGGATGGCTTAAAGGCTAGAGTTTGACAGTAATAATTGGTGTTTCAATCAAGTTACACATGAGGATCAGAGTTAAGGACCAGGGCTGAACCAATAAGGCACCAGACACTGGGGCAGCTGAGGAATCCGGCAAACACATATGTCAAATCCAGCAGCAATGTTAACTCTGTATGAGGGAAACAGCTAAATGACTGAGGTCTCTGACTGCAGGAAGGACTGGGTGCGGGAGCCACGGTGTATCTGTAGGGCACTTTCTGAGCCATTCCGGGACATAGACCAGCTGTGCAGTCGGTAGTCCCGGCTCCCAGCTTGAGTCAGGCACAGGCCTCGCCATCTTCTTTTCAGTTCACACTGTACCTGGGGATGAGGGTGTTAGTGAAGAGTCAGCTTGGAATGTAGGAATTCAAGAATCTTCCAAAGCAGCATGCAGCATGGATTCAACCACTAGCTAGCAAACAGCTGGTGTGGTTTAGAGCTCTTCTCTAATAGCCACAGGATGAGTGATCTGGCCCACCCCCATTCCTGGCTCCTGGAGAGAAGTAATCCTCAGGCCTCAGGAAGATGTTGGGTGAGTGTGCAGGGGTGGGGGGCAGAACAGAAGCTGGAGGAGATAGATCCAGCTTTGATGCATGTGAACGCCAGACACCAGCAGGCTACACTGATTTAGCACTGGGCTGGACATAGGGGTGGTGCACTGAAAAGGGTATGGCCTTATGGATATTGGTGAACCTGATTTAGTATGGAATATGTCTTGCCTTGGCACAGCCCCATGGATCCTGTAGGACCTTCATCAATGTCTTCCCCCTTTAAAAAGACTCTGAGTGAAGAAAGTGTTGGGTGGGGACAGGGATGTTGGCTCTGTAAAAGCCTTCCTTAGTGACTAGAAAAGGGGCTTGCTATCAGGTGAAGCCCCTTTATTATACAGAGACAGTCAGCAATACCTGGGGTGGGTAGATTCCAAGGACTGGAGGTGTATGGAAGGAATGGTTACATAAGGAGAACTAGGCTCTCTTCTGTCTTGGGACAGTGATATATCTCTTAATGAGGCCTAGCCTCTCCCACCAATACCACACCTTCTTGGACTCAGTTCCAGGTTGAAGAGTAAGATGCTGACCCTAGCTAGGGGTTGGAGAGATGGCTCAGACGTTAAGAGCACTGTCTGCTCTTCCAGATGTCCTGAGTTCAATTCCCACCAACCACATGGTGGCTCACAACCATCTATACTGAGATCTGATGACCTCTTCTGACATGCAAGTGTACATGCAGATAGAGCACTCATATACACTAAATAACTAAATAACTATGTTGATCATGAAGGGGCAGTTGGACCCAATTTTGCTGGAAGGACTGGAAGTCTTGCTAAGAGGGGCTTTGGGAAACCATTTTGAACTTGGTTGCATGGGGGCATAGATGGGCAGAGGTTGATGATGGGGGCAACTCCTGAACCAATGTCAGTACCCAGTTCCGGTTGACAAAGGACTTACCTCACTGTTCAGGAAGCAGTACAGAACTGCTACCACCAGACCCTGCAAAGAGACAGAGTGTCAGAGCTGCCCACAGTTTGTGTCACCCACAGTACCTCCCATACTTACCTGGAAGGAACCAACACATAACTCAAACAGGATCTGATATGTGGAGGAGATGCCAATAGGGAAGGCAGCAAACACCATGTAGTGGACGCCAAACAGTGGGATTAGCAGCAGTGTGGACTTGGCAAGCCTCCTAGTAGAAGGAGAAGGACATGATGCCTTGTGTTGGTATCAGGACCTCCGAAACCTGTGACATCACATAGGCGACAGATCGACCTGCACACCTGTTGCCAAGGCAACAGTCACCATATTCCCAGAATCCATTTGGCTCACCTCCCACCTTTACCTAAGACCACATCACTATTTGTCTTAGTCAGGGTTTCTATTGCTGCACAAACATCATGACCAAGAAGCAAGTTGGGGAGGAAAGGGTTTATTCAGCTTACACTTCCATGCTGCTGTTCATCACTAAAGGAAGTCAGGACTGGAACTCAAGCAGGTCAGGAAGCAGGAGCTGACGCAGAGGCCATGGAGGGATGTTCCTTACTGGCTTGCTTCCCCTGGCTTGCTCAGCCTGCTCCCTTATAGAACCCAAGACCACCAGTCCAGGGGTGGTACCACCCACAAGGGGCCCTCCCATCTTGATCACTAATTGAGAAAAGGCCCCACAGTTGGATCTCATGGAGGTACTTCTCCAATTGAATCTCCTTTCTCTGTGATAACTCCAGCCTGTGTCAAGTTGACACGCAAAACCAGCCAGTACACCATTCATATATAAGAGGAAGTCCCCTCCCTCTCTCTCTTCCCCTCTTCTCTTTCTGCTGCCACCTTGCCCTTTCCTCTCATAAACCTCATGTGGAACTGTCTGGCCTGGTGTGGTCTTTCTGAAGTCACCCGATGGTCCTAACATCTTGTGCTTCTCATTTCTCCCACCTGAGATCATGAGACATTTCAGAGGCTGAAGCAGTCAGGGAATACACAAATGCTTAATCTTTTTGTGTCAGTGAACCCTCTTCTTCGCACACTTGGGCAGAATTTTTCAAATGTGGACATGTGAGTCTGCTCGTGAAGACAAGATTCTTACAGAGCATATTGTGTGGCTCACCAGCTTTCAAGCAATTTACTGTCCTTGTCACGAGTGCCAACTGCTGGGACACACTACTCTTGGACAGATAATTCTGGTGGGACTGGGCTATTCAATGACAAAGCCTACTAGGAGTAGGACCCTGGATTCTATTCTCAGAACTGGGGGAGGGGATTGACAGCCGTATCCCCAAAACACATAGGGGGTCTTCCATTACTGATATGGGGACCGACTGGTGCCCATATCAGTAATGGGATCATTGTTTCCTGGAATCTGAGTTATCTTCAGCCAAAGCTTCCTAGACTTCTGCTGAGTTGAAACCATGTGGAGGCCTTGCCGCAGCTGAGATTCCAGGCCTCACCAAAATTCTGGAAGAGAAAGAGTTGGGCAACAGCCTGAGAATCTGCATTTCTGACCAGTTCCTAGTAATGTCTGCTGTCCTTATGTTGTTCTATTAGACCCATATTAGGGACCAGTATGTAACTTACTATCCTCAGGTGCCTCCAACTGGGCAGGAGTGAGTGCTCATCTGAGCAGCCATCTGGAGGGTACACAGGTATGTGGAAGCCCTCTCTTGGCTTCTTACTATCACTAAGCACACAGTCCATCTCCTCTAGATTCAGCTAGGGAAGGCAGAGACTCCTCCTGTTCCTGTTCCTCTTTTTCCTTTCATTACCTTCTGTGATAGTCTGCATATGCTCAGCCCAGAGAGTGGTAGGATTAGAAGATATGGCCCTCTTGGAGTAGGTATGGCCCTGTTGGAGTAGGTGTGTCACTGTGAACATGGACTTTAAGATCCCCATCCTAGCTATCTGGAAGCCAGTATTCTGCTAGCAGCCTCCAGATGAAGATGTAGAACTCTCAGCTCCTCCATGCCTATCTGCATGCTGCCACACTCCTGCCTTGATGATAATAGACTGAACCTCTGAACCTGTAAGCCAACCCCAATTAAATGTTCTCTTTAAGAGTTGCTTTGGTCATGGTGTCTGTTCACAGCAGTAAAACCCTAACTAAGGTACCTTCTAACACAGGAGAAAAAAATAATCAACTTTCTCTCACTTATTTTAAAGGTTTCCTCTTCAAAACCACACAAGCTAGAGTTATCTGAAAGGAGGAACTCAACTGAGGAACTGCCTCCAAAAGATCAAGCTGTAAGGCGTTTTCTTAATTAATGATCAATGAGGAAGTGTCTAGCTCAGTGAGTGAGGCTACCCCTGGGTTGATGGTCTTGGGTTCTATAAAAAAGCAGACTGAGCAAGTCATGAGGAGCAAGCCAGTAAGCAGCGCTTCTCCATGGCTTTTGCATCAGCTCCTGCCTCCAGGATCCCGCCCTGTTTGAGTTCCTGTCCTGAGTTCTTTCACTAAGGAACAGTGCTGTGGAAATGTAAGTCACATAAACTCTTTCCTACCTAACTTGCTTTTTGGTCATGAAGTTTCATTGAAGCAATAGAAATCCTAAGTAAGACAGAGGGTATGCATATTCTAGAGATGTGTATCTTCCTCCATATGTTGGGTCCTATGGGTTGGGGGATTAAGGACAGGGTTTTTTCCATTTGATAACCTGCACAGAAGCCTGGTACTTTCTGTAATGGTCATGGTGCAAGTGGTAGATTTCTCTACCAAAAGGATGTCACTGCAGCTGCTGCCATACATATGTACACCCTCAAGGCTCTGTGCCCAGCAGGGTGGGTCACCAGGCCCCTGAGCATAATTCCTTTAGCTGAGGTTATATGGAAGCTGCCCGGTTCTGACATTTACAAAACCTATCTACATATCTATCCTTAGGAAAGCCCGTGGGAGAGGAAGGTCTTTAGTCTTTCTGTGCTATAACCCAAGGGGTGAAACACAGCCCTCTGCCCTTCTCATCACCCTGGAAGATCATAGACTTCATTACCCTATATAATTGTTTCTAAAATAAAAGTATCCATCCCAAGACCTTCTTAACTAACACTCCCCAGGAGCCCAGAGAAAAGGTCAGCAAAGACACTAAACAGGATTTGCCGAAAATCCAAATTCAATTGAAAGGCAACCAAGAATGCCTGCCCTGCTTTCCAGGGCTACAGAGGGAACGCATGAGAACCATTAACTCTGATCAGGCACCATGTGGCAGCTTATACCTTGTTATGTGTAGCCTGGCAGGTTTCTTCCACAAAGAGAAACTTACTTCTTGTCTTTTGTGCACAGCATGACACAACTAAGACTTTCATGCCCAGCAAGTCCTTTTTCTATTCTTCTGTGCCAGGCACTGAATGCCTTTCAGTTGTTTCTCAAACCCAACAGGCACATGTCCATTCCTTTTTACAGGAGAGGAGACAGCATACAGGGAAGCCCCCCTCTGCTCAGCCATACTGCTGGCTCAGCACCCACATCACGCTACATCTTCTTTTTTTTTTTTCCATGAAAGGCAGCCTGGGTGCAGGTGGTTAACTTCCAACTGGCTGGGGTTAATCACTTGCCAGGGTGATGCAGCTCTTAGCCAGCACAGCGTCATCCCAACCCAGGCTCCTGGGCTGTACCAAACACAACGTCGCCGAATTCATGTTCGCATCACACCTGAGCCAGGATCTCTTTTTTTCTTTGTTAATTATGGGTAACCTACGGATTCCTTGGATTATCACAGATTAGCTGGTGACATCCATGACCTCCACCCTGTTCTAAGTGACACACGTCTTGTTAGATTACTGCTAAAAGCAGGTCTAGGCACGAAGTGCCAGCTGTGCTTGTGTGGACCAGCTGGTGGGGGAGGACAGACAATATGAAGAGCAATGTGTGGTCAAGCTGTGATATCATAGAAAGGACACACATTTAAGGAATACCCTCACATGAAGGTTCTATGCATCATGGCAAACATGAGAAACAACGTGCTTATTTTTAGCACCATCATCCTATCAGTGTGGCTTCTTGGCCCCTCTGAGTGCTGGGCTGGCAGACTCCAGTGCCAGTGCACATTGAGCCTTCAAGGGCCACCTAGGTGCCTTGAGGACCTTGTGCAGACTGGCACTAGGCTCTACTCTCCACGAACTTTGCTGCACATTTCTCATGCTGGACAAACAGATACTCACTTGTACTGTGATTGGTCATTGCCACCAACATCTGGAGAAGTTAGCTTCTGAAGTAAGATCCTTACAATGCTGATGAAGAGGGCAAAGTTGACCTGCAGAGACAAGAAAGGACTGTGTGATCTATGAGCACCTTTTATTCCTATCCCTGATCACCCATCTACCCCAGGCACAAGGTCTGCCCACTGCACCAAAGAGGACCTCGTGTGGGCATTGAGGGTACTACTGCATAAGGTTGTGGTTAACTGAGCAGCTGGAAATGGGCAGCAGACTATTTTAATCTGCTCTGAGCCTAGAATCCTTCTGGTCTTATCGCCTTGGAGTCCACTCTTCCCTGGGTATTGCCCTGGAGGTGATGGTGCCCTGTAGGAAGGTGGTAGCCACTTGCATTCAGTGAAGCTCTGGTGGCTACACCCTGCATGGTACAGGTGTGCAAAAGAAAAGCAGAGCCTCTCCACAGGCAGCTACTTACTACAATAGAAATTAGAATGGGCATCCGAATGACCCACCAGGGGATGCTGTGGTCGTTTGTGTCCCAGCAACTGTTAGAGAGAAAGAAACTGGTGTCACTCTGACTCAACATACAAATTAGGCTCTGGGCAGAACTGTTTAGGTGAGGATTGATTCTCACATGAAGCTTACACAACCAACCTTCCCCCTTCTTGGTTCTTATACTCAATGTGTCAATCAGACTCAGATTGCACAGTCACCTCCAACTAGATCTAACTGTCCTGTATGTAGAGTGAAGTGGCTTGCCTGGGTGAGTCAACCTGTCAGTCTGCTAATGGTGAGGTAGCAAGGAGTGTAGCTCCAGGTTGGTAAGTCTCAAAGCGGTGATGTTAATTCAAGGCATGCGCTCTCATCTCTCTTGATGTCATGAAGGCCCTTTTCTTCCTTCTGAAAACACATTCCGCCAAACTGTTTGTTTCTCTGTCTTGAAGAATTAAAAATGTGCCTCGAGAGTGATAGAAGTGGACTTGACTTTCAGTAAGGTTTATCTCCAGCAAAAGTGTGATTATGCAAGGCTACAGTTCACAGTGGATGCTGACTGTTCCAGCAAGGGCAGAGTTTCATGGCCTAGGGCCCCAGTCGGTTTGGCAATGTGACATGGGCAGTTGAGCTGGCTCTGAGACCTCCAAACCACAGAGCAAAGAGTGCCTTCCAGCTGATACTACCTCAGTTGTCAGTCCTGCTTACCCAAGGGTGACTGGGCCAGTGAACCCAGCTTAGGAACAACTGCTGGGGTGATTGGATGGCGTTTCATTTTTTGTTGTCAGTGTAAAGTCACAGACTAAAGAAAAGGATTGGCTTAGACCAGCCACTCAGAGTGATATGCTCTCCAGTGGACAGTTGATACCCTGGGGTCTTTTGTGAGTTACACGTAGGCTAGGGATGCCTGTCACTACCTCTGGGCTCAGAAGTTCTCGTAGGAGGAATTCACAGAGTCCAGGCAGCCATATAATCTGATCTCAATGCATTCCACCTCCCCTCCCCCACCCCAACCTCACCCCCCAGTAAACCTGCTTGTTTCTGCTTGGCTCTCTTGGGGACACCAAAGAGTCATGCAAAGAATCACTCATTCTGCCTGGCTTGTCCCGATTTTAGCTAAACAAGGGCATGGCTTAACTTTCACTTCTCATTTCTAAACATTTCTAAATACTGAAACTCTGTAGTGAGTTTTACCCATGACCATCCACGTGTCTTCTAATCATGGGGTGCTAAATGTTGCCTAGAAATGTCTTGACTGGCTGGAAGTCTTTAGTCTCTAATGGTAGAAGCTTCTTTAGCTCTCAGATATTCTATCAGTACCAGCAGGCCTTGTTTCACAGACATGAATGCACATATAGCACTTACCCTGTGTCTTCTAAAGAGAGTCGAGTTGCTGTCCATGCACCTATACACACACTGGGGATGCCTGTGGAGAGACCCCCATCAGATTGTCTTATGCTCATCCATGAGAAGCAGCACCCCTGTACACCTGGTACTCAGAAATCAGAACATGTAAAGAGGAATTTTCAACCAAAGAACCATTAAGCTCTTGCTTAATGTCTTCATCAATATGTGAAGGTTTGCACTTATACCTTATTAAACAGCAGGGGCAAACATGTCTGAAAGCTGAGACTCTGAACAGGGCTGAAACTTATCTGTTGAAGACAGGGCCAATTAAGAGGGAGACATGCTCACTGGCTCCATGTTATCTGAGGGGCTGTGTGTTTTACTCCCTAAGCCATGCAAGCTTTCATCCCTTCCTGCTCTGGAAAGGGCTGGGTTCCTGGCAGCAGGTGGGCGTGCCATCAGCCTACTCCTCTGATTTTTCTTTACTGATATGAGCTGATTGAGAAAAGGGAGAGGAACAATTATTTTGCTACTTATTTGTGGGGTGGTGAGCTGTGATAGGCAGCCTGGTCCCTGATCGAACTCAGGCTTAAAACCCTGGTGACCCAGCAGATGACTGGCAAGGAATGGCAGGTGTTTTGCCATGCCTCTTGGGCCCCTGGCTCCTTTCATGTAGCTATAGCCTCCCACAATCGCCTGCAGAGAGGTCTGTGGCCATCAGTCACGTAGGAACAGCACCAAGTCCTTCCACATGCAGATATCTCCAAGCTCTCAACCAAGCCCATGAGAAGTACCTGCTGCCAGACCCTGATCCACCTCAAAACTGTATATAAGAATCCTATCCGGAAGGAAGAAAGGCGTGTGAGAACTACTCCATCATCTGAGAGCATCTGTCATAAGAGCTGTAACACTGCAGCTTGGGAAGAGGTCTGCTCTCCTGAAACACCACTTGAAGCTCCCCCTGCACACCTCGCTGGCTAGTCAGCCTCTCATAGACCCAGCCTGGTCCGACTCAGTGCAGGGCGACATGGAGCAACTGGGATGGTGGAGACTGAGGTGGAGCAAAAGCCGCGGAGCCACGCCCCCTTCCTGCTCACACTCTCTCCCCTTTGCCAGAGATCTTCGTGGAAAGTCTCCAGTACACAGGCCCACACTTATTAGCAGCCATTTTGTTTAAGGTAAAGGGGATGCGAATGGAATTTGAATCCTAAAGTATTTAAAACCAGCTCCTTGCTGAAGGGGTTTGCAACCCCATAGGAATAACAACAATATCAACCAACCAGACCCCACCCCCCCAGAGCTCTCAGGGTCTAAACCGCCAACCAAAGAGTACACATGGACCCATATATATAGCAGAGAATGGTCTTGTCGGACATCCGTGGAAGGAGAGGCCTTTGGTCCTGTGAAGGCTTGATGCCCCAGTGTAGGGGAATGTCAGGCGGGGAGGCAAGAGTGGGTGGGTAGGTGGGAGAGAACCCTCATAGAAGTAGGGGAGGGGGGATAGGATGGGGGTTTCTGGAAAGGAAACAGGAAAAGGGGATAATATTTGAAATGTAAATAAAGAAAATATCCAATAAGAAAAGATATTAAAAAAAACAAGCTCCTTGTTAACATCAATGGAACCCTCAGTGCACCCAAGGTGACCAAGGAGTATGCCCCTAAAGTAGGGTTTTGAGCAAAAACCTACATATTTTGGCCAAATGAGATGGGAATCAAGATGGAGAATATGAAGCCCTTACCCCATCCGATCAGAAGGTAGGCCAGGAAGCACCTGCTGGGAGGAAGGATGGCTACCAGGAGGGTGTGCAGGTAGAGACCCTCCACCAGAAGCCAGTAGAAGTTCGCCATGATACAGTACTGGAAGAATACCAGGCTGAGCTTGCAGCCGACCTGGAACCAGAGACAGTGAGAGAATGTGCCAGATGGTAAAAATAGTTATGATAGGCGGAGCAGCTCTCTGTTTGGATAAGTATAAAGCAAAGCCAGTGTACTGACTTGGATAGACATTATTAATATCTTGGCCTGGCAGAGGCCAAAAATGTGTTATACTGAGGCACAGCCCTTTGTATATACAATGCCAGGGATGGTCTGCAGGGAACCTCTGATTCTCTGAAGCGAGAAGTATAGGCAGGGAGTTCCTGGGAGCCAGTTGTTGGCCACCTTCCTGGACACCAGGCTCAGACTTTCCTCCTCCTTGTCCTCCTCCTCGTCCTCCTCCTCCTCATCAGTCCTCCTTCCTGCTGTGTTACTCCTGGCCCCTCTGACATGTCCTTACTTCAGTATTTCCTCCACTGCCCACCCAAGAGGCAGTGCAGAGCATGTGCTGGCTAAAGTGATGGCAGGATACTTGTTTTAAGGCTTCTATTGCTGTGATGAAACACCATGACCAAAAGCAGTTTAGGGAGAAAAGGATTTATTTTATCTTACAACTCTCAAGTCACACTTCCTCACTGAGGGATGTCAGGACAGGAACCTGGAGGCAGGAACCGAAGCAAAAGCCTCGGGGAGGAGTGCTGCTTAACGGCTTGCTCCTCGTGGTGTGCTCAGTCAGGGAGCAGAACACGTTTACATCAGTCATGGATCGAGAAAATGCCCACAGGCCAATCTGGTGGAGGTATTTCCTCAACAGGCCAATCTGGTGGAGGTATTTCCTCAACAGGCCAATCTGGTGGAGGTATTTCCTCAACAGGCCAATCTGGTGGAGGTATTTCCTCAACAGGCCAATCTGGTGGAGGTATTTTCTCAACTGAGATTTTCACTTGCCCAATGACTCTAGTTTGTGTTGAGTTGACATAAAACTAGCCAGAACGATGCTATGGACACTTGAGGTACTTGCAAGGGCATTTCCCAGGAGGCTGTCAGTGCCTGAATGCTGGGGGGAAGGGTAGGCTCTGCTGTCCAGTGAACCTGTAGCTACCTGGTCTCAACACCTACATCTGAACAAAGGATTAACAGTGGAGAAGGTTGGCAGACCATGATCATATCCTTAAGAGATGATAGAAATTGGGGGGGGGGGAACCAATGCATCAAAGTTAGATTCCTAGACTTCTAAAAAAATTTCATGACCTTTAATTTAATATGTCATTTTCCCTCCATTGGAGATCATTTTAAAACTTCTAGGAAAAAAAGTTCATTTGCTATATTTCTCTTGTTTTACACTTTATTTCCAATTTTAATTGATTACTCAAAATTTAAATACCTACTCTTATCTTTTTCATGTATGTCCTTGCATTGTAACTATATCCACCCCACATACAAATACATGTATTCACCCATATCACATGTATAAACATATATCACACATATATGAATGTGTATGTTATATATTTATATTCACATATATGAATATATATCACATGTATGTATTGAACATATACCCATCCTATACATAAAACACATCCATCCCACATATTGTATCCCATCTTGTATCCATAGTACAAGGATCTCCACACATGTATGTTTATTGTATGTATCTGTAGATACACATATTTATAGACAGGTAAATGAGAACGGAGTTGAAAGTGATATTCTTTTTCATTTGAAAGCAGCAATTTCCTGATTATGCACAAAGTTGAAATCCCGATTTATTAAATACCTGGTTAAATGAAAGGAGACCTAAGGTTTAAATATTCCGATTATATATTTTGCATCACACACAGGAAACATGGAAGCCTTTCCAGAGGGCCTTAATGACTATGAGGGGCTTGTCCTCAACATGCTGAACTCCACCCATGCCCCAGCCTCTTCCACAAAGCTATAGTCATAAGCTTTTCCTCCTCCTTTTTCTCAAATTAAAGGTACAGAACAATTCCTGTTTCTAGGAACAGTTAGACACCAGAGACTTCCTACTACTGTCCATCTTCTCCATCAGTGAGGATTCCCACAGTTTCTGATCTTAGCATGGAATCCTGCTCATAAATGCCCCAACTACCCAGCCCTGAAAAAAAAACGAGAAAACAAAGATCCACAATTTTGTAACTTGTTATCACTCATTGGGATAGTGAGTGAAACAAAGTACAAAATCTCTGAGAGATGAATCTGGTATGTTTAAATGTATCTTGCCTTTTCAACACTTGACAAAGACTATCCTACTTTAGAACCCAAAATGAGTAAACTACAAGTGCATTAAAGATATAAATTAGCAAAATTGAGAATAAATATTTTTTAATAAAAATAGGAAACCTGAAACCCAAGCAAATGTAATGCTAAAAGGCTAGGAGACAATTTTGAGTATACAAAAACACTGGAAACTTCTAAGAAGTAGAAGACCACCAAAATGCAACTGACAAGTGGTGAATCTGGAAACACATTTGTAACAGAAACATAAAAGGCTCCTTTCAGCAGACAACAATATAGACAAACTTGTCAAGGAAAGAAAAGACCATGTTTTGGGAGGTAGAGAGAATCCCAGAAGTATGACTGCTCTTGGCAGTGTCTTTGAAAGAGACACTGGGTACCAAGGAGAGAGCTTCATGTCATAGTCCTCCTAGTGTCTCTCAAAAATCAAACAATTAATTTGCTTACAGTTTAAAATACACCTGCCCTTTGCATGGCTCTAGCCTCAAGTGGTGATAACAAGAAAGGGGTGTTGGTGGGTAACCTGGTCATGAGAGTGGAGCTAGAAGAGGATGTGGTTGAGAAGTAGGTCCTTTCTCTGTGACCCTCATGAGATGCCAAACTGGCAGTGCTTTGGTCCTGGACCTCTGGCTTCCAGAACAGAAACGGTCTGTGCTGTTGTGTCTGCTCAGGTTGCTAGGATGCTTTGAGCTGACCGTTCTACTTCACAGGAACAGGAACACATCAGTGTGTGGAAGAGAACACCTGGAGTTACCACAGCAAAACCAAGATGGTGCCTGTGCTGGGGAACTAGTCAGCTGAATCATGCTGTACCATGTGGTGGTCATGACATGATGTTGATGACAGACAACAGGGCATGACTGACTTGAGGGTATCTATATAGGAGAAGGTGCAGAAGGATGCTTATGATGATTCCATGTTCTTGCCAAATGGCACCAGAAATGCTGCTTCTCATCTCTGTCCCTTAGCTCATTGGTAACAAGTGTGACCTGTGAGGACCAGAGGCCTGAGCAACACGGAATCCTCTTCTGACCTCACCTTCCAAAACATTGCTCACAGAATCATATAACACTGGTGTCTGGTGTGTGTGTGTGGGGGGGTATGTGTAGGGGGATATGCTGCTGCCCTGCTAGGTCAGTGCAAGCATAGCATGGAAGGATTAACAAGGACAGGCAGATCATTAGTAGGATCCCGGGAGACCAAAGCTCTGTCTGGGAGTCTACGTTTAAGTATATACACATGTGCATACTCGTGTGTCTGAGATACATGTGCATATATGCACGTAGACATACATGTATTTGAACAATGTCTTGCATATGTGCATTTTGTAAATGTGTAAAAATCCTGTTCATGTACAGGTTTTTGTATATGCTCTGCATATGTATGTGGGCAAACTCATTCACTGTTTCTGCTCCTTTTCCTCTTCCATTCTGACATCAACTGTGTGGGATGATGACCCCTAGCCAAACTTCCAGCCTGGACCTTTGGTCTTCTATCCCCTCGTTCCCTTAGACACTTGGTAGTCAAACAGAGCCTGTTTCTGTCTAGGTGACTGTCTGGGACTTGATGTAGTGTTTAGGACTGTGGCTTATCCACTTCCCTCATCCAGACAGGCAGCACTCAGGATTCTTAGAATTTGCAGACCTCTAGAGAAATCTGTTCAGATCTCCAATGATAAATGCTTTGCCGTATGCAAGCTGCCCAGAAGTTGAGGGACCTGTGTAGCTTCTGGCCACATGGAAGAGTTGTTCTGCCAACCTTCCCTGGCCAGGAAGAGGCCTCTTCATGTGTGGAATCGTTCTGCTGCCTGGAAAAAGCAATTTGTCACATCGTGGGGAGCATTTCTGGTGGGTTGCTTGGGAGAGTAATGTTGGTTTAGTGAAATACATCCAGGAATAAAATGGAAAAAATGGAGTTTGGAAGGAGAAAGGTTTCCTGTGGCTCATTCTGCAATCTGACTCTATTTTGCTAATGTGTTCATAACTTTATCATTCTTCAGACAGCACTGTCTTTTTCCTCCTCTCTCCCCTCCATGCTGGGTTCTGGCTTTCTTCTTGGCTCCTTCTTTGCACCTTTGTCCCTCCTGACTGTCTCCTCTGTGTTTGAATCCCAGGGCCTTTAGGTACTGGATCCTCTATTCCCCAGAAAATAGCTTGGGGACCTGTCTCTATTTTCAGTTTTCACCCCCGGCCTTTGGCACTAGCCTGGGTATGCTGGCTGGTGTCTGACCTTGGGGGAGAACCTGTGTGGATCTTCTGCACCTTGGGAAAACTACAAGATTTCCTCAGCCCAGTCCCATCATTTGTGATGCAGGCTAAATCCTGGTTCAGCAGGTACTCACAGTGGTGCAGGGAAACAGACTGTAGTTAGAAGGAACTGAACACTGTAGTGTGACTTGGAGACTCCCCTGTAGGTTCTGGTAACATGGAGAGGGTGGTTGGGTGGTGACGCTGCTCTACCCTTTTCTACTTTAGGGGTGCCTACTGCCTTCTCTCTTCCTCTCAACATGAAGGGTTCAGGTGTTTCAGGTCTCATCAAGGTAGAGTTAAGCAGGGATGCTTCAGATAGAGGTGGGTACTGGGTGCCTCTGAGGATCAGTTTCTTTAAGAAAGAGCTAAGGATTCAAAGCTACAAAGGGCAGCTCTGGGCACTGATCTGCAACACCTCAGTGTTTAACTCTGGTAAGCGCTAGTAAGTGCTGGTAAGCCATGCTAACACCCTCAGCTCAGGACAAGAGCTTCAGAGACAGCAAGGTATGCCCAGAAGCAGAATTTTCCAGGTGCCGGATCCTGTTGTTGACTTTGCTATTGTAACAGATCTCTTTTAAAGCCCACTTCTGTGTCATGAGCATGGAGAATGCATGTATGTGTAGGTAGATAGGGCTACCATAGCTGACATGCTATACAGCTACAAGGCACTATGCTGTGTCAAAACTACAGCTAATTAAACTCTCTTCAGGCCAAACTTGATGTTAGCAGATGAATCTACTCACATGCGGTGGTGGTGGGGAAGGTGGGGCAGTTCAGTGTCCTGTCTCTTTAAGTTACGGAGACCCTAGATCAGGAGCTATACCAAATTCCCAAACGTGGAACATTATATGCTAGAGGGGAAAACTCTGGGAAGACTTGCATGCAGAAGGCTCTCAAATACCTGTCAAATTGACTTGAGTAGGTAGTAAATTAGCACTGTTATCCCCACAAGCAGAGCCAAGGCAGACTGGCCAGGCATGTGAGAGAACCCATGCTGTGTTGCAGAAACTAATCAGCCTCATCTGTTCTTGTATCAAAGCTATACCAAATGCATTTCCCACTGGCACTGTCTAGGGTTTATATACCATGTCAGTTGATTTTTCTCTAGGAAGATTTAGACTAAAGTATATGCTCACCTACAAAAGGATTTCTCATGTGTTCCTGCTATACTCATTTCAGTATTAGCCACCAGGGCCTAGAATTTTTTTAATTTCCCAACCCCACACAGTGGCTAGACACCAGTGTGGACCTTCTGGATTGCTGGCTGTCACAGGCCTGGACCCGTCCAGCCTCTTTTCATTGCTCAGGCTTGAGGAGGACTATGATTCTGTTGCTTCTTTGAGAGTAAAGAGGTTGGTAGGTGCTAGGGTCTCCCCCGTACACAGTGGTCTTGCCCTCAGGATAGTCTTACCCAGGAGGCCGGCTGGTCGTGGCAGCGCAGTGTACCTGAGCTGGAGTAGAGCACGCTGTCCTTGACCAGCACAGAGACAGCTCTCAGCATGAAGGAGAGGAACAGATTCAGGTGGATGTAGTTCCTTGTGCAGTGCAGTTTCCTGAAGCGGGAGGGTCAGAAACTGATGTTTAATTATCACCTATGGTCTTTCTTCTCATGAAGTTTACCACTTATTTAACTTCCATTATCACGGTTGTTTTGTTGGTTTCCAATTTACATCACGATACATATCTTGGCACATGAGCTCTCCTTTTATTTCAGATTGTTTCCTTAGGTTGGAGCTCAGTATGAATAAATAATGCAAAAGCCACCCAGAAGCTGCCTAGAGCCTGCAGTCAACTGTGTCTGTTTTCCCCATATTTTTCAGGATACAGGCTGTGTAGCTGAATGTGGGTGTCCCATTATCCTCATCTTCTGTTATAGCTTGTGGTCTTCATGTTTGGATGCTTCTACTCTGAGACAGAGTCACAGTTGTGACTTTACCCATTTCTCAGGTGAAACTTGGCCTCCAAGGCTTTGACTATGATGTATAATTTTCTGAATTAGGTGTGAAACTGCCTTCGATACAAGTTAACTTTCTCCTTTTTATATCCACACTAAGGGCACAGTTTGATGGCTTCTATTGACCCCCTTTCCTGGCCACACAAGCTTCAACTTGTCCTTTGACTCTCTCATGGTCCTGGACCTGGGCAGACCAATCATCAGCTGTGAGCTACATGAACAAATGAGACTGAAATGTGGGCAAATGTGGTCTGATTTAAATTTTTATGTATTTTAATTACTCTAAAGTTAAAAGAAAGAGCAGCATGGACCACTATTTGTCTGTACACTGTATTCTTGTCTTGGTAGAGCTGTATTTCATTTTAACATATTCATCATGTATGTATTGTGTGAGTGTGTGTGTGTGTGTGTGTGTGTTATATGCACTATGGCAGTGTCAGGTATAAGTACCCTCTAGTATTACACACAAATGAGATACTGATGTAGGTTAATAGATTAATTCAGTTATAGTTATTTTCTTTTCTGTACATTAGTGGAACATGTTAATATGCTAATTTTTGGAAGACTGAATGAGTTCTAGTAATAATTGCGGAAAATCATATTCAATTATTTGTAGAAATATGTTATGTTAGTTGTAAGGTTTTTTTTTTATACTTTATAACATAAGCATAGGTGAGCCTTAGAATTTAAAGTGAAGTCTCTTCACTTGACACAGCAGCACATGAAGAGGAGAACTATTAGATGAGGATGTGTCATGAACAGCAGATGCCGTTTCCTATGGTGGAGAGATTCTGTTGAATTTAACAAGAACGTTCCAAAATGTAGTCACCTGAAATTAGAATTAGAATCCCAACAAGGAGCCAGTGGAAACAGTGGGATGGGGCCCTTGTCCAGCACTTCCAAGAAACCCTGAAACCTGGCAGAACTTATCAAACTAATCCTGTTGGAACCCTGGAAAACAGTCGAGTTGATAGCTATGTAATCCCCCATCCCATGTGAGCACCCTGTAGGCCATGCCCAGCTTCGCATTATCCTGAAGGCTATAGCTCATGTTTGTCGTGCAGTCCCAGGAACTACCTACAGACACAAGATCACTTTTTCTTAAACTTTTAAGTTCATTGAACGGGTGCGACCTTCCAGAATCCACGCAGGTTGAGCAGCAGCTGTGATGAAAGCCACATCGTTTCTGGGTGCTGCCTAAGGCCAACATTAACTGTTGAGGCAAATGACAGACAATCTGCAGCCCGAGAAGAAAGGTTGAGGAGAGAGACTCTCTGGGGAAGCAGGATTTTTGAAAACCTCTCATATATACAGAGGAACTTGGAAACCTGCATACATGCTCTGGGCAGGTCACAAGCTCCCCAAGAGCTTTGACTGCTCTTTAGCACAAGCAAAATGAAGTTAAAGCAGAGTGGTAAACAGCCTGTCCAAGCACTGGAGGAGAGGTGCTCCTAACACAGTCAGACTCCCCATGTGAGGAATGTATGTTTTCTCTTCTTCCTGTGTTTCTCCTCTGACTGCGGATGTCTAAGGAAATCTCCATCAGTAAGTAATTGACTGCTAGCTAACAGTATATAGGCTTCAGAGACCAACAGGGGCAATACAATCTCTACAAAACAGGAACATTTAGAAAAGTTATTAAACAGATGATTACAAATTGGGCCTAGTAGGGCAGAGCTGTCACACCAGCTACTCAGAGGCATGAAACATGAAGGGTGTAAATTCAGGATTTGCCTGAGACCAAGAGGGTTTTCAGAGCCAACGTAAGTATTTCAGTCAGACCCTGTCTCACAATAAAAGTAAAGGAAAGGGTTGGGTTACACTTCAGTGGTACACTGCTTGTATTTGTAAGGTCCTGAGTTCAATCTCGAGTACCACAAAAACAACAAAATAGAATAAATAATCAGAAACAGCTACAACTCATAACAAAGGACAATAAAACTGAGAGACAAAATTTTATCCAGAGTTATCACCTCATATTATTAAAAATGTCCAATTTCAAAAAAAGGATAGTGATGCATTAAAAGAGGCAAGAAAGCTGGATTACTAATAGGAAAAAGAAAGAAATAAAACATTCTCTTTAAAAATCATACAAAGCTAAAAAAACAAAACAAAACAAAAAAAACCCCAAAAAACCGACACATGAAGTAGCCTTAATAGACAGAGGTTTAAGGCCAAATGGTTTGAATGTGTTCAAAAAACAGAGTGAAATAGAGCAATCCTTTGACAAACAGAATTTCAATGAATAAATGAAATTTGAAGAAGTAACTAAAAAAAAAAGTTGGATTTAAAACGTGCAACTGGCTTTAGAAATTCCCTAGAGATGGCCAATGAAAATCTACCCAGGCAAAAGAGAGATTCAGTAAATTAAACGATCAAAGAAAATGTTAGAAGTGTTAGAAGCTGTTAGGTAGTAATTTGGAAATGGAAATATTTCCTCTTGGATTAAAGTCATTAAGGCTATGCAAACAAATCTTACCAGGCTCAGGAAATAAACACCTTACAAGTCTTAGGAAGCTCCTGAAACTTAGGATAATTGACAAGGAACCTTCTCAAGCAATAACAACTTCTGAGTAGAGGAGACTCACCAACCTGTTTATCAACCTGCAAGTTGAGAAAGGAACTCAGAAGATTCAGCTTTTGTGAATTATCATTTATGCTTGAGTGAGCTTTCCAGTGATGCAATTGCTTTTGAGTCATCCATGTCTCTGTAAGTAACCTGTCGTAATTAACCCCAGTAAACTCACTGGTTCACTAATTTAGACTTAAGGGGACTTTGGTCAGGTGTAGGTTCCTACTTATTTATTTCCATCTACTTATGTGTTAAATATGTTTGTTCATGTCTTTACAGAAAAAGTCAGATGTCAGAAGCAGAAAAACAAATAGATGAAGAAAAACAAAGAAAACCCAAAAGACATGGAATATTACCCATTGATTGCATAACAGGGCCCTAGATTCTCATGGAAAAGTAACATGGGATTGCAAAGGATCTCAAATGGCCAGAACAATTTTTAAAAGAACATAAGTAGAACGACTCTCTCTGGATTCCAAATTTCCTGGAGACTATGGAGATCCAGCTGTATGGCTCTGCAAATGGCCCAGTACATCAGACTGAGAATCTTAAAACATTCACATTTATGGCCAGTTGCCTTCTGATGAAGCCAAGAACATTTAATAGTCTTTTAAACTGTTGGTGTTGAACCACTGGGTAGGAATTGTGAGAGAAAAAAGTTAGACTCTTCCATTTCATAGCATATGAAAAACTAACTGAAAATGAATCAGTGATCAAAACACAAGAGCCAGAAGGATAAAACTATTTTGGGTTGGAAAAATGTGACCTTGGATATGACAAAGGTCTTTTAAATGTTATACCAAAACCACAAGCAACATAATGAAAAAAATAGGCAATGTGAACTCCATCAAAATCTAAAACTTTAACATATTAAGTACACATCACCAAGCTTAAGAGAAACATAACTAATGGTAGAAAACATTTGTAGACTAGACTTATGAAAGAAGCTAGTGTCTATAATATATAAAAAAATTTTAAATGTCATAAGAAACCAAACAATTGAAACTGCACAAACATGGAACTAGAGAAGATATAAAGATGGTCAAAAAGCACTAATGAAGCAGGAATGATGGGCTAGTTGGTGAAGTGTTTGCTGCACTCAGCGTTAGAACCCAAGTTAGAAAGAATCAGGTGCAACCCCGGGAGGAAGAGGCTAGAGGATTCTTGGGACTTGGGGCTTGCTGACTAGTTAGTCTAGCTAGATCAGTAAGCTCAATGTTCCATAAGAAACCATCAAAATACAGTGATGAATGATTGAGAGAAACACTAGATACTGGCCTCTGCCCTCCACATGCGCACACATGCATGAGCTCTTACACACACAAATAGGTTAACATACCGTGCATACAAAGCACATGAGACTATCAGATACCGCTTCACTCTAGAGTCACTTATTGCCTGCATTCCGAATATTTGCAATTCTCTGTGTTAACCAACATTCACTGCAAAAAGAAGCCTCTGTGGTAACTGCTAATAACTGTACTAATATATGTGTATTAAGATAAGTATTTTGCAAAATAATAGTAGTAGGTTTACCCCTAAGGCTTGTAAACTCTGCAACCATAAGTCCTTGGCCAGGTTTAAAATACCAGACATGGGTTCTATCCCAGGCAATGGATCTTAAATCCATCTTAAAGCAATTGGCTAACTCCCTGGTCTAGTGTAAGTTATGTTGTTGTGATAAAATACCATGACCAAAAGCAACATGGAGCTTATTAAATCTTATGTTTCCTGGTAATCATCTATCACTGAAGGAATTCAGGGCAGGAACTTAAGGCAGGAATTTGAAGCAGAAACCGTAGAGGATGGCTGGCTATAGACTCACTTTCTCTAGCTTTCTCACCTAACTTTCTTATATAGCCCAGGCTCACCTGCCTAGAGATGGTGCCACTCACAGTGGGCTAGGACTTCCCACATCAAACAATTAAGACAATTCCCCACAGATATGATAATTGACCAATTTGATCCAAACAATATAATTGAGACTTCCTCTTTAGAAGTGACTCTATTGTGTCAGATTAACAATAAAAACTAGCTAGTTGTACTGGCTGGTTTTGTGTGTCAACTTGACACAGGCTGGAGTTATCACAGAGAAAGGAGCTTCATTTGGGGAAGTTCCTCCATGAGATCCAGCTGTGGGGCATTTTCTCAGTTGGTGATCAAGGGGGGAGGGCCCATTGTGGTGGTTCCATCTCTGGGCTGGTAGTCTTGGGTTCTATAAGAAAGCAAGCTGAGCAATCCAGGGGAAGCAAGTCAGTAAGGAACATCCCTCCATGGCCTCTGCATCAGCTCCTGCTTCCTGTCCTGCTTGAGTTCCAGTCCTGACTTCCTTTAGTGATGAACAGCAGTGTGGAAATGTGAGCTGAATAAACCCTTTCCTCCTCAACTTGCTTTTTGGTCATGATGTTTGTTCAGGAATAGAAACCCTGACTAAGCTGGGCAGTGGTGGCACACACCTTTAATCTCAGCACTTGGGAGTCAGAGGCAGGTGGATTTCTGAGTTTGAGACCAGCCTGGTCTACAAAGTGAGTTCCAGGACAGCCAGGGCTACACAGAGAAACCCTGTCTCAAAAAACAAAAAACAAAAAACAAAAACAAACAAAAAGAAACCCTGACAAAGACACTAGCATACCCCCATTAAAGAGGGTGTGTGGTAGTGAATCGGAGGTGGGGAGGGTATTGGATATAAGCAAAGTGCACTTTATATATGAAGTTTCAAAGAATACATTAAAATCATCTTTAAAAAGAAAACAACCTGAAATCCCTGCTCCTACAAATATCTCTGATCTCAAGAATGAAAGAGATGTCCAACAGTAGAGAAAACTCTGTAAATGACAGTGCCATGAACCAGATTTGTGGAATGTACTGGCTGTTTTTGTGTGTTAACTTGGCACATGCTGGAGTTATCACAGAGAAACGAGCCTCCCTTGAGAAAATGCCTCCATGAGATCCAGCTGTGGGGCATTTTCTCAATTAGTGATCAAGGGTAGGAGGGCCCATGGTGGGTGGTGCCATCCCTCGGCTGGTAGTTCTGGTTTCTCTAAGAAAACAAGATGAGCAAGTCACGGGAAGCAAGCCAGTAAGTAACAAAAAACCTCATGGCCTCTGCATCAGCTCCTGCCTCCAAGTTCGTGACCTGCTTGAGTTCCAGTCCTGACATTCTTTGGTGATGAACAGCAATGTGGAAGTGTAAGCTGAATAAACCCTTCCCTCCCCAACTTGCTTCTTGGTCATGATGTTTGTGCAGGAATAGAAACCCTGACTAAGACATAGAGCATACTTAGATTAAAGTGGAGAGACAGGGAAAAGATGGAAGAATGGTAAGAAGATATATGAGAACAGCAGAAACACAGAACACACTGAGGATGCTGATCTAGGAGAAGAGAATGATGGGAAGCCATATTTCAGGAGGTACCAGCCAAGAACTTATGAAACTGATTAAAGAGAGCAACAGGTCAGACATTTCACAACCGTAAGAAAGATACAAAAGTAATGAAACTAAGCCCATGAACGTCAGCTTCACAAAGTTAATAAAAACTAGCTTATTGCAACACAGGGAGAGACATTTGAAAGTGGAAAAGACCATGCTTTTAGGAACAAAGTCGAGCCACAGGCAACTCCTCAAGAGCCACAACCTTATCCTCAGTACTCAGAAATATCCTTTTAAAAAGCAAGGCGAAAGTATCTGTTTCCGGCAAACAAAATGTCTGCCATTACAATATGATCGGGGTGCCTAGGCAGGCTCATGAGAAGCAGAGAGATGACCCCAGCAGGGAAGAAAGTGTCGGAAAAATGAAGGGCAATATGTAGGCATGCTAAACCTTAAACACCAACCTTAAACAGCAATGTCTGTGGGATCTCAACATAGAATTAAAACATATGAAACAAACAAACAAGCACGAACGGCACAGGGAGTTAAGATGTGATGCTCTTGAATTGGCTGGGAAAGTCATAAAGAGCAGGTTAGAGGTTATGAATAAGGAATGTGTCTGTGGCGGTAGTTGTGCATGCCTTTAATTCCAGCACTTTGGAGGCAGAGGCAGGAGGATCTCTAAATTTGAGGCCAGCCTGATCTACAAAGCAAATTCCAGGTCAGATAGTGATTAGCCAGTGCTACACAGAGAAACCCTAGAGAGAGGGAGAGAAAGGAAGGAGGGGGAGGGGGAGAGGGGAGGGGGAGGGGAAGGTAGAGAGGGGGAGGGGAAGGTAGAGAGGGGGAGGGGAAGGAGGAGAGGGGGAGGGGGAGGGGGAGAGCGGGGAGAGAGAGAAACAGTGAGACACACACACACACACACAGAGAGAGAGAGAGAGAGAGAGAGAGAGAGAGAGAGAGAGAGAGAGTTGAGCTGAAAAGCAGCATTACCTGTTTATGTAAGAAATGCAAAATGTTTAGTGTCAACATGCTACCTTTCTTCAAGAGTGCTATTTATTTATTTATTCATCTATCTATCTATCTATCTATCTATCTATCTATCTATCTATCTATCTATCATCTCTCTGTCTATCTATCTATCTATCTATCTATCTATCTATCTATCTATCTATCGTGTGTATGTGTAACTGAGTGAATTTACGTGTACCATGTGTGTGGGGGAGCCCACAGAGGCCAGAAAAGCAAGAGATTCCTTGTAACTGGAGTTACAGATGACCATGTGACACAATATGGGTGCTGGGAACTGAATCCTAGTGTTGTCCAACAGCAAATGCTTTTAAATGCTGATCTATCTCTCTAGCCCCAAGGGTTCTCTATTGCTTAGTACACAGAGGGTCAAGAGTCTAAATCTCCGAGTTACCAAACAACCTGTAGGGAAGTTTGTTTTTCTCATAATTTTTGCAGAATTGCTCATTTTTTTGTTCCTTACCTGAAGAGGCAGATAATTATGCTTCCTGTTGTAAGAGACATCAGAGAAACACTGTAGCCCAAGGTATAAATGGCCTTCACCAGAATATAAAACGAGATCTACAAAGAAATAAAAAAAACCACATGTGTAAGCTGCTAGTCAAATGCATGGGGCACAGGACATTTTGAGATCTCAGTCAAAAAGGACTCTCTCTCTCCCTCTTGCATTCCAAGTGCTGAAAGACAGGAGACAGAGTCATTTTATAATTCTACCTCCATCCAGAAGGACCTTTAATATTTGAACACCTGTCTTCTCTTACAAGCCATTATAAGTGAGTAGACAATTTCTGTTAAAAAAATTTATCCAAAGGAACTATATTGACTACTGTTAGGGCCAAGACAAAGGTAGGCTGAGATGAATGGAACGGATGGGGTCCCTGAAGGAGTAGGAATGGAACAGTCTTTTAGAAATACATTTCCAAATAAGACCAGGTAATACACACATTTGAGCTCATGAAAAAGAACACGGCATTAAAGGAACATGGCCAGTTACTCGTCTCTCCTCATAGAGTGGCTACATCTTCAAATTTTTATTTCTCATACTTCTTAGGTAATTCGGTTTCGTGGCTAGAATCTAACATCCATGCAATCATTGGATATGGGATAGAAAGCCCATAATTACTTCTGTAGGACACTACAAACACAAGGACTGCATTTGCACAAGTGTGCATGCCGTGTGTGTGTGTGTGTGTGTGTGTGTGTGTGTGTGTGTGTGTGTGTTGTGTATCAAACCAGGCAATCACAGGACATCTACATGGGCTGCACCATATTTGTTTCTTAGAGGCTATGCCATCTCTGAACTTTCTGGCAAAACTAATTATTGTGTGAAAATGAGAATATGCCTGTTGATACAGAGTGAAAAACTTTTTTTGTCAGAAGTCCTAAAATAGCCATACACTAATTCTCATGGACAATGAGGAGCTCTGTCAGGTATGGAGCCACATGTCTGCAACCCTAGGAGCCTTTGATACACAGAGAGTCTGAAAGAAAGCTTCATCTATGTGGGGCCCTGATTAAAAGTGTTCATAGTAAAACATAAAAAAAAAAAAACCTTTGCATCTTGCTACAATACCGATCTGCTAGGCAAGTTGTACCCAATAATGCAATAGCGACATGATCATTATGGGCAAACCAACTATTTTCGGAGTGGATCTGAGGTCTTCTCCACAGGAGGAATTCCATTTCTAGTACTGTGAGTTTTGTCAAAAGCCTATGACTGAGAAGACCATAGCCATAGTGAGAAGCCCACTGGTGTTTCACTCAAGGGTCCTGTTGTCAAACCATTTTTTAAATATCTATGCTTATTGCCATAAATTTGTGCTACTCTTAAGCTTGGTCAAGAAGCTTCTTTTTCACTGGGTAGTGTGGTTAATGCAAAGATGCTTGAGTGGCCAAAGTACTGAGATAAGTAAATGTGTGTGTTTAGCTGTAGACAGGTCGTCTATACCTATTTCCATCTATCCAAGGCTCAGGGAACATTAGGGAAGAGAGGAAGGAAAGAATGTAATAGCCAGAGGATGAGTTGGAAAGTTGTGAAATACTGACTTCTGGATGTTACAATAGCTGTTGAACACATCAACTCGCAGCAGCTGTGGTTGCTTGCACACGCCTTGCAAAAAATTCAATCTGGCCAAAATTTCAGCATGGACTGGGGAATGCTCCCAAGGCCCCACCCTAGCCTATTGGTGGCTGATGGCTGCTGAGAGAGGGAGAGTCACTTTTCTTTGGGCATGTGGATCCTGGAAAGCTAGTTGCTTATGCCCCAGTGCATGGTATCACACCCATGCGCATGTGGTGTGCATTAATTTGACTCAGGGGCTAACAACAACAACAATAATAATAGATAATGAAAAAAAAAAAAGAAAACATGAAATCTTAAGGGAGATTGGACAGGGTGTCCTGAAAAAGTTGAGGAGAGATTAGTAGAATGGATGTAATCAAAATAAATTTTCTAATGTATGAAGTTATTAAATAAATAAAAACAGTATAAAAAGCTATGCAGGGGCCTGTTTGCTCGTAATATGTCGCAGTCTAGTCCTGTTTGAAAGCATCACCCTATTCACTTTAGAATTCAGGAATTCTCCCTGTTGGTACTGGAGTTGTAGCACAAAGGGCAGGTCACAGAAGAGCAGAGAATACAGGGGTCCATCCAATCTTCCTCCATCTTCAGGGTGGTCATCCTTGTCTTATCTCTTCCTTCCTTCCTTCTGCCCTCCTGCTTCATCTCCCCATTTCCACACTTCATCCTCGCCCTTCCTTCCTCTTCCCTTCTATGGAATCCACAGAGTCTCATCACTTTATACTCTTTTTCTCTCCCCATCCCCCCATCTTATCTCCACCCTCATCCCATGATCCTCACCTCATCCCCTTTTACTTACATCCTCATCTCCCCACCCCGTCCCCTTATCCCCTGACCTCTCATTCTCATCTCCCGTTATCTTCTGTCTTAGTTCCTTTTTTATAGCTATGAAGAGATACCATAACCAAAGCATTTTATAAAAGGAAGCATTTAATTGGGGGCTTGCTTACAGTTTCAGAGGGTGACTCGTGATCACTGAGGTAGGGAACATGGCAGGTAGGCAGGCAGGCAGGCATAGTGTTGGAACAGTAGATGAGAGCTTAAATCTTTTCCACAAACAGTAGGCAGAGAGATAAAGGATAAATCTGGACCTGGCATGGGCTTTTGAAACCTCAGCACCTACCTCCCAGTGACACATCTCCTACTCCTTCCTAAATACTTGATCAACTGAGAGACAACTGTTCAAACATATGAGCCTCAGGCAGCCACTCTCACTCAAACCACCAGACCTTCCTTTATACTTCACGATCATTTCCCTGTGACACCCTGTTTGGTCACGGTCATAGCTACTTTTCTATTGCTGTGATCAAACATCGTGACCAGGACAATTTACAGAAAGAAGAATTTATTTGGGCTTATGATTTGAGAGGGATAAGAGTCCATCCATGAAGGGGGACTTTGGAAACAAGCAGCAGACGTGAGGCTGGAGCAGAAGCTGAGGGCGCACATCTTTAATGGCATGCATGAGGCAGAGAGAGCAAACTGGGAACGGTACATGGCTTTTGAAATCTCAAAGCTTTTCCTTGGTGACATACTTCTTCCAGTAAGTTCACACCTACTCAGCCTACCCAAATAATGCCACAAGCTGGGGACTGTTTGTGGGCTGTCTCATTCAAATCACCACAGTCAGGTGTCTTTCCATGAATTCTTCTGGTGCTAAGGTACTTGTACTTACTAAGTTTACCCATGATTATATTTGGCCTTGTGTATTTTTCTAAGTATGTATGCTTCTTCTTGAGATTTTAGTGCTTCTAGAAAAGCCCTGTTATGATTAAGCATCCCTTACCTCACCCTCACCGCCTTACCCTCATCTGGCCCGTGGGAGTTGGCAAATCAGAACTCTAGAGTGCTGTTGTTATTGTGGCTTCTTGGCCCATCATGGTGTCCAGTCTGGGCGGTCTGGAGTGGCCATCTGATTAGCTAAGTCTGGGCTCGGGAAAGTTGAGCTTGGAGCCCTGTCAGCAAACAAACTGACATTGGTGCTGGACAGCCTCACGTAGAGCAGCTACCTGGGAACACATCAGTCTCCCCTGTGGGGATGTGGGAATGCATGTATGACTTACTGATGGAAGGGACTCATGAAGTAGGAAAGGCTCCAATTAAGCAGCGGGTGATGACAAGGAAAACCAATGTGCAAGTTTTTCTAATGAGCCAATAAAAACATAACATATTTTGGTGAGGAGAGCATTTCGGCATAGCTGTGTGTAGTACAAGTATCAGAAACATTGTAGTAGGATTGCCAGAAACCTGTGAATGTCATCACTTCTGTAGCTGAACTTCCATGACTGCCATCCCAGGTAACAAATGAATACTATCTGAACAGAGATGTACTAAAATCATGCCGTTCATTATGTGAAAGTGGAGTCACCCACACACTTGGCTAATCGACTATGGTTTCAAAGCAAACAAATCCATTACTTTCATTTACCTAACACATATCATCAAGTGACCACTGGAGCCAGAGATGTCAGTGATGAAAGGAGACTGGAATCACAGAGACCCAAATCAACATCCAGGCTGGCTAGAAGAATCACATGGTATGTTACAGCCTATTACACAAAGTAAGAATGTGGATCAGGGTTCACACCAGCTGCACTGGCTGAGGCCAGTTGCAATCATGACACTATGATTAGAGCCAGCCTTTGGAAAGAGGAGAGCAATCTGGTAAAAGGAATGGGTAGTGCAAAGGCACTGTGGCTGAAAAGGGGTGGCAGGGGAGGTGCAGGAGCAGTGTGATCTTGCAGCATTTCAGTGGCTGGAGTGTTAGTAAGCCCCCATGTTCCATACTCAGCACCACCAACATGATACATGTGCATATGGACTTATGCATGCATTCATCAATGCACACACACACACACACACATGCATGCATGAATGCATGCACACACACATGCACAGCACACATCTGTCAATGGACACATTAGTCAATGCACTCGAGCACACACTTAAGTATGCATAAACAAAACAAAGCAAACAAGCGAAACAGCCCAACCTCAACACTAATTAGAAGACATGGACAGCAGAAAAAGACTCCCCAATTATCTCCAGCCATCCTACAGCCCCTGCATCTAGAAGCTATCTCTTCTGCCAAGTCCCCAAGGCCCTCTGCTGAAGTCCCAGTTTCCCTGCTGGTCTTCTTGGAACTCTTGATGCTGGACACCTGAGTTACTCTGGTGTCTCAGCTCACCTGTCATCCTCATCACAGCATATAGTTCCTACAGAGTTCATAAGGCCCTGGGCCCTTTAACCAGTGAATGAAAGATGATCCACAGATCTGGGAATTGTGAAGTTTGAACAATTAGTGCAGCAACCATTTGGCCCAAGGAGCTGAGACAACAGCTGAGAGCAGGCTCTCTTTCAAATCCCTGACTCCTGCCTGGACTCAGGGGCTCCGGAGGCGGTAGGAGTGGGCAGCCTTGTCTGGTGGTGCCACACACCAGGCTTATTTGCTTGTGTTTTGTCTATCTCACATCTTTATCTAAAGCTCGACGGAGAACTTGCCTTCCAAAGGAAGTTCCTCATATCTTATACTTGGAAGGATGAAGGTCAGCTCTGGGAAGATCTTTGTGGTTAATACTTTGTAAGAAAATCAGGTAGCTCGCATCACTTGGCTAAAGGTGTTCAAGGTGAAAGTACACTTTGGTGTGTTAAATTAAGGGATTAGGTGTGATGTTAGAAGAATCTTTATATCTACTTGTTATCTTAAAAGTAAACCATGGTTCCTGTGGTAAGGAATATGCAGATGCTTTCTACCTACCTCTTGCTGGGTGAGGCCTTTAAATTTAAACTCATTGAAGTTAAATAAGGTTTAAATCAGTTACTTGGTTACCCTGGCTGCATTTCAGGGCTCCGAGCTCCAGTTGTCAGTGGCCTCAACCCCGGACCAACAGAGGAAGAGGTTTTCCATTCCAGTAGGAAGGCCTGACAGTGCATGCTAGCTACCATCCTAAGTTGTTATCTGGTTCTCATGAGCACCTCCGCCCGACTTGCACTGTGCTAGGCAGACATTTGCTCCCACCTGAGCTTGTTGTTTTATTTATTTTCATGTTCCTTCCTGACCTGGAGCCTCTGAGAAGTTACACAGGTTGCAGAGCTCTCCCTGCTGAGATACAGTCCCAAGGCCACAAGGTGCTGGTCTTATTACCTCAACCACCGCCATTCAACAAGGGTGCATGAGCCCAGTGTGAGTATCTACATCTGCAGAGAGGAGAGGAACTCTGGAAGGCTAGCTCTTTGTAGGAAGTATGGGAAAGGGCCACACAAGTTGCTCACACACACACACACACACATACACACACACACACACACACGTGAGAGCCCTAGTGGGAACTAAAAAGAAGGTTAATGGTTAACACATCAAGGCCTGGACACTGAGAAAAGTAAATAAGAGGACTTGTACTTAGGTGTAGGTTAACCAAACTAGAGGGATATGAGAAGGGACAGGGCTCAGGGCCAGTTCAGGCAGGCTAACTTCCCTCCTGCCCCAGCTCTTGAATGGCATATGAAAGACACTATTGTTCCCTCTTACATCCTGGTTACTGATGCAGCTAATTATAACAGACTAAATTGCAAGCAAAGTTGACTTCTAACAAGAAGCTTCTGCCTAGTTCGGAAAGATGACCCAGACCATCCCATAGACAAGGAGTTAACTAAGAACAAAGGCAGCTACTTCTTGGTGTCTGTGAGAACAAAGAGGGTCTGGTATAACTGAGGAGATTTTAGACAGCGGTCAGGTAGGTGGGAGCAATGCCAACCAGAGACTCACAGCTTGAAACAGTCAAGGTCAACAGCTAACAAAGCACAAATCAGAGAAGGACAAAGGGATCATCTACCACCCCTAATTGGGGTACATGAGCTGAACATGATCATATTCTGGTTGGGACATGCATAGAGGGTGTGGGTTCCAGATAACTAATCAATAGAGATTGCCTTAGTCTTTGTCCTATAAAACTCCATACATTTAAAAAGAAATGATACCTTTCCTTTTCTTGGAATCTCCTCTCAGACTTGGGAGTGTCTCTCAATTTTCCTTATCACTTTTCTTTCATTTTTTTTATTGATAAAGTTTGCATCAGCCTTATATACTCCTAGCAGAGTCCATATTTTAAGTTTTCATTGGTGTGAGACCATAAAGTCAGAGCCACTGTATCAGGTTGCCCTTTGGTGATTGTTGAACGTCTGGCACCTTAGAGCCCTGGATCAGACACAACTAACAGGGCTGGGAAAGGTCCCGTTGTACTAAAAAAACTGTTGCATCATGGTCAGTGCCCAGGGATCTGAAAATGTGTGATTTCTCACTAGAACCTCAAAGGAATGGTGCAACTGGCAAGAAAAGGCTGGGAACGTTCATAGGCAGCAACTAAGTATCTGCAGCAAATGCTGGCCTAGACTTTGCAAGGAAATATTTTCAAAGCTTTGAAGTTCGGTATTTTTGTAGAGCTGGGGTCCTGGCACAGCAAACAGCAACAAAAGATGACTCTGAGGGTTTAATGTTGTATTTGTGCTTTCTAAGAAAAGGCACAATGTTCTGATGGTGTCATGAAGCAGTGTTTTTTGGGTACATGGAGTGCTTCAAAACACAGGGTAAGGAAGTGACTTCCCCTTTCAAAGGCTTGACCCAGAAGACCCAATGTGAAGCTTTTCACAGAAGTGACCATCCATGGGCTCTCAAGCAAGGATGTCTGTGGCAGAGCATCCTTCTAGAAAGTGTTTAGTATGTTTGCATTTGACTCAAGGATGTATCACGATCCCACCCATGGCTGCAATCGGTTTTCAGTATGTCAGTCACAGTGGCTGAAGTGAAGGTTGAATCCTGACTCTGTAAAAAACAGCCGTTGTCTTGTCACGTGATTTTTTTATTTTCATCCTCTAGGGAACTAGGTCTGGTTAAAAATGTTCAGGTCTGAGTTGACAGAGCCATCAGCCTGAGCCCAACGTTCTTTCTTTGAGATCTCCAGCCGTCTCAAATGGTGGACCTCTGATCAGTGTATACCATGATCTTTGGGAAGAGAGACTCTCTGTGGTATCTGTGCCTGAATGTGTGGCCAGCAGCTGGTGTTGGTCTCATGAGAACCCTTCTAGGAATGACAAGACATTGATTGACAGCCAGAAGAAGGAAGCAAGGATAAAAATCACAGGAATGGGAGGACCAAAAGCTACACTCAACAGGCTTTTGTTTTCATTTATTAATATGTGAAAAGACTTAAAGCAGGGCTGGTACTCATTAATAATTAACAGATGTTCCTCAAGGTGCAAAGGCCAGAAAGCAGCTGTACTTGTAAGAAGTCTACAAGGGCATAGATCTGGGCATAGGGTAACAGTATTTGTGAAGTACTAAGACAGTAAAACAATGAGAAATCAGTATACAATGTGACTTGTACATAGTCATACATTTTAACTAAAGAACATGTAATGTGTAGCTCTGTGCTAACAAAGTCTTCAAAGAACCAAGTAATGTTCTGTGCTGTAGACATCACTGGGTTGGACTTGAATTAAGAGCCAAAGACCAACAACCATGGTTTATCCAAAAATTGGTGCTTGCAAGAAACTTTTTTTGTTGTTGTTTAGCTTTTTTCCCCATAAAATAAGACCTGAAGAGAAAAAGCACTTTACACCTTGGAAAGGGAGAGACACATCTGCAGCTTGGGATGGGCAAATAGACAAAGGCACGAAGCAACAGCAGAAAGAATAAAACCGTCAGCCACACATGTAGCAAGACGCCTATAAGCAAACTTTAAAAGAATCCCCATAGTTAGGACCTGAACACTAGATAGGTACCGCAGAGTACGAGGACTCCACTGTAGGACAGTGGTTACTACTCTTCATCCCAGGTAAGACTCCTATGACAATCAACAAGTCCCACTCTGAGGCAGGAAATCTGGGTTTTCTAGGGAATGGACACTAAGACAGTTGAAAGGAATTCAGCTGTGATTGCCTAGAGGGAGGAGGAGCTTCCAGACTCCAGGGTTGGCTTCCGTGGGATGGGAAGAGCAGTAAAATTGATATGATTCTAGGGGAATGATGAACTTCTTGGTGAGATATTATATCTCTCTGATTTCTCAGAGTTCCTGCAAATACATTTCAAGTATATTAGCTAGCTGGGGTGAAAAGCCGTTAAGAGGAGAGACAAGGTGGCTTGTGATTGGCCAAAGGGTAAAGGGATGGAAGAATCCATCAAGTAAAAGGCAAGTGGATTGTGATTTGTACTACTAAACATTCGTTATATAGACTATGGAGACTAGTGTAGGGAACTATGTTGGGGAAAAATAAGACAAGGTTCTTAGTGGATGAAGTGCTGAGTCAGCAAAGAGGACAAAAAAAAAATGCTCTCAGGAAAACTGGAAAGAAGCTTACAAGAAAGCAAATTAAAAAATTAACAAGGAACGTCTTCCAGCCACATCAGTGATCAGCACAATGTAATCAGACTTGGTGTATTCCTTTACTTACAAATTGGTTATGATTAAAAATAAATAAAATTCTGTGTTTATGGGTACTGTGGCCTCAGTAACTGTGTCCCCACCTCAAATCCATGTATTGGATCTTTTTTGTAAAGATCTATTTATATATTATATGAGTACACTGTAGCTGTTTTCAGACACACCGGAAGAGGGCATCCAATCTCATTACAGATGGTTATGAGCCACCGTGTGGCTGCTGGGATTTGAACTCAGGACCTCCGGAAGAGTAGTCAGTGCTCTTCACCACTGAGCCAACTCTCCAGTTCCATGTATTGAATCTTCAACAATAAGGAGACAGAGCCTTGCTAGGTCCTGAGGGATGAACTCATGAGTGGGGGTGGTTCCTTCCTCACAGCAACTCCAAACCTGATACTGGTAGCTGTCTGGGGGAGTCTAATCAGACCCAGCATCTGCCAGTACCCTGACCTTGGACTTCAGCTTTTATACTGGGGAAAAATGAATTTCTGCAGTTGATAAGTCACTCCCTCTGAAGTATTTTGTTACCGTTGCCCAGACCAAAACAAAGTCCTCTTAACTCATTCCTGTGGCCAGAATCATACAGAAACTTGGCTTATTTGAACCAACAAAAAGAGATCAAAAGATAAAGGGAAACCTGTTGCTCCAAATTCCACCTGTTTTTAAAGCATTTGCAGTGACTATTGTTGACGAGGTACTGGAAGGCAGGTAAAGGACACAGCACAAAGCTAGCTCCAGGGATGCATTAATCAGCTAATTCCCAGTAGCTTAGATCCAACCCAGGCCACGCTAACAAACTGCTTATTTCATGTTAGCCTGATCTCTGATTTCCACACATGGCCTTTGCAGGTCCTTATTAGAGTTTTGGAACTACTGTTTTCCAGTTAACTACCAGTAAAACTGGGGGCAAGTTGACATGGTCCCTGAGCCAATATCCCAATAGAAGTAGAAAAAGTATCTAATTCCTTGCACTTTGGGTTAGCTGCTGAGCTAGGGTATGTCAGGCAATGATGGGTCCCTCTTGTCCCGGAGCCTACAGTACAAGAGTCTTGTGCCTTCTTGGAAAAATGGGTAAATTCTGAAGGGATAGCCTGAACCTGTCAAGGCTCTGAGGAACTGTCAGCTTAGTCAAGATGTCTGCTACCAGGAAGGCTTGAAAGAGCGTCTGAGTGTCTTGGGGATAGAGCTCCTACAGATAAAGTCACTCTGAAGGGATCAATAAGATGCAGAAATGGAAAATCCATGGTTCAGATTGTTGGACATTGGAATGATTAATATATTTCAGCTTCCAGAGGCACAGCCTTGACCCAGCTACTCAGGACAAATCACTGAATTCTTTATTATACTACCTATACATGCTTGATATTTCAAATGGAAAGTTGTGAGATCTCTATTTCTGTCTATATGTGTGTATGCAAGGCATGTTTTTACCCCTGGATGAAAGTTCATCCAGGGTAAAATTAATTTGCAAAATGTTCTGTTTAGTTATCTTAAAGAAAAATAAGCCCTTAATTATGTAAGTATTCCCCAAAGTGGAAATCAGAAATGAAAAATCGAATTAGCTCAGAAATGTACAAGTTTCTATGATTTGGATAATTTCCAGTAAATAAGAATACTGGATTTTAGTTTTGAAAAGACTTATGTTTACAGGAAGCAGTGTCACATGTTGCAGACACATAACTTTTTTCTTTCGAACCAATCAAACTGTCTTTGTGTTACAAAATTTCTCAACAATAAAAGCTAAAACAAAAACCAAATGGATTAAATCAGCATAATTTCCAATAAGAAGAATTAGCTGTCCAGCTTATGTTTATCTTGATTTTTGATAGATAACTGAAGAGAATTGGTTTGTTAGTCAACAATCTTATGCCACACCAAAAGCAAAAGACAAAACAAACAAGCAAAAAAGAATTGCTTACAGGACAGTCAATCTACAGAGGACTTGTGTGACAATCAGGACACAAGGAAAGCTAGAGGAATAGACAGAGGAGAATAGACAGAGAAGGGGAGAGAGGACTTCTGTGGTAAGGCTATATATGAAACTATTAGCATTTTTAAATTAGCATTATTGTAAAACAGTGTACAATAAGACTTTGTAAAGTAAATATAAGAATATGAATGTAAAATAAGAATTTGCTTTTTTACCTTTTTAATATATATATATTTCTATATTTTCTTTAAATGTGAGAGTGCTCCATCTACATGCCAGAACACCTGCATGCCAGAAGAGGGCATCAGGTCCCTTTACAGATAGTTGTGAGCCACCCTGTGGGTTGCTGGGAATTGAACTCAGGACCTCTGGAGAGCAGCCAGTGCTCTTAACTGCTGAGAGATCTCACCAGTCCAAGAACGTGTTTTTTTTTAAAAATGTATAATGCTGATTAAACTTTCACTTTTTCCTTTCTTCCTGTTCTTCTTTGAGTTTATTGAGATGGTATCTACCTACATAGCCCAAGGCGGCCTTGAACTCAGGACCTTCCTGCTGGTCCAGCCCTGGCTTTACTAGCATGCTCCACCATTTCTTGACCTTACCATTTTGTGTTCATTGTTGATGGAATCTATGGTCTTGTGTTTGTAAGCATATGTAGGTAGCACTCTACCAGTGACGTGCAAGCCCAGGGGAAATGCTTAACTCTTGAAAGAAGATTCTAAAGGATTTTCTTTGCCTTTTGAATAATCTGACTAGAAAAGATTCTGTTTCATTGAAATAATTTCCTATGGTTCACTATTAAAAAGTTACATTTTCTGTCTTTTAAATAACTATGTAACATTCTGTATTTGGCTTTGAAATCTGTCAGTGTTTTAAAGAGACAACTGCTTTTGATCCTATTTAAACAATGCTTTCACATTTTTTTGACGTTTTTGACAAACTCCTGCAAATTGAATCCTAAATGAAGCCTTTTGATTTCAAACTAACTTGAGTTTTTCCAGAGGGCTCCTAGCAAGCTCAAAAGAATTTGTTCTTTCTGTTTATAAACACAGAGAGATTGAATTAATTAGGTTTTTCACAGTAGATGATGGTTAACTGCCCTAACCTTATATCTGTGTGGATAGATGCCATTAGCTTAGGCCTGCCAGAAAGCGTATGAGACTCTTGGAAACCCAGTGTGTCCCGAGACCATGCTGTCATGGTCTAGTAACACATTGTTTATAGTGAGTCCTCATGAGTCTATACCACAGCCCTGTGACAGCTGTTTTCTTCATCTGACGCTTTTCCAAAAGGTTCTGCAAGGAGTTATCATACAGACTGCAAGAGGATCCGTGGGAGTCCGGCAAGCACAACATTTGGACAGCTTCAAGGTCATGAATTCCGTTGGATGGGAATATTCAGAATAACCAAACTGACAGATCCAGGAGATAACTTTTTGGACTTTCTAATGTTCTGTTTCCTAGATTCAAAGAACCCATATTCTCTTTACACTGCAGCTTTCTGAAACTTTGGCAAAGTAGGCTTTTGTAAACAAAACGAACTGAGAAGCTTTTATTGCATAGTCTAACTTTTGTGGAATGTTGTGATTTGTGTAAATTCGTGGTGGCTCTGTTCTCACTAACAGGACACAGTGGTGGGTCCTTGGCCCAGAGGAGCTTTTAAAAGTCTAATTGGAAATTCCTTGTTTCCAGAAAGTTCTAATGGGCTATGGATGACCTTATAGAGCCAATGAGCTTCCTTGGTGCTTACTTGAAGGTCTTTTGCAGGTCTGGGCAAATACTTTGGTTTAATGAGACTAGATTAGATTCTGCTTAGTTATCTGTGTCTGCCTTTGACAGGAGTAGGCGATCTCAGGAAGAAGCCTGGTTAGTAGAGAACGCCAGTGCCCCCAACAATGATTCTAGCCCTGTCTAGTATCTTCAACTTTCATTTTATCTCTAAACCATTTTCTTCCAATATCTTCCTATGACTATTCAAGATAACCTTCCATTTTTATTCCATTAGAATTTTCAATCCCTGGAAACTAGGACTGCCCCTTCACAGCCTGAAAATTGGATCTAGAAAAGCTACTTCAGTCTTTAGAGAAATCACCACTTCCACATTGGCTGGTAATTGTTAGACTGTGCTGCATAGCCACTCTTCTGGGACATCTGATGACACCACCAAGGATATTTTAGTTGAAACTACAGCAACTATCAGTTGATACTGGCCCTCCACCCCACATAACTTAGAGGTGCTGGGAGCTGGGAGCTGGAAGCCCTTTCCTGGGATTTTCCCAGTATGCCATTTGTTCTGACTATTGACCTATGTTTGTCTTTTGTTTCCATAGAAACATTTGTTAAGTCTCTATGTGCACCATACGGAGAGTTAACCTGGGTGGAAGTCCTATAGTGTTGTCTTCTGAATTGACACTTGTATCAAGTGAATGCAGCTTCCTCAACTAAAGCAATTGTTCACAGACTGTTTCTAACTGGTGTCAATATTTTCTGGAAGTAAGCAATATCCTCCACGTCTCAGAACTTACTGGGAAAGATGTCAACAAGAGGATGCACTTGTGCATTATTGGAAGAGGCCTTATCTACAACAGCACAACTGTGACTTCTTTAGCTAGATTTGTGTGACACAATCACAGGGACCCAGGATAAATGAGAGGTAGTGTTTTCGACACCAGTGGCAGGTCTGAAAAAATCTGAAACCTAGCTAAACCTTATCTAAGAAAATGAAGACTGGCTGAAAAGCATGTGCTGGCTCATTGGTCTTTCTTTTCATTAATTTTAGGCCCCAAGACCTGAGCTGCAGTCCTGTGATGGTTCCTTCTTAATTCCCGGAATCTCTGCTGTCCCTGACCTCCATGAAAACTAGGCAACCAAAACCACATGACCACAGCCACTCTAAGAATCTACAGGGATTCTGGTTTCTGACGTCTGTGTACATAGGAAAGGAATGTAATGTGAACATCAGTAAGACCTAACAGCTGGGGACAGTCTCAATCTACAGAGAGGATGGCCAAAGGAGAGTGATGATTATTAAATGAAAATAAAATTGACCAGGAGGCCAGGACTGACCTATGACTGAGTTGACAGCTGCATCAGCAGAGAAACTCACAGAGCTGTCTTCCTAGCAGTTGTAGCAGCTCTAGCCTCAAGTCATGGATGACAGCTTGGTATATTGTAGCACCAGCTAAGTAGCAGTCCACTCTAACCAGTGAGATAAAGCATCTCTGTCGACGTGCCCAGCACACCTCAGAAGCCTGCTGGCTACTCTTGTGAGGCTGTGCTTGGTCTTGTCTCCTCGTTCAGCAACAGATGGTTTCCCACTCAACAAAATTTTCATGTCAAGAATATCTCTCTGGATTTCTTTTGACACTGCTGGCCTATTTCCTGCATGTGCTGTTGCTAGTTAAAGTTGTTGGCTAGTTCTGTTTTCTCCTGAAGCCTGTGTAGTTTTCCTACTGTTCCTGACAGAAAGCTGACATTTACAACTCTATAACCACCATGCCCAGTGCTAGTTAGTTTTGTTAATTTGACACAAACTTAAGTCATCTAGAAAAAGAGAACCTCAACTGAGGAATTACCTCTATTAGATTGGCCTTCAGGCATACTGATTCATGACTGATGGAGGAAGGCCTAGCCCCCTCCCTGTGTGCAGTACCATCTCATACTGATTCATGATTGATGGAGGAAGGCCTAGCTCCCTCCCTGTGTGCAGTACCATCTCATACTGATTCATGATTGATGGAGGAAGGCCTAGCTCCCTCCCTGTGTGCAGTACCATCTCTGGGCAGGTGAGCAAACTGCATTCTTCAATGATCTTTGCTTCAGTTCCTGCCTCTTGAGCTCCTGCCCTGGCGTTCCTTGATTATTGACTAAAACATATAAGATGTAATAGTCCCTTTCCTCCTTTAGTTGATATTGGTTCTATTTTATCCACGTAAGAAAAACAAAATAGAACAAAAATTGATATCGGAGAGTGGAATATTGCTGTGGTAGAGCTGCCTATGTTTTGGGGGAAGATTGTAGCAGGATTTGGAAATTTGGGTTGGAAACGTCATTGAGGTTTTGGAGCTTAATGGGCTATTGAGGGAACTTGGAAGATAATTGCCAAGAGAAATGAATGTGGTAGAGTCTTGGCTTTTGAAGTTTCAGAGGATAACAAAGATTCTACTAGGCTCCTTCAAGTGGTATTTTGGTTTAAGAATCATTTTAAAGTGTTTTATTTATTATTCTCTCATACAATATATCCTGACCACAGATTTCCTTCTCTCCACCCCTCTGAGTTCCCTCCCCTGTCTCCCAGATACAGTTTACACCAGTCTCTCCCACCAGAAAAGAACAGGCCTCCCAGGGACATCAACCAAACATGGCACAACAAGATGCAATGAGATCATGCACAAACCCTCACATCAAGACTGGGGATCTTGCCCATTCAGAGGAAAAGGGTCTCAAGAGTCAGAGACAACTCTATTCCCACTTTCAGGATTCCCCCCCAAAAGAAATGAAATCTTTGCTTCGATGGGGGCAATCAATGCTGCTTAGCTAAAGTTGAAAGATCAGCTATGATTAACAAGAGACCAGCTTTGTTCGGGTGTAATGTCCCGGAAAGTATTTCCTCAGGGTTAGCACACTGAAACTTTGGTTCAGAGGGAGCTACAGCTGCATCTCAAGCTGGCAGCTGAAGTTGGTAATGTGTGTCTCCCACGTGGTACTGGCTTTGGTGGTATGAAAGCTGCAGGATTGAAGGAGTCATTGAAAGAAACTGAGGCTTCAGGAGAGGTCAGGAGAGGTCATTGATGTAGTGGAAACACCAGCATTGAATGGGTTCTGGAGAGAATCCAAGGCAAGGCACTATGTGGCTGGATAGATATCCTTGAAGAGGCTAAGAAAAGACGCTGTTGAAGATGTAGGCTCAGCTGAATTCAAGGCCTCAGCATATTTGAGATGCCAGGGCTGTGTGCTGACCATCCAGGTGTAGAGTGGAGCTGGCCTGAGTCTAGTAGACAAGCTGTGTGTGCTGTGGAAGGCAGAGATGGAGAAAAGGTTTTGCCCACAAACCCTTTGGAACTCTTTAGAAGATTGTGTGTTCTAGATTGTGGACCGAACTATTTATATTGTTGGATTTTAGTTTTCTTATTCTTATTTTTATTTCCCGGGTATTCTCTTTTGGAATTATTTCACTTGGTTTTGATTTTATAGAAAACTGCAGTTAAGAGACTTTGGGTATTTTAAAGAGACTTCAAACTTTCAAGGTATTTGAAATTTTTTTAAAAGACTTTAAAAGTAATATTATGTTTCATATTGTGATAGTAACATTAGATATTAGGGAATAAATAAAAAGGAAAGGTTATGGTTTAATAGTGATGTGTATGTTTTGTTGATGATGGGTCAGTTATGCTGGTTAGGTTATATTGACACAAACTAGAATCACCTAGAAAAATGGAAATTGAAGAATTGGCTCCATTAGATTCGCTTTTGGCATGTCTATGGGTATTTTCTTGAATATTTATTAATGTGGGAGGGACATCCCTGGGCTGGTTATATACAACTTGGTTGTATAAAAAAGGAAGCCAATCATCTAGGTTGTCTCATTCAATATAATCCTTCTAGTTCCATCTACTTACCTGCAAATTTCTTTCTTCCTTCCTTCCTTTCTTCCTTCCTTCTTTTCTTTCTTTCTTTTTTTTTTGAGACAGGGTTTCTCTGTATAACCCTGGCTGTCCTGGAACTCACTCTGTAGACCAGAGTTTTTATTCACAGATGAATCGTATTCTATAGTGTATATATATATATATACACACACACACACACATACATATATATATATATCACATTTTCATTAATGAGTCATCAGCTGAGGGACATTTAGGTTGTTTTTATCCTGCCTATTGCGAGCAGAGTAGCCATGAACATGACTGAGTAACTATTGCTTAGTAAGATGTTGGGTCCTTTGAGCATATACCAAGGAATGGCGTAGCTGGGCCATAAAGAATTTCTTTCTAAATTCTTAAATTTTGGGGAATTCTTCATACTGATTTCAGATTTGCTATACCAATTTGCATCCCCACCTGCATGAGTGAGTGGTGCATTCCCACCAGGGAATGGGTGTTCACCTTTCTCCACAGCCTCACCAGCATTTGTTGCCAGTTATTTTGTTGATCTTAGTCATTTTTATTGGGATAAGAGGACTTACCCCAGTAAATAACTCTCAATGTTATTTTATTTTGTATTTTCCTAATTGCTAAGAATAATGAATAAATAATTTTGAGGTAATTATTAGCCACTTTTTTTTTTATTAAGAACTCTTTTGTTTGGATCCCTAGTCCATTTTAAAATTGGTTGTGTGGATTGTTTGTTTGTATATTCTTGATTATTAATTCTCTGTTAGATGTCTATCTGGCGAAGATTCTCTTCCATTCCTGTGAGTTTCCTCTTCACTCAATTAATTATTTCCTGTACATAAGTTCTTCAGTTCTATGAGACCCTAGGTGTCAATTGCTTGTGTTACCTCCTTGGCAGATGAAGTCTGGTTCAGAAAGTCCTTTCCTACACCTCTATCTTACAGGATGCTGCCTATATGTTCCAGCGGATTCGGTGCTTCAAGATTCAGAGTGAGGTCTTTGATTCAGTTGGATCTAATTTTTGTCCAGGGTAATAGATATGGGTCTAATTTCATTTTTTTCTGCATATGGAAATATAGTTTTCCTGGCACCATCTGTTGAAGACGCCATCTTTTCTCCAGTGTATAAATCTTTGCCTCTTTGTCATGTATCAAGTAGCTGTAGTTATAAGTACTCATGCTTGGGTCTTCTATTTTATTACATTAGCCTACATATCTGTCTTTTGCCAATACCATATTGTCTTTATTACAATAACTATATAATATACCTTGAAGTAAAAATCGCAATTCCTCCAGTATTCTTTTTTTGCTGAAATGTACTTGGCTATCAAAGTCTTTCCTGGTTCCATATGAGCTTTAGATGTTTTTCTGGTTTGTGAAGAATGTTTTTGATATTTTTTTTTTGAAAATCTACTGTGTATTTAATAAAAATATGTGTACACAAATTTGAAGAGACCCAGTTAATATAATGAAATAACTTATTTCATTTTCCTGTGTATATGTATTCTTTAAATATGAATAGTTTTGATCATATTTTGCACACAAATTTATGCACTACATAATTTACTAGAGGAAGCCAATCTTCCTTCCTTCCTTCCTTCCTTTTTCAGCAAAGATGTGAGTATTCTAGACTGGCCTTGAACTTGTCACATAGTGAAGCATGACCCTAAACTTCTGATCCTTCTGCTTCCTCCTCCCCCATCTCTGGGAATACAAATGTGTGCCATCACACCTGGCTTTAAGGGAGAAATCCTTATAAATACAAAAAATAGAATAAATACAATGGGTTCTCAGTTTAAAAAATTATCAGCTTCTCCGCTGAATCCCTCGTGTTCGACACACATTCAGATAACAGGGCAGGAGTGTACTATTCCCTGCTCAGCTCTGGACTGTACACACCACTGTCAATTGCCTTTGATCTCAAGGACATTTTTCTAAGAGCTGGGCATGTAGCTCAGAGGTAAGAGCGCTTGGCTGGTGACTCAAGGCCTTGAATTCAATCCCCATCACCACAGATAATGATAATAATAAAATCCTTACGTGCTTAGCCCCAACACCATGCCTGCTTCTCAAGGGACCTGTGCTGACAAAGCCAGCACTTCCCTCATTTTGAGTACTTCGTGAAGGTTTCAAAATGGCAGTCACTTACGTATGATCAAATCACAAGTGCAAAAAGCCCGTAGATCAGTAGCACAAAGGTGTTTTTGATATTTTTATTGGGATTATATTGAATCTGTAAATTGCTTTTGGTAGGACAGTAATGTAGCCCTTGTGTGTCTCTCAAGGGTTGAGGCTTGGCCCTTATTACCTAAGACTCCAACCACACTTACGTCGGTGGTCCACATCCTCAGTTACTGAGGAGTATGTGGATTATGTAACTATTTTCAACTGTTTCCCCACACAATAAAATGGAAGTGAGAGCACTTCTTGCTGGGCTAAGGCTTGATGGAGACAGTCAGCAGGCAGAACTGGCCATGGTGCTGATGCTTGGAGTCTAAAGGATGAGGTCTACTGCTGCCTTCATAGCCACTATTTCAAGTTTGACGAAGTTGGCAGGTATACTGCTTTGGTGCACTGTGTAAAGGTTGCCCTTGTATTACTTAAACGCTGATTTCTCTGCCCTCATTTCACATTTCAACCTGGACATGGCATTATAATGCTAAGGTCAGTAAACTACCCCCACCCCTACTCAATTGTGCAAACTATTCTTACCATTTATTCTGTGTTTTGTCAATAAATGCTGATCATCTAGTGGCTGGGCAGAAGAGAGAATAGGGCAGAACTTCCACCATTCAGCGAAAGGAGAAAGAGAGAAGGAAGGAGGTTTAGATTGTCCATGAGAAGGACAAGGTCCAAGAAGACACCATGTGAAGAAACCATCTGGAATAGAGAGAGCTAGAACAATTTTAAATTGCAGGTGTCATGGAGATTGGGATGGGGATGGGAGGTAGCTAGATTAGTGTAGGGAGTTAAAGTAAATCATATAACTGCCCAAGTATTGAGGTGCAGTTTGAAATAAATCTTGGTTTCTCTGTGTGATTATTGGGGACTAGCTAAGGTAAAGAAATGCAACCACCAGGTTAATAAACTTTACACTTACATTAAAAATTCACTTTACAGAAGCTTTTGAGGTTCTGGTGGTCAGGAAGAAGATTTTTCTTCCTCACAGTCTTTGGGATTATAGGAAGGGATGATTAGCCAAGGAGTCACAATCTTTAACCTGGAAAAATAGACTCTGTATCATCCCTTAGTACACATGGGGACAACTTTTAGGATCTCAAGATATAAAAAGTTACAGATCTCAAGTCCTTTGTATAAGTGTTGCAGTATTTGCTTATAACCTGTGCAATCCTTTCATATGCTTATGTCATCCACATGGCTATGCTAACTAGTACAATGTAAGCTCCGTGTAACAGCTGTTGGGAGGCTCTGTTTAGGGGCAAATGACTAAAAACCTCTGTCCATGTTCAGTATAGGCATCATGGTTGTGCGGCACAACAGTCATGGGACCCTGCTTTGCATCTGAGTCTAGCTGAATACAAGAGTAAAGAACCCGTGGATACTAGGACAGAATATATGGATGATTAAATCACCCACAAATGAAGGATACCTTTTTACCTTACTCAGGAAAAATTAATTTTCCACAACAATGACTACTTCTCTCAGCTGAAGACTCAGCCAACAGGTTTTCTAGTGCTGAGTGGCTCCAGACACAGAATCCTGTGTCTGAAATGAAGTTTTATTCCTCCCACAGATTGCAGGAGAGCCCAAGCAAGTCTGCCTGGAAGGGTGGAGTGTCACATCTGTATATTCACAGACTTCTTGCAACAGAGTCCTGATATCCACTCTGTAACTTCTCTTTTTGAGGTCGTGATTAAATCTGGTTGGGTGTCTCAGGGTATGGAGAAGGGTTCTGAGCTTGGGCTCCTACCTGCTAATAGAAGATAATTCCATAATTTGGGGGAGTTTTCTTTGTCATTTAAGAGGCCGTGAGAGGTAAGATGCAGAATATGTATCTTTCTTGGAGGAGGCTCTTCCCTGGGTGGTATCTTCTGATCAGGACTGAATTCATACACCTTGCTCTCAGAGTAGCAGTGGCTTCTCCTTTAGCCTCAGCCCAAGAATGCTCATAATGTGCTTACCCTCCCATCTTTTACCTCTTCATCAGAGGAAGTGGAGCTGCTGGACCCATTTGGGAGAGGCTCCAGGCTACACTGGGGTGATGAAGATCAGGGGTCGCTTGGATATTCAGGAGCAGACATGAATTGACTGCTGCTGATCAGAGGTTACTAGGTTACCAGCTCAGCTGCTGCAGGAACCAAGTCCCTCAAAACTAGTCTGCCTTCTCATGGGGATATGGTGTCTTCTCATGGGGTTGCAGTCTTTCTGGAGGACTAAGCTTTTCTTGAAGACATGGCCTCTCCTGAGGACACAGACCCTCCTGGAGGGACACATCCTCCTGAGGATATAATTTTTCTTGAGGATGACAAAGATATCCTGGGAAAGGAAAAAAAGGCCATGTATCCAGCTTCGGGGAATGCTGGTTTCTACTGGTGAAGTCTGTATGGTCACAGTTCCCATGGAGATTATGAACCCAGTTCAAGGGTAATTGTAGAATGAACTTGAGCCCGTGTGTACTTCTAGGATGATTTTGGGTATTCTCAGGATCTATTGGGAAGGCAGCTCACAATCAGCGTGACATCCTTTCTCCTAACTTGTACACCTTCTTTTAAATAGAGTGTTTCTTTCTAATGGTGAAATGAACAGGGAGAGAAATTTATTTTAAAACTCCAATGTAGAATTTCTGAGGTAATAAAATAGAGATATTTGGTAGCTTATTATATCACTGAGAATTTTATACATATGCAGAGTTTGTGATTTTAAAACAAGAAGGCAGCTGACCTAGAACTGGCAATCTTTTATTAGCAAATATTCTGACATTTGATTTTAAACTTGTGCCTGGAAGACCACTACCAAGTCCAACACATACAGGGGGTATCTGATGTCTCCAGATACTGGTGTCCTGACAGGAAAACAGTTGGTTTTCCAGGATTCCAAGGGGCTTCTAGACCTGGCATGATCTAGGGTCTCCTCAGTAGATGTGTTCTTCACTCTAGGGAGGTGGAGAAGAGCTGGGAATTTAGCTCACTGGAAGCATGAGACTTTCTATCTGTCCTCATGAACCTTCAGGATTTACAACCTTTCTTTGGAGGATCTGCATCCACCACAGAGAGGTGCTGCCGGTAGGAGAGGACCAACAGCTCATTGAATGCTGTCGTCAAGAATATTGTGTCTACTCTGTGTGGGGCTCTTATTCTATCTCTGCAAGTAATTTACTTCAAGATGGGTTTTTATTTTTATTAAAGAAAAAATTATTTTGACTTAAGATCCCAGAGGGATCAAGATAGGCTCTTAAAAAGGAAAGAGGGGACTCTGGCGACCGAAGCATGGAGATAACTTTAGCTTGTACTTTCCCTGGGTAGCCATCTTCATAGACTGCTCCCCAGCCCTTTCATTTTCTGGTTTGCATCAACTTCCAGCTCTAAGGTAGTATTTCTCAATGGAGGGGCTTTAAGAATTTAGAGAACCATAGCATGTTCCTGGGAAGCCTTTCTATGTCTTGTTTCTCCTTTGGCCTTGAAGAGAATTAATGGTTTACTGCAAAGCATCAAAGCCCATGCGTGAACCTTCTGTTAAAACAGGAGTAAGCGTGACTGATAACTCAGTCTGTCTTCACAAGGCAACCTCTTGATTACACTTCTGTGAGTCCTAAGTCAGTCATAGGCCCCTGTGGGTAACTGTGATTCCAGTTCCCTGCCACACCATGTGTGGGGTAGCTCCTTGCCTAGCCTTTTCGAGTTGTCAAGCCAATCCTGTCCCCAGCTTATCTCACTCTGCCTTCCCTAAACCTTTTCTTGTTACTACTGTCTGGTATTAAGCCTGGCACACAGTGTGCCTTAAATACTATGAAATATAAGCCTTTTGATGCAAGGTAAAACAGAGACACCACAGCATGGAGTAAATATAACCTATACTGAAATGAGCAGATGCCTATGTCCCTGTGAACTCCTGCTGGAATCTGTCACCTGGTGAGTACTGCAACCGACATCCAGGAACTCTCATCCTGACACATCTCTGTAAGTGGAGATTCTGGATTGTCACAGAGGCGCCCTGTGAATCCCTCCTTTCACTCCTAGGACTCCCAGCCTATTATTAGGCTGTTAGGGGTCAAGTGTCTTCATAGTGCCAGAGGGTTGATGGTGTGGCCCGTGCCATCAGCCATGACAAGCATGAGATGCCCTATCAGGGAGAGTGGCCTAGTATGGAGGACGGCGGGAGGAGAGGGTATAAATATTTTTAGAAATATCAAATAATATGGAAGAAATGTGTTTACTTGACACAAGTGCCAAAAGCTCTCTTGTAAATTTAGCCAAAGGAGCTTTTATTTAAGAGCCAGGTGGGAAGGCATAACAGAGGTGATTCCTTGTTCTCAAGGGAGCTATGGCCATATAGGCAGCTCAGAGCCCTCTGCTGAAGCCCCAAGGACCCCAATATCTCTCCTGGAAGAGATTCCTGGCACCGTGGTTTGATCTTAATATTCTTCCATATGTAGCCAACCCTATGGTTTTTGTGACACGTATTTATTTCTCTTAATGTATTTTGAAACAATGATGACCACCCACGTAACCCTCATGGGAGAATATGACTACAAGTGAGTGGGATACCCTGAAACACAGATATGAGGAGAAAATAAGATGCTGAGGCAAAGCTCAAGCTATTTCAGGCAAGAAGACCCGGGCTTTCCCCAGGCCGACGGCTAGTCTAGACTCAGGCTCTTGGCTACCCGAGCAGTATCAGGCATGGACTCCATCTTGTGTAGTGGGTCCTAAATCCAATTAGAGAGTGATGAACTTAGGGGTGGTTTTCTAGGGTTTTTGTTTCATATTGCTTTGTTGGGGCAATTTTCTATTTTACTGATCTTTTACATGTATATTGTGATTTCTAATTTTGTGCTTTTGTGAAATGTCTGTCTGTCTGTCTGTCTGTCTGTCTGCCTGCCTGCCTCCTGTGCCTTTTCACTGCTTTTTTTTTTTTTAAATCTTTTTTCTTTGCCTTTTGAATTTGTCTGTTTGTTTTTTTTTAAAATAGAAAGAAGCCGTGGAGTTGAATCTGGGAGGAGATGAAAGAGGGAAACCACCATCAGAATATATTGTATGACTTTCCAATTTAGAACACACACACAAATGAGCTGGTCTTCTACACATAGTCATCTCTCAGATGCCCCTGGACTGCTTGACAAGGGGCCTCAGCTTTGGCAAAGTGTGTGTGTACCCAGTGCCCGGATGCAGGCTGTCCCACGCTCAGGGCATCTAAGATGGCACCATATTTGCCATAGTTTTATATTTCAAGGAGTCTGTGAAGCAACCTAGTATCTAAAGTATTTAAAGTGTGTAAGCTGCGTTTTGGAAGCATTACTCATTTTGACTTTGGTCCATCATTTCTATTGCCTTTTGCATTAAAATATTTTGACTTTTTAATCCATTATTATAAATTTATGCTATTTGAAGAATCTCTGAAATGTTTAATTAAGAACAAAAATAGTTCCTCAAAACAGACAGAATGCATGAGGGATCAGAAGCCATGCCTCACACGGGCAGGGTTTAATTATAGTCCCCTCAGAAGCACCGAATGGGCCTCGGGAGTTTTCTAGTGTCTCTGGAAATACTCTCTGAGTGTGACCTAGGAGAAATCAAGGAAAAGAAAGGTCTTATTCTGCAAGGAGACACCGGAGCTTCTTACCCCCTGTAAGCTCTTCATGACTGGGGAGGGCTCAGAATGCAGGCTCCTGGAGATCTTTGTACACATGAGAGGTGAAGGTGTGCATGTGCATGCGTGTGTATGTGCGTGTTGGGGGATTGGGGGGGTGTCTGGCCCAGGCCTCCCTGAGGGACCTGCACATAGGGCTAGGAAGAAGGTGTTGAAGCAGGCTCAGGACACTGCTCAACACCTGCTATATTCAGATACAAAGCAAACAGGGCAGACGATCCCACCTAGAAGCGGGAATTCTCCCAACTATTCTCCCTCACAGGAGCCCCGAGACTCATGGCTGCTTGATCTGTCTCCACGGCCCCTAAGCAGGTGATGTTGTCCCACCTGACCAGCTTCAGAAGGAGCCATGACCGTCATCCCAGCTCTAGATCGGAACTCAGGATGCTCAGAAGAGGACTTAAGAACCATCTCTGCAGACTCAGAGCCCGAGCTGAGACGATGCTCACTCCCAGAAGGCCAGTGGGCAGCTTCCTAGAGACAACTCATCAAAATGCTTTAGGGCAGTTTAACATGCACTCATGTCTTCTGTAAAAACATGTTTCAGATCTTATTCCACATGGATAGAGCCTTGAGCTTTCAAATGGGTTGTTTTTTTTTTTTTAACCTATCTCTCTGTGCAGACAAGAAAGGGGTACTAAGAATGCAGCCCTCAGAGCTGCAGGCCAGAATGCCCAGAATTTTGCTTTTTGTGATCCTACTGAAGGCCCTTGTGGGATTTGGGTCCATATTTGTGGGAGTAAAAAGATAAGCATCATTTGGCATCAAGGTGACCCCAAGGATGGTGCCATTAACTGACGGGACAGAAACAGCCATTTCAGGGATTTGGTTAATGAGGAGGAAGCAAGGAAGTCTGAGATTTCGGGCCTCTAGTCACTCATACAGGACGCAGGTGACCTAGGTGGGGACATTTCTGCTTCAGCAGTCTCTCTGCACCTTGACTTCAGCTGCATCCTAAGTAGCTGCCTTTTTGTCTGCATTCTCCAGGCTTGTGAGCCTGACTCAGATTAGTGAGCCTCTTGAGGTTGGTCTCCAGGATATGTGGGTGGGGTTCAGCGACACGAAATTCAGTACACTCTGTAATCACCAAGTCCAGATCACACAATTGTCCCGTGTGCTCAGCAGCCATTCTAGGGGGGATGGGCACCACCCCCGGCTTCACCAATAATCATAGCCACAGAGAACAGGGGATACACTTGTCACAGAGAAACTAAAGGCAGTGATTACACACAACAGAACAGGCAGGCAGCACCGCCGTGTCACCCGCCAGAAAAGAAACCTGTTTTCTTTGGGAGCTCATCAAGTGAGACCAAACAACAGAATTAGGTCATCAGAGTGTGCAGCACAGGGGACAGAGGGGACACAGGTGTCCGGTTCCTGCATCTGACTGGGGCTTTGTGTATGGGCTCCTGAGTGGGGTAGTGGGCCAGAGGTGAGTTGGCATCTATTCAAATGCAACGAGTCGTGGTCTTCAATACTGGTTCATCTCTCAGCTTTTATACACTGTGTAGGATGCAGTGTAGAACCCGCTCCAGGGTGTTCTGAGTGTGCTTGAGGGCTGGAACCCCAGCTGACATCCCAGGCCAGAGCTGAGACCTCTAGCAATGCAGCTGAAGAAGATAGGAGTCCAGTGGGTCCCCTGTCTTGTGGAAATGTCAGAGCATGTGTGGGAGGAATTGGAAGGCTGTGATAAAGTAAGAAAGATGAAGGCCAACACATCACAGTGTCTTTTTCAAGCCTGAGTGCCTGTCTGTGGAACTGGTACCGTCAAGCCTGAGTGTCTAGTTCATAGGACACAGGCAGCTGCTACACTGCTATTGTCCAGAAATGCTGTCCTCAACTAAAGAAGCATTCACAACATGGCGTTTTCTTTCCTTGAGTTTCATAACCTTTTGGCTTTGGATTATAAACCTTAATGAAGAAAGGAGAACAATTAGTCTGAGGTAAGGGGCAAGTGGGTCAACTCCCAGAAGCAGTAATGCTCCCACGGAGGGTGAGAAGGCATCGTGGTAGACAGGAGGTGACATGAGGCACAAAGTGACTGTGCTCTGTGGCTATGTGGAAGAATCTGTGCTTGGCTGTTTACTGGGTGTCTGTAGAGTCTCCCCTACCTTATTGAGAACCTTACTGAGCAGTCAGCATGTCTGTCTGTAACTGAATGTGGGTTTGTAAGGAGCTAGAGTCCTCCTTTACAGTGAGAGGGTGCCCCAGGCTGAGGAGGAAGAGACAATGGTCAAGCACAAAGGAAGGTGATGCAGAGATACACCAGGCTGCCAAGGTGCAGATGGAGCCAGGCAGAGGGACAGGACTGAGTTAGTAATGTCCAGATCACTAAGAACTCTATCCTTATGGAAAGATCTACGGATGTGGCTATCTTAGAAATGGTTAGATGAGTGCTATAGCTATGGCTGGAGAAATTCTAGGCAGTCGGCCCGAATGGCCTGAGATAAGACACCAACAGCTATAAACAGATCCAGCTTCGGAACTTACGAAGATGTTTGGCATTGGACTTGTGTGCTGTGGGATCAGATCTGCTTCCCAGGAAACCAGATAAGGGCAAAACTATAAATGGGATGGAGAGATCCAGATGGCATGAAGGATGGGTTGCTCAGGGAACCCCAGAAGAAGGAGTCTGTGGCCGGTGTAACCCACTTACAGGAGTCTTTCCCATCCAGACATGCTGACAGGTAAGAAAACCTTCCTTCCTGTGTCTCCCAAATTATGCAGAATCAGCAAATCCAGAATGCCACAGCATATCAGAGACCAAGTGTGGATCAAGAAGTTGTACTGCTACAGAGGTATGGAGACCTATGGAGAATGTCTGTTTGCAGTGTCCATGAGTAGAGCTTGTGTGGCGGGTCGGGCACCTACCTTACTCTCATCCTCAGGGTCGTTGTAACCACACGCATCTATGAAATCTGGAAATGTCTCTGACCATCCATCACTAGTGCAGTTTTTGCTTATGTTTCCTGGAAAGTAAATTTCAGATGTTTGGTCCTTGAAAACTAGCCTCACGATCAAGGATGATATGACAAGCTGAAGCCCTAATTAGCAAGTGACTGAGGCTGCCCAGAAGTCCTTCCTTAGTTGCCCTGCACTGTGTCCTTTCTCTGAGACCTCCCTGCCAAGGCCTAGCGGACACACTGTATCACTGAATAGTAAAAGCAGGACTGGAACTGATCGCAAGTGGTAAAGGCTCAGAGTTGGTATTCAAAAGCTGAATGACAACTCTTAGCATATTCTTTTTTTTTTTTTTTTGGTTTTTTTTTTTAGTGGTTTTTTTTATTTTTTTAAATTTTTTTAATTTACATTCCAAATCACTTCCCCTTTCCCGTTTCCTCCCTCCCCGAAAGTCCCATAAGCCCCCTTCCCTCCGTCTTTTCTCCATTCAACCCCCTCTCGTTACTCTGTCCTGGTGTTCCCCTACATCCAGTCTTTCCAGGACCAGGGGTCTCTCCTTCCATCTTTTTAGAAATCTATTGATATGCGGATTGTGTCTAGGGTATTCCGAGATTCTGGGTCAATATCCCCTTATCAGTGACTGCATACCATGTGTGTTCTTTTGTGATTGGGTTACCTCACTAAGGATGATATTTTCAAGTTTTGACCATTTGCCTAGGAATTTCGTGAATTCATGGTTTTTAATTGCAGAGTAGTTTGTGTACGTCTATCAGAGTGCTGGAGGCCAGGCCCAGCACTCTGGGGATGACCTCTCTTGTTCTTCTATGTTTTTAATTCTTGACTCCTCTCCATTTGGCCTGTCCCTCACCCTTTGAAGCTTAAGAAGAAGCGTAGGGCAGTTTCCACTTGGTTACCAGTTAAAGGAAAACGCACAATTGAGATTTAAATAGTAAGAAATATAGCAGTTTTGTGATTTTTAAAATTCCATCATCTATTCCTAAATGTCAAATTTACCCAGAAATGAAACATTCACTCTATTTACAAAGAATGTGGCAGATGACCACACATAGCAGAAAGAGTATGAAGCTCTGGACAGACCTGGTGGGAAAGGGACAGACAGGGCATTAGTGATTTCAACTGACCAGGCCCGATCCTTATTCAAGATGCCCAGGCTATGACACATGACCTTGTCCTCTGTGGAGCTTCTATCCCTTGCTCAGGCTACTCGTGGGGCCCAAGGTGGGTATAGGACTTTTCAGTTTACAAAGGTCTTCCTTTACATACTTCTTTACTTTCAGAGCAGACTTGAGAGGCAGGTGTAGTTTATATTGCTGTTCTCATTCTACAGGTGGGGGACTAAGGTTCTGGATGCTGGGTAATTTTTGAGCTTGAGCAGGAGATAGGCTTTCTGACCCAAAGGCCCTGCAATTTTTTTGTATATGGTGATGGCCACCTGTTCACTCAAGCACTGAGAGCTCATCTCCTATCTGACAATGTACATTAGCAGTTCCTGCCAGGTTGGTGATTCTGAAACCAGCACTATTGGACAGATGAACTCCATAGTCTTTGAAGGACTCTAGGAACCAGTCTCCCATCACTTTCCCCGAAGACCTTTTGGCATTCCTTCTGAGGCCTCTGACTCAGGCCACACCTGACCCGTCGACATTCGGGGCGGACTGCCTCTTTCCGCTCATGGCCAAACCCCCGAGGGAGACATTGGTGACTGGACCAGATGACAACTTTTAGAGGTCAGAATATTGAGAGTGGTTGAGATTCTCTAACATGGTTGTGGATGACCAAAGAGATAGGTTAGGGGTCCAGGTTCCCAGTCAGAGACAGAGTCCCTGATACCATTATCATCCCTCACAGCTTTTCCCCTCAGTTTCTGCCCAGATCAAACTATTTCCCAGTTCTCCAAAGCATTGCACTTTCCTATCTCTAGTTGTGTCTTCTAATCTCTATTTCTCTACACAGATTCCTCTGTGTTATGAAAACCTGGATCCTGAGACATGCATAAAGACCAATGTAGGACAGAGGCGTGGATGGCACCAAATTCTCTAAACTCTAGGCAACAGTAAACACTTAGTCAGCAGGAGCATATTTTGTGCAGTGTCCCAAATTCTCCCCCTAACGTTAAAACCTTGAGCTAATCTCTCTTGGGTTTACAATAACGTTCCCTCCCTCTCCCCCCGTCATCTCCAGTATCACGCATGCGCACTTTTCCAGCTTTACCACCTGAGAGTTTATCATCCAGTCTTCTCTGTATCTGCCCTAATTGCCGATACCGGCTCCAGAGGTTGAGGTATTCCTGCTTCCTTAAAGGAGAACTCACCCAACATGGGCCAGATGTTCTCTGGCTCCTTTAGGACCAGGGAGTAAGCACATGGCTACAAAAGAAGCAAGGCCTAGCTTGCTTCTTTTGGGAAAAACTGACCACCACCACTACCACCACCACCACCGCCACCGCCTCCTCCACCGCCACCACCGCCTCCTCCTCCTCCGCCACCACCGCCTCTGCCACGCCCCAACCCCCAGATGAAAACACTGGTGGGACCAGGAATCAATGCCAATACCTGGTCTGCTGTAGAAATTGCTGAACACTTTGGGGCAGGGCACCGTGACAGTTTCCCCAATGTCTGCAGGGCGCCAGCATGTGATGTTGTCCCAGACGCCACTGCAGCCTAGAAGAAGAGGCAAAGAATTAGGTGCAAGTCATGGGCCATGAGAACACACTGCTTAGAAGGGCGGCAGGAGAAGGAGCGAATCTCTCTAAACAGTTTGAGAATTAGCAAGAATACTGCTAATTAGACAGCCTCCTGCCCAAGCGCTTTTCCCTGAGATACACAACGCTGTTGAGGTAGGAGCAGCTTGTACGTTCACTTTATACTTTTGAAGAAAGCAACAGGCCTGTGGTTGAAAGCATGTGAATAATTCAATGTACAATGTGTAGTTTTTTAAAAGTCTTATTTATTTTTAAACTGATGACTAATAATTACATATACTTATGGTATAGATGAGATGTTTGATACAATGTATACACTGAAGGATGAATGAATTAGTGTATCTATCATTTCAAATGTAATTTCTTTGTGGTAAGAACGTTTTTCTTTTTGTTGTTGTTGTTTTTTTTTTTTTTTTTGAGACAGGGTTTTTCTGTACATCCCTGGCTGTCCTGGAACTCACTCTGTAGACCGGGCTGTCCTGGAACTCAGAAATCCACCTGCCTCTGCCTCCCAAGTGCTAGGATTAAAGGCGTGCACCAACACTGCCTGGTGGTAAGAGCGTTTAAAAGGAATTATTTTACCATTCTAGTTGACTAACTATTGTCAATTCTCTATGCAATAGGTCGTTAGAACATGTTTTTATTGCCCGACTGAAACTTCAAGCCATCTAAACAGCATCCAAAACTGGCTTTTGGTGACACCATTCTACCTTCTGTTTTATGAAACAGACATAGATTCCACGTGAGTGAGTTCTGTGGTGCTTGCCTTTCTGCACCTGGTTTATTCTACCATGCATTAAGTTCTCTAGACCCATCATGTTACAGCAAATGACATACGTTTCCTCTTGTATAATGCTGAACACGATTTCCATTGTGTTCCCATACCACATTTTTAAAATGAAAGAGAGTCCTTATATTTTTCTTGCTGATTTGTACCTTCAGTGTGGTAAATTGGCTTCCCACGGTAATAAGTCTTGAGGAGACCTAAGTCTGGGAATATTCAGGGAGGAATCGGTGTGGTAGGCTGAGCCTGGTTAAGGCAGAGGTCATCATTTGCATACCTTAAACATTTCCAGACGCTTCGGATACTGAATAACACTGTCTTGGTTAGGGTTTCTATTGCTGCAAGAAAACATCATGACGAAAAAGCAAGTTGAGGAGAAAAGGATTTATTTGGCTTACATTTCCACATTGCTGTGCATTATTGAAGGAAGTCAGGACAGGAACTCAAGCAGGGTAGGATCCAGGAGATGATGCAGAGGCCATGGCTGGGCACTGCTTACTGGCTTTTTCCTCATGGCTTGCTCAGCCTGCTGTCATATAGAACCCAGGACCACCAGCCCAAGGATGAAACCACCTACAATGGCCCTCCTCCATTGATCATTAATTGAGAAAATGCATAGATCTTATGGAGACATTTCCTCAACTGAGGCTCCTTCTTCACTGAGGACTCTAGCTTGTGTCAAGTTGACACAAAACCATCCAGCGTAGATACTTTCCTTTGGGTTTGAGCTGGCTGCAGGGTTTGGTGATTTGGTCCTTCCTGTGTAATATTTCTAGATATCTAGGTGTTCTGCTATTCATGCATTTGAAGGGGCTACAAAGCTGAAGGTAGCACATCACTAGGTCCTTTGCAGTTTTGTTTTATTTTTTTCTTTCTTAAGCTTCATTTACTTCCTCCCAAAGGGCTTATATCAGTTTTACACAGGCTTGAGATTCAGATTCACTTCCTTCTGTCTACTTTCCTGCTCAGTAAGGTTAGGGGCAGGTTCTGCAAACTTAATTGGTGATAGTGGGTTCCAGCCATGGCAACCTGGGCTTGTTCACACACTTGCTGGGCTTTGGGTGTGGTCTGATGTCCTTGGGTATTATTGGCTTGAGAGTGGATTGTTCTGGAAGGACTGATCTCACTAGTATGAAGGAACCCAAGGAAGTTATGTGAGCGGTATGGAGGCTTCTTGGACCTTTCCTCCTTGGTTGTATGCAGTATGTGCAGCCAAGGAAGACGTGAGTCAGTGTGAGCAGTGCCGTTGATAGAACAGCAGCATTGAAGAACAGCTTCCGTTCCACATTCAGAAAGCTTAAGTTTAAACTCGTACAGAGGCAAAAGTTCTCAAAAGAATGAGGCAAGGAAGTCTGGCCCAGACAGGGCTTATGGGAAGCTCAAGTTGTGTGGCCTTATCAGTCTCTCGCTATCTCACAACAGATGCAGGGATAAGGAGTGAGTGCTTCTCTTCTGAGCATCCATTGCGATGGGGTATTATTTAAATGCCACCCATCCCTGTGTCCCTTAATTCTCCAGGGGACATTCTCCACAGTCCCCTTAGCTGTCCATGCAAGCAGCCAGGAAGTCCTCCTGAGGATGCTATCCAAAGAATTCTTTACTGCCCAGTGGCAATAGAAACAGCCCTGGATATTGTTTCCCTGCTCTAAGAGGCCAGTGTGAAGCCTCACAGCCAGCCACAAACATCTTGGATATCAGGTTAGCAAACACACTCTGATGTAACAGACTGAGGGGACCCTACACACCTTACCTCACATTCCCCTTTGGACATCAGTCCCATCTGAGCAGTGGGTTTGTGAGTGCAGGAGTGCTCTAATGTGAGGAGATGGGAAGGATACAGAAGAGAGAGAGAGAGAGAAGTCCTTGCAACTTAATAATAGGAATTAAAATGGTCAGGGCCTCAGTTGTGACAGCTCAGCTCAACTGGCTTGTAATGGAGACATAAGATAAGGTCAAGTGTTTATTATAGAAAGTTTTTTTTTTTCTTACCTCAGGAGGAACAAGACAAAGAACTTCTTGTACCTTGGCCATTCCTTGCATAGAATTGGCTGTGGTCAGAACTGCTATCTGGCAGGACATAGAATAAGAGTTCCTCTTGGATCCTATGGATGTGCCAGGCTTCCCAGGCCATGATCCAAAGAGGAGAGCCAGGAGCAGATCATCTTGAGAGTACCTGATAAGTCCTTTAGGCCTATACCTCCACTATCAAAGGGACTCCCACTTTATATATGATGTGGCTGTACAGTGGCTACCCTCTGCTGTGGTCCAGTATTGTCTGCTTAGCATTGTCCTCCCTGGAGCTGCCTCAGTGCTACCCTTGGTATCACTGAATACCATGGGACTTCAGCAGTGCCCTGCAGGCCATCTTGCTGAGCCATCTTAATCTTCATATATCACATGACAAAGCTCCCACTTAGTCTTCTCTACTCAACAAGTACCAAGATTCAGCTGTCATCTCTAACTCTCCCTGTCTCCCAGGGCAGTTTCCCTTCGCTGTATTAACCAGCTGAGGAGGAAGGTCATGGGGTTCCACAGGTACTAACTAGTCATAAGTGACCGAGGGAGTTCTCAGGCTGACCTCTCTAAGTCCTGCTCAGGGATCTGTCCTCAATAGGTCTTCTCAACACCTGCTTCCACAGTCTCAGACACACTACGTGGAGAGGTATCATAGGACTTCTTTTTACGAGGAAGTATTCTTATTTATTGTCTTCCCATGTAGCTGGGCTGTCTCATTTTTCATGTTATGTGTTTATAATATGGTTATTTTCATTGGCAGCATGGTATTCCAAAGTCTAAATTTAAATAGTTCAATCCTCATTTCATTACCTCAGCATCCATTATGTTTATGAAATAATTGATAGGAAATACAGTAATTAAGTACAGAACAGGGATAAAAAGATTGCACGGGCTTACCTTTTAAAAGGAATTGGCATTCTTTCCCAGCTAAAGAATACTTTCCTAAGAACACTGACTGATGAATATATACAAAATGGTCAGAGTTAGAGAATCAACATATTTTTCCTACAAACAGTAAATCTAGGTACAAATCGTTAGTAGATATTAAAACCGATAGTGCCAAGTGCTTCTGAGGCCCTGCTTTTAAGACAACCCAGTAGTAGAGCCTATACTAATACACCTAGTAATCCTTAGGTTTGCTGACCTGTGCAGGGTATATCTTCTTAGGGCTCACTTGTGCAGGGTGTACCTTTTCTAGGGTTCACCTTCTGGGAGCTCAACTCTGTGTAGTATACTGATTTAGGGCCCCTCTGTGCAGGGCGCACTTATCCGGAGCTATCCTGTGCGAGGTAAATCTGCCCAGGGCACATCTGCCCAGGAGCTCACCTTCTTGGGGGCCCAGTTGTGTGTAGTATTTACTGTGAGTGCCTTGTGCAGGCACACCTGTCCAAGGTTCAACTGTGTTAGGCACACCTGTGCTCACATGTGCAGGGTCTACTTGTGTGGTCCTTTGACTTTTCTCTCCTCTGGTGACTGTTGAGCAAGAAGATTTTTGTGATTTCTCTAAGTGCTACAGTTTTAAAGCAACAGTTTAAAAAAAAAAAACCTAATCATCATTGTGCCATCAAATCCACCGATCCTCTCCGCCTCTCATCAACCTCAGAGACAGAGCTGGATGGAGTTGGAAATTGAATTGGGAAAGGTAATTTTTACAAGTGGCTTGCCCTCTTCTGAACTATGCTCATCTGTTTTGACCTGGATTGGCAAAGACTTCTGCTTGCTCGCCCCACAGAGACGCTACACTGTCTCAGTAAAGGATGATGCTGGCTTCTCTGCATTGTGACAACAAAAAGTTAATCCTCCGGTGGTCTTTTGAAGGAGCTCTGAGAAGAGGAGGATGTACGGCAATTTCAGGATGGCTGCCTCCTCATCTGGCTGCATACACCCAGAGACCATAGGGTTGGCCTAGGCTAGCCTGGCCCTCAGGCTGCTAACAGTCTAGATCTGTGTGGAGCTGTTACCCTCAGCCTAGTTGTGTGTCCTGGAGCCTTGCAGGGGAAACTGAGGACCGCAGAAATTTAGCATGTTTCAATTATCACTTTACTTGGTTTGCAGCCCGGAAATCTCAATGAATGCCACTTTTGGACACCTAGTATTAGGTGGGGGCACTCAGGCCCTCTGCCTGAGTTGACCATGCAGAGTAAATGCCTTTTTTTTTTCCTGAACAAGGAAGCATCATAGTACAGATGTGGCTGTTCTCTGAACAGCTGCTCCATGTTGTGTGGTTATTTTCTTCAAATTTGAACACTCTCTCTTGTGTGAAGAAGGAGAGAGGCCACAGATGCTGGAGACTCATTAAAAGACTTATGAGGTCTCTCCCCCAAGTGATGCAAACAGTAAATAGTTTCTAGGGGCAGAAGCAGAGAAGACTCTTCATTGTTTCTACCTAGAAATGGCAGGGAATGACAGTGTTGCTACCATAAGTAATCCAGTAAACATAACGGTTCATCAAACTGGCCTTGGGTGCAACAGTTTCTTTTCGCCAGTTGTTGGTGACCCATCCAGGGTAAATATGTATCTTCACATCTGCCCCAGTAAAAGTCCAGAACCCACAAACATCTTGCAACCAGGACTTTCTTGTCTTCATGTTCACTGTACACAAGGCTGCAAAAGCAATGGATAAATCTACACAGGAAGCAGGAAGTGGACCACCTGGGTCTGATTTTCACAGCGGCTAGGAATGTGAATGCAGTGTGCAGGCTTTCTCTGTGGGATGGCTGTGGATACGGCTACTCAAGTTGCTAATTGTAACAACGGTTGCTATTCTGGGGGCTTTGGAGTCTCAGTTGCTCTGAAGCTAGAGAGAGGTTACAGGAGCTCTGCTGAGAGGATTCATCCCTTTCCTTTTGTTCTAAGGATGCGTCGTTTGTTCTTAAAATATTGCCAGTGAGATCAGAACTCCATGTATGCATTAGCTCATCTAGGTATGTTGCCAAATGCCATTTTAGGAAAGCTGCAATTAGGAATAATGACAGTAACTGAACTGGGAGAAGCACAGCAAAGAAACCTTTTGAGGGAAATACCCAAAGCAATAGCCTGTCAAAACTAATGAATGACGCAACCAAGGAAAGCTTGCCCCTCTCAGGAGACAGTCAATGTGGGTACAGATGACCACACACTGGGGCTATAAGACATTCCGAAGATTATTAATGGGACAGACTTAGGGTCCATCAGGAACCTAACTATCCATGGAGACAGACTCTAATCAGGACACTGCTCCTTCCTATTGACAGTTTTAAAAGTGTTGTGGTCATGCTGCTTATGTGTTGGGGATTATGAGGCTTTCAAAAAGGGGTTTTAAACATCTACTGTGCTTGGCGCCGCACTGTGGATGGAGTAGCATTGTCTCAGGAGATTCTTGACAAAGAGTTATTCCTGCAAGAAAGGGTAGTAGAAGCTTGGCCCGGGGCATGCTGATGAATGAGACTAGTCCTAGTAGTAGAGAAACAGTGGTGAATCAGGTCAGGCTAGACCGCTCTTCAAAGCCAGGACTCCATGTGTTTGGAGAACCACATGACACTGTACAGGATCCAGGTAAAATGCTTTTTTTTTCTAGATTTTCTTCCTCAGTCTCTAGTGTGAAGTATTAGCTACCAGCCAAGACCTGGAAAAACGCCATTTACAGGGAACTGCTCCTGGATGGCATTGGGAGGTCAGCTCACATCTGGCTCAGCTCACATCTGGCTCAGCTCACATCTGGCTTTTGAATCTAAAGCCGCAGGTTTACTTTGGGGTTAAGGTTGGTCTCAAAGGCTGAAACCAGACTCTGGAACTTGAGCTAAGTTTGCACCATGATTCCGACCCAGAAGCAACACTATCTGCTAAATGAACAAAAGGGTTTTATGGAGTAATATGCAGATCTGGACAGAGCCTACAGTTTTTGGCTGGGGGGGGATCTCTGCCAAATCCAATAAAACCCCAATATCAGTACATTCCAGCAGGAGTCACTATAATCCATGTGGAGAGATCTGCTTAGTCACTGCCACTTAAAAACTGAGTGCAAAATTTAGGCCTTAAGATAGGGCACTGTTTCCTACCTGACGGGCCCTGGCACCCTCACGTGGCACCATGTGGACAGTGGGTGGGTAGTAGGGTGACACAATGCGGGTACCTAACCAATGCATGTGCTGAATATTTGCAAAATGTTGGCCCTCTGACTTATTAGGATATTCACAATGCTTGTTTCCTCTCATTTGAAATACTCCCGAAGCTTTTCTCCAAAGTCTACCGTGGCCTGGCTTTTATATCCGGAAGTTCAAGGCTGGGCAGAACGGAGTAACGTTTTGCTTAGCAGCAAATCCCATCTGGAGATCCATCACTGTCATGAGACATCCTGCCAATGGATCTCAAGATAAATTTCCCTCAGATTCATGATTAGGACTTATTGACTTCCCACGACCACCCTGGTGTATCTACTAGCAGGCACTGACTTATATCTAGGCAGGAGCTGACCCAGGCAAGGAGACCAAAGTACTGGCTACTCCAGGAAGCTGTGAGCCCAACCCTTCATGGAAATTAATGCCAAGCCACCATTCAGCTCTAGCCAGGACAAAATTGTATCAGCGTAGAACCAGAAGACTGTGTGTTCCAGGGTGCCTAGGCCCTGGAAGGTTAGCAGTCAGAGCTTTGGGCCAGGAGTCAGTGATGCCATCCCACCTTCTTGGGAACAGACCCCGTCCTTCAACTTCTCAAGGCCAGTTCTGAGACTTAAGCACTTCTTCCTGCTCTGGCCTCTGTCATGAAGGACTGACGTGCCCCTGAGATGACTGGGCTATGCAGCTAGAACATTCTCTTTCCAGCTAACTTTGCCCCTTCCTTCTATACAAGCCAGAGACTGTGCTCTGTCTGTCACTCCCTGTTGGGCATAGCCCCTGCTGGATCTCTTCTTTCACCACTGCTCCCACATGGGAGCAGGCTTAGCTGACCCCACAGGAGGCAGTTGTCCCTGAACTCTGAGTGGCTTTCTTCTGTGGAACACCATAGGGCTGTTGGCACTGCACAATGTAGCCTCCAGCCTTTCTGCCCTTCTCTCCTTGTAGTCCGGCCTCTTGCTCCCTGTAACGGCGTCTGGGAGTTGCTGTCCCCTACCACTGTCCACAAGAAATGTTTTCGTTTCTCTTCTGGAATGCTATTTACTTCTTTATTTCCAAGGATGCCCCGACCTTCCTAAAGCACAGCTCATTCCAAGACACTGCCTCTCCAAAGCCTTCAGTGCATCTCCACCCTCGGGGCTACACATATTCTGCTCTCTCCTCATCTGTGCTGATGTTCCTAGCCTACTGCTGCCAACCCCCTTACTTCCTACATCTGAGATCAGCCTGACACATGTCTCTCATGCCAGTACCAAAGACCCAGGTGGAAATCTCTTCTCCCCTTCCTTGTAAATCCCAGCACGTTTTTGGCAACCCATGTGTGCATGTGTATATGTTTACAGAGTGCTTTAAATTACAGACTAAACTCATGGAGGGTGTCCACAAAGTACGGCACAGCTTCATGGTGGGCATGTATTTCATTCTTATCCGTAACTTGTGGTCTACTGTCACACTCAAGTCTTTCTCAGGAAAGCTTAGGCAACACCTCATTCCATACTTGAGCAGCCCAGACTCTGGGGTTATTTGTGCTACTTCATGTGGTGTCCGTTCAGTGATTTGTCTCATCTAGAAAAGCCACAGCTGCTCCCAGAAGCCTTAACTTATCTCCAGAAAAGATGGAAAGAGGCTTATGGCAAGGTCATATTGTGGAAAGCAACACAGAAGAGCAGCTAGATCTAGACCTCAGAGAGAAGAACACAGGGCAATGCCTGGAACCTCATAAGCCAACACAGGTCCAAGGAAAGAAAAGACTCACTTCACCAAGCAGGTAGAAATCCTCGCCTGATAGGCAGTTTTGGATACACAGATGAGGGAACTAAATGGAACTTGGAATCTGACTGAGCATTTAAGTGGCACTCCTAGCTCTGAGCAGACACTGAAGAATGAGGCAATGTCCTTCTAGAAAATTCTACTCTGTTTCTAACAAGCAGTGGATATAGAGCCAGCAGGTGTAGAGGGTCTAGAGCCGAAAAAGCCCTCCTATTTGGACTCAATGTTCTTACCCTGAGGTCTTGGGCTTCTGGTAGCAAGTCCAAGACCAACTCACTCTTAACCAAACAGAGAAAACCTCAGATAGCATAGGAGTGTTTATCTTCCTTTGTACTGAACACCCTGCAATGCCTACTCACTGTGATAGGCCTGTGTCAGGGACACAACACCATTCTTGGACCTCAGCACCCGGTGGGAGTACCCGGCATGGCTTTCCTCTTGCTTTAAGCTTTCTCCTCAGAGTCCAATCATCACTGACTGAGAAGAACTGCATCACACAGATTTTGCTATTTACATGGTCACAAGAAGTTGACTTGATTTCATTAAGTTCATCAGGTGCTGGTGAGATATTTAATTCCTAAGAACATTAGGACATCGTTTCTAATAGCGAAATATTGTCACCTGTCCAAAAGTTCAGTAGCTGAAAGGAACCAAAGGAATGTACTAGATATTACGTAAACTTGAAGGAGTACGTAGTGCAGACACAGTCTCCAAACTAAGGGAGAGAAGGGGGATCAAGACACAGAACAAACACATGGATGGTTTTCAAGGCTGTCATTTCCAGCACTGTCAGCCTCACAAGGCAAGGGAGGGAAGGTGTGGACACGCTTCTCACTGTAATTCTTTCTCTGCATCCATAGTCACTAATTTCTAACACTAATTTCGGATGTAAAAATATTCACTGATTCCTTCTGTAAAAGCCAGTTCAAATATTTTTAAAGGCACGGTTGTAAGATTTGTGAGATGTAACAGGAACCAAACATGTTCTCTTTCTCTCTCTCTCTGAAGATCAACAGGGTAGAGGGAGGGGTGACCAGTATGCTGTGGTCACTGGTGACCACACACCATTCCTGGATAATAAAAATAAGCTGCCTCAGTCTGCTAAAGGTTCTCCGGGGTGGGATCCTGAACCCCTCCGTGGACAATTTCTAAGGAGAATCTGTTTGCATCTGCTTCTCTTCTGAGGATGTCACATGCAAACAGCCTTGGGCAACAGAGACTGTTCCTCTGGGTGGTCTGCCAATTAAGGCACTCCCCGACTTTGGATCCTCAACTTGCTGTCAGGATTCTGACAAGCTGCTGTGGATGCTGAGTATTTACTAGGGTGGGGCTGTGACTCGGATGCATGGGCCTTGGGTCTGAGAGTCTTCAGAGACCTAAACCCTGGTGAGTGTGAAGCTCGTGCCGTGAACCGTGTGAGGAGAAGTAGGGAAGTCTGTCTCTGGCCCAACATTTCCTGTTGGACATAACCCTATGACCATAAGTCACACAGGGTGATGCCTGCCCCAAGCCCCTAGTACTCCATCCCCACAGACACTGGCTACAGTCAGGTTTGCCCCGCCTCACAGTTGCCTGGCAACAGCCAGGTAGTGGCCCACCATAAAAGGAGCTGCTCGGCCCCTCCTCTCTCTCTTACCCTCTCTCTCTTGCCCTCTCTCTTGCCTTCTCTTCTCTTCTCTTCCCTTCCCTTCCCTTCCCTTCCCTTCCCTTCCCTTCCCTTCCCTTCCCTTCCCTTCCCTTCCCTTCCCTTCTCTCTCGCTCTCCCTCTCTTACCTTTCTCTTTCTCCATTCCCTTCCCCCTCTTTCCACCTGGCCGGCTTTTACTTCCCTACCTTTTCTCTTTTCCTCTGCTTTCTACAATAAAGCTTTAAAATCATGGGCTGTCTCTTCTTCCATCTAAAGCCGCCATGCCGGAGCAACAGAACAGGCCTCCCAATGTTTCCATCTTCCAGACTGGACCCAGGACTGCGCCCTCCTACCCCACCCCCACCCCCTGCGGGGTCTCCTCCCACTCCCCGCCCCCCGCCGGGTCTCCTCCACCCCCCCCCCCCCCCGCGCCGGGTCTCCTCCACAGGTACCCAGCCCCACAATTTCCCATCTTCTATTATCATGAACCTGTGGCTGGCTACTGTCATCCAGCTTGCTATCGGGGGAATAACAAGGCCCTCACACTTCCTCCGAGGAGCCCAACGCTTTGTTTAAAACAAACCAATGGCCACTGCTCAGCACCTTCCTTTACCTCGTTCTAAGTGGGCTGTCGCAAGACACCTCCTTTGGCAAACACCGCCTAATTTTTCAGGGCATGCCAGTCTAACTTTTGTTCTGCCAATCCCTGGAGTGACCATAGATGTGGGCGTGAGGTGATGGGAAGCCACAGGAAAGTTCCTATACTGACTTCCCAGAGAATATTCCTCAATCATCTGTGATGTTAGGCTCCTCATCCTCACACTGTCAAGATTAAGCTTGTCTTAGCAGTGAATCAAAATTAAACTATAGGACTCCAAACACCTCCACAGCTTTCCGAGTCCCTTTTAGGACTGACACTGGTTTTGTAAGGATTTACTGCATCTTTCGGTTTTGTTTTCTTGATTCATCCTAAAGCAAAGGGGAAGAGTTCCACATTAGGGTTGTGGCAAGTTATTTTGCCAACATCGAAGCTACTTTGTTTCTAATTTCTGAGGTTCTTCTAGACCAATTGCACACTGCCACGGAGGAATATGAAAGCAGCTCTCACAGATGCTCGGAACTCAGCAATGTCACTCATGACGGCATGAGGATGTGTCCTGTGGCCTTGTCCCACCAGAAGTACCCCCTCTGCTCTGGTTCTGCGCAGCCTCTGGCTCCCATGGCCCCCAGCATCTTCATCCTGGTAACCTACTGCTATTTATACTCTTGGCATTGGAACTCTGCATATTTCAGAGAGCAGAGAACTGGGATCACAGGCTGTCTCTTCTGGGAGCTGCACAGTGGCTGCTGATGGTCAGTGCTGCTCTCCTGAGGGTGGCTGGCTAATGACAAAGGAGTCCTTACAAAGCAGAAAGGTGGATGAATCGGATATACGCGTACTTTTTCTGTAAGCTAACACTGCAAATAGGAGCCTGCAACATAAAACATCTAAGTAGGCATCCGATCTTGCAAGGAAAAAGCAATGAGGGTTGTCTGTATGACAAACAAGGGAGAAGTCCTACAAACTTGATCCACCTGGCCGTGCCAGACAAGCACGAAGGACATCTGAGTAATTTTCATACACTCTCCCTAGGCTGTTCATACAGGTTGACCTCTGGGAACCCAGGAAGCTTGGCTCAGGAGGTTGTCTTTGAGAGGGCCGCTCAGCAGGAGTCCCCAACCTAGAAGTTCAGCCACCAGCAGCTCTAGCCATCACTGGCCACAGCGGTCTGCCAGCTCTCATTTTAATTTCAATTTTTTTATAAAAAGATTTATTTCTATTTTATATGTATGAACGCTTGCCTGGAAGTACACATGCATACTATGTGCATGCAGAAGCCTATGGAGTTCTGAAGGGGGCACTGGATTCCTCAGAACTGTAGGTATAAATGTGATGCCACGGGCATTGGGAACCCAGCAAGTGCTCCTAGCTACTAAGTCATCTCACCAGCCTCATGTCTAAGTTCATTTCCTCTTCCTCCTCCTCTTCTTCATCTAGTTTTTTTTTATCATTATTGTTGTTGTTTGGTGTGTGTGTGTGTGTGTGTGTGTGTGTGCCTTTGACACATGACATGATTGCTTTCCTGAACTTTACTGAAGAGAGCCAGCTTCAGTGACCACAGTGCTGACCCATATCTCTCATTTGTTGCCAACCGAAGTCAGTTCCTTAGTACTAACCCTTCATGGGGGCCGACTGATTATGTTTGTGTCCATGGACTGAGGTCACCTAGACAATCTGGGGAATGAAGCCTTCAGAACCACATGTGTGCTGTAAAATCACAGGCTGTTAAGGGAAGCTTCAAGCCAGAGCCTTCACTTTCAGATGAGGAAATGGGGGTCTTAGACAGGAAGGAGAAAAGGTACCTATTTAGAGTTTTTCTGCCTAGTGTGGGAGCCACTGATCAATCTGTGGTACTAGAAGCTTGAAAAGTGTCCCAAAAGTGAGGTGCTAACAACATTCTTTAAAAGTGCACTATAAGACTTAGCAGAAAGGAAGAATGTAGAAACAATAATTTCTTGTTTATAAGTCAAAATGATAATTAGGTCAATAATTTAGGTCAATATAAAATACGCGATTAAGATAAATCTCGCTTTTTAAAAAACTTGTTTTAATGTGGCTTGTAGAAATTTCGCGTTAGTGATGTAGCTATAACTCTTTTGTCAGGTAAGAGGTTCAGAGTAGAGTGTTGGACCTGAGTCTTGCTAACAAGCAGCTGACTATAGACTTTATTTTCTTTCTCGGAAAATGTGTACATATGACTGTTGAGCAGAGAGATTCCAGACAAAAGGTTCTGCTGTTGATACCTGGATTGGTACCCAGGGGCCTTTGGGGCTGTGAACATGAAGGAGGCACAAATCAAAGGCCTGGCGTCTCAGAAAACTTCCTGTTCCACTCAGAGGACAAACTCAACAAGCTCACAGTATTATGACAGGTACGTCTTCAGAAAACTGAAGTCCCACTTTCCTACTTGCTTCTGACAAGTTTCTATTATTCTTAGATGGACCATCTTCAAGGATAGCTAATATTTTAGAGCCAAGAATTCAGATATATGCTATGATTCCCTGGGAACCAGAGTTGCCCTTGCAGAGCAAGACAGAGCTATAACATGACGTCAGGAGGAGTTACCTCATCAAGCCGTGGAAACTGTTGGTGTAAAGGTTTTCTTTTAAAAGGTTTGCTGAAATCCCCTCTGTCACAAGGCTACATTAGTTTTGCTTGTGGCCCACCAGAACAGTGACAAGTGGCCCTATTTTTTAAGGTGTAGGTGACTTCCAATCCCTCAAGGGGCTGAGACATGTAGACAGCTAGGACCCCAGCCCCAGACTTCATCCCCAAACCTACCTCTGTGTTTCTCCGTTTGGCTGCTTAGCAGCTCTGCACATTTTGTCTCTTCTTCCTGTATTTCTAGATGAAAGCGACATTCGGGATGGATGCTGCTCACCTGTTTGAGTTAAAGAAATAGAAATAACTAAAAATTACACAAGAGGGGGTTAAGAGACTAAAGGAAGATCCAAAGCTTCACCTTTCTAGATTCCTTCGAAGCCGAGATTCATTTTAAAGTAGCGATTTCACTTTCCTGGTGTGGTTATTAAAAAAAAAAAGGAAATTTTTTTTTTGTGAAACAAAACATAAAATCCAACAGAATAATTTTTCTGAACAGGAAAGTAAACTGGCATTGTATGTTGTGATTACTAACTTAAGAGCAATGGGCCATTAGAAAGGTGCACCTCTCAGAACGGAAGAGCTCCCATTTCATAGCCTGTGGTTTGCTTATGTAAAGCAAGTTAAATTCTTAGTGGCTGTGGAGGTGTGCACGGATAATCTGTGTACCCGAGGACCCTCTCCATGCTCACCTTAGAGTCAGAATAGCTTAAGTGAACTTTCATAAGCTTCGGGACACACTCAAAACTTAACCCCACTCCCATAGATAATATTGTTATCATTGCGCATCTTGGTGTGGAGCGCCTTTTAAAAATGAGAGGGATTAGATGGAAGAAGCAGCGTTGAGAGGAACAGATCTGATCCAAGGAGCCATGGAAGGTTTCTGCAAAGCTTTCACACAGGGTCCTTAGACACTGAAGCTGAGTACCAGCTAGAGATAAAGAGAGTATCTGAGCTTGCAGTTCAGGAAGACAGCATTTTCTGATCACTGTTCTTGTAAAGACCTAGTGTCCTCCCAGGCTGGGCTGCTACTAGAGCACTCGCTCTCATTACTTGTCTGTCTTGTTTTGTCTTGTCTGTCTGTCCATTTGTCTGTCTTGGTTTCTCCCTGTGTTTAGTTATCCTACAGTTGATATAGGCCAGGCTAGCATTCCAACAAGGAATACAATTTCCTAATAGAATCAAAGGACAAAACTCAATGTTGGATTTTTCTGCCACTGTGCACTTCATTTAAAGACCACCCTAGGTGGCTTGGATTTACCGGCAGCTCATTGCTACACAACCACCAAAATTCAGAGATCCGATGTCAAGCCACAGCAACCCACTGATCTGAATTTCAGAATCGATGAGATGATAAATTAAGGTGCTAAAAGCCCGCTATCGCTGACATTCCTGGAACGTGGGGAACGATGAAAATTTGGGACGTCCGAAAGGTTAAAGTGAATGGAGTCCCAAGACTTCACGAGCATCCCTGGGAAGCTTCCCTCAGCTGCCCGTGGGGGCGGAGAAGATATGTTCCAGAAAACTGAAATTTCATCAACAATGACGGATGGATTTCCTTAAACAATCCCTCCCCTCTTGCTGCACACACTTAGCTTAGTTGGCTCCCTCAGCTGGAGGCCTAGATATGTGTGGAAACCTTGAGCTTCACAGGGATACAGTTCTCGGAGCAGAGAAGGAAACGCAAGAAATAAGGCTCAAACCCTTCTTTTCTTTCTTAAGAAAGGTTTTCAAATAAAGGGTAGAGTTCCGGAGAACTACATAAGACCAATGCAACCCGTGTAACAAGCTTCGGTTCAGGGGTTCCCTTGGCTCTCTTAGAAGGAAAAAAAGAGTATTTCCAAAAGGAAACTTTCTTAGCCACAGCACTTTCCCTCTGTCACATACTAAACAAACACACGGACCAGGAGATGGAAAGAGAAATATTTAACCACAGAGTAACAGCAGTTTCCCTTGGAAGCAAAGGCAGAGCAGGTGGCCCGGACAGTGGCCACTCTTCTTCATGGGTGCTAGGGGTGTCCCCAACTCCAGGCGCACTGCCAGATCAGGACCCAGGTCGTCCCGGGGGCGGGGGTCGAGAAGAACCTGGACCCCACTTCAGGCGAACCCGCGATGGCGGTGGGAATAGGAAAATCGCCCGTGAGTCCAGCAGCCCAGGGTTCGGTAGGACGCATTGGGCTCTGGATTGTCTCCGCTGGCCCCACGCTCTGCCCGCTGGTGCTGGGACTCGGAGGTGAGCCCAGCGGTCCACTGCATCTCTTCGGGAAGGGGGCGCGGGTTCACTCACCCGCACCAGCAACCAGCAGTAGCAGGTCAGCACCACTGACGCCCTCATCTTGGGCTCAGCGCGCCGCCTCGGTCCTTGGCGCCTCAGCAGCACCGTCCCCAGCTCGGGGCCTCCCAGCGCGGATTTCCTCAGTCTCGCGCCTATCGCCTTCTCCGCCTCCTAAGCTGCAAGTCCCGGCCCCGCCCCTCAGCCCAGTCCCCGCCTCGCGCCCCTTCTCCTTTTTGCGGAGCCTCTCTCTGGCACTCTGGTCCACCAGATCTCTGTCCAAGCATCCCTCCCTCCACCCCTACTTCTGCCTGTAGTGCAGGGCCCTGGGTCTTACTTCGACCCCCTCCTGGCCTGGGTACTTCCCTTGTCAGCCCAGCTTTCTCCTGCTCCTTCCTCCAGGGGCGCCCTTTGCTAACCGAGCTGTACAGCCTTCCTCCTCTGCAACCCCACTGTGGGCTGCCATGCTCAATCAAGCCTTTGGAAAGTTGGAGGCTCAAGTAAGCAGACGCTCATCTACGAAGGGCATCGCCCAAATCCAGGTAAGGGAACTTGAGTGTTGAGGTAGCATCTGACACTAACTTCCCGTGCAAATGCGAAGCCTGCGCGCAGCTCAAGGAAGAAGCGCGGAAAGCAGCTGTACGACCATGTTTGGGTCTGCACTGGTGTGAGCAGAGAGAAAAGAGGAAGCTCTTGTATGGTTTCCCCGGGAGAGCCCAAGGCCAAGTTAGACAAAAAACAGAGACTTCATCAAGGCAAAAGTGGGTCTGCCCATTGGCACCCCAAAACCTCAGGTGTCACGTGTGTGGCCCATTGTACACTAGGCTTGTGGGGACACTGACCCTGCTCAGCTGTAGTCTGGCCGTCGACAGACCAGTCTATGGAAGAGTAGGAAGCTACCAGCAGACAATAGCACTAGATTAATAAAACAGGCAAGCTTTAAACTTCTTATTCATATATAATTTCAAACCCAAAGTCAGAAGACTAAAATAGTACAAAATGTATCCTTCACACTTTGGAGTGTCTGTCCTTCTCCCCATTGAGTTCTTCATGTGCTCCATGACATCAGAGCCTATGTACCCAAGGACCTAGGTTTCTGTCTGTTGTCTGTCACTCTTCCATTATCTGTGCATCTGTCTGTGTTTGTCTATCAGGGGATCTTATGGAGGAGAAGATCTGGGCTAGGTCTGCAGCTTGGGGCCAGGAAGCTTGGACTCTGGCTTTGTCCAAACCCCTCTCTGCTGTTCCAGACATTGAACCTGATCCATCTGCACATTTGTAAATCACAACAGTGACCCCTGCCTGCCCTTCCACCCCAGAGGGTTACAATTAGAATTAGGAGAGCTGCTATACATGGATAGTTGTGAGGGATGCATTCTAAAGTCACGGTGGCCGGGTGTTATGGGTCAAAACTGGGTGAGATGCCAGGGCTCCACCCACAGCGATGGCATATGTGATGAGGTGAAGTGACAGACTTGATAAGGATGAGATACAGGCAGGGGGAGACAAGAGGGGCTTGTTCTTCCTGTGCGTATCCCGGAGGAGCGAAGGTCCCAAAGAGACTGGTCACCAGTGGAGGTCAAGGTTCCTTGGATAGAACATTAAAAAGAGGTGTCCTGTGGAGCATGACATCTAGTGGCTGTCACTGTGGCAGCTCAGAAAGCGAGAGCAGACACCCTGACACATGGGGAGTAGGGTCACTGCTGTCAGTTGGCTTGACCTCAGAAAGAACACCCATAGAGGCTCCCTAGTCGGCTATTCTGGTTTTGTTTGAAGTCCCACTGGTAGTGAAAGATGGGGCTGGATTTGCCAGAGAGAGGGGGGGAGGGGAGGGAGAGGGGAGGGAGAGGGAAGGAGAGGGAGAGGGAGAAGGAGAGGGAGAGGGAGGGATGAGAGAGAGAGAAGAGAGAGGAGAGATGAGAGAAGAGAGAGGTGAGAGAAGAGAGGAGAGAGAGATGAGAGGAAGAAGAGAGGGAGATGAGAGAGAAGAGAGAGATGAGAGATGAGAGGGAGATGGAGAGAGAGGGAGAGGGAGAGGGAGAGGGAGAGAGAGAGAGAGAGAGAGAGAGAGAGAGAGAGAGAGAGAGAGAGAGAGAGAGAAAGATAGAGAGAGAGAGTGTGTCCTGTGCCTATGGGTGACTGCTTGGATCTATGATAGGACTTCGCAATGTTCACAGCTTGGATTTGAACCTGAATTCAGCCTCGTGTTGTGTCCTCCAGCATCCTCCAGACCTGCTCTCAGTCCCCCTTTCATTCCCACCTACTGATGTCTGGGCTCCTTATCCCTTCCACACTGACATCTTCTTGGGCAGTTTCCTGGCACCTCCCATTTGAGTGGCTGCTCTGGTTTTCAGACTCTAGGGTTTCTGCCCTCATTATCACAGAGGCTTCTCATACCCAAAGCAGCATTTGGGGCAGTGATCTTCACATGCCATTTTAGCTAACCTTCTGCTCTCTTAGGATGTGATCACTGAGTCCCTTTGCTTTTTTTGCCAGTGAAGTTTTGGCTCGGAGATGATGGCCAAACAGTTAGCACTCTCCACATGGAGTTGATTCAGTGAAGCTTATCAGAAACATTAGAAGCCTATATGAACACATAAAAAGAACCCTCAGGAACTGACAGACAACACCCACTAACATCTGCTGACTCTCCCTCGGAAGGTGCTGCTGTCTTCTTATCTACAAGGGCCCTGTGTTCAACCTAAAATCTTCAACAACAACAAAGAATGAAAGTGATTGTTTCATCTCTATTTGTCTTACTTTTACAAAATGACATTATTTCCCTCTATTTCTTTCTGACACCGCCCTGTAATGAAGGGAGCAATTTCAGGGGAGTACATAAACTGAATCTATTTGCTCTGCCTGGGGTGGGGGGAACGGTTATGAAAGACGCATGGCCCATTAGGGGGTACAGCCTCAGTCATCTCCACCTCTCATGTGCACAGAAGGAAAGCGACACGCGATTGATTTGTAAAGGGCAAATCTCCTTTGCAAAACATATCAGATGATGGGGTTGGTGGCTCATCCTGACTCCTGTTAATACCCTGCAAAGCAAACTAGATTCCTGTTTTAAATGTAAGATGTGTATGTGTTTCATATTGTTTTGAGTCTATAAAATGAAAATGAGTTTTATCTAATATTCTGCCAAAGCTGGGGAAAACAACCTTATAATTTATTTTATTGTACGAATTTGAAAGGCAAGCGTTTGTGTCCATTTGTTTACAGAGGAAGTCAGTGAATGGAGCCGGTTTTCATGGGTGTCTCACCTGACTATCAGGTCTGACCCACCCATATACTGCAGGCTCAGGTTTTCTAGAAGACGAGCAGCTCATAGTACCTGTAAAAATATAATTTTTTAAATTGAACCTCTTCTTATAATTTATTTTTATATTGAGCTTAATGGTAGCCCAGTAATACATGTGTGTTGAGCACAAACACCTTTCGAGATTCTGAGTCTAGTCCTCCAGGGGGTCAGAACCAAGAAGAGAGAAAAGAAGATTTTCTAGGGCTCTGTCTTACCTGAGTATGGAGGCTGAGAAGTCCCATAACAAGCTGTCTACAAGCTGCAGAAGCAGGAAAGCTGATATCATGGCTCCATCTGGGTCTGAAGGCCTTGGAGCCAACGAAGCAGATGATGCAATTCTTAGATCAGGCAAAAGCTCACCAGCTTCTGATTTCCAGAGTTGAAATTCTCAGCCTGGAGTTCTGATGCCCAAGGCAGGGGATCCTGCATTCTCTTCTCAAATCAATAGAGGGGTAGACAGTTTGAACTCCAGGAATCAAGGAAGGGTCAGTCAGGGGTGGGGGGGCCATGGCTGCATTCCTCCACACTCACCCTCTTTAGCCAGACCTGAACCCCTGTGCTCTGGTTAGGGTTGTCAGGGAAGGGTCGGTCAGGGGTGGAGGGGCCGTGACTGCATTCCTCCACAGTCACCCTCTTTAGCCAGACCTGAACTCCTGTGCTCTGGTTAGGGTTCAACTCAATTGTGTAACTGAAAAGAATGGCTTTGCTCTTCAAATTTTGAAGTTGAAGCACAAGTTATGCAGAATAAATAGCACAGTACTTAGTGCTAAGTTTTTCCCACACACATGCCAGAGAGGGAATACTCTATATGAAGATTCAGTGAATTCCAGAAATCAGGGGTGCTCGCTCACTCTCTCTCTCTCTCCCTAAAATGCTATCTTTTTCTTTTTCTTTTTGTTAATAAAGTCTTTTGAAAAATATTTATTTATTATATATAAATACACTATAGCTATCTTTAGACACATCAGAAGAGGGCATCAGAGCTTATTACAGATGGTTGTGAGCCACCATGTAGTTGCTGGGATTTGAACTCATGACCTCTGGAAGAGTAGTCAGTGCTCTTAACCACTGAGCCATCTCTCCAGCCCAGATTTATTTATTTATTTATTTATTTATTTATTTATTTATTTATTTATTTAATATATATGAGTACACTGTAGCTGTCTTCAGACACACCAGAAGAGGGCATTGGATCCCATTACAGATGGTTGTGAGCCACCATGTGGTTGCTGGGAATTGAACTCAGGACCTTCTCTGTCTCTGACCCCCTTTCATACAAGCTGAGAGCTGCTTTGCTATTGTTGTGCTGTATTTGTTTTTAGGATGGTCTCATATAGCCTGATTGGCCTCAGACTCCGTTCTATATAAGCTAAGACAGACCATGAATTTTTTTTTTATCTTCCTCCCTCTCCTCAGAAGTGGGATTATAAATGTGTGCTGCTATGCCCAACCATAAAGCTCCGTGTTACACTTGAGAAGCACTGCACCTGAGCAGATCAAGAAGCCAGTCTGAGCAAAGCCAGCAAAGGACTACAGCGTTTCTGCCTCCGCCGTTTGACACGTGCTGATGTGCACAGAGCTCTTGCACTGTGTCAAGTTCACAGGCCGCTCAATGAAAGCCTGTGACATACCTTTATTTCCTTGTCGCTGAGCTGTCTGAGTAGAGCTAGGGTGTGGTGTTTGTGGCCTGAGTGTTAACTAATCACGTTGTCTTTGCTCCCTGGGCTGTTCCTAGACAATCATTCAGAAAGCCAGAATGTCCTACAGACCGTTCAATCGAAAGCAAGCTTTTATGCAGCAGCCCATGTGTTCTGAGTGTTGTGTTCAGTCATGCAAAGAGAGACCAAGCTTGTTATTACAGAAGTGTGCTGTCTGCTGAGGAGACCAGTATCCACACAGGAGTCACAGGGCAAGCAAACATGCTTTCTTGTGGTTTTACCCTGATAAGCTAAACTGGCCAAACAGATGGACAGATAATAAATAAAATAACATTGTACTTTTAAACACAAAGCTTTTGAATGGAGGTCACAGCTGAGTACTCCATTTGATGCTCTGTAAGTGAAGAACTGGAAGGGTGGCTAGCCTATGGCGCTGCTGCCTACATTTTTGCTGAGAAGTCCCCTTTACTCTCCCGGAGGACCCCTGGCTGGTTGCTTTGAACAGTCTCCCTCCCCACAGGAGTCACATTCTGCAGTGTTTGTCTCCACACAGTGGAGTTTCCTTTTGGGCATACATGGTAAAGGAAGAATGAGAGAAAACCAGAAGAGAGAGTGGGAGCTACAAAAGCCAAACTCCGATGCTACAATCCAATTACGCTTCTTCTTCTTTTCCTCCTCCTCCTCCTCCTCCTCCTCCCCTTCTTCTATGCTGTCTATAGGCGTCAAGGAGTTTATCAGAAAGACAATTTGTTTCACCATCTAAGAGAAAGTGTGTATGATAGCCATTGATCTGTCTGAGTTTGTCTGATTTCATCATGTGTTTCTTGTCCAGGGCTTATGGGAGACTTTACAATGGCCTCAGGATCCTCCTAGTTTCATCCAGTTTAGAGCCCATGGATACCACGAGACATCTGAGTGTCCCTAAGCATGAACAAAGTGCTTCCTGAAGAGTGCTGGGGAGCTGTGACAGCAGCAGTGGACTCCTGCTTTTTCTAAAGGATGCGTCTTGATCTACCAGTGTAAATGCCCTACGGGTGCTGAGGATTCTTTAGGGGACTCCCCCAACAAGCCAAGTGAGCAGAGAGCCTTTGTCACAGTGTAGTGATTGTCTCCTGCTGGTTGATGTTTTCTTCTTCAAAGAATACTGATTTGAATTTGGAATAAGAGTCCAAAGATGCTAAGTTCTTTCTCTGCTCCAGCACAGATGAGAACACCAGGACTGGCTAGTGCAGTGGAGGTGGCCCTGAAAGCCACAGATGTTGCCCACTGTTTTTCTAGTGGGAGAAAAAGATCCTGTTTTACTCATAATTTATTTAGTTACAAAAGTGTGTAAAACATCAAAGGATGAATTAGTTTGGAGCAAACCTTCAATTTCAGGATATAATCAGAGTTCAGTAAGTGAAATTAAAGAGCTCTGAGGCTAATGTTGCCTTAGGTTTTTTTTTTTTTAAATGCTGTGTTACATTGTCTTTGAATAAGAAACTATTCAGGGCTGGGAGCCAATGCTGAGTGCTTGTCTGGAGTTCATGAAGCCTGTGGTTCCATCCTCGATGCTGCAAGACAGGAGGGAAAACAATCGTTTCATTTTCTCATACTTTTTGTTATGAAATGGTCTTTTAAAAGTAACATTTTAACTAAAATCTTAAGGAAATGAAATGTGAAAGTGGACAGACAGGAGCATCAGGTGAGAGGGAGATTTGGGGATGCTGTGCAGGACGTGAGCCTCACTCCTTTTCCTCTTCAGCAGAGGAGAACTGCACTGAGAACCGGTCAATGGCCATGCTCCACTGCAGGTGTGTCATCCCCACCCCAACCCCTGATCCTGCAAACAATACCTGTCTCATTCCCAATAACATGGTCCCTGGCTTAAAATGTATGGCTTCTTGCCCCAGTCCTGGAAGCGCTGCAAACTTCATTTTTGCAAACATTCATGCTCCCACCCCTGGATCGAAGGGACTCATGCTGGAGTCCCTGAGTAGTAAGTAACACTCTTGTGTACTTGGGTAGCGCCTATACATATGCATGTCCTTGTGCACCGTATATTCACAATCAGGACTGTGTAGTTGTGTCCTGCCCTTCAACTACCCAGCTCCCTCTATGCAATGCCTTGTGGTGGTGTGTGAAATCTTGTCATCTCGGCCCTCTCATGGATGCTTCCTGAGGCTGTAGTGTTCTGGCCAGGGGAGCACTGCCCCTCAGTGGACAATGTCTGCCTCACACTATCTTCTGAGACAGCAGGAGATTCCCAGTATAGAGGCCTAGGAGAGCGGACCATGGGGAGAAGCACAGAAGATACTGCCTGCCTGACAGGGTTAAAGGAACATTTGAGCTGAGAGGCCAGGACCTACTCGAGCTACTGTTAGAACTTGCCTTTCTCCCAGCTACAGAACAGCATGATAAGTGTGAAACCAAGCATGAGGGACAGGGTTTTGAGCTGTCTCTTGTAAAGTCCAGGCAATGTTTCCTGGGGAAGATGTCCACCAAATGTGAAGGAGGGTAATGTAGAGATAGAGACCTAGTTTCATTGAAAGTTGGCTCTATGTCTTGCAGCTGTAATATCCTAGAGGAGGTGCTCCATTGTCCCCCTAGACTCCCTACACCATGAACAGTGCTCACAAGTCAGTGATCATTCACAGATTCTAAGTAGCACTGATAGTCTTAAACACAGCAGATCAAAGTAGCTGAGATTGACACACACCCTAATAAGTCAAGCTCTCAGGATAGAGAAGCTGTCATTCACCTATGACTGTATGGGCACATGTGTATGTAGCTGATGTGGCACATGCCTGTGTGTGTATGGTAATGTGTGCATGAGTATATGCATGTGTAGCTAGTATGGTGATGTGTCTAGATATAGTGGGGCATGTATATATTTGTACAGTTGGTCTCTTTATGTGTGTGTGTGTGTGTGTGTGTGTGGTTATGGTATGTGTGCAGTTGGTGTAGTATATATGCACCTGCATATGTGTCTGTGGGTTGTGTTACATGTAGCTGGTGTGGTGGGTGTATTTGTATGGCTGGTGTAGAATGTATGTATGTATTTGCAGCTGGTGTGATATATGTGTCTGTGTGTGGTATGCTATGTGTAAAGGCATGTAGCTGGTATGATGTATCTGGTGAGATTCATGTATTGTATATGCTGTGGTATGTGTAGCTGGCAGCTTGTGTGTGTATATATATGCATGTGCTATGATGTGTTGTGGTATATGTGTCTGTATGCCGTGTTGTACCTATGTGTGTTGTGATATGTATAGCGGGCAGCTTGTGTTGTGTGTGTATCTATGCATGTGCTGTGATGTATGTGTTGTTGTGTATGGGTCTGTATGCTGTGGTGTGTGTGTTGTGGTGTGTGTGTCTGTATGCTGTGGTGTGTGTGTTGTGTGTGTGTCTGTATGCTGTGGTGTGTGTGTTGTGGTGTGTGTGTCTGTATGCTGTGGTGTGTGTGTTGTGGTGTGTGTGTCTGTATGCTGTGGTGTGTGTGTTGTGTGTGTGTCTGTATGCTGTGGTGTGTGTGTTGTGGTGTGTGTGTTGTGGTGTGTGTGTCTGTATGCTGTGGTGTGTGTGTTGTGGTGGTGTGCATGTCTGTATGTTGTGGTGTGCCTGTGTGTGTTGTGGTGTATGCATTTGTATGTATGTGCTATGATGTGTGTGTTGTGGTAGCTGGAGTTGTGTGTATCTACTCACCTCATGCTCATTATTTCTCAGTACTCTCAAACCTGCCATCTTTGTGTCAGAGGAAAATAGCTTCACGAGGGAGCAGATGGCACGCAGGGAAGCCTGGTCCCTTTGCAAGAATGTCATTGCCCCTAGGGCTTCATGTTTAGAATTCTTTTCAGTGGACTTGGGGATTTCAAACATTTACATGGGTTCAAGGACAGTAAATGTTATATAACTGAAAGTCAATAAAATATTGCTTAGCTCACCAGACAGACCAGGGGAGGCAAGATGTTAGATGCCGTCCCTCTCTCTTCCTCTTCTTTTTCCTCTTCTTTATTCTTCCTCCTTCCCCCATCCTTTCTCTTCTTCCCCTCTCCCTTTCACCCCTCCTTCTTTTCTTCTTCTGTCACTAAGCCAAGCTTCCTTTTGGATGACTTGCAGCACAGCTGCCATCTCAAATTAGTGTTTAAAAATAAAATGAAAGTAAAATAACTACTCAGGTATTTCAGACAAAATATACCCTTTGCTTTTTGTGTATATTTTGTGCATGTCGTATTGTGTTCTTGTGTATGTGTGTGCACACATATGTGGAGGTCACAGAACAACTTCAGGTGTCCATCACCTTGTTTGAAACAGAGTCCCTTGTTAGCTGCTGCACACTGCAGGATAATAGTGAAAATTATCCACATGTCTATTGACAGGTGAGTGGATAGGGAAATGGTATAAATACACATTGGAATACTAATCAGCATTTTAGAAGTAGGAAATACTGTCATTTGCCACAATGTGATAGATCCAGAGGATTTAATGCTAAGGGGAATAAATCAGAAAGATAGATATCATCTCATTCAGATAGAATCTAACCCACTGTTCTGGAGCCAAAAGCTGATGACTTTTGGCAATTTCACAGAGAAAGAAAAAGAAAAAGAAAGTCAGGTGCGCACGCGCACACACACACAAACACACACACACATACACACACACATACACACATGCTCACACACACACACACTTGCGGGGCCTGAGAACCTGTTTCATTAATTTTACAAGTGCACATGCATACTTACATACATATACATACCTACGTAAGTATGCATGCACATACTTATAGACAGACATATATACATATAGACATACTGAACATACATACAGACATATATACACATAATATATGATATATTTATATATATATGTGTACACACAGACATACAGACTCATACACACACACACACACACACACACACACACACACACACACACACACTTGGTGAATGGAGCTGGAGCAGAGGCCCAACAGTCACACATCATTTCTTCTCTCAGCCTTTATATCTTCTTAGACAAAAGATTATTTTTATGAAATTACCTCATAGATGATAAAATGTTTCACAAAAAGGGAGTTACAGAATGCTGTTGATAGTAAGTTCAAAGCAGTGTTTCATTCTATAAGCTCATTATAAAGCCACAGTTTCGCATGGCTTTATTTTATCATAGTGCACACCTGTGGCCTCATTCTTGGACCTGACTTTAGAATGAATGTTTTACCTTGATCACAAATCTGTCCCAAGCCTATTTCTCTTTTTAGTGCAATTATGAAAGCTCATTGTATTCCTAATTATGTAGCCTTCACTTTTTATTCTATGAGGAGGGGGCACATTCTATTCTTGATTCTAACTTTATTTCATTTTCTGGCAAAACAACTAAAACTATCTCCTTAAACTTTCTTCCTAAAATTACTTGAATCAAATCAGGAATTCTACAATGTCATTAATTCCTCTAAACAGCATGAATTTATGAAAGTTTGTCTTCATGTTGATCTGCAGGAAATTTTCCCAATAAGATGATGGGCGGATGCCCAGGAATCATTAGGCTATGTAATAATGGCAGGAAGGGCATATCAGCAGTGAGAAGCAGTCCTGGGGTGAAGTCTCTGGGGCTGTGTCTCTCCAGAGTGCACCCATCGCAGCCATGTAAACCGGTCTATCTCCAGGAAACTCACTTGCCTGCCATAGCCTTCCCTAGATGGCTTCTGTCACATACATAAACATGCACATGTGCACACATAAACATATACTTGTACACATAGAAGTATAGATATAAACACATATGTCCACAAACATGAAAATAAAATACACATAAAAATACATACACCAACATGCACATGTACATATATAAATATACAGATGTGTGCACATAAATATGTATTTGTAGACATACAAATATATACATACATACATAAATATATGATGTAAACACATATACATGTACATGCATTAATTTACAGAGGTACATAGACACATGACCACAAACATGTACATGTATAAATATACAGTTGTGAACACAACTATAGATCTACACATGTATATACATAAACATGTACACATGTAAATGTAAACATTCATATACATGTATACAAATAAATATATACATGTAAGCATATACATGTACACATACGTAAATATACAAATATGCACACCCATACACATTTATGAAAGCACATAAACCCTATCACTAACCCCCACCCCTAACAATAACCCTAACACTATAATTCTACCCCAGCCCCTAACCCATTAGCCCTGATTCCAGCCTTCACTTTCACACTTTCAAGCTTTGGCCTCTCAGTGAATTCATGAAGGAATTCCTCTGCCAAGTTCCTGTCCTTAGTGGCTTCACAGAGGATGATTCCACAATATTTAAATGCCTGTATCTTTTATACCTCTACAGCTAGGGCTTTTGAGTGCATCCTACCCCCTTTCGCCGAATAAGATTTCTTTTGATGTTGCTTCTTATGAGTGGAAAATCCCCAGGCCCTCCTACTTACCAAATAAAAGCTAAGTTGGGTGAGTCTTGCCCCGTTGGGACCCCTTGCTTTACTGTATTTCACACCAGACCTTTTCTTATTTCTTTCAGCACAAGCCTTGCCTCTAGCATTTAATTTTCCAGTGCTCTTTTACATTCGAACTGTACATTTTGTATCTCTTTCGGCCTTGCTTGCTCTTTTTCATTATAGACCTGCCTAATCATGATTACCAGTAACCACACAACGGAATGATTATTAGGTTGTCTTGAAATCTTCAAAGAAAATTAAATCAATGCTTTTCAATTTAGCCTTAGGCAGTTTCTAAGTACAGGAGCAGAAAGCAGCCACATTCTCTGACAAAATACCGCAAGAATGGCTGCCCTACCCCAGTTGCTGATATTGTTTGCAACGGACCCGAGTGCTTAGACAAGCATCAGAGGAACCAGAGCTGTCATACAAGCAGGGTTTTTTTCTTCAATAGAAGAAACTGACACCCATTTTCCAATCAGAAGTCAGGGAATGAATGTGTTAATACCTAGTAATCTTTGCTATTCTGCAAAGTCAGCCCACATTAAAATCCTCCAGAATCTTGAGCATTGTTTCTCATTGAGTAGAACTGATCCTCAGGAGACAGGCCTCATACGCTTTGCTGCTATGCAAACCTTTTCTCCCTAGGCTGGGACTCTTGAGCATCCTCAGTCAATAGACCCCATCCTTACGCTCATTACAAACCCTTCTCCACAGAAGCATCCTGAGCGCTGTTTCTCAGTCATCAGAAGCCATTCTTGTATGAAGGTCATAGGTGCTTTGCTAAAGAAGTGAACTTTGTTTCAATGTAGCCATGCCTAAAGCTTTCTGGTAATAATTGTCACGTGGAAACTTTTTTTTCAAAGTTTTACTGTGTTTAAATGTGTAAAAACAGCCTCTGGATATTTTGACAAGCAGTGGCTAGGTTGTACTGACTTGAGTTTCATTCTTACCTCACCTGGATGGTTTTGCTGCTGGCCACGACGCTTGCAGGGACTCCCACAACTGTTTCCCTCTGAAGCCTCCTTTGAATCTCCATAATCTGCCTTGCCACCAGCACACCTGTCTTCAAAGTTCCTACTAGGAGGTTCCATTAAGCCGTGCTTACTGGGATTAAACTGTTTCCTAGCCAAAAGTCTCAAAGTCTACCACATTCCTCCAAAAGCCATTACGTTCAGGCTGGTGATAGCAATAGCTTACTTCCTGGTACCAACTTCTTGCTTAGTTACTTTTCTATTACTGTGATTAAACACATTAATAAAGGCAGTTGATAGAAGGAAGAGTTTATTTGAAGTTTGTGGTTTCAGAGGTATGGATTCCTGCCCCTCATGTCAGCAGTGGAGTAGGCATGATGCTGGAACAGAAGCTTACAGAAGACACAACCACAGGCAGAGAGAGGTAACTGGGAATAATAGCATGAGCTTTTACAACTTCAAAGCCTGCCCCAGTGACACACCTCCTACCACAAGGCCACATCTCCTAATCTTTCTCAAATAGTTGCAAAAAAATTATATAAGCCTATAGGCTTTTTTTCCCCTCATGCAAATCACCTCAGTGGCATTATAAAACCCTGGACTCCTACGTGTTGATACTTTCACTTCTTTATTTTGTGACAACTGACAATGGAACTTACTATGGAACAAAGGAGTGAAGTAAGAAGTGAAGTAAGAAAAGTAAAGAAGGTGAAGTAAGATAATTCCTGTCAAAGAATGGTCGTGGAGTGACCAAGGTTTCAGATTTCAGATATAAATGACTGATGGGTTCAACGTATGGTCATAAGTTTTCCATATGCAGATCCATTGATGCCCATTCTAGTTTGCTTCATGTTACTGTGAGAAACACCATGGACAGAAGCAACTTTAGGCAGAAAGCACTTAATTTTAACCTAGTCTATGTTTGAGGGATGTCAAGGAGGGACTCAAGGGAGCCCAGGGACAACCGTAAAGGAACAATGGTTACTGGCATTTGCTCACCAGCTCACACTCAGAAAACTTTCTTATACAGCTTAGGACCACCTGCCCAGGAATGGGTTTGCTTACGGCTGGCTTATGTATCACCCCTCAACCCTGATGTCAATCAATAATCAAGACACTTTCTTGAAAACATAGCCACAGACCAATACAATATAGGCAATTGAATTAAGGTTCTCTCTTCTTAGCTGTCTAGGTTACATCAAATTGACAATCAAAACTCACAGAACAGTATCTGAATCCCATGTAAGCACATACTAAACCCAGGCAGTTTTCTGAGAATATTCTAAAGCAAAGAGATTTTCATTCCATCTCTGATATCTAGCTATGCTTCTGACAGGCCTGAATACCTACGTGGCCTAACTTGCCCCTGTTTGGAACTCAGCAAGGATTTGGTACCTTGTTCATGCAGTTTCCATGCCTGCCTTCAGTCTGAGCTCAGCCAAACAGACCATTCAGGAATAGTGGTTGTCTTCACTTTGAGCTCATGTTTTCCTCTATGAAGTAGTGAGGCATGAAGTCTCCAGTCCTACTCTGGCCTTATCACACTAGTCCAATGTGTATTTTCCTGGATAGAAATTGTTTCTACCTCATAGCTGCAATCATTGTTTGAATATTCTTAACCTTCAAGCAGTGTACCTTATTTTTCTATTCACCTGATGGTCATGCCTCATGTTTTAAGACTACCAATAAATATCCTTATATATCGTGGGTATAACCGTTTCCTTAGGTTATGTAGGATTCTGTTCTTAGCTGTGTTGTATAAAGCTTAGTAGGAGAGCATGTGCTAAGCTTTCATAAAACCATTGCTTTGATCAAAAGCACAACATGAAAAACAAAGACTTGAACTGGAATGCCTCATTTCAGGTGTCACCCAGTATTGATTAGCACTCCTTGCAATAAATTACTGGCTACCTTGTCTGTGTTATTATTCTCTTATGGAATCCCTGGACTTTCAGTGAGTAAAGAATGTTATTTTCTGACAGCCTTAATGGTCCCTTCTTTCTAAGTTTGGGGAACTTAGAAAGAAGGAAGGTAACTTACCTCTGAACTGCAAGTGAAGTTGATAATATATTATTGTCTTGGTTTCCTAGACTCAAATGCTTTTAAAAGTTTAATCTGGAGTTTTGTTTTTTGTTTTTGTTTTTTTTAACTTCAAGCAAAACAAAAGCAAACAATCAAAAAACCCAACTGTCTATGGACTGCCAATATGGCTGGGTGCTAGAGTACTGTCTAGATATTAAGTTTAATATCTAGTATTACAAAACCTTACACTTTAAAAGTCCACATGATCAATCATTATTCTTGCTGTATTTAGGGAAATAATCAAACTGTAGGAATTTAAATGAAAACTTCCTCCATATGCTCTTGTATTTGAACACTTGTTTCCCAGTTGGTGGCACTGTTTGGGAAGGTTTTAGAGGTGCAGCCTTGTATTTCACTGGGGACAGAACTTCAGATCCAAAATTCATCACATTCAATTTGCTATCTCTACCTTGTGCTTGCAATTTAAGATGTGAATTCTCAGCTTCTCCTCTCCACTATCTCCTCTCCACTATTCTCACCATTATGGGATCTAAATCTGTGAAAAAGATAAGCCCAATCAAAACAAAAAAAGAGCCCAAAAATAACCCCAAAACAAATAAACAAAACACCAACTCTTCTGTAAGTTGTCTTGGCCATGGTGTTTTATAACAACGAAAGTAACAAGTATAGAAGTTGGTACCAGAGAGTGGGCTGCTGTCATGAAGAACCTGCCCATGTAGGTTTTATAAAGGAATGTGGAAGACTTTGGACCTTTGGATGAGAAAGGCAGTTGAACACTGTAAGCTGTAGGCAGAGTTTAAATAAACATTTTAGTGGGAGCCTGAAAGACAGTAAGTTTATAGAACAATGTTGACTTTAGAGGCTTATCAAAAGGTTTCAGAGGGAAGAAATTGTTTTAAAAACTTGGTCAGAGGCCATTTATGATTGTTTTGGCAAAGAATCTTGTCACTCTCTGTCCTTCTCCTAAGGACTTGCTTTAGGGTAATGGACTAATTTTCTTGGTGGATGCAATGTCCAGGTGGCATATTATTGAATCTGTGGCATGCTATTATGAATGACTGATATGCAGGTCTACAATGAAGAAGAGAAAGCAGCACTCAAAAAATAAGAAAATATATTTTAAAGATAAAAAAAAAATAGCACCAGAAACTTAATGGCCAAAGCATTCACCTAAGGAGATAAGATTAGACCTATTATGGAGAGGCGTCCTGCTCTACCTTCAGGTCCATATAGGAAAAGGTGCTCTTAGGTCAAGTGCCCACTCAGCTAAGCTTCTAATTTGTGAAAGGGAGCCTAAAGGCAGCAGATCTCAACTTGTAGTTTGTGACCTCTTTGAGAGTCAAACTACTTTCCATAGGGGTTGCATACCATATATACTGAATATCAGATATTTATACTACAATTGATAACAGTAAAATTATAGTTATGAAGTAGCAATGAAATAATTTCATAGTTGGGGGTAAACACAACATGAGGAACTGTATTAAAGGGTCATAGCATTGAGAACCACTGGGCTAAAGCATTTTCTGCTTCTAAAAAGCAACTGAAAAGTCACTTTTGCTAATGTTATTCAAGAAGGGCAAGATTCTTTCCAAGCTGGCTGCACAACCTGGCAGTGCTTCCTAAATACTACTGTCTTTAAAAGCATGAAAGATGCAAAAGTGAAGGGTTTGTGGATTCTTCCTCCATGATTTCAGAGAGCCGCTGAAGCCAGGCAAAAGGGAATCCCTGTGTGAAGTTCTTGAGTCTTCAAGAGGCTGTGAGATGCCATTGTATAAAGCTGTATAAGTGATGACTGGGTTGTACTGGAGACCATGAGACATGGCAGAACCATGAGATATCTTTGAGAGCTCAAGAGAGATGTATGCTGCAGGCAGAAAGCTGGAGGGTTGGAGCTACCTAAGGCCTTTGAAATTAAAGTTCCAAATATAGAGGTATAGGATTCAGTGTTTGGTCTGCTGGGTTTCAGTCTTGCTTTGGTCCATTATTTCCCCACTATGCCCTAATTCTTTCCCATTGGAATGGTAATATATATTCTATAATATTATATATTGGAAGTATGTAACTTGTGAGGTGTTTATTTTGACACTATGTTTAAAATTAAGTAAAATCTTGAGTCTCAGAAGAGACTTTGGACTTTTAAACAGTGTCTGATTTGGAAGGACTGTGGTGGTTTTGGGAGTTGAACTAAATGCATCATTTCACATTATAATACGACCAGCAGCTCAAGGGAATCAGGGAGTATGTGTTTGAATAAAAATGTTCTCCAAAGCTGAAGGGGTTTGCAGCCCCATGGGAAGAATGATGATGTCAGCCAACCAGATGCCCCAGGGCTCCCAGGGACTAAGCTATCAATCAAGGAGTACACAAAAGTGTGGCAGAGGAATGCCTTGTTGGGCATAAGTGGGAAGAGAGGTCCTTGGTCCCACAAAGGCTCGATAGATGCCCCAGCATGGGGAAGTCCGGGGGGGTGGTGGTAGGTGGGGGTGGGTTGGGTGAGGGGGCATATTCTTGGAGGCAGGAGGTGGGAGGATGGGTTGGGGGTTTTCTAGGGGGGGGCAGGAAAGGGTATAACATTTGAAATGTAAATGAAGTATATATTCAATGAAAAAAATGTCCTCCAAAAGCTCCCGTATTTGAATAATTGGCCCCCAGCTGGTGGCATTGTTTGGTGGAGGTTGAGGAGGTACAGCTATGTGTGAGGGAGTCTGTCATTTGGGGCTGGCCTTCAGGGCTCTACTTGGTGCTTATAGCTCAAGACGTGAGCTCTCAGCTTTTCATGCTTGCCACCTGCCACTGTAGACTAATCCTCTGCACCCAAAAGCTCTGGTAAACTTTTTTAAGTTGTGAGGTCAGTGTTTTAGCACAGCAACAGAAAAGTAACTAATACATAAGTTACAATTAAAGAGCATTGTTCCAACAACTTAGTCTTAGATTTGCCTATCATTTTAGACATTTCTGTTCCTTCCCAATGGGGATACTTTTTCGATATCAACATTGCTGCCACTCTCCAAAAATATTTTAAACTTTCTCCAACCACTCTGACTTGGTCTCATAAAAACAAATGGTTAAATGCTAGAAAGTAAAGCTAGACAACCAACAAAAACTAAAAACAAAGCATGTAGCAGTATACCACAAAGACCTCTTGCCTGTTCTAATGTGAACTATTCAGAAAGCTCATTGGCACTTGAGATTCAAATTTTATATAGAAAAATCTTTCAGATGTTATCATTGACTTTCACTTGAAATATCAGAACCCAAGTCTTGGGATGTTCTTAGTCAACAACCTACCAGCTTCAAATTGACTTCTTAGAAAAAATTAATTTTGCCTTTCTTTGGCTTCCAGAACAATATGACTTACTATAAAACTTGGACCATAGAGAGGCCAACTTCTAATATTCTACATTTGCAGTACCACAGCCATGAATCAGACCCCACCTCCTTAACTGTTCTTCTTCCAGCGACAGCACAACTCTTAGTTTATTGTTGGAGTTCCCAAGTAAGGAGGAGTGAGATAACTTGTCTTGAATGTTTCTCTCATATATTTTGAGTTGGCTGGATGACTATAAAATGTGTGCATGTGTAGCACTACCAGTCTAGCTTCATTAATGAGTCCAATGATATGTTAGTACAAAAAGCACAAAACATTATCCATATTTTGCCCAAGTGGAAATAGCTTCTATAATTCACTATTTTATTTTTTTCCTCATTTTATGTTCTTTCTGGATATTGAGACTGAAATATCTGCTCAAATGCACCGTCTCATGAATATAAAAGTGCTGTGTTCTCACTTACTCAATTTCACATTTAACTTTTTCTTGTCATGAAAAATAAGATTAAATGTGTTGAATGTTAAGATGAGAACAAGCTCTGTCAGTAAACTGTGGCCCCCAATAACATCACCAGGAACAAATCTACATGCAACATTTTATTCCAAAACGTAGGAGCTGGGGAGATAGCTCAGTAGTTAGTAGCATTTGTTGTTCTTTCAGAAGATTCCTAGCATTCACATGGCACAATGATCTGTAACTTCAGTTCCAAGGTATAAAATAGTCCCTTTCAACTTCTGCGGGTGTCACACATACACACACACTCTCATACACATACGTGCAATGCATATATATACATGCATGCCACACTCATACACAAGAAAACAAAAACACAAAGCCAATCTCCACAGCTAAATGAGACTTCACACTTTTCACAGTACTCCAGCCCTTCCAACGATTCTGTACATTGCTTTCATTGTTTCTGGTGTCAGAGAAAGCAATAGAAAATACCAAGCACACATATGCTCATCCCTATTAGAACTGAGCCTAACAGATTCACTTATTAGTTTCAGCTAAATTCTAATTAACAGGAATCACGGGAAGGACTCGACCCACCCTGTGAACTCATGCAAGTACACTTCTCAAGCTTTGCAACTTTAGAGGGTTGAGCCCATCTGCACTTCATTTATCATGTTATTCGTATTTATGAATAATGAAAACTTTTTTTGTTAAAAGGGCAAATGTCTTTGAACTGTTTATTCTGGATGCTTAACATGAAGACCCTATTAGTTTGTGTTGTTGTGATACAGTTCCCAGATAAAAATAACTTAAGGGAGAAATAATTTCTTTTGGGTTATAATTTCAGAGGTGTCGTCTACTTTGTCAGGGAAGGCGTGACAACAGGAGCATGAAGCTGGCTCAACCCTCAGGAAGCAGGAGGTGGGGCAGACTGGAAGTATTCTATGTCAGAAAACTTCAAAACCTGGAGGACTCCTGCTATTTACTCCCAAACTATAGTCCCTTCCCATGTTACAGCCAACCTCATTGTACAAACTCTTCACCCAGCATAAGCTTGGCTCACTCTACCCTTCCTCGTTGCACCCCATCTTCTGTCTATTCAGACTAGGTCTCACATCCAGTGTCCCAACAGACTAAGCACCACTTGGGATGCCACAAATCTTGAGGCTCAGGTCAGGATCCTTGTAGCCTTAACATATTGACACATCTAATTCCACATCCAACCATTTCACCTAGCCAGATCCTGCATACATCACGGTTTAGTCAGTCTGATCCTCCCCTCCATGTACCTGTATCTCCACTTCTCCCTAGATGGAAAAACTAACACCTCTGATGTTCTCTGCATTGCTGTGCAAAAAGGTCAGTTGAAGCTTCAAGCAGGTAGCTTTGTACACTTCAGAGGAAGTTCCTCCTTTCACCTATGCAAAACTACCTGCTCTAATGGAGTTAAATCACAGGTACTTATGCCACCCTGGGATCCTTCCTTTGTGAACCCTGGGGAGTAGATGTGCCCTCCTGGTTTGGTAGTGAGTCTTGCATGTGGGACCAACCCAGAACAGTCATGCCTATCTGGCAGTGGACTGAGCCTGTGTTCTACCAGGCGTCTGACATTAGATGGTAGTAGCAGCAGCAGCAACTATTTTATATTGTGCTGCTGTGTTGGTACCAACCTTCAGTCTGTTCAAGAAACACCAAGACCTCTGTATTGCTCATTCTCGGCATGTGGTGTTTACTGTGTCTTACAGGGACTGGATGACCAGCAAGGGGATGGCTGTACTGGAGCTGGTCACAATTAGAGGTTGGCACTGCTTGAGAACCTCAAGGGTATTACTCCTTCTTCCCATTCTGGGCATGCGGCTGTCTCAGTTCACAAATACACTGACACCTCTCAGCCTGTCATATCATGCCCATTTAGGAAAAATCACTTGAAGATCCTGGGAGTGAATGATTATTAGAATTCATTCATCATTGCCATTCATATATATATATATATATACATACATATACATACACATATATTCATATATATATGCACCGTTCATATACAACATATGAATGCTTTCTCGTTTTCATGAATGAGCATATTTAGAAACTTTTAATACGTGATACATAGGTTTTGAGTGTAAGTTATTGATAGTATTCCATGAGAGCTTTGAGAGCCAATTTTACTATAACAATTTGAATAGTGTAAATTTTAAGCCCAAAATAAAGGTTTTAGAACGTTTATACTTGTAGACTTCTATTATCAATTATATTAAGAGCCTATATATTAACCAAGGCTTGATCACACTTATGCTTGCACAGAACATAAGTACTGTACTGTTCTTTGAGTTGTGCACTTGGGACACAATTAAAATTTTTACTATGTTCTCTAATGTTAAAGAGCTGTGTACCTTGATGTAAAGGCTTTGAAATAGTTATGTTTGTAGTGTTTCATTTCAGTATAAACTCTTGTGTTAAGGTGTGCAAAATGGTAAAAGTTTGTCACTTTTTCTACACTTGTAGGGTTTGTCTCAGGTGCGAATTTCTGTTTAGTGAAAGCTGAAGAGCTATAAACAACTACCCAGTTCTTCACATTTGCCAGTTTTTGTCTCCTGTGAATTCAAAGTTTAGTAAGAGATGGCCAAAAATTAAATTTTACCCATTAAAAAAATCATTTGTGTTTCTTTCTAAAATGAATTCTGTGGTGTCTGGTAAAGGATAATAAAGCTTAAGAATTTGGCATTTTTCAGATTTGTAGGGTTTCTCCTGAGGAAGAATTAGTTCATGGTAGTGACTTGTAAATAACAGTCTTTGTTCCACTCACTGCCTCTGTAGGACTCACCCCAGTTTGAATTATAGGACATAACACAAGCTTTTGACTATGGATAAAGATTTACTAGATTCCTTACATTTGTTAGTTTTATTCATGTATGAATTCTCTCGTGTTTTCTAAGGTTTGAACACTGACTAAAGGATTTCCCACATTCATTACATTTGTATGGTTTCTCTCCTGTATGGATTCTCTGGTGTTGAATGAGGTTTGTGCAGTGGATAAAAGCTTTGTCACAGTCTTTACATTTGTAAGGCTTCTCTCCTGTGTGAATTCTCTTGTGTTTAGTAAAAGATGAACGGCAGTTAAAGGGTCTGCCACATTCTGCACATTTGTAGGGTTTCTCTCCAGTGTGGATTCTCTGGTGTTTTCTAAGGCTTGAACATTGGGTAAAGGCCTTTCCACACTGTTCACATTTGTAAGGTTTCTCTCCAGTATGAATTCTCTGGTGTTGACTAAGGGTTGAATTTTGGGTAAAGGATTTACCACATTCTGCACATCTGTAGGGCTTCTCTCCAGTGTGGATTACTTGGTGTTTCTGAAGGCTTGAACACTGAGTAAAGGACTTCCCACACTGTTTACACTCGTAGGGTTTCTCTCCTGTATGAATCCTCTGGTGCTGACCAAGAATTGAGTAGTGGTTAAAGCTTCTGCCACATTCTTCACATTTGTAGGGTTTCTCGCCGGTGTGGATTCTCTGATGTTTTTTAAGGCTTGCACACTGGGTAAAGGATTTTCCACATAGTTTACATTTGTAGGGCTTCTCTCCCGTGTGAATTATGCTGTGTTTTCTGTAACTTGAGCAATATTTAAAGACTTTGCCGCATACATTACATTTGTAGGATTTCTGGGAATGTTGAATTCTATGTGTAGTAATGTTTAAAGTTTTATTAAACATTGTGCCACAATCTATACTCTTGTAATGATTATCTTGAATATAGTCACACTGAGTAAAGAAACTATCACAGTTGATAAGCTTCTTTGGAAGAGTACATTGATGTTTGTTGGGACTAAAGCAATCATTATGTACTTTGTTACACTGACCAGATTTCTCTAAGATGACCACATCATTGTAATTATTTAGTAAAAATCCATTACTAAAAGCTTTGCTAGTTTCCTTATACATGTAAGGGGTTTCCCAATCATCTGTATCTTGATTTTGGCTATGCAATAATGGATCAGTAGCAGGCAATCCACAATCATTAGAATTGTGCTTTTGGTCACAGGAGAAAGGTATTTCCTGACTGAAGAGCAAGTATCTTTCAGGATAGGGAGACTCGACTTGATCACTTTTAGAGATCAGTCCTTTGTTTCTTAATTCTTTGTCTATGGGATTGTTTGAGTAAAACATTAATCTATCTATCAGATCTTCCAAACTTTCTTTCAAAGCTAAGTCAGGCTGAAAAGTTTCCTGTGGATATTTACAGTTATTGACACATGGATCATCGGAAGTATCTGGCCGAGTGTGACTTTTTTTCAGAGCTGTTTTCTGTTCTTGGTCACTGCTGTCAATGACATCTTTGGTATTGCTTGTGATCAGACACTGCTTATGTCTTCCACGGTAGGCTGTTCCTTTATTCTTCTCATTTACATTTGTACAACCTTCCATTAAGTGTAAATGCTTAAGACTGTAACTTCCATTAGTCACCTTTGTGAAGGAATATTTTAGGATCTGTTCTGGTGAAAAGTTCTGGGTACAATGATGAGAAAGAGCTGAAATAAATAAAAACAAACAAATTAACAGATAGTAGTGATTACAGTTCATAAAGACATGTAAAGCTATATACTAAAATGGAACATCTGGAGTTCCATATTTGAAATATCTGGAAAAAAAAAATCACAGCAGCAAAGGTTGAAAGTTAACTACAAACAAACAAACAAACAAAAAACCAAAAATAAAACCACAACAAAAAAACCCTAAATCAAATCAAACCAAATCAAACTACATTGAAACAAACAAACAAAAACAATAAATAAGTAAAAAAAAACAACACCTTAAAATTAAACTTGCACCCCTCCCTTAACCAGGTAAGGAATATATAAAATAGCTAATTAGGAAAATTCAAATCTCCTTCTCTATCAGGAAATAAAATGAGACAGAGGACTTTTTTTTCTTTTTCTTTTGTAGGGCCTGTCTGAAACCTGGCTGTCTACAATGACAGAGGGGAGGAGATACCAGGTATATTTTACAAAAACAGTTTTGCAAAACTGAGACCGAAGCCAAATACTATTTTGGTATCTCAAACAGTCACCAGGGGGAGTGCTCATGCTAGGCAATGAAATTTGAATAAGGACACAAAACTCCATACAACAGGTTTGTCTCCCAAGGACAGGTTTTGAAGACATCCTGTAGAGAAAAAAAAAGTAATTTTCTGAATATAAAACAAATTACTATTGTTTGTTGTTGATTTCATTGGAAAAATAAACTTAATCTACTTATATACACCATGCTATTTTTAAGTATATGCTTATACTGGGATGACTAAATCTACTTTACACATTATCATTTCAAAAAATAATAACTTCTGTACTTGAACACTTACCATCAATTTCTCTAGCAATTCCCAAGAAATACATATTAAATATACTCGTGATCTTATGCTTATTTTATTAAGCCTTATGCTGATTTTACCCATATTCATCTTTGACCACCACAACTACTTCAACAATCCCCCAAGCTGACAGTCACTGGTCATGTACCAATCTGCACTCACTTTTCTTTCCTGAGGTCAACTTTTCAGATTGCACATCAGGATGCTCATTTCCTGTGTCTGCCTGATTTCATTTTAAGTCCTGCACTTTTACCCACACTGTATAAAATTAAGTGATTTTGGTTGTCTCTTTTATATTGCTGAATATTAATCCACTGTGCAGATGGATCACACAATCCTTTTTTTTTTAAATTTTATTTTCTAAGTTTTTTTTTTATTTACATTCAAAATCATTTCCCCTTTCCCGTTTCCTCCCTCCCTGAAAGTCCCATAAGCCCCCTTCCCTTCCTCTTTTCCCCATTCAACCCCCTCTCGCTTCTCTGTCCTGGCATTCCCCTACACAATCCTTTAAAAACGCTTTTGATTATTTCCAGAGGTGTGTGTGTGTTAGTGCAGGTGCTTGTGAAGACCATGAGAGGCATCATGTCCCTCTGGAACTAGAGGGACAGGCAGTTGTGAGCTGCTCAGTGTGGCTTCTGGTCCTCAGCAAGAGTGGTTTAAATACTAAGCTCTCTTTCAAGACCCCCAATCATTTATGCATTTGCACTGACATTAACTTTTATTTTGGCTACTTCAAATCATGCTGGACTAAACACTCCATTGGTAGCATAACTGACAGAGTGATTTACTATTGCTGGGCTTTGCTGGAACAAACGCCACGTTCAGTTTTTAAGAAGCCTCCATGCATCACCACCCCCAGGCCTGTTATAATCTACTGCTGATACTTTTTTAAAGGACAAATTTCAATGGACGCTAACACACAGAGACGACTGACTCAGTGGGAAGAACATGAAAAATATTGTGAATTCATCATTCAAAAACCGATTTATGAATTATACACACAGAAACAACCATCTGAGACAATGGATGATAAAATACCAAAATCAAGAAAATGAGACTATGGATGAAGAAATAAACAGTTATAAGCAAAAAAGTAGGTGATGAATTTAGTAAGAAATAATGGTAGATGACTAGGAATACGATGAAGAAAAGCATCAGAATTTAAGCACCTTCATTAGTTGCTACATGCTGAGAGACAATGCACGTAGTAAAACTGACCCAGGCTCTATGCTTCAAAAGTCACAAAGGTAATCTTAAGAGCAGTAAAAGTGATGTGGGCTCTCTACGACGCTCCAATGTGACCTTAGTGGAGCTCTTAAAAGCAGCCTTGCAATCCAGACAAAAGATGGAGGTCACAGTGAACGCGCTGAAGGAACAAAGTCTAAAATGTCCTGCACCCAGCCGGCCCACTCTTCAAAGTCAAGGAAAAATACAGGCGTATACACAGTAAATGACCACTACCACTAGACTTCCCTACTACTATGGGCAACACAAAAAATAAAACTGTAAAGCTCTGTGGAAAAATCAAATACAAAGAAATCGAGTTCCATGGACTTTTAATTTCTGAATAGAATTGAAAAGACAAAAGCGAAAGCTTAATTATAAACCTGTTAATATATACTGACACACTACAAACAAAACAGCTGTGTTACCAATAATATCACGAGGAAGGAGAAATGTAAGTACAAAGAAAATTTGTATAGAATGGGGATTACTTTCTCATTAGTGCACACACAGACACAGACACACACACACACACACACACACACAAAGGGAAAGAAAATTATGCTGTACCATAGGAGACTCTTTTAGATGTAAGGATTCAGGTACGCTCAAAATCAGGAAGGGGCCCAAGAGAGCCAAAATGGCCATAATTATGGTATAAAAAAATACACTTTCAGAAAAAAAGATGTGAAAATGAGATACAATTTAAGTTAGAAACTCTAATGAAAGAAAATAACACACTGACTTTTATTCCCCCTTTTCTTTATCAACTAGACAGAAGCTAGAGCCTTCAGAGAAGAGGGTACCTCAATTAAGAAAACAGCTCCGCAAGACTGGCTTGTGACTAAGTACAAGGAGCATTTTCACGCCTGATGACTGACATGCGTGAGCCCAGCCCATTGCTGGCGGTCCTGGAATGTCTATGAAAGCTGAGCAGGCACAGAGGAGCAAGTCGGGAAGCTGCCCCACTGTATGGACCTTTCCTGTCTCCTCGTCCCTGCCCTGTGGGGTTCTTGCTCTGACTTCCCTCAGTGACATACTGTAATGTGGAACTGTTCGCTGAAACCCTTCCCGCTCCAAGCTGCTTTTGGTAATGGTGTTTTATCGAAGCCATAGAAACTATCACAAAGACAAACACAAACGGCCATTTTTCTAGGAGAGTGTAATTGTAATAAATACATTACAACACACACTTCTCAAATATATAAGCACGGAGAATGGAAGTAAGATATTGAAAGTAACAGAATAATATTGATTTCACATCCCTATTTTTCATATTGTGAAACACAACTAGATAGAACACCAATCAGGAAACAAACCCTGAAAAATACTATAAACAATCAGATTTACAGACACAAACAAACATCCACCTGGATTACCTGGTAGGACACAAAACAAGTCCGAACAGATAGGGAGAGTACTGAAGTTCATTTCTGGCTATAATGAAATAATGGGCATCAACCATGGAAGAGAAAAACTGTAACGGTACCAAAGAGTGTCACAATAAATACTCGGTGATGTCCAAACGAAGACATATTTCTCTTTAAGGTTAACTGCAGCATTGTTCATAACAGCAAAGTGAGAGCATTTCCCTCCGACAACCACAGAGAAAGACAATTTGGAATATGCATGCAGTGCAGTATTACACAACCTTGTAGAGAGCTCCTGGACATATGCCCTTGTCACCTGTGTCCTCTGCTTCATTCAGTCCTACCTACCCACCTGGGAACACGGCCACTGCTGCATTCAGTCCGACCTACCTACCTACCCACCCACCTGAGAACACTATCTTTGGTCCTTTTACATCCCAAGGCTCTTTTGTGTTTCTAGAGAGGTAACCAGGTGTGACTTAGAGACTATAAGACTTGGTTATCAAAAAACAGAACATGACCTATACTATGACTGCACCTGTAACAACTGAGGTATGTGTCTCAGTACTGTGCTCAACAGAAGAGATTCAGTAGAGGGTTCAAGAACACTGGGACAAATGTGATTTCTCAAAAGACATATAAGACAACATTTTCAATTCACAAATGCTGAGCTCCTCTTCTAACCTCAGTCAAATAAAAGCTGAAGAGGAGAAACTAGACTTTGCGGAGATCAGAATGTTATGTGCCACAGAACTGTTGCAATTACCCCTAACGTAAAGGCAGGATGCATAGTGACTCCAGAAAGGGGAAAAGGAGAATGGCAAGAATAAATGGGAACCTCTTTTATGTATGCCAAGGATCCCGCAACTGTTCTTTAAAGCTCAAGTTTGTATTGCTTATGAAAAGCATAGGCTACAGCAGACATTTTTGAAAGAAAAGACATGAAATGTGGGCAGCGTGTTGGGAGATCTGCAGGGATGCTGTCCTCACCCACAGAGACCAGGTTTCTGTAGTTCTCTACCATCACATCCCTATACAGCCTCTGCTGAGGAGGGTCCAGGCATTCCCACTCATCCGGAGAGAAGTCAACGGCCACATCGCGGAAGGTCAACTGCTCCTGAAACAAAAACGGAACACAAATAAATACCACACTGTCAAGTTCTGGTGTCGTCCCAGAAGATCAGAGCTCTGTGTTATCCAAGAAGATCAGAGTTCTGTGTTATCCAAGATGATCAGAGCTCTGTGTCAGCTAAGAGGAAGTGAGAGTTAGAATGGTGATGGTTTAGGAAACTGAAATTGTTTAGTAAGGGCCTTTTTATATTTACACTGCCAAACCAGTGCAAATATTACAAGTGTATGACATTTAAGATAGCAGAGCATCACCATCAGAACATACACTGTATAAACTAACAGATAACACTATCTGCTGTGTGACAGAGGAAATGAGACGAGAAAGCCACAGTGAATTAGATGGATGCGGATTCTCACTCAGGTGTTCTGGGCTGGAGTCGGAGATTCTGAGGACATAGCTCAGTAGTAATGTTGATGTCAGTGTCCAAGGCTGTTCATTAGCAGCTTTGAGGTACAATTTGATTTTTAAAGTGATCATGCATTTTATTATAACAGGAAGTATAGCTAGAATAATTTTTTCATGGGAATGATTTCATATGTTTTTTTTCCCCTACATTATTTTGTCAAAAAATGGCAAATGGTCAAACCTAGGTTCTAACCAAATGTACCTGGTCCAGGATTGAGAAGGAAATGTAAAGTTTAAAAACTAAAATGAGCTTCAAGCAGTTTTCACATGAGGTTGGGAATGGAAATATATTAAAAAGGTAGCAAAAGAAAACGGACCAAATAATAGTTATACTTTATTTCTAAAAATAAAAACAAGCCGGGCGGTGGTGGCGCACGCCTTTAATCCTAGCACTTGGGAGGCAGAGGTAGGCGGATTTCTGAGTTTGAGGCCAGCCTGGTCTACAGAGCGGGTTCCAGGACAGCCAGGACTATGCAGAGAAACCCTGTCTCGAAAAACCAAAAAAAAACCAAAAAAACAAAAAACCAGCAGCTATAAATCCAAAACATTACACTATGGCTGTGAGTATTTCCCAGTGATACATAGTATATAAGGTCCTGGGTTCCTCCTGAGGACAGATTAAAACAAGCAAACACATACACACACATACACATACACACACACACACACACACACACACACACACACACACACACACGGGTTGAGTTCCCAGTACGCTTAATACAGATGTGGGGGCACACACTTTTAATCCCAGCAGTTGGTAGGTGGAGGGAAAAGGATGTAAATTCAAGGCCACCCATAACTCCACAGAAGCCAACAGTGCAAACCAGAATTATATTCTATTTATGAAAGATTTTGTAATTTTTTTATGCTTTAAAAAAATATAATACCACTGAGAATGTCTTTAAGGATGTCAAACTACAATCAAAGCTGAAGGCTTTTAGTCATTTACTATTCTGTATTATAAGGTCTAATTTCAACACACTTGGAAATAGATTTGTTTTGTTTCTTTGGCTTAAAATAAGAGTGGTAAAGAATTGTGTATATGTGATATTGAGCTGGAATAAAATGAAAATCTATTGCACTATGCCTGTTTCATAGTAGAAGAGGAAGTAACTTAAGATAAAAACTAAGAAACAAACAAAACCATCCTAACAGAAGTAAGAAATGTAGAGAAACAAATGTTTCCAAATTCTGAATATGGGGTTCCACAGTTCCTAATCAGAGACACGTTCTCCTAGGACTCTCTTTGTCTTTCATCCCTGAGATTCTTTAGCTTGAAGTCCTGAATGTCGGACTTTTGCTTCCTAGGTATATCCACAGTTTTTAAAGACAAAATTCAGTGTTGGAACAAATCACAAAATACTCAGGTGATTAAAGCAATTAAACAAACTTTTGAAGCACTTATATTTCATTCCTCAAAATGAAAATGTTATCCTACCCTTTTCGGAGAATATAACATTTCTTTGTTATGCGATAACAAATAATAGACAATACATCCTTTGTGGAAACGTGTAGGGATTACAAAACTGCCAGATATTAGGAACAAAACCAAGAATGGCATTGCCAATGACATCAAGCACGAGTGTGTCTTAAATACAACTCTGAACAGCCTGTGTTATCAGGTAAGGTGACAGAAACAGAAGGAAAAGACCTGCACACAGTGTTACCCATGAACAAGCAGGACCTTCCAGAGGCTGGCTGTGACCACACTCTTTGTGGCATCTAGGTGTGACCTATCCATGGACCACATTTAGTGCCAGGACAGCTATGAATGGGGCCCAGTAAAAAAGGTTTACAGTTTAGGTAAACAATTTGAAAATTTTTTGGTAATTTATTTAATAAACTGATTAAGTGGCTCTATGACATGAACTGTGTAGATGACAATGTTGTTAGAAGTCACTCTGGACACATCTTAAACCGTCTTAGTTGATTTGTTTCATAATCAAACATGAAATACAACTGGAAAATGACAAGTTTAGTTTACGGTTGGTAGTGCAACCCTCCCTATTCTCTTAAAATGAGACCAACAAAGACCTGTTTCTTAGATGATATCTACGATGAGAATTCATCATGAACTTGTCGCTTACACCCATGTATCATGCCTTCAGTCACCATATCAGAAAATGGAGAGTAATGGACACTAAAAGGTAGATGCCACTAAGGTCTCATTTTTATCCATGTATATCAAAATGTTTAATTTTACTCCTGAAAGGCATAGTTCTCGGGGGCTGAAATTTACTCATTTATGCTTATCCATATTAATCATGAACACTCATAAAAGACCCCAAGTAATGCAAAATAAGCTGAGAAGTAAATGAAAAAACTTGTGACAACTGAATCACCTTCACTGCTTTTTAGAAACATTCTGAATTACCACTGACAGAGACTATGAGAACGTGAGTGAGTGGAGTGGAGGGACGTTGGGTCTGCCTTCCATTTGATACTCTGTACTCAATACCAACTCTGGGGACAGAAACAAACGAGCATGAGGGAGGGTGCGCGCGCGCGCACACACACACACACAATTTTAAAAAGAGAAAGGTAAAAGAGGAAGGGAGGGAAAACAGAAGCCTCTCTGCATGGAACAGCCTAGCAAAGCCAAGGTTACTTAAAGCAATGAATATAATACACATGATCAGGAAGTGGGTTGGTCCATGAGACCTGTTACTTTAGGAGGTGAGGTTTCTGCAGGTCACAATATGATGCGTAAAATAAAGGCTTCCAAGTTTCTTGTCTCATGTGGCTCCATTTTGAGTGAAAAAAGCAAAATGACTCTGTGGCTCATCTGTGCACCAACCACGAAGCAAAACCTAGTAACTGTTCATACAAGTAAAAAGGCTATCAACTACCAATTTAATAAGCTAGACTGTGAACTATAGTGACCGTTGAGCGTATTAAAGTAGTATTAGAAAAGCCAGGCCTGGGAACTAATTTAGAAGTTCTGATCAATCAACAACATAACACACCCTCACCTGGAATCCATCGTAAGGACACCTGACCGCCCAGTTTATGTGTCAAGGAAGCATCGAATGATCCCAGATTTTCCCCGGGCTTCATTTTCTATGGTCTTTCTTGTGAATGATCCCACTCCTTAGCAAAAGGGAGCCGTGTCTCTATGGCGCGGTTCCTGTGTTTCCTCAGCAGTTCTGCTTCTGGGTTCATTAATAACAAGCGGGACAGGCCAGCGAGAAGGGGAAACTGAGGGAACAAGGAAGGCAAAAGGAGCCTCTCACCCCGGAGTCGGCTTCATTACTCGTCACAAATTACTACCGAACAGAATCTGCTGTGAAGGCTGCTGTCACAGAAACAAAGTTCCTTTTATACACAGATATTTCAAATAAAATACTCAAACACCAATGAACAATGCTTAGGACCTAAATACAGCCAATCTCCAAATATGGCCTTCGTCCTTTCCCACATATTTTGTGAGAATTTCACAGAGGACTATTAACTGCCGTTTACATTAAAAAAAACCACTAATTACTCATGCAGTCCTCAAAAGCTATGTTATCCACTGCATAACAGGAACTGGCCTATGATCTTATTTAAGTTCTTCAGCAACCTTTTGAGATGCAACTTCAGAACGCACTGAAATCTTAAAAATAATCGTTTACTGTGAGGCAATTATTACGGACTGTAAAGAAGTCTACATCCACACATGGGTATATCTTCCCTTTTCAGAGAACCTGTTTCTATTGACCTTCATACTCAAATCTATGTTATAACCTCTTCCTGACAAAATCCAAGTCTGGCACATACTGGCTGATGCTGAAATTCCTCTCTGTCATAAAGAATCCCAGCTTTACCAGAGCAGAGGTCTCTGAAAAGAATTCCTCATTTTCTACAAGAACCAGCATGAAACTGTTTCCTGTGTACACCCACAGCTGCTAACATCTTCACCTGCAATGGCCTTTTAATGTGTGCCAGCTTTTTATCTCTGGCTGCAATAAGGCCCTTTTGAACTCTGTAATCTTCAACCCTTCTGTAAACACTATATAATAAATATATACACATACATACACACAATTATAATAGTAATGCATATTATAATAAGAGAATCTGTAATGGCTAATGGCAGTTGTCAAGGAACATCTGACTGCCTGGTAGACAGCAGCTAATAAAACTAGCTTACTTGGTAAAAGCATTCAGTTTTAGAAACGTGTCCATTCGTGTTTCTGACAAACCGCTTTCATGACACCAGGGAGAGGGAGGCTCAATTTGTAGGGTTTCATTGGAACAAGCAGGGGATACTGAGAAAGCTTCCAGTTTACTCAGTTGGCTCCTACAATGGATATCAAGACCAACCCCACTCACATGGTACATTCTCAAGCGAATAGACATTTTATTAGTGTTTCTTCAATTCTTCACAGACCTGTAGGCCTAGATGAGAACATGGCTCAGATGATGGCTATCCTGAAAACAGAATCCTTTTTATACGAAACACAAAGTTTGCATTCACTATTGACAGCTAAGACCCCCTGTCTCACAAAGGTAGATGTAACCAGAAAGGGAGTCCTCCAGACTTATAAATCTAAAGAGAGAGAAAAAAAAAGCCTACATTCTGCTTTAGCACCATGCCCTTTTCCCTTGCTGGCACGTTCTCCACTGCTGCTCTCAGGTAACTGTCAGTTCTTTCTCTGACATCAGCCCCAGGCCACAGAATGAACAGTATACAGAACTGTGACTAGGAAGCTCATGGAAGAATTCAAGAATCCTGAACTGAGAAGCAGAAGTCAGCAGGCTAACGATGAAGTCCCCGAGAGCTGCTGAGCAAGCCCACAGCTCCAGGAGCCCACGTCTTAGTAAAGGCCAGAGGGGAGGGAATTACGTAGCTTTTCCCTCATGGTATAAAACAATTATCTCTTCCACTTTCATCAGACAGGACAGAGAGAACCAGGACTAAGTTAACCCTGGTCAATCAAGCATGAGAAGAGCAAAGAAACACATCAATCATTAGGTCTATCACAAAGACAATATGGCTGCTCATATCCCTACGAGACGGAATGAGATGGGGGCATCATGGGACTCGATTCTGGGACTCCGCCTACCTCATCCTCCTTCGTCCCAGTTGCACAAGACCACGGAGTGAAAAGGCTAAAGTGGGATGCCATGATACAGCCTTTATGTTCTGGACACACTTTATGGGATAAGACTTCTCAGTGGCACGGCAGCTTTGCGGTTACCCATGCTCCTATATGCAAACCTAATGAATTCACTGGTTTTCAAAGCCAGGCTCAGTGGAATCCCTGTTTTCCTCTGATCATGGTGTCCTAACTAGACTGATTACACTTTTGTTCATATCTTTCAAGGAAAAGAAATACAACAAAGTTTGCAGGTTTTGACAGAAAAAGTTTAGGGGTTGAAGTGAAGAAAGGACACACTGTCTGTGACTCAGACCCCTGATCTGTGTTAACTCAGCTCTTGTACTGGACATCTGGATGCATTTACTTGCTACCACTCTCTCAGTTGAGTCTACTGGGTCACGTACCTCACTGCCAACTTTGTGAGGTTGTGTCTTTATTGCTTTGAGATGAGGTCTCACATGTAGACAAGACATGCCTTGAGTTCTAAATTTTCCCGTGCCTTACTCATTAATGGGTTTCTGGAAACCCGAGTGTGAGCCCCAAACTCTCTAAGTCCTCTCCTCAAGTTGGCCAGGCTACTTGACCCCAGGTCTACCTATTCTACCTAGAAAGAGTCTGTTTGTGTAGTAAAGGATCCAAGTTAACACCTTCCATTAGACTATATCCTGAACCTCCAGGCTCTGCGAGAAGGGGGACTGAGCACATGTCAATCTTCTGGCTTAAACTGACGGGCAAGTTTTCTATGGGCTACAACTCCAGAAGCACCAATTCCAGGAAGAAGTTTCACAGCGCATTCTACCAGTGGCTACCTGACAATATGGACTCTAAGAACTTGAGTTAGTGATTCAATACACAGCCAACAGGTGCCAGGCTAGTAGTATGAATAAGTGTCCCATGAATCACAGAATTAACTGATCAGAGCTCACAGGGGCTCGCAAAGACTGAAGTGACCACCAGGGAGCCTACAGAGGTCTGACCCAGGTCCTCTGCATGTGTGTTGCTTGCTGTTCTTGTGGAACTCCTAACAGTGGGAGCAGTGTTGACCTAGCAGTCACTAAGGGACTGAAGTCATAGAGTTGAAGAAATGGCTATTCCACCATGTAGCGGTCTGGTTCTCTGCATATCAGTTATTGTTGAGTAGCTTGGTCTCTTGTGGGATTCCTAACACTGGGAACAGGAGTTGTCCCTGATACTTTTGCCTGCTTGTGGGACCCTTTCCCTCCTACTGGATTGCCTCATACAAGCTTGATTTGATGGTTTGTACCTAGTCTTATTGTAGCTTGTTATGCAGTGTTTGGCCCCTGGGAGATCTTCTCTTCCCTGAGGGGAGGAGGCTGGGTGGATTTTGGGGAGAAGGGAAGCTGGGGGTGGGGGAGGGGAACTACCACGGGAAGTCTACCAAGAGTCTGCCTCTGACTCTTTTGGGACCCTTTTCCCCCTATTGAGTTGCCTTGGTCCAGCCCTGACATGTGTCTAGTCTTACTGTAACTTATTATGCCACGTTCAGTTGATATTCCTGGGAGGCCTGCTGTTTTTCTCAAGGGAGGAGTGAATCTGGAAGAAAGGGAATGTGGGGCGGGCTGGAAAGGAGGGGAGGGAGGGGAAACTGCAGATGGGATGTAATATGAGAGGAGAATTTTGAAAAAAAAAATATTCCAGTAATCATTGGTGTGTTTGAAAGGAAACCTGGGCATGGAACTGTTTAAACTATAAAGTCAGTGCAGCTGTTTTTAAAAGCATGAAGCAGAATGACCATATAGCCTAGCAGTTACTAAGGGACTGAAGTCACAGTGTTGAAGAAATGGCTATTTCAACATGTTGACTTCAATACTGTTCTCAGTAACCAAGACACGCATACAACAAAAGGGCTTCTTAGGTCAGAGTCTACCAGGCTCAGGGCATCCAGCTGCTCCCTCACTGTGCCTCACAGCTCAGGCTGTTGTTTAAGGAGGGCACAGTGGTCAATATGTGCTAGACAAGCACATAGCAGCTGTGGACACAAAGTGCCAGGCCCAGGTGCAGGAAAATGACTAAAGCAGAGCGTGGTCGTTATGCAATGGGAAAACTCAACCCAAAAACATTGTGGGAAGGTATCTGTGGCTTAGAAGACAGAAAGAGTAAAGTACAAAAATCAAAAGACTTAAACAGACAAACAACCAGGGTGCTGAAAGGGGGAGCTGTTAAGAAACAAAAGACAAATTCCTACAAAATGCCATCCTGAGGATATCTCACATGTATGACATGGCCCTTGCATCCAAAATGTCAGCAGATGGGATTGAAAGGGCAGACTGAAAAAGATTGGACCTAACAATACTTCCTTGCCCTCGCCCCTCCTTGAGGATTTGTGGGCAGTGAACAGTTGATAAGCAGTTGAGAGATATTTTCTAGTGTGGTGTTGTCACTAATTAGATGCCTGGGTTCCTGTAACTAATCCCTCGGTAAATAACCCTAATGAAGTTCCTTGGTCACCAAAAGGTAGACATTTGTCTATCTTAGGACAGCTAGGAAAGAAGGGGGTTATCGTGGGAGAGGGACAGGAGAGAAATAATGGAGGGCAAGTTCAAAATACATATGCTTGTATGAAAATGTCATAATAAAATTCATTAGGATGTATAATTAATATATACTGATACAAAAAACCCCAATAATAAAGTGCCATTCATTAAATCTTTAGAAAAACGATGCCAAAAGCACCACGGTGACCCATCAATTGATATTAATTGGGAATGGTACACATATTTGCAGGATGGGGAAAGGGTTTCGGATCTGACCTATTTCAGGTACATCCACAAGGCGCAAGGGGGGAACGGGAAAACTCTGGGAGGAGAAGACCCGGGAGCCCAGCTGCCGACCCGCACAAACCTCTGCCATAGAGACTGGATTTTCTGATGCTCCTTCAGGCCATCCCCAGCAGTCCGCTGGCTGCGGACAGAGAGGCCGCTGCACGGGAGAGGACTGGAAGCAAAATCAATATTTGCTCTACTCCTCCCTTCCGGGGCACCCGAGGACGCCAGGTCTGCACAGCCGCCCAACTCCGCCCTAGGCCGAGCCGACCTGGCCCGGCGCCTCTCGGAGCGCAGACTCCCGCCTACCCAACCTTCCGCGCAGCCTCGCGACCATCGCTCACCATCTCCACCGCTCTCCTGCATCTCCAGTATCGGTGATTTCGTAAGGGCCACCCGGGCTTCCAGAAGCTGGAGTCGACGCTCACATTTTCCAACACAAAGGTCGCGTACAGGATGTAGACTCGCGAGATTGTCAAGGTCCGCCCCTTCGTCCTGTGAACTTGATTGGCGGGTTCTCAGCCAACACACTGCCATCAAAGTGACTGCTGCCACCACCACCCCCGCCCCGCCCTTCTGGCCTTGATTGACATCAGATAGCACCAACTCGCGGCCGAATGAGGTCCGAAGCCCAAGTTCTATGCTGAAACTGTTTTAGAGGCCGGCTTCTGAGGATTTAGTTTCCATGGAGACCTGTGGCTTTTCCTTCTTCATTACGCCTTGTGACTCATCACTTGTACACGTATACACATATGATCCTCAAATCAGAGAAAATAACTACAGTTATTTTTATATTTCCTAAAACTTGTTTGGACTTGTATCTCCTTCCTGGGTTTTGAGATAGGAAGCATTCCCAAGTCAGCAGTGCCCAGTAAAAATGAGAGGTTCAATTTAAACTATTCTAGTGTTCATTTTAAGAAATTAAAAGAGCGGTGTGTGCTAGAGCACGCTTCATACCTGAGTGCTAAACAGACATTAACATACTCAGGGGCCAGTGAGGATGCATCCTTCCCTCATAATGAGCTTGAAAGAAGGTTTCCTTGGTAACACTAGTTTTTAGAAAAGGATGCATCAAGCGGATGTTATAAATGGCTTGGGATATCAGGATCGTACCTAATATAATGCTAGTAGAAAAGGGAAATGTTTGTGTCATGCTTGCTTGAAGATTTTATTTCACATAATACAGTTTCTAATGGGACAAGTATCAAGGACCTTCAAGATTAATGATACTTGCTAATATATTAGCAGAGGATTTAGTAATTGATGATGGATTTATAGACTTTATGGCTAGAAGGACGGTTTAGAAGATAGAGAGGGTTGATGCGTTTTGTCCAAAATTCTCTTGTAATTATAATGGAAGTATTAACTGCAGTAGGATGATGCTTGTTTGATTGTTTTCTTCCTTCCTTCCTTTCATCAGTGATCTTTTATATTTTTAGATTTGTTTTTATTTATCCCCATGGTAGTGCCCCCTCCCAATCCCCCTTCTCCCCTAAATCCACCCAGCCTCCTCCCCTCAGGGAAGAGAAGATCTCCCAGGGGCCAAACACTGCATAACAAGCTACAATAAGACTAGGTACAAACCATCAAATCAAGCCTGTATGAGGCAATCCAGTAGGAGGGAAAGGGTCCCACAAGCAGGCAAAAGTATCAGGGACAACTCCTGTTCCCAGTGTTAGGAATCCCACAAGAGACCAAGCTACTCAACAATAACTGATATGCAGAGAACCAGACCCCTACCTGCTCTCTGATCTCTGAGAACCACCCCCACGAGTTCCAGTCAGTTGATTCTGTGGACCATGTTCTTGTGGTATCCCTGATCCCTCTGGTTCCTTCCATCCTTCCTCTGCCTCCATCACAGGACTCCCAGAGCTCAGTCTGTAGGACTCTGCATCCATCAGCGGCTGGATCACAATTCTGCTAGGCTCAGGTCCCAGAATACTCTGCAGATAGGACAAGCTGTAGGTGTAAGGTTTTGTGATTGGGTTGGTGTCCCAATCCCTCTACTTGAGGTCTTGCCTGGTTGTAGAAGATGGCCAGTTCAGCCGTCTTGTCCATCTGTGTCCCCCATTACTACAAGTCTTCGTTAGGGTGACTCTCATAGATTCCATACAGTTTCCATTGCACTAGGTTTCCACCTCACCCCTGAAATGCCTCTTCCACAATCCTGTTCATTTTTCCCAATATATTTTCTCCCTGCTGCACTTGATTCCCCTGTTCCCAAGCCCACCCATGAAATTTATTCTATTTCCCCTGCCCAGGGAGATTCTTACATCCCCCTTTGTTACTTAGCCTCTCTGAGTCTGTGGACCGTAGTATGACTGTCTTTTACTTTACAGCTAATATCCACTTATAAGTGCGTACATACAATATTTGTCATTCTGAGTCTGCATTACCTCACTCATGATGGCCTTTTCTAGTTCCATTCTGCATTATTTCTTGTATAAAGGAGCTTAAACAAACAAACAAAAAATCCTCATTGAAACAACAATTAACAAACAAACGTCCAAAGTGTGTTAATATAACCTAGTGTTTTACCTATTAGAACAGACTGTCCTACGATAGTCAATGAATGCTACATAAGTTTTTAAAAAAATTAATATAAATCTAAAGACAATACTGATAAAATAAAGGAAAAAGAGGAGGGAATTATAATAAATAACTGTTTCATTTTTCAGTATGAGGTACATTTAGATCACACAGAGTCACAGATAAGAAGAGACACTAAGGCTCTGCGTTCTGTACCACGTAGCTGACCCTGCTTAGCTAGTAGGTACCCTCAGTTTTCCATTGACCTGGAAAGTACCCTCACAATTGCTCACTCTGTATGTAAGTCCAATAAACCTGCTGATTTCCTAAAATAGACTTAGTGGAACAAGCAGGCATTTGTTTACATTGACCCAGGGAAAGAAATCCTAGAACATATGAATTCATTGAAAAATGTCTTCTATGCCTTTAGAAGGGAATTATTTACCTTTTATACCCACTGTACTGGATAGTTCTATGTCAGCTTGTTATGTCATCTGAAAGGAGGGGACCTCAATTAAGAAAATACCTCTATAAGATCAGGCTGTAGACAAGCTTGCTTTCTTAATTAGTGACTGACCGGGGAGAGAGCCCAGCCTACTGCGGGTGGTACCATTTGTGGGCTAGTGGTCCTGGGTTCTATAAGAAAGCAGGTTAAACAGGCCATGGAGAACAAGTTAGTAAGCCGCACTCCTCCATGGGCTTTGCATCAGCTCTTGCCTCCAGTTCCTTTCCTGTTTGAGTGCCTGCCCTGATTTCCTTAAATGATAGACTATGATGTGGAAGTACAAGCCAAATAATCCTTTTTCTCCCAGATTGCTTTTAGGCCATAGTGTTTTGTTATTTGTCCTAAGACACCCATGATTCTTCCCCCCGCCCCCTGTTCCCACAAAGTTCTATTTTTTTTAAATTTCCCCTTTTATTAACAATAGATTCATTTCTTATATATAATATGTCCTGATTACAGTCTCCTCTACTCATCCCAGTCCCTCTCATCTGAATCAACTCCCTTTCTGTCTCTCCTTAGAATAGAGCTCAGATATCAAAACAACAAAATAAAATATAAGATGAAACAGAAATCATCACATTGAAGAAGTCTGACAAGGCAAATCAACAGAAGGTAAAGAGTCCCAAGAGAAGACACAGGGATCAGATACCCATTTGTTCACACATTAAGGGGTCCCATAAAAACACTAAATTGAAAGTTATTATATATATATAAATACATATATATATTTATAACACACACACACACACACACACACACACACACACAGAGGACCTAGTGCAGACAAGTGTAGGCCTTGTGTTTGCTGATTCATATGAGTTCTCTCTGAGTTCATATGAGCCTTGCTCAATTAATTCAGAGGGCCTTGTTTTCCTGATGTCCTCCACATTCCCCCTAGCTCTTACACTTTCTGCCTCTTTTTCCAAGTGGTTCCCTGAACTCTGAGGAGAGATTTGACGGAGACATTCCATTAAGAGCTGTGTGTTCCAAGATCTTGCATTCTATTTATAATGTCTGGTTGTGAATCTCTGCATTTGTTCCCACCCATCTTCAGGAAGAAGTATCTCTGATAATGGCTGAATAAGGAACTATGAGAATAGTAGAATATCATTAAGAGTCATTTTATTATTTCTTTTTTTTAAACTGGAGTTATTCTATTTTATTCTAGGTTTCTGGACTCACCCAAGCAGTGGTGAGTATGGGCTGTATCTTGAGGAGTGGACCTTAAGTCAGATCAGACATTGATTGGTCCCTCCTACAAGCTGTGGGCCACCATTGCCCTGGTATAGTTTTCAGGCAGTACAGATTATAAATTAAAGTTTTTGTGGACACCGTGGTGCTTATGTTTATCTTTTGGTACCCTGCAAAGTACCTTTGTGAACTGAAGACAGTAGAACTTAGGCTCTATGTAGGTTCCAGCTTGACTTCTCCATATTCAGTGAGTTTTGTGGGTGTTGTCTTCAGCAATGGGGCCTTGCTATCAGTTTGTGGAGAACAACCTAAATTCTTGGCAATGGTCTGGGTTGTTTGTGGATTTTCATGGGACCCCTTTGGCCAACAACTCAGTTGGATAAAAACCCAGTCCTAGCACAGGAAGCTTCATTTGGTAACAAGAGATGGTCGGTTGAGACTCAATCTCCTTAAACAGGATCAAGTTCATATATTTAATGAAGTTCATACTGTACTAGGTTTTCCATACAACCCCTCAAATATCCTTCAATTCTGTCTTTCCCTGCATTCCCTCTGTCAAACCCATCTCCTCTCTCCATTCCCACAGGATTCTCCTATTCTTATACCTTCTCTTCCCTGGTCTACCCATAACATCTATTCTATTTATTTCCCCCTCCCAGGGAGGTCTGTGTGTCTTTCCCAGTCCCTTCCTCTATAGTTAACCTCTCTAACTCTATGGATTGTAGCTTGATTATCATTTAATGACAAATATCCATATATTAGCAAATATCTAATCTAATCTAATCTAATCTAATCTAATCTAATCTAATCTAATGCTCCTGGCATCTCCCCCTTCTCTATATAGAAATGAAGAGGGAATGAGGCTTCTATTAGAGGATTGAATAGAAGAGGCCACGAAACATGGAGTGGTGCCTGTCTTAGTAGCGACCCAACCTGAGGGACAGTCCACAGGGGTCCCGGAATCACCCGGGAAAGAATGAAAGCAGGAGACACGGAAAAATGGACAGAAAGTCTATTATCCTGATGAAGCTGTCAAATTTTATTTTTCTCATAGGGGTTATAAAGGGTAGCAAGCAGGGAATGGGGAGGGGGGAGTGGGTGAGGCATTAGAAGAACACGTTCTAACTTGTTCTTAACGCTCCAAGGGTACTAGGCAATAGTTACAGAACATTGGAAGGGGGCAGTCATTGTTTCAGAGGGGTCGCTATGACATGTTCCCAGGATCTAAGGAGAAAGTTGGCCATGGCTGTAGGATATTGGGCATCAAAAGGTCCATGTGCATGCTGTGTTGCTATGCAACCCAACCATAGGAGAGCTGCGTTTGTTCTGCAAGCATGTATCCTGTTTGGTTACGGCTTGTAGCAGAAGTTTTCCAATTTAGCAAATATATAATTCAAGGTAAGGGACTATGAGTTGCAAAGAGAGTGGCTCCTGGCATATAATGTATTTATCTTCCAAGATTTGGGTTACTTCATTTAAGATGATTTTTTTTCTAGCTCCATTTATTTACCTGCACATTTCATGATGTCTTTTTTTTCATGTTTTCAACAGAGTCTTGGAACACTTTCATAAGAATGACCCATGATGGCTGTCCCTAAAGCCGTTGCCTGTCTGTGGCATCTGCTTCCCAACTGGGCTGCCTTAACTAGCCTCAGTGGGAGAGGATATGCCTAACCCTGCAAAGACTTGATATGCCAGGGTAGGGGGATACCCAGGAGGGGCCCCTATCCTCTCAGAGGAGAAAGGGAGGGGAATGGGAAAAGGGACTCTGTGAGGGGGCATCAGCAGAAGGGGCAGTGATTGGGATGTTAAAATGAACGAATAAATAAATTAATTGAGAAAAAAATAAAAAAGCAAAACATTCAGAAAAAAAATGACTCCATAATTTTGCCCGCATAAGTTGTCACGTGTCTTACTGATCTTAACCATTCTGACAGGTATAAGATAGAATCTCAAAGTAGTTTTAATTTGCATTTCCCTGATGGCTAAGGATACTGAACACTTGAGATTTCTCTGTTTATGTCTGCACACCAGTTTAAAATGGGATTATTTGTTTTTTGATAACTAGTTCATTGAATTCTTTATATATTTTGGATATTAGTCCACTACCATATCCGAGGTTAGGAAAAATCTTCTGTTCAGTAGGTTGCCTTTTGTTTGAATGATGGTGTTCCTCCTGCCTACACTAATGGTGTTCAGTTCAGAAAGTCTTCCTTGTGTGCCAATGTTTTCAAGGTTGTCCTATACTTTCTCTTCTATCAGGTTCAGTATATCTGGTTTTATATTGAAGTTTTTGATCCATTTGGAGTTGAGTTTTGTACAGGGTGATAAGAATGGGACCATTTGCATTCTTTATGAAGCCATCCAGTATAACCAACACCATTTGTTGGGGAGGTTGTCTTTTTTCAAATGTGTATTATGGATTTCTTTATGACGAAATTAAATACACATAAGTGTGTGGGTTTGTTTGGGTCTTCAATTCAATTCCATTGATCAACATAACTGTTTTTATGTGGATGCCATGCTATTATTCTAGCTTTGTAGTACAACCTGAATTTGAGAATTGTAATATCTTCTAGCAGTACTTTTATTATTCAGGATTGTTTTGGCTATCCTGTTTTCTTTTGTGTGTTTCCATATGAAACCAAAATTGTTCTTTCAAGATCAGGGAAGAATTGTGTTGGAATTTTGAGGGAGATCGCCTTCAATCTTTAGACTGCTTTTGGTAGGATGGCCATGTTTTTAAAATAAATTTTATTTATTTACTTTTTTACTTATTCACTTCACATCCTGCTCACTGCCTCCCTCCTGGTCATCCCTTTCCACAATCTTCCCCTTTTCCCCATCCCTTTCTCCTCTGAACAGGCAGGATGCGCCCCCCCCCTTGGGTGTTCTCCCCCTTCCCAGACCTGGCATTTTGTGTCTCTAGGAGGCTAGGCGCTTCCTCTCACACTGAGGCCAGACAAGGCAGCTTGGCTAGTAGAACATATCCCATATACAGGCAATAGCTTTTGGGATTGCTCCCATTCCAGTTGTTCAGGACCCACATGATGGTTAAACTGCACATCTGCTACATATGAGTGGGGAGGCCTAGGTCCAGCTCTTGTATGCTCTTTGGTTGGTGGTTCAGACTCTGAGAGTCCCAAGGATACAGGTTAGTTAATTCTGTTGGTCTTCCTGTGGAGTTCCTATCCCTTTCCAAGCCCACAGTCCTTCCTCCAATTCTTCCATAACGGTTCCCAAGCTTTATCCATTGTTTGGCTGTGGGTGTCTGCATCTGTCTGAGACAGCTACTGGGTGGGGTCTCTCAGAAGACGACATGCTCCTGTCGGCAAGCATAACAGAATATCATTAGGGATTAGTTCTTACCCATGTGATGGGTCTCAAGTTGGGTCAGTTTTAGGTTGGTCTGTCCCTCAGTCTCTGATTCATCCCATGTGTCCACATTTCTGCTAGACAGGATAAATTTTGAATTGAAAGTTTTGTGGGTGAGTTGGTTTCTTTATTGCTCCATTGGGGTTCCTGTCTGGCTACAGGAGATGGTCTCTTCAGCTTCCATATCCCTAGTGTAGTGAGTCACAGCTAAGTTCACCCTCATTGATTCATGGGTGAAGATGGCCATTTTTTTTTATTACATTAATCCTACCAGTTCAGGAACATGGGTGATTTTTTTCATCTTCTGATATCTTCTTCAACTTCTTTCCTCAGTGACTTGAAGTTTTTTTTTTTTTTTTTCTGTATTATAGAAATCTTTCACTTGCTTGGTTTGAGTTGCCCCAAGATATTTTAAATTATTTGAAGCTATGCAAAAGGTATTCTTTCTCTGATTTCCTTCTTAGTCCATTTGTCATTTGTATATAGAAGTATTACTGAATTTTGTGAGTTAATTTTGTATTTATCTAGTTTGCTGAAAGTGCTTATCAGCTGTAGCTATTTCCTGGTGGAATTTTTACGGTCAATTATGTATATTATTGTATATACCATCTGCAAATAAACATATTTTGACTTCTTTTCTAATTTGTATCTCTTTGATCTCCCGTAGTTGTCTTATTACTTTGGGTAAAACTTCAAGTATTATATTGAGTAGGTATGGAGAGAGTGAACTACCTTGTCTTGTTCTAGATTTATGTGGATTGTTTTGAGTTTCTCTCAATTTAAGTTGATGTTGGCTATAGGCTTGATGTAAACTGCTTTTATTATGTTGAAGTATGTCCCTTGTGTCTCTAATCTCTCCAAGACTTTTAACCTGAAGGGGTGTTGGATTTTGTCAAAGGCCTTTTCTGTATCTAATGAGGTGACCATGTGTTTTTTGCCATTCGGTTTGTTTGTATGGTGGATTACATTTATTGATTTACCAATGTCAACCATTCATTTATCTCTGGGATGAAGCCTATTTGATCATGGTGGATGATCATTTTGGTGTGTTCTTACAATCAGTTTGAGAGTACTTTCCCAAATATGTTTGTATCTATGTTCATAGGGGAAAGTAGTCTGTAATTCTCTTTCTTGTGGTGTTTGTGTGTGTATGTGCACACACGTGTGTGTGTGTGTGTGTGTGTGTGTGTGTGTGCGGTTTGTCTATCAAGGTATCTGTGGCCTTATAAAATAATTTTGTCATTGCCTCTTCTATTTCTATTTTGTGGAATAATTTGAGAAGTATTGACATTAAGTCTATTTTGAAAGCCTGGTAGAATTCTTTGCTAAAACCATCTGGCCCTGGACTTTTTTGGTTGGGAGATTTTAATAAGAGTTTCTATTTCCTTAGGGGTTATAAGTTTATTTAAATTGTTTATATGATCTGGATTTAGCTTTGTCAAGTAGTATCTATTAAGAAAATTATCTTTTTTTTTTTTTTTTTTTAGATATTCCAATTTGGCGGGGTACAGGTTTTTAAAGTATGCCCTATGATTCTCTGGATTTCCTTGGTGTCTGTTGTTATATCCCCCTTTCCTTTTCTAATTTTGTTAATTTGGATATTCTTTCTCTACCTTTTAGAGAATTTAGATAAGAGTTTGCTAGATAAGAGTTTGCTGATCTTATTGATTTTTTGTAAGAACCAATTTTTCATTTCATCGATTCTTTGTATTGTTTTCTTTGCTTCTATTTTTATTGATTTCAGCCTTGAGTTTGATTATTTCTTGCCATCTACTCCTGGTTGTGATCACTTCTTTTTGTTCTAGAGCTTCCATGTATTTTGTTAAATTGTTAGTATGAGATTCCCCTCTCTCTTCTATTTATTTATTTATTTACTTATTTAATATAGGCACTTAGTGCTATGAACTTGCCTTTTAGGGTCACTTTCATTTTGTCCCATGAGTCTGGATATGCTGTGTGTTTGTTTTCAAAGAATTCTGCAAAGTTTTTAATTTCTTTATTTCTATAATCTGTGGTGGTCTGATAGAATCCAGGAAGTTATTTTAATTTTCTTGTATCTGTTGAGACTTGCTTTGTGTCTGAGGATGTGGCCAATTTTGGAGAAACTTCTGTGAGGTACTGAGAAGAAAACATATTCCTTTGTGTTTGGGTGAAAATGTTCTATAAATATCTGTTAGATTCATTTGGTTTATAACTTCAGCTAGTTGTAGCATTTCTGTGTTCAGTTTCTGTCTTGATGTCCTGTCTATTGGTGAGAGTGGCATATTGAAGTCTCCTACTATCTGTGTGTGAAAACCTATTCTGATTAGTTTTGGCTTGAAGACTGTCTTGGTAGATATTAAAATGGCTTCACCACCTTGCTTCTTAGGTCCATTTGGCTGGAATATCTTTTTCTAACACTTTACTATGAGGTAATGTCTGTCTTTGCTGTTGAGGAGTATTTCTTAGATACAGCAGATGGATGGATTCTGTTTCTCCATCCATTCTGTTAGTTTGTGTTTTTTTTTTTTTTAATCAGGGAATTAAGATCATTGGTATTGAAAGAAATCAATGACCCATGATTTTTGACTTTTGCTGTTTTGTTGTTGTTGCTGCTGCTGCTGGTGGTGGTGGTGGTGATGATGATGATGATGATGATGATGTGTGTGTGTGTGTGTGTGTGTGTGTGTGTGTGTGTGTGTGTGTGTTTGCCTTTTTTTGGTTTTGCTGGTCTGAGATTATTTCTTTCTGGTGTTTTCATAGTTGTAGCTAACCCTCCCTGAGACTGTGGTTTTCTTTCTAGCACCTTCTGTAGGGCTGGATCTGCAGATAAATTTTGTTTAAATTTGGCTTTATCACAGAATATCTTATTTTCTCTATTTATGGTGATTGAAAGTTTTGCTGGGTATACTTCTTGGCTGTTATTTGTACTCTCTTAGAGTCTGTATCACATCTGGCTTTTAAATTCTCCATTGAGAAATCATGTGTAATTCTATTAAGTTTGCCTTTATATGTTGCTTGATCTTTTTCTCTTTAAGCTTTTAATATTCCTTCCTTGTTCTGCCTGTTTAGTATTTTTATTATCATATGCTTACAGGAATTTATTTTTCAGTTCAATCTATTTGGTGTTCTTTAAGCTTCATGTAGCTTGATAGGTGTTGGGAACCATAATGGGACAAGCTAATATACTAGCAGGTGATCATCCTGAAATGGCCTGCTTCGGATTATTATATAATCTGTGACAGGTGAGCCCTTATTCAGCAAGGCTGTGGGGGACTAATTTTAGGAAAGATTCCTGCTATTAATATGCTTTTCCTGTTATTATTATACACATATAATAATCAATAAGTAATAGCCCACCCCTTTGGAGCAGATCTCTGCAGATCCACGAAGATGTTCTGTCTTATAGTGCTGCTATGTAGACAAATAGATGACTTAAGTTTTAATGATGATCCTATAAGAATTCCTAAAATTATATCTGTGATTATTAAGCTCTTTTATAATGGGATTGCTACTAGGTCCTTTTCTGATCGTCCAAACTGCAATGAGAACTCTGCCAGTCTCCCAAGTGTCACCAGTTAATTGCTCTTAGAGAGTAACCAGACTTTCTCCTACTCAGAGCACATTCCAAGAGGTTGTAAAACAATTAACCTAAGGTCATAAAAAGGGAACCAATGATTTATTATAGGTGCTAGGACAGAAGGTAAAATATTGACTGGGTTTATCTATACAAAACTTCACTAATAACTTAGTTATGGTTTTAAACTTTCAAAGAACTTTTAGACCTGAGGCTAGTGATAGATGTTTAGCTAGATAATTACTCCCAATGGATATGCATGTAAACATTCTCTGTTGTAAACTTCTATTTCAGTGTATGACTTGGTATTTTGTGTGAACTTGTGATGAACTTTGTAACATGTGATCATGTATTCTGAAAGGTGTTTAAGGGCTGAGGACAAAGAGAACATCAAGACCAGAAGTATTTAGGTGAGAGGAACAGAGCTGAAAGAAGAACTGAACTGAGAAGTTTTTAGTCAGAAGAGAACAAGATTAGAAGGAGAATGCAGAATGGAATAACTTAGAAACTATAGGTAACATAAAATAACTAAGAGAACAACGTGCAGGATGCAGAGGGAAAGAGGAAAAAGAAGACGCTGCAGAGAGTAGAAGAAGCAGGCAGGCTTCTCCTTACCATGGGGCAGGACAGGTCCATGGTAAGGACAAGGCAGGCTTAGTCTTATTAGGAGAAACAAAGCTTTTTTCTTACAAACATGGATTTACTTCATTTAGCATTATAAGGGTGGAAGCTTTTTCTTTCTCTATGCAATAAATATTGGAGTCCATTTTTCATCCAGAATGAGTGAGTTCTTTCTCCACCGGTGCTTGGTCTTTTGCTCCATATTCATATGTAAGTCTGGATGTGTGTGTAAGCATGTGATTGTGAGAATGTATGCGTGTGTGTGTGTATCAAATTGTGAGAATGCATGCAAGCCGGGCCCAACTGAATTTGTGTGAAAATGTGTAAATGAGATCTCTGTTATGTTTGAAGCTGTGTATGAATTTAAGTGAGGTTATGCATATTCACTTATGTAAAGGTTTTTCTTTCTGTCAGTGTTATTCTCTTCTTCTGGTTCAATAGATGTTTATTGCCCTAAACTTCCCCCTAGCCTGACAAGCAAGAGGCATCTGGACAATAGGGAAAAGGTTCTAGCAGCTAATCCTTTACTTAATCTCTTGCTGTTTTAGGATGAGGTGTTAAGTGCCTGAGACTGCAGTCTCTGGCTTCAGAGGAACACAGAAGGCAGGTCAACTACATTAGCATAGTAACTTAGACTTAGATAAGTAAACTTTTTATTATACAGCAACCCTAAATTTTCCTTAAGATAAAGCCTTACCCCTAGCGATGCTCTTCTCCCCTCCACTGCCTCAAGAAGAACCAAGAAGAAAGAAACACCTCAGCTGAGGCTGGCTCCCCGCAGATAGGAATTTCCTTTTTTAGATTATGAAAAGTTTCTTTTATGATTTTGTTAAAAATATTTTCTGAACCTTTGAGCTAGATTTCTTCTCCTTGCCCTATTTTTATTATTCTTATACTTGGTCTTTAGATTTAACATTTTTTTGATTGATTCATTTTTTTTCTATCATATCTTTAACACTTGTTCTCTCTTTCATCTCTTGTATTTTGTTGCTGAAGCTTCCCTCTGTAGTTCCTGTTTGATTTCTACATTTTTCATTTCTAGAATTATGTCCGTTTGGGTTTTCTTTATTCGTTGTCTTTCCATTTTTTGGTCTTAAAGACTTTTAATTTTTTCCTCCCACTGTTTGTTTGTATTTTCCTGGAATTCTTTAAGGGATCCATCCATCCATTTCTTCTTTAAAGACTTCTGTAACCTTTATAAGGCAGCTCTAAGGTCTTTTTCTTTGTCTTCAGCTATGTTCAAATATTCAGGACCTGATGTGGTAGGATATCTGGGCTTGGTAGAGACATTGTCCTGGTTTTTAAGCCATTGTCCAAGCATTTGGAATTGGGATGATTATAAATCTAGGTGCTAATAACTGGGTTTGTTTTTGTTGGGTGGTGTTTTGATTCTTGGTTTATGTTTTCTTTCTAGACATTAGGAGAGCATGGTGACTGTGTGTTTTATAGTAGAAAATTTTCTGTGGACCTGGTATGTGTGGCCATTGGAGGCTCCAGGTAAAGCGTTTTTCCAGAAAATGAGAGATCACACTTAGGAATGGGGAATAGTTGCTGCAGTACTTCACAGGAGGGAAGAGAGCAGGGTGTTCCACCAGGTTCTCCTTATTTAGACTCTTTGGAATGAGAACATATAGTAATGTGAATTATCTTCAGAAGATAGGCTATAGAACCTAGGATAAGACGGGATTGGATCTGGGGGAACAGAAGGAGAGTGGAAGATCTACAGATAGCCTATCTGCTTCCCTGTTGGAAGTGGCCTGTAGGATAGCAGGGCATGCCTGCTGGATTTGGGGAAAGAAAGTTAGGAGGGGAAGGTTTGTGGATCAACAGGAGATGTGGGCAGTGGGGAGGAGTAAGGCTGTAGCAGGTGCTCTGTTATTGAGCTGGGTATGAGAGTGCAGGGGGTTGTATTTAGAGGAAAGGAGTGATTGAGTCTTCAGTTAGCTTACATGATTCCTTGGTCTGCTCAGCTGGTGTGCTCCCAGGGAATGTCTACTGGTGTTGAAAACTGGGATAATGGGATGAGTTTACAAAAGGAAGATTGGGTGAGAAAATCTTTGTGATCCACTGCAGATGAGGTCAGAGAGGAAAAGGAGACCACAACATGTTTCCTGCTACCCACAGATGGGAATGTGTGAACTCAGTAATGGTATCTGAAACTCTGTGGTTGCTAAAGCCAGAGTCATGCAGTGTCCAGTCTCAAAGTCTCCTTGCCAAGGAGTATCCATGCAGAGGCTTGACTTGCTGTGTCTCAGGAGCACAGCAATGTGTGTTTACTGTCTAGCTTAAATTCTTAAAGCCTTTGGGTGTGTCAGCACATGGCTCATCAGGCTTGTCATGTATTTGACCTTGGGTAAATTCTTTACACATTTTAACAAATATTTTCGTTAACTTTTGGGGATGCCTTATTAATTGCTTACTGGTTGTCTTTTAGGTTAGTTGGGAATTGTCGTCAGACCTATTTTAGTAGTTTGGGGATCTCATATCCCCAGCAGGGTTCAATAGTGCTATTAAATATTAAGTGAAAAGTACTCTGGTGGTACAAATCATTAACACACATTTTCCAAGATTCAATTGAGCGAGTGCATTCTTGGTTAAGATGTAGTTGTGTTGGGTCTTTGCCTTTATGTGAAATGGTTTTCTTATAGAATCTAACCATATCTAAGTTGTTGAGGGAACAAATAAACTAGTCTTATGGACCAGTATTTAGGTGACGTTTGCTATGTAAGTGGGTCAAAAATGTCTTCCCTAAATCAGTGTCTGATATGGGACGATAAGAAGCAATGAAAAGCTCCGTATAAGCTGGATTAAATTTTTAACATTAAAGTAAGAGGATGAAATTGTATCTGATTACCCAAATTCTATACATAAAAGCCTTTTAGTCCATGAGGCACATGTAAATCTTTAAGGCTAATAAAGCCTTAGTGATCTCAAAGACTAATACTTGAATATGGCCTACACTTTGGTTATCACAACCCAAGTTTCAAATGGGTTGAGAATACTAATGATTGTATCAGTTATAGGACCAACACTAGTTCTCATGAGGTTAACAATACCCTCTGCAGCTACCATTAGCAAGGTGTGTAGTTTCCATGTATATGCTGCCGAGAGCCAGCCCTGGCAGAGGTGTTTCTTCTTGGTTCTTCTTGAGGCAGTGGAGGGGGGAAGAGCATTGGCGGGGGGCAGGGGTAAGACTCTGTCTTACGAAATTCTGGGGGTAAGACTTTGTCTTACAGAAAATTTAGGGTTGCTGTATAATAAAAAGTTACTTATCTAAGTCTAAGTTACTATGCTACTGTAGCTGACCTGTCTTCTATAATCCTCTATGGCCAGAAACTGCAGTTTCTGGCATTTAGCACCTCTTCCTCAAACTGCTAAAGATTAGGAAAATTGCCTTTGAACTGTCTCCACAAGAACTGCTGGGCTCTAACTTTCAGCCTGCTAGTCAGAAGTTGCAGGGAGAAAAATGGGACACTTAGAGAAGTGGTTAATGAGTTTATTACTAAGTTGTAAAAAGTTTCCTATGAAAGCTATCTAAGAGGGAAAAGAGGAAAGATCCTAAGTGGAGAAAGGGAAAAATTCTTCTAAGTGGGGAAAAATAAAGAGAGAGAGAGAGAGAGAGAGAGAGAGAGAGAGAGAGAGAGAGAGAGAAGAAATGAGATGAGATGAGATGAAGGGATGAGAAGAGATGAGATGAGATTGAGAATGAGAATGAGATGAGATGACTCTCTTTTGTCTTCAGTACTTATACATCTTTCAGAATACATGATCACATGTTACAAAGTTCATCACAAGTTCACACAAAAATCAAACCATAAATTGAAATAGAAGTTTACAACAGGGAATGTTTCCATGCATATCCATTAGGAGTAATTATCTAGCTAAACATTTATCATTTGTTTTCTCTACAGGTTCATAGAAAGTTTAACACCATAACTAAGTTATTAAGTGAAGTTTTGTATAAATAAACCCAGTCAATATTTTATCTTCTGTCCTAACACCTATAATAAATCATTAGCTCCCTTTTTATGACCTTTGGTTAATTGTTTTACAACCTCTTGGAACGTGGTCTGAGTAGGAGAAAGTCTGGTTGCCATCTAAGAGCAATTACCTGGTGACACTTGGGAGACTGGCAGAGTTCTCATTGCAGTTTTGAGTATCAGAAAAGGACCTAATAGCAGTCCCACTATAAAAGAGCTTAATAATCACAGATATAATTTTAGGAATTCTTATAGGATCATCAGTAAAACTTGAGTCATCTATTTGTCTACATAGCACCACTATAAGAAAGACAGTACATCTTCATGGATCTGCAGAGATCTGCTCCAAAGGGGTGGGCTATTACTTATTGATTATTATACATATATAATAATAACAGGAAAAGCATATTAATAGCAGGAATCTTTCCTAAAATTAGCCCCCCACAGCCTTGCTGAGTGAGGGCTCATCCAAGTGTTTCAGACTTTGTAGCAGTTAAACTATGTTGAGAATTCTTAAAAGTAAGTTAAAAAGTGAGCATTTGGGCCAGCCAAAATTGCTGTAAATTTATAAATTTGTGTTCCACTAATCTGGAAGCTTTGTGAGCTATGGAGGTAGTCAAAGCTTAGGAGCTATGATAGCAGCAATATCATACTGAAGTAAACTTCTTTTCTTCTTTTGTTAAATAGGGAAATTAAGAATTCTGCAAGAGTGAGAAAATGTCTAACATTTAGGGTAAGTGTTCTGTATATCAAAATAAATTTCAGAAAAATGCAAGTTATACTGATACATATTGGATCTGCAGAGTACTACAATAATTTTGTGTTTTAAAAGTGCCATTATAGGGTTCCTGGATTTTATTATTTCAGGAGCATATTGTCTGTGCATCTTGATATCTAATATTTAATATGTAATTAATTGTCTGGTTATATTCTCTGCATATCATCCTACAGTGTCCACGAAAGTCTTCCCCAACATGGCAATCTGTGAAGAATGTATATTTAAAAGAAATACATGTTTCAAAGCTATGAGAAGAGTTAAAACCTGTTGTTGGTACACAAGATATCCAGGACATCTTAGCCAAATTACTTTTAAAAGGCTGAATAGTATTAAATATATAAGAAGATACATTTTAGTAATTAAATTATCATTGTTAAGTTCCCATCCAAAGGATTTCCACAAAGACATGTTCTGTTTGTTAAGCACCTTAGGGCCCTGTTATAGGCTACAATAGGCTCATCTGTCGTATGCCAGGTAATAACGGTTGTTGAATCCTGTTGAGGTGACCTGTGGTAATTACTATAACTGAAAACAGATTCTATATAAATTATATTATATGTATATAAAACCATATCATAGTCATAATTAGTTAGATTACTCAATTCTCATACCGCTAGAACAAGAATCAGAGTACCCTAAATTTGAAAATTTTAATACCTAAAGCCACACACCAGAGGATACAGCAAAGACTATGTGGTTCTTTTTCATGCAGTTTGGGTATAATCTGAGTTCATTCCATGATCATTTCATATGAAATTTAATGGTTGGTGTATTGGGGTCTGTAGCAATTAGATAATGTCTATGATCTGATTAGTATTATCCAGGTTGTTTTGAAACCTAACTCCAGACTTTAGTTAAAATAAATTACGGTGTTTTAAAGCACTATTAAGTTTGTCTGTATAATATTGCACATACACACGATGTCTCCATTTGCTTGATTGAGAGTCTGAAATTCCTGAATATGTGTAAATTTTCCATACCAAATATATGATGTTTTCCTAGCCTCAACAAAAGAGGTAACTGCGATGTTATGTCACTTGGATAGGTTAGCAATATTGAATACAAATTTAGCATAAAGGCCTGTATCATTGTAGTACCACCCTGTACCACCAGAGGGTGCGCATTCTCCAAATATGTTCCATCTTTAGAGTCAAGGAATTATGCATAAGTGAACCAGTCTTCTGTAGATGAATTGCCCCAATACTAACAAATTGCTCACCCAAGTTAAGGAGGTTTACTTTTAATTCTAAACAAACCTAAATTAATTTAAAGTTGGAAAGTTTATAAGCGTAGTGTTGAGTTATAGTGGGAGTAAACTTACATGTGCCCCAAAGACCTGGTTTGCAATAATGTGAAGTCATGTGTCAAGATATTTGAAAAGCAAATCCCTGGGGTTTGTTTAAGACTTCTTTTTTTGTGAGTTTACTAGAGAGTGTCATGAGGGTTGGTACTCAGTTTCAGTAAGCACAAGTGGGCGTTGTTGAGTATCCTAGTATGTTCCAGGAACATTGGATTCCATAATGAGGGATGTCTGGAGAGGCATTAGTGATTAGCCCTTCTGTGTAATCCCCTGCCTTGTGGCTGGATAGAGAGGTTTGCTCAAAGTGTGGGATGCTGGGAAAGCCTGTGAACCTGTCTGTGTGTGGTGCCATTATTGATTCTCTTTGCCTCTTCCTCCATCCCAAATGGGAAAGGCATACTGTCATTAGCCAGATTAAAATATAGTCTTATACTGAATGATTTAGTTGGCAATGATGACATGAGAAACTCAAACTGGGTTCCTCAGTCTCAGATATATCTAAATCTACATACTCAGAGTCCTCATCTGGCCTCAAACTCACAGATAATCTGTCTGCCTCTGCATCCTGAGTGCTGGGATTAAAGGTGTGCACAGCTTCATTTTTAAATAGTTTAAACATTCAGAAACAGAAGGAGCATTCCTAAACTCCTTTAATGAAGTTAGTGTAACTCTAATATCCAAAGTGGTAAAGACAGAGAATGAAGAGAAAACCATAGACCACCATTCCTGCTGAACATAGACTCAATAATACTTAATAAAATATCTTCGAATAGAATACAGACATACTCCATGATTATACACCATGATCAAGTTGAATTTATATCTGAAGTACAGGGGTCGTTCAAAGTATGCAGGTCAGTAAATGTAATAAGATGTATAAATGGCTTTAAAGACAAAAGTCACATGATCATCTCAATAGATGCATAAAAAGGCTTTGCCAAAATCTAACATGGCTTTATTATAAAAATCCTAGAGAATGTACTGCCAAAGGGACCATATCCCAGTACAGTTAAAGCTATGTGTGAGAAACCCATAACTCACACCATCCAAAATGGAGAAAAGCTTGAAGCAATGCCATTGAAGTAAGTAATGAGACAGGGATGCCCATTCCATTCCAATAATATGCTCAAAGTACTAGTAAGTACCAGTCAAGAAAAGGAAAATTAAAGGCACAGGAATTCAAACTATTTCTACTTGCAGGTGATATGACACTATACATTAGAGAGCCCCAAAATTCTACCAGGAAACTTCCAGAATGGATAAACAAATTCATCCGTGTAGCAGGATGCAAAATTAACTGTCACAAATCAGTAGCTTTTCTATACACCAACATGCAGAGAAGCTCATGGATTCACTTATGTGCATAGTAGCATCAGAGAAAATAAAATATCTGGAATAAATCTAACAAAGGATGTGACAGAAATCTACAATGTAAACTTTAAATCTCCAAAGAAAGAAATAAAGAAGGACACTAGAAACTGGAAAGACTCCCCATGCTCATGGATTGGTAGAATTAACATAGTGAAAATGACCATTCTAATACAGATTAGATACATACTGACACATTCTAATACTTCTATACCTACTGAATACAGATTCAGTGTAATTGCAATCATAACTCCCACCTCACTCTACAGAAATAAGAAACCATCCTAAAGTTCATAATAAATCTTTTAGAAATGTAGAAGAGCTGGTCAGTGGGTATGTCATGAATGAGAAAAGGGCAAGAGACCCTCAGTCATTATTGCAGTTTGGTGCCTGTAAATAGTGATTATGTACTATGCTGTTAAAATATGCAGAAAGACTTTTGAGGAGACAGAGTGGAATGGCCTCATCATTCCTCATCCTTGAGCTCCTTGAAAGGGAAGCTGCCTAAAGGGTAAGAAAGGAAACTACTATTTTACCAAGAAAAATGTCTTATTTGAACAGGAGTAATGTGAGAGCAGTCAAACTGGATGGTGAAGATGAGAAGTTAAGAATTACATGGAGGGCTGGAGATTTGGCTCAGCAGTTAAGAGCACTGACTCTTGAGTTCAATTCCCAGCAACCACATGGCAGCACACAACCACCTGTAATGGAATCTGATTCTGGTATGTCTGAAGAGAGTGACAGTGTACTCACATAGGTAAATAAATCTTTAAAAAAGATTTATGTGGAAAGCAGTAGACACCAAGAAGGTATGTTTAAATACCACATGATTTCTGAAGTAGACACTAGATCTTTTTGGGAAATATAAGGGAAAATACATTGCAGCACTTCTATAATAACTTTGGGGCCATTCAGGATGATGTTATCTCACAAGCCTTTATCCAGTGATTTTATTTGTTTGAAATGAAAGTGATGGGCATATGCAAATAAAGGGTTCTGTTGTCTATTAAACAGCCTGGCGGTTGTTTCTACAGCCCAGAGATAGAGGCCAGCATTTCTGAGGTCTCCATAGCCTACCATTGTTCGCTGGATTAATTCAGAGGACATACCATGAAGTTTGGGCAAAGCTTGGTTCTTGCTTTGATGATTTTGAATGGTAACATAACAGAACTGCAAGATTTAGCGTATGCATTTGTGTGTGTGTCCACCTCTTACACACGCTGTTGTGTTTTCAGGTGTTCACTGTGAAGTACATCTGTTGCAGTCTGGAGGAGGCTTTATTCAGCCAGGAGAATCTCTGAGACTCTACTGCCAAGGGTCTGGATTTACGTTCAGTGACTACTACATACACTGGCATCGCCAGGCTCCAGGAAAGAGTCTGGAGTGGGTAGGTTTCATTAGAGATAAACTTAGAGATCACACAACAGAATATGCTGCATCTGTGAAGGAGAGAGTCACCATTTCAAGAGATGATTCCAAGAACACTGCCTACCTTCAAATGAGCAGCCTGAGAACTGAGGACACAGCAATGTATTACTGTGCCAGAGAGAGAGGCACAACGAGCAGATGGTAGTGTGAGCCCAGGCAAAAAGTTCCCTCAAGAGGTCCTCAGAACCACCAATGAGGGCTCAGAACCAGCACGGGTCACTAGAGACTAGCTGTAGCCCCGAGCAAAACAGGAAGTGGATTTAAATTTCATAGCTTTAGAATGCTGGAGTCATAAGTTTCTTGGTCGTTTTTTTTGCATTTTTGCCACTACGATGCATTTTTATTATCTGTGTATGTATTCAAAGAAAAAGTAAAAGACAAAATGCGTTGTAAAGGGAGAATATGCATTTCATACAGTAATAACTTCTGATAATTTTATCTGTCCGTATTTATTAACAGAAATCTTTCAATGTCTTCTAAATTACTCAGAGGGCACACAATTGTTTAAATATGGATTATATCTATATAACTATAAATAGATATTTAGGTAAAAATATGAATAAAATTATAGGCTTTGCAGTTAACTGCATAACATGATTATTATTTAAAGTTTTCCTAAACAATCTGATTTAAAGTTCAAAAAAATATAATTTATCTGATTTATCCAGGACTTTGCTATAGGACTCCTCTCTATGCCAGATTATTTCAAATAATCCACTTCAATACAGCTTTTCCTATTATGAAAATATTATGAATGTTTTTTGTGTGATTTAATTGTGCCCAAATCATTTAAAGTGATGGATACATTAACAAGCTTGATATACTTATTTCATATTGTACCCTTATACCTTAAAATGACTTTTTAATCCCATTAATATAACAATCAGTTGAAACTTTCCGATATTTTCTTAATTTCCAGATGCATTGGTCTTTTCTCAAGCGACAGTTTTCACTTCTTTGTTTTCTAAGACTTCTCAGGGATCTCTGAGGATTTTTCCCCTCATGAATTCTGAGTCATCCAAAGTCTACACGAGTAGCAGAACAGTAGTAAAGAGTTAAGTTCCCAGGTTTAATAAAGCACGGAGTTCAAAAGAAAAGAAGCCAGTGGTTTTCAGAATAAGCAAGAGAGTGTTAACATTTTAGAAGCCATCAGCATCTATCCCCTAGTACAGTTAGAGATTGTTATAAGGCCGGAGATCATCAGTCTTTTGTTTAACTCTCTGATCCACCTCAGCTCCAAACCTCCAAAGGCCAGGGCAGCCCTCAGCACTGTTTATGTTATTTATGTAAATTAAAAATGATTTCACATAAAGACTAGTTAGCACGTGTGATGTGTGCTCAGGTGTGAGCAAGGAACATGTGTGAAAAACCCCACAGAGGATCAATAAAAATACTTTGGATAAAGCACTGAGTTCTTAGATTAGAAATAGTGAGAATTATTGAGGGACACTTTCAGGTTCATATGTACTAACTTGAAATAATATTATGAAAAATACTATGGTAAGTTTCAAGCTCTATGAGATGTCTGGCATCCGAGAGATAGTACATCAACTTGTGATCAGGTTTTCAGCCAAACAAATATGCTTTAATTTTATGGAAATCTATTCAAGATCTTGACAAGACAGTCTCCAAAGTGAATGCAACAGTTAATAAATTGGAGGGCAAAGCTCAGATTGTGGAGGAAAAATAGCAAGGAGATTAAAACATTGAAAGATCATCATACAAAAGGGCTTAAAATGAAGGACATGGTCACCTAAAGAAAAACTACAACAGATGTTATCATTAACAAACAAGTCCACAAAGAAGAATGATTTTTTTTTTTAGTAAAAATGGATAGTTTTTATTTTTTTATTAGATATATTCTTTATTTACATTTCAAATGATTTCCCCTTTACTGGATCTCCCTTTCCTGAAAGTCCCATAAGTCCTCTTCCCTCCCCCTGTTCCCGAATCGACCCCTTCCTGCTTCCCTGTCCTGGTATTTCCCTAAACTGCTGCATTGAGCCTTTCCAGGACTAGGGGCCTCTCCTTCCTTCTTCCTGGGCATCATTTGATATGTGAATTGTTTCTTGGGTATTCTGAGCTTCTGGGCTAATATCTGCTTATCAGTGAGTGCATACCATGCGTGTTCTTTTGTGATTGGGTCATCTCACTCAGGATGACATTCTCCAGTTCCATCCACTTGCCTAAGAATTTCATGAATTCATTATTTTTATTAGCTGAGTATTATTCCATAGTGTAAATATACCACATTTTCTGTATCCATTCCTCTGTTGAGGGACATCTGGGTTCTTTCCAGATTCTGGCTACTATAACTAGGGCTGCTATGAACATAGTGGAGCATGTGTCCTTATTGCATGCTGGAGAATCCTCTGGGTATATGCCCAGGAGTGGTATAGCAGGGTCCCCTGGTACTATTATGCCAAGTTTTCTGAGGAACCGCCAAACTGATTTCCAGAGTGGTTGTACCAGCTTGCAATTTCACCAGCAATGGAGAAGTATTTATTCCTCTTTCTCCACATCCTCACCAGCATATGCAGTCTCCTGAGTTTTTGATCTTAGCCATTCTGTCTTGTGTGAGGTGAAATCTCAGGGTTGTTTTGATTTGCATTTCCCTGGTGACTAAGGATGTTGAACATTTCTTTAGGTGTTTCTCAGCCATTCAATATTCCTCAGGTGAAAATTCTTTGTTTAGCTCTGTACCCCATTTTTAATAGGGTTATTGGCTCTACCTTTTTGAGTTCTTTGTATATATTGGATATTAGCCCTCTGTCAGATGTAGGGTTGGTAAAGATCTTTTCCCAATTTGTTGGTTGCCGTTTTGTGTGATTGACAGTGTCCTTTGCCTTACAGAAACTTTGTAATTTTATGAGATCCCATTAGTCAATTCTTGATTTCAGAGCATAAGCTATTGGTGTTCTGTTCAGGAAATGTTCCCCTGCGCCCATGTGCTCAAGGCTCTTTCCCAGTTTTCTTTCTATTAGTTTCAGTGTGTCTGGTTTTATGTGGAGGTCCTTGATCCACTTGGAGTTGAGCTTAGTGCAAGGAGATAGGAATGGATCAATTTGCATTCTTCTGCATGCTGACCTCCAGTTGAACCAGCACCATTTGTTGAAAAGGCTATCTTTTTTTCCCACCGGATAGTTTTAGCTCCTTTGTCAAAGATCAAGTGACCATAGGTGTGTGGATTCATTTCTGGGTCTTCCATTCTATTCTATTGATCTACCTGCCTGTCACTGTACCAATACCATGCAGTTTTTAACACTATTGCTCTGGAGTACAGCTTGAGGTTGGGGATACTGATTTTCCCAGAAGTTCCTTTACTGTTGAGAATAGTTTTAGCTATCCTGGGTTTTCTGTTATTCCAGATGAATTTTTGAATTGCTCTTTCTAACTCTATGAAGAATTGAGTTGGGATTTTGATGGGGATTGCACTGAATCTGTATATTGCTTTTGGCAAGATGCTCATTTTTGCTATATTAATCCTGCCAATCCATGAGCATGGAAGATCTTTCCATCTTCTGAGGTCTTCTTCAATTTCTTTCTTCAGAGACTTGAAGTTCTTGTCATACAGATCTTTCACTTGTTTGGTTAGAGTCACACCAAGATACTTTATATGGTTTGTGGCTATCGTGAAGGGTATCATTTCTCTTACTTCTTTCTCAGCATAAAAACATTGCTAAATTAATTGAAATTGAAATAGAAACCTTTTATAATAGAATTGTAGATTTACATGGAAAATATCAATTTTACTTGACAAGGTTTATAGTTCTACTTTCAATTAACTTAGATTATTTTTATGCCTACCATTTTATCTGTTTAATTTCCATGATAATCTTCATATTTTCATGTTTTTCTATATATTTCTTCAATTTTATCAGAAATATTTTCCATGTAAATCTTCAACTTTATCAGAAAATGTTTATAATTCCACTTTCAATCAATTTAGGAATACTTTTATGCCTACCATTATTATATCTATGTAAAATTTTCCATGAGAATTTCAATTTTAACATGTTTTTCTACATTTTCTGTAAGAATTATCTAACACTCAAAATTTAACCATTTTTGGAATTTACCATCAAAATCATCATCATCATCGTCATCATCATCATCATCATCTTCATCATCATCACAAAGCACCATCTGTAAATCCATGTGTTAGCATTGTCCCAAAGTAGAACAACAGATTCAGGCCAAAAATTTATTGAGAGATTAGCCCCTGAAGTTACTTTTACCACATGTGACCAGGACTCAGGGAAAGTGTATGGGATACACCTCCTCAGAGAGAATTAAGTCATGGAACTGAGCACTCTGCTATCTTACCCATGTGGCATTTAAATTGTTCCTATCCAGTTCCTCTCTAGGTGGACTAGGTTCTTACCTAAGAAGTACCTGCTCATGAATATGCAAATTCATTTAATTTATGGCAGTAAATACAGGGATGTCCACACCCTGAAAACAACCTATGATCAGTGTCCTCTCCACAGTCACTGAAAACACTGACTCTCACCATGGAATGGAGCTGGGTCTTTCTCTTCCTCCTGTCAGTAACTACAGGTAAGGGACTCATCACTTCCAAATCTGAAAAGGAGACACAGCCTGAGGTGACAATGACATCCACTCTGCCTTTCTCTCCATAGGTGTCCAATCGGAGGTTCAACTGCAGCAGTCTGGAACTGAGCTGGTGAGGCCTGGGGCTTCAGTGAAGATGTCCTGCAAGGCTTCTGGCTACACCTTCACCAGCTACTATATGCACTGGGTAAAGCAGAGTCCTGGACAGGGCCTTGAGTGGATTGGAAATATTTATCCTAACAATGGTGGTACTAACTACAATCAGAAGTTCAAGGGCAAGGCCACACTAACTGCAGACAAATCCTCCAGCACAGCCTACATGCAACTTAGCAGCCTGACATCTGAGGACTCTGCTGTCTATTACTGTGCAAGACACAGTGATATAACCACATCCTGAGTGTGTCAGAAACCCTGGAGGAGCAGGAAGCTGCCCTAAAAATCAGATGACTGAAAGGTTAATCTTTAGACTTGCTCAGAAATTGTAATTTTGAGTATCCATTTATTGCCTCCTCCTCACAGTCCTATAGTGCCTTTGTCATCTTTGTAAACATCCACCTATGAATAAAGTGATGTTAGCTGAGGATGATCCTACGGTTCTCCATACCTTGCTAACCTCTTCCCCAGTGATCATCTGCATTGATACATTTCTTAGTTAACAAAACAAAGTAGAAAATGAGCATGATACGTGATAAAAATGTCACTGGATGATGAGAGAGCAGAATTGTTTCAAATAGTCGGGAATAATGTTTGAGTTTGACCTATAAAATCCAAATCACCAACATATGGGCAACAAACACTCCTTCATAATCTTAAGTAATAAGTGATCTCAGGGATTTTACTATCTGTTGCCATGTGTTTCAGCAGAAATTCCAGTCTCTTAGAATGTGAGGAATATTTATATCAGAATGCATATGCATGCAAATATATTACCTGTAGGTTGGTCAAAATATTATTAAATCATTTTCATCAACTCCTTTACCATCATGTTGTATCTACCTGTTAAATTATGTTGGTTCTGAGATTATACAGAAGTGTTTGATCCCATATTCATTTCCTGCGATAATCAGCGTCATCCCTACAGTCACTAGCCTTTTTAGAACATGGACCAATACTGTTAAAGCATTAATTTTCACAGTCCATTCCATACCTGTTGCTCAGATTTGTTCTGTAGAGTATTTTTGAATATGTGATTTTGTATCCATGTGTGTTTCTTATGTTGGTTTTTGGTGATTTTTTTTCTATTTGTTTATTTTGTAATATTCCCATTTGTTTACTTTTCATTTATCTATCTTTGTTTCATTTTTTATTACATTTATATTCTTTTTGTTTTCTAATTAAGGAAACAGAATCAAGTTGGGGTAAGATTGGGAGGTATTGGGGAAAGGAAATCAGTATTCAGAGTATATTGCAGGAACAAATGTATTTTCAATAGAAATTAAAAAGAGAACTATAAAAATTAGTAAATAAACAAATAATTCTGATAACATCTTTGTTGTGTAACTATCCCATATGCTCTAGTCCCATAGTTTACATTCCATGTCTTTTTTTAAAATTGTTGAAAGTATAATCATAAGCCAGGCCTGAAAGTATTTAAGGATCAGGGACTTGTCATATGCATTATTCTAAGGTGTAGTGAAATACATAAGTAAAATGTGTGGGTTTTAGCCGCTTTCATTTTCTCGTTCTCTCTGTCTCTGCCTCTGCCTCTGCCTCTTACTCTGCCTCTGCCTCTGCCTCTGTCTCTGTCTCTGTCTCTGTCTCTCTCCTTGTGTGTGTGTTTGTGTATTCTCATTTATTTGCTTTTCTTTTTTATTATTTGTAGATTCTGTTTTCTAATTTTATAAAGAAACAGAGTAGATCTGGGAGAACATCATGGGGGCATTGGGGAATGCAAACTAGTAATTAAAATATATTGCATGAAGCCATCTATATTCAATAATACTTAGAAAAAAGAAATGTAAAATATTAATAAAAATTTCATATATCTGCTGTGTAAATTTCCTATATGCTCAAAAGTCTCATGTCATTCCTTAAATCTTTAACATGTATTCTGAATCCAGGACTTAAAGGCATAAGTAAAATGTGTAATGCTTAGGTATTGTAAAATACATAAATAAAATACTTGAGTTTTAGCTCCTCTCAGTCTCTCTCTCTCTCTCTTTCTGTGTGTGTGTGTGTGTGATTATGTGTGTATTTTCAGTAATGAATTTTTCCACTATTAATCTCTAGGTGCACAGAATAATTTCTGCTAGGAATTCTTTTATTTCTTAAGGACATCCCTGCAGGTGTCACAGAAGGAAACACACCATGTGAAGATGAAAATGCGAATGGGGTTCAGATTGACATTATCAGTCTTGATTAGACTTTGTACAGTCTGAGCACAGACTGTTCATTGTTGGTATATTTCTACTTAATAATGGAATTTGGAAAAGGGTCTCCAGGCATCAATAATTTCCATAGTCATTCCAAATCCAGCTGCACAGTGAAGCTTAAGGGGTAGTCTTATAGAATCTCTTTAATCAGTTTCTCACGGGCATGAGTCTAGTTCTATTGGCTAAAGCCTCGGGTCCAGTGTGGACTCTGAACAACAGATTACAGCATGCCATGAAGTATGAGTGACAGCTCCCCTAAGGCTGGTAATAATCTACTGATGAAAGAGTCTGGGATAATCATTCTTGGAAATTAGAATGTGTTCTGTCCCCACAAATAGCAAAAAAAAAAAAAATCGCTAGTTTTTTATGAACCTCCACTCTCAGCTTTCTGAATGGAGTGCAGTTTTTTTACGCCTTTCTTGAGGAGCCACCCCTGTGTGACTAAAATTCCTGGCATAAAAACAACAGGATTTTGGAGTAAAATAAGAAAAGTTGATAAATGGAATTGAATAAAAAATTCCAGATGATATAATCCTACATGTCACTGGACACCCTGTTTTTTCATAATGAAGCCAGTAATTCAAAATTAATCAGAGAAGGAATCTTCAGCCAATTGTTCTGGTCTAATTAAATCTGTATTTAGAAGAATCCAAATAGATTCATACCAGAATTCATTCACAACACTCAAAATCAAGCTGATTAAAACCTCAATATAAAATCAGATACCTTGAGCCAAAAGGGAAAAGTGTGGGGAAGGAGTTAGAATTCATTAACACAGAACACAACATCCTGAACAGAACACCAAATCACAGGGACCGAGAACCATAAACAGTAAATGAGACTTCATGACATTGAGAAGTTCCTATAAGTCAAAGAACACTATCAAAAGGACAAAGAGTAGCCTACAGGATGGGAAAATAATGATTTTTGATTACATAGCCATATATACACTTAAATCTGTATGTCCATCCATCATTGTTGTAGATATTCCTTGCAGCATATCTGAAGCGATAGAGAACAGAAGATAAACAATTTGTAGAGAGTATGAGATGTTGGAGAGTTTTTTTTGTCATCATCAACCTTCCCCTCGGAACTGAGGGCCCATTACCAAGGAGATGGTGGAAATATTCTAAGAGCCAGAGACAAAGGGTGGTTCCAAAAAAACAGGCTCATCCAAATCATAGACTGACGCACATAGGAACTTTTGTAGACTGGGATTCAATCCAGATATAGATTCAAGCCAGTGGCCCCCTCTGCAATGAGGGGGAGTGGATATGTGCTCCTACCATTAGCCAAGAATTTATCTGCATCTTGTATTGCCTAGAAAAACCTTTTAGTGTTTTCAGTGGAGACTGACTGGCTATGTTAACCACACCTTGAAGTTAGACCCTATGTCCAGGAGTTGGATAAACAAAACCAACACAATGGCATACTTTTAGAATGCTTGTCTTACCTGACTTTGCTTAGGCAGCCTTTCTCTTACGAATGTTTCTTTGAATGTTTGGTTTCAGATTTGGTGTTATTTTGAGAGAGAGAGAGACATATGTGTGTGTGTCGTGTGTGTGTGTGTGTTTGTGTGTGTGTGTGTGTGTATGTAGGTGAGAGAGAGAGACAAAGAGAGAGAGAGAAAGAGAGAAAGAGAGAGAGAGACAGAGACAGAGACACAGAGAGAGAGGAAATAGAAAATGATTCCTGGTTTTATGTTTTAGTTTGTGTTTTTTAAAACTTGAGAGAGAAATATTGTGAAGTTGGGGTGGTAGTGAAGGAATCAGGAGCCAGGTGGAGTTGGAAGAAAGGAAAAGTGTGATAAGAACATATTGTTTAAATCATTCTTTTTCAATATTAAAGGAAATTAAAAAATCAAACAGGAGAGGGGCCCTAAATCTTGTCTATTTATTAGTATTCAATAAACTAGGAAATCCTAGAGAATAAAAACACCTTTGTTTATTTCTGGGATGTTTCCTGTACAATCTCGTCATAGAGTTTCCAGTAATTTCTGGTCAGTTGCCTATTGCTCTATTGATTCATCTTTTCTTGTTTTCTGCACTGACAATAATCAGGTCAGAATCTACGGAGAGCATTACATGACTCAGTGTGCAAACATTTTCTTAGAACATGACCAGAGACTTGTTAGGGTAAGGTTCTCTTCCACTCATAATTATGGAGACAGACAGACAAATCTGTGTTACTACAGACAAAGATGATACTAGATGCAGCCACAATGTTCAACACAGATTAATGGAGCTCAGCAGCCTGAACCTGTTCTTTGTGATATCTATTAATGTGTCCGGCACAGTGCTACAGTCAGGATCTAATGTATGTCAGAAAATCTGAAGAAACAGCAAAGTGACATGGAACTGAGAAGACTGGGAAATTTAGCTGGTAGATTTGCTCAAATTGTGGTTAAGTATTGAAGAAGTGAACAGGAGCTATAAAAATTAATTCCCATTTCATAAGGAAATTTTGTAGTGACCTTGCATGTAAGATTCAGAGAGAAGGAGTATTAAATTAGTGAACTTGTTCTACCTATTCCTGTGTTAGGTGATATTTTTGTGTACTATGGAAAAAATTGTCTTTGTATTGTTCATATACATTGATTTTTTGGGCTTCAGAAATGCTAATACAGACCAGTATTTGGTATGGTTTTTATATCTCTAATCATATTTTGTGAACACTTCCTTTCCCAGTTCTTAACTCTTGACTGGTTTAATTAAAACTTCATTGACAGCATAAAGGAGGAAAGAACAGACTGCATTTTTTGGGAGGAATAGGAACTCTGGAAAAGAATTATTGGCAGATTTGGCTGTCCAGATACAGAGGAAGTAGCAGGACAGGATTAACTTACAAGCCATTTAGTAGAGCTTAGATTAATAAACATGGATTAATTTAAGTTATAAGAGCTAGTTGTGAACAAGAAGAAGATAAGGCTTAAATCTAAAGTTAAATTTATGTTTTAGTTCAGAGTTAAGGAATGCAGAGTAAAACTATGTTCTTTTTTCTTTTTATTGAATATATTCTTCATTTACATTTCAAATGTTATACCCATCCCAGATTCCCCCTTCCCAGAAAACCACCAATCCTTCCTCCTACCCCCTGACTCCAAGAATATCCACCTCAACCCAACCTACTTCCATCTACCACCCCTCAATTTCCCCACGCTGGGGCATCTATCGAACCTTCGTAGGACCAAGGACCTCTCCTCACACTGATGCCTGACAAGGCATTCCTCTGCCATCCTTTTGCTGGAACCATGTGTATCCCTTGGTTGATGGCTTAGACCTGGGAGCCCTGGGGTATCTGGTTGTCCAACATCATTGTTCTTCCCATGGGACTGCAAAAACCTTCAGCTCCTCCAGTCGACCCTCCTACTCCTTCATTGGGAACCCTGCTCTCACTCCAACATTTGGCTGCTAGCATCTGCTTCTGTATCTGTATGGCTCTGGCTGGGCCACTCCAGAGACAATCATAACAGGCTCCTTTTGGCATGAACTTCTTGTCATCCATAATAGTGTTGCATTTTGATGACTGTTTATAGAATGAATCCCAAAGCACCCCAACTTTGGTCTTCCTTATTCTTGAGCTTCCTGTGGTCTGAATTGTAACTTGTTTATTTTGAGATTTTGGGCTAATATCCACTTATTGAGTTCATACCATGTGGGTTCTTTTCTGATTGGATTACCTCACTCAGGATGACACTTTCTAGTTCCATTCATTTGCCTAAGAATTTCATGAATTCATTGTTTTAAATAGCTGTATAGTACTCCATTGTGTAGATAAACTATTTTCTGTGTCCATTCTTCTGTTGAAGGACATCTGGGTTTTTTCTAGCTTCTGGCAATTATAAATAAGGCTGCTATGAACATAGTGGAGCATGTGTCCTTATTGTATTGATGTTAATGTGAGCCCATGTACCTACCATAATTTTCCCCATAACTTAGAGTAGAAGTGTTTGATCACACAGGAATTCAATATCTAATTCTTAGGGTATGACCAATATTGTTGTTATAGTACCCTTTTATTTTGCTTTTATTTTCTAGGGACCATTTTTCTGTGTAGACCTGGTTGTCCTAGAACATTTTTGGTAGATGACTTTAGACTCACAATCAGAGATTCATGGGTCACTTTCTCAAAAAACTGGGATTAAAGATATTTGCGACCACCATCCTGGTGTGCTGCAATACTTTCAAAACTGTTTTTAAGCATCACAGTTTCTTTCAGGATATTCAAGGTGTTGGGCGTTACAACGATATGCATTGTTCACTGATTTCAAACTCATAAACTTCCCCATTCCCAATATCCTGTCCCGTAATTACATGACTATTACAGAACACTATTTACAATGTTATACAACCATCTTTTACTGGCTTTGAAATGATGTGTGTGACAGTGAACATCAGTGTTTAGTAATTCCAGATGATCAACCAGGACATTGTTGCAGATGAAAGAGCTGAAGAATTTGTTGGTAAGTGACTTCATAAGTAAGGTACAGAATGAATGTTCCACATATTCCATAAAACATCTCTAAAATGGATATCAATGCATCTCATATGTTTGTACATTGAGGACAGCATATTGTATCAGTTTGTGAAGGAATCAGAGTAAGAAGATGTGAGCCATTTTCCAGACACAATCCCATCTGCAAAGGACCTCAGATAGTGAAAATGTTGTTCAGTCCCTTACATGGTGTTCAGAAACCTCAAATATAGACATTAGCAAAAGGAACTCCTAGGGGTTTGTCATCAATGTAGAGATGGCCCAACCAGAGGTGAAGGGAAAATAATACACAGTGCGAGTGAGGATTAGAAAAATGGTATACTCAATATTGCCATTTATTCAAGGAAACTCCTGCACAGTTTCTGCACCATATCAACAAGTATTATGATCTTTATATTAAATTGAATTTGGCAAATAATTTCATAATATCTATTACATTCTAAGTAGTTTTGGGATTGATGAAGGGATTGCTTTATAAGAATAGGACATCTATATAAATCCATACTACTTAAGTAGGGATGCACTCCTGTGCATTGAACCCTATAAGATCCATCAGCATTCCATTCATTGTAGTATAAAGAACAGTGTTATAGATATTACCCATCACATCAGGAGTTCTGAAAGGCTAAGATAAAACAATCTATCCTTCTGGATAGTAGAGTTAATTCTTTCTGTATAGTCAGAAATCATAGATGCTTCTCTATAACTTGACAATTCCCAGGACATCACATACAATCTGACAAATTATGCAAGAGAGGGTATGCATTCAACTGGTCCTCCTCCTCCTATTCTACAATATTATGAGCATCCAGTTTAAGTACCGGAAATTAGAACTCAGTTTATTAATAACTTGAATTTATATAGTATGTAATTTGTTTTAATATGAGTAGGTATTCTTTAGATATTTAAGTACAAATGGTTAAAAATTCCTGCATAGTACTGTTGGTTTCTCTAATACCTGGGACAATATTTTTGATATATCCTTAGTTAATAAAAATATCAAATCCTGCAAAGCTCAATTAATATATGCCCTGCACAGGAATAAGAGGATCCTAATTGGAAAGTTATACAGAATTAGATAAATCTTTCAAAGCTCACATATTTCCATCAGTTAATACCATTTTCAATGTATTTTTCCCTCTAATTTCATCCAAATAAATGCATGTGCATGCAGGTTTGGAAAGAGATTTTGTTGCAGAATACATTTGCTTCATTTACACTTCCTTCTCAATGTGATTTTTTTAAAGATTATTTATTATTATATGTAAGTACACTGTAGCTGTCTTCAGACACCCCAGAAGAGGGCATCAGATCTCATTAGCGATGGTTGTGAGGCACCATGTGTTTGCTGGGATTTGAACTCCGGACCTTCAGAAGAGCAGTCAGTGCTCTTACTGGCTGAGACATCTCTCCAGCCCTCAATGTGAATTTTTTTGACTGTTAACTTTCTGTGAGTACCACAGTGATTCCTCCTCTTTTGTTTACTCATATAAGTCAGTTTCCCCGGAATTCACACATGGATACATGAGGTGATGCTGAAGACTCAGTGTTGTCCTTCTGTCTTCAGCGGCTCTTTCCCAGGTACACCATCACGAAGCCTGAAAAGACCTCAATCTCTGATTAACATTATATTAAAAATGAGAGCTGTAAGAACTAGGTCAAACTGCCCCAAGTAAAGCAGATAAGTTTGAAAGCATCAATGATGATAATGTAGAAAGAAATTAAATTAAGAGGCTAAGACATCAGTCATCATCTCCAGATAATCCAGAGCCATTTCTCCCTGCATCTGAGCCCTGCAAGCACACAAGTAACTGAGTTATGTTATTGTAGAACAGTTGAACAACTTCTGTGTGATGGGAAACCTATCTGCAGTAGAGTTCATGTCCAGCAGGAGGCAGAATGGCACCAAGAATCCCCAGAAGAGAGATGTGTTGGGTATAGAGGGGAACCCTATTTCCTCTGTGGTTTCCTTTCATAACCAACATGGACCTATTGTGATTGACATGTAATGTTCCCATACTTCACACTGTGAAGTTTCTCTGTTAAACACCTGAAGGATTTATATTTTCTTGATAAAAATCTCATTTTTCCTTTGGATATGAATGCCATGTTCTAAAACTACTTGGTTAAGGGTAAGAACCTTTGGATACGTCTATCCATCAACACTGGGTCTCCATGTGGATTGAGTCTTGTGCATGCTCAACAGTCTCTGAAGATGCACATGTGCATGAATCCAATTATGTCTGGAAGTCTGTTTCCTTCGGAGAAGCCCTGTCCTCCTATGCAGTTACCTCTGTTCAAAGTCGTCTACATTAATATAAAACACAAACCTCACCACTGTGTTTTCTACTCAGCTTTCTGCAATTGTATAACTCACACAATCATAGAGCATGACCAGAAGCAGAGCACTGTGATAACACTAATAACTAAACTTCAAGTCTGCACATCAACAATTTTCACACACTCTCCTTAAATGTATTATCTTTGATAAAAAGCATGTTTCCAGAGATAAATAAATCCACACTACATTCTGAAAGTGTAATTAACCTACCAACCTAAAGACTTTCCCAAATATTTCCAAGGTAACTGTGAAGTATTGATTATTTTTGACTTGTTAGTTAAGAAATAAATATTTATGTTATGTTGCTTTTTACTCCATAATGAATATTTTTAACATCCAATATCCTTAAATAATTTTCTTGGGCTACATGCATTATATATCATCTATATTTTTATTTGTACTTATACTGAAGAGTCTAAATGTCATCTTACCACTCTTCATACTTTAATATGTTTTATGCTATACTAATGTCTTACTCTCCATATGAAGATTGAGCTACCCAACTGATATACATGTTCTGTTCACCTTGTTCCAGTCCATGTATGCTCTTTGGTTGGTGTTCCAGTCCCTACGATCCCCTGCATTTATGGAGAAATCTCATTGCAGATCTCTAAGATTCAGACCTTTTCCCTGGCAGGTCCTTTTTTTCTCTAAGCAGAGTTTTTTCTAATTATCATTCTTGTATATGCAGTTCCCTTTCAGTACAACATTCAAAACTGTTTGAGGTTCTAAGGTTCAGACAGGACCTGAGCTGCTTCCACATTTTTGTTATTGACATCCACAGTCTCACTTCTATGTACAATGACTGTAAAAGTCTTTATACTCTGTTTATTAAACAATATAGGATGAGTGATTTGCCCTATTAATGCAGGTACTCTGCCAGAAGTATAGCTTGATGGAGATAGGAAAGAAGCTATTATCTTCTGTCATTAAAAAAGAAATGGGAACTGGTAGAGCCAGATCAAATTGCAACCAAGGTAGTATCTGTCTTTGAAAGGAATATTATAGTTGTCATGGCACAACTTAAAATATCTGATGCATAAATCATTATCCCTAGGTAAACTAGAGCACTTTATAACTTAAACTGTGGTCTGTGAACACTGGAGTTATGGGAATAAGGCATTTCCTAAGCTAGAATTGCAATTTTGGTCTAAGCCAACATAACTTAAATGCATGGAAGTTCATGACCTGCAGGGGTCACAATGAGGCTAATAATTCACACAGAGAGATGAGCTGTGTGGTGGTAGCGGGGTATTCTGTGACATCTGTTGTTTCATTTCTTGAGTGTATTAACTGATCTGATTGTTGTGATTGACATATGATGTCTGCATGCACAAGCAAAGATTCTGTGTTAAACAATTTACACCCTTGTGTTTACTTGTTTTAATTTGTGTTTTATCATTTTTGAATGAAAGATATACTATGTATCCTAATAACCCATTCCCTCATCTCCACCTTATTCCAGATCCTTCCTACTTATCAATTCACCAAACTACACACCTGTTTTTCTTTCTCAGAAACAAAAAAAATTGAGAAAGTCATTTAAAAGGTGATTAAAAGGAAACGAAAACTAAACACAAACACACACATAGAGATAGAGAGAGAGAGAGGAGAGAGAGAGAGAGAGAGAGAGAGAGAGAGAGAGAGAGAGAGAGAGAGAGAGAGAGAGACAGAGAGAGTAAAACCACAACTCTGTAGCCCTGATACATAGGAAAAGTGTTAAGTGAGAGAAACACAATTGATGAAGGTGATATTCTAAAAATGTCTGCAAAAATAACATTGAGATTATTTTCTGGTTAGTTTCCAACCCTTAAGGAAGTCTTCCACAATTAATTTTGCTTACCATTCCCTATGAACTCCACTGGAGGAAAACTAATTATTCTTTGCATGTGTCAGTTGCAGAACTTCTTGGTTATCAGTGGTAGCCCATGTCCATTTCCATCTCCCACCTTGAGTATTTTATCTGGGTTGACTTGTTTCAGACTCTGTGCCTGCAGTCACAGTCTTTGTCAGTTCATATGTGTATCATTACAATTGTATCTGGAAGACACCCATTCCTTAGAGTCTCCAACCCCCTCAGGCTCTTACAATCTTCTCAACACTTATAGATTATATAATTTGTTTTTACCACTGAATAATATTCCGTTTCCCTTTGTACTACTTTTCACATTTTTATATATGCTTTGTTTAAAATCTGAGAGAATTCTTTCTATATATGCTGTACAAAAGCATGAATAACATGCTTGTGAATAAGTGTGGATATACAAACATCTATAAAATAGTATGTAATGCCATTTCACTACATATTTGGAAGGGCTGTTGCTGGAACACAACATAATTGTATTTATTATGTTTTGGGGAATTTTCATAGGAAAGTATTCATTCTAGTTAAGTATGGTTAAAGTTCATCTTTAGAGATAATATAGACCCTAGTTCTATTGTTAAGGTTCATGTTGTCAAACTATGTTATAAATATTATGTCTATATCCAATAGTCTGTCTGGGTCTGGATCACAGAGGCTCATATCTGCTGCGTGGTAAAGACTGAAGCAGACCTTCATGAGGTGGTCAGAGTGCTGAGAATGATTGACAGAGTACTCAGACACAGACAAGAAATGATATCAACTTCTCACCCAAAAATCTAGAACCATCATATAACAGGGTAAAAGAATACAGAAAAAGTGGTCAGAGGAGATCAAATACTATCTCCAGAGGACTGAACTGTTTTTATTGTACATATGAAACTCTCAGTAGGTATATTTACCAGGATAAGATACACAAATCATTCTTGTGAATACTACCACACGAGAGACCTCTCAATGCTAAGCAGGTAAAGACATCTACTGCAAGCTTAGCAATATCAGTTAAATCCCTGAGAGTTGCATTATGTAAGTGGTCCTCTGAGGTCAATATATCCACTTTGGCTCATATGGACCCTCTTCTCATCATAAAATAATATAATATATTAAAAAATCAGTGACAACATGGATGGGGAGGAAAACTTGAGGGCCCACACCAAGGCTGAGAGTCTTTTGGCATTTGCTGACTGATAGGCAAAATATATTCACATTTGGGTGGAAGATTTCTGGTGATTCACTCTTTCCTAATGAAAATACTATCAATGTGTATGTACATAGCACTAATTAAACTCACTGTTGAATTATTTAATGACTCAGAAGACATAGGATGTTGGGAAAGAGACTTTTGGAATGTCCCAAGGGGAACCACAGGGACCCGGACTGGTAGATTTTGGTGATGAAGTCCTGAGAGTGGTTGTAGATCATAAGTGATATTTCATATATGACTAAAAATTTCAAAGAATAAAAATCCTTATGAAATAGAAAAATAACAACATTACATATGAATACATTTTTCAAACTTTTATTTGTACACTGTGAAATTTACTCTTGTAACGTCTTGTCCCTCCCCTTGCTCTTTATTCTACTAGAGAATTTCACTGTTACAGTATAATGTATTTGCATAAATAAGTGTATATAACTATGAAACATATATGAGTTGATAATGAGAATCTCATTTAATGTTTGTGATTTTGAGATTATCTTAATTAATATGGTTATTTGTAATTACATCCATTTTTCCAAAAGCAATGTAAATTTCTTAGTTATTTTTGGTAAAAAATTCTGTTCTTTGATATAGACGCACACATACACACACTCACATATACCCACCCCCAATATATATATGTGTGTGTATATACATATATACACACACACATGCCTTATTGATAAAATCCTTTTTTACCCATCTATAGCTCTCACTAGAATTTAGTTATTGATAATCCTTTGCATTCATCATTGATAGGCAAATATTTTTAAAATAATGATAGGAAAAAATTTAGCACCTATTCAGAAATTTTCATCATCATCATCATCATCATCACCATCATCATCATCATCATCACCATCATCATCATCATCATCATCATCATCATCATCATCATCATCATCACACTCCACCCTCTGTAAATCAATGTCTTAAAATATCCCCAAATGGAGCAACCTTTTCAGGCCAAAAATCTATTATGAGATTTGTCCCTGTAGTTACATTAGACCCATCAATCTAGGGTTTACAGATAGTGAATGGGATGCACTTCCCTAGAGAGGATTAGTACAAGGACCTGAGCATTCTGCTATCTGACTCATATGCTTTTTCAGTCCTTTCTCTCCAGGCCTCTTCCAGCTGGACTAGGATCTTACCTAAGAAGTACCTTGCTCATGAATATGCAAATTATTGAATCTATGGCGGTAAATACAGGGATGTCCACACCCTGAAAACAACCTATGATCAGTGTCCTCTCCACAGTCACTGAAAACACTGACTCTCACCATGGAATGGAGCTGGGTCTTTCTCTTCCTCCTGTCAGTAACTACAGGTAAGGGACTCATCATTTCCAAATCTGAAAAGGAGACACAGCCTGAGGTGACAATGACATCCACTCTGCCTTTCTCTCCATAGGTGTCCAATCGGAGGTTCAACTGCAGCAGTCTGGAGCTGAGCTGGTGAGGCCTGGGGCTTCAATGAAGATTTCCTGCAAGGCTTCTGGCTACACCTTCACTAGCTACTGGATGAACTGGATAAAGCAGAGTCCTGGACAGGGCCTTGAGTGGATTGGAGGGATTTATCCTAACAATGGTGGTACTAACTACAATGAGAAGTTCAAGGGCAAGGCCACACTAACTGCAGACAAATCCTCCAGCACAGCCTACATGCAACTTAGCAGCCTGACATCTGAGGACTCTGCTGTCTATTACTGTGCAAGACACAGTGATATAACCACATCCTAGTGTGTCAGAAACCCTGGAGGAGCAGGAAGCTGCCCTAAAAATTCAGATGACTGAAAGGTTAATCTTTAGACTTGCTCAGAAATTGTAATTTTGAGTATCCATTTATTGCCTCCTCCTCACAGTCCTATATTGCCTTTGTCATCTTTGTAAACATCCACCTATGAATAAAGTGATGTTAGCTGAGGATGATCCTACAGTTCTCCATACCTTGCTAATCTCTTCCCCAGTGATCATCTGCATTGATACATTTCTTAGTTAACAAAACAAAGTAGAAAATGAGCATGATACATGATAAAAATGTCACTGGATGATGAGAGAGCAGAATTGTTTCAAATAGTCGGGAATAATGTTTGAGTTTGACCTATAAAATCCAAATCACCAACATATGGGCAACAAACACTCCTTCATAATCTAAGTAATAAGTGATCTCAGGGATTTTGCTATCTGTTGCCATGGGTTTCAGCAGAAATTCCAGTCTCTTAGAATGTGAGGAATATTTATATCAGAATGCATATGCATGCAAATATATTACCTGTAGGTTGGTCAAAATATTATTAAATCATTTTCATCAACTCCTTTACCATCAGGTTGTATCTACCTGTTAAATTATGTTGGTTCTGAGATTATACAGAAGTGTTTGATCCCATATTCATTTCCTGCGATAATCAGCGTCATTCCTACAGTCACTAGCCTTTTTAGAAACATGGACCAATACTGTTAAAGCATTAATTTTCACAGTCCATTCCATACCTGTTGCACAGATTTGTTCTGTAGAGCATTTTTGAATATGTGATTTTGTATCCATGTGTGTTTCTTATGTTGGTTTTGGTGATTTGTTTTCTATTTGTTTATTTTGTAATATTCCCATTTGTTTACTTTTCATTTATCTATCTTTGTTTCATTTTTTATTACATTTATATTCTTTTTGTTTTCTAATTAAGGAAACAGAATCAAGTTGGGGTAAGATTTGGGAGGTATTGGGGAAAGGAAATCAGTATTCAGAGTATATTTCAGGAACAAATGTATTTTCAATAGAAATAAAAAAAGAGAACTATAAAAATTAGTAAATAAACAAATAATTCTGATAACATCTTTGTTGTGTAACTATCCCATATGCTCAAGGTCCATAGTTTACATTCCATGTCTTTTTTTAAAATTGTTAAAAGTATAATCATAAGCCAGGCCTGAAAGTATTTAAGGATCAGGGACTTGTCATATGCATTATTCTAAGGTGTAGTGAAATACATAAGTAAAATGTGTGGATTTTAGCTGCTTTCATTTTCTCGTTCTCTCTGTCTCTGCCTCTGCTCTGCCTCTTACTCTGCCTCTTCCTCTGCCTCTGCCATCTGCCTCTGTCTCTGTCTCTCTTTCACTCTGTCTCTTCTCCTTGTGTGTGTGTTTGTGTATTCTCATTTATTTGCTTTTCTTTTTATTATTTGTAGATTCTGTTTTCTAATTTTATAAAGAAACAGAGTAGATCTGGGAGAACATCATGGGGGCATTGGGGAATGCAAACTAGTAATTAAAATATATTGCATGAAGCCATCTATATTCACTAATACTTAGAAAAAAGAAATGTAAATTATCAATAAAAATTTCATATATCTGCTGTGGTAAATTTCCTATATGCTCAAAAGTCTCATGTCATTCCTTAATCTTTAACATGTATTCTGAATCCAGGACTTAAAGCATAAGTAAAATGTGTAATGCTTAGGTATTGTAAAATACATAAATAAAATACTTGAGTTTAGTTCCTCTCAGTCTCTCTCTCTCTCTCTCTCTCTCTTTCTCTGGTGTGTGGTGTGGGTATGTGTGTGTGATTATGTGTGTATTGTTCGTAATGAATTTTTCCACTATTAATCTCTAGGTGCACAGAATGAATTTCTGCTAGGAATTCCTTTTATTTCTTAAGGGACATCCCTGCAGGTGTCACAGAAGGAAACACACCATGTGAAGATGAAAATGCGAATGTGGTTCAGATTGACATTATCAGTCTTGATTAGACTTTGTACAGTCTGAGCACAGACTGTTCATTGTCGGTATATTTTCTTACTTAATAATGGAATTTGGAAAAGGGTCTCCAGGCATCAATAATTGCCATAGTCATTCCAAATCCAGCTGCACAGTGAAGGCTTAAGGGGTAGTCTTATAGAATCTCTTTAATCAATTTTCTCCATGGGCAGGAGTCTAGTTTCTATTGGCTAAAGCCTCGGGTCCAGTGTGGACTCTGACAACAGATTACAGCATGCCATGAAGTATGAGGTGACAGCTCCCCTAAGGCTGGTAATAATCTACTGATGAAAGAGTCTGGGATAATCATTCTTGGAATTAGAATGTGTTCTGTCCCCACAGAATAGCAAAAAAAAAATCGCTAGTTTTTTATGAACCTCCACTCTCAGCTTTCTGAATGGAGTGCAGTTTTTTTACGCCTTTCTTGAGGAGCCACCCCTGTGTGACTAAAATTCCTGGCATAAAAACAACAGGATTTTGGAGGTAAAATAGGAAAAGTTGATTAAATGGAATTGAATAAAAAATTCCAGATGATATAATCCTACATGTCACTGACACCCTGTTTTTTCATAATGAAGCCAGTAATTCAAAATTAATCAGAGAAGGAATCTTCAGCCAATTGTTCTGGTCTAATTAAATCTGTATTTAGAAGAATCCAAATAGATTCATACCAGAATTCATTCACAACACTCAAAATCAAGCTGATTAAAACCCTCAATATAAAATCAGATACCTTGAGCCAAAAGGGAAAAGTGTGGGGAAGGAGTTAGAATTCATTAACACAGAACACAACATCCTGAACAGAACACCAAATCACAAGGACCGAGAATGATAAACAGTAAATGAGACTTCATGATATTGAGATGTTCCTATAAGTCAAAGAACACTATCAAAAGGGACAAAGAGTAGCCTACAGGATGGGGAAAATAATGATTTTTGATTACATAGCCATATATACACTTAAATCTGTATGTCCATCCATCATTGTTGTAGATATTCCTTGCAGCATATCTGAAGCGATAGAGAACTGAAGATAAACAATTTGTAGAGAGTATGAGATGTTGGAGAGTTTTTTTGTCATCATCAACCTTCCCCCTCGGAACTGAGGGCCCATTACCAAGGAGATGGTGGAAATATTCTAAGGAGCCAGAGACAAAGGGTGGTTCCAAAAAAACAGGCTCATCCAAATCATAGACTGGACGCACATAGGAACTTTTGTAGACTGGATTCAATCCAGATATAGATTCAAGCCAGTGGGCCCCCTCTGCAATGAGGGGGAGTGGATATGTGCTCTACCTTAGCCAAGAATTTATCTGCATCTTGTATTGCCTAGAAAAACCTTTTAGTGTTTTCAGTGGAGACTGACTGGCTATGTTAACCACACCCTTGAAGTTAGACCCTATGTCCAGAGTTGGATAAACAAAACCAACACAATGGGACATACTTTTAGAGATGCTTGTCTTACCTGACTTTGCTTAGGCAGCCTTTCTCTTACGAATGTTTCTTTGAATGTTTGGTTTCAGATTTGGTGTTATTTTGAGAGAGAGATACATATGTGTGTGTGTCGTGTGTGTGTGTGTGTGTGTTTGTGTGTGTGTATGTAGGTGAGAGAGAGACAAAGAGAGAGAGAGAAAGAGAGAAAGAGAGAGAGAGACAGAGACAGAGAAACAGAGAGAGAGAGGAAATAGAAAATGATTCCTGGTTTTATGTTTTAGTTTGTGTTTTTTAAAACTTGAGAGAGAAATATTGTGAAGTTGGGGTGGTAGTGAAGGAATCAGGAGCCAGGTGGAGTTGGAAGAAAGGAAAAGTGTGATAAGAACATATTGTTTAAATCATTCTTTTTCAATATTAAAGGAAATTAAAAAATCAAACAGGAGAGGGGCCCTAAATCTTGTCTATTTATTAGTATTCAATAAACTAGGAAATCCTAGAGAATAAAAACACCTTTGTTTATTTCTGGGATGTTTCCTGTACAATCTCGTCATAGAGTTTCCAGTAATTTCTGGTCAGTTGCCTATTGCTCTATTGATTCATCTTTTCTTGTTTTCTGCACTGACAATAATCAGGTCAGAATCTACGGAGAGCATTACATGACTCAGTGTGCAAACATTTTCTTAGAACATGACCAGAGACTTGTTAGGGTAAGGTTCTCTTCCACTCATAATTATGGAGACAGACAGACAAATCTGTGTTACTACAGACAAAGATGATACTAGATGCAGCCACAATGTTCAACACAGATTAATGGAGCTCAGCAGCCTGAACCTGTTCTTTGTGATATCTATTAATGTGTCCGGCACAGTGCTACAGTCAGGCTCTAATGTATGTCAGAAAATCTGAAGAAACAGCAAAGTGACATGGAACTGAGAAGACTGGGAAATTTAGCTGGTAGATTTGCTCAAATTGTGGTTAAGTATTGAAGAAGTGAACAGGAGCTATAAAAATTAATTCCCATTTCATAAGGAAATTTTGTAGTGACCTTGCATGTAAGATTCAGAGAGAAGGAGTATTAAATTAGTGAACTTGTTCTACCTATTCCTGTGTTAGGTGATATTTTTGTGTACTATGGAAAAAATTGTCTTTGTATTGTTCATATACATTGATTTTTTGGGCTTCAGAAATGCTAATACAGACCAGTATTTGGTATGGTTTTTATATCTCTAATCATATTTTGTGAACACTTCCTTTCCCAGTTCTTAACTCTTGACTGGTTTAATTAAAACTTCATTGACAGCATAAAGGAGGAAAGAACAGACTGCATTTTTTGGGAGGAATAGGAACTCTGGAAAAGAATTATTGGCAGATTTGGCTGTCCAGATACAGAGGAAGTAGCAGGACAGGATTAACTTACAAGCCATTTAGTAGAGCTTAGATTAATAAACATGGATTAATTTAAGTTATAAGAGCTAGTTGTGAACAAGAAGAAGATAAGGCTTAAATCTAAAGTTAAATTTATGTTTTAGTTCAGAGTTAAGGAATGCAGAGTAAAACTATGTTCTTTTTTCTTTTTATTGAATATATTCTTCATTTACATTTCAAATGTTATACCCATCCCAGATTCCCCCTTCCCAGAAAACCACCAATCCTTCCTCCTACCCCCTGACTCCAAGAATATCCACCTCAACCCAACCTACTTCCATCTACCACCCCTCAATTTCCCCACGCTGGGGCATCTATCGAACCTTCGTAGGACCAAGGACCTCTCCTCACACTGATGCCTGACAAGGCATTCCTCTGCCATCCTTTTGCTGGAACCATGTGTATCCCTTGGTTGATGGCTTAGACCTGGGAGCCCTGGGGTATCTGGTTGTCCAACATCATTGTTCTTCCCATGGGACTGCAAAAACCTTCAGCTCCTCCAGTCGACCCTCCTACTCCTTCATTGGGAACCCTGCTCTCACTCCAACATTTGGCTGCTAGCATCTGCTTCTGTATCTGTATGGCTCTGGCTGGGCCACTCCAGAGACAATCATAACAGGCTCCTTTTGGCATGAACTTCTTGTCATCCATAATAGTGTTGCATTTTGATGACTGTTTATAGAATGAATCCCAAAGCACCCCAACTTTGGTCTTCCTTATTCTTGAGCTTCCTGTGGTCTGAATTGTAACTTGTTTATTTTGAGAATTTGGGCTAATATCCACTTATTGAGTTCATACCATGTGGGTTCTTTTCTGATTGGATTACCTCACTCAGGATGACACTTTCTAGTTCCATTCATTTGCCTAAGAATTTCATGAATTCATTGTTTTAAATAGCTGTATAGTACTCCATTGTGTAGATAAACTATTTTCTGTGTCCATTCTTCTGTTGAAGGACATCTGGGTTCTTTCCAGCTTCTGGCTATTATAAATAAGTGTGCTATGAACATAGTGGAGCATGTGTCCTTATTGTATTGATGTTAATGTGAGCCCATGTACCTACCATAATTTGGCCCATAAATTTCGTGTAGAAGTGTTTGATCAAACAGAATTCAATATCTAATTCTTAGGGTATGACAATATTGTTTGGTTAAAGTATTCTTTTATTTTGCTTTTATTTTCTAGGCCACGCGGTTTCTGTGTGAAGACCTGGATGTCCTAGAACATTTTTCGTAGATGACTTTGGACTCACAATCAGAGATTCATGGGTCACTTTCTCACAAACCTGGGATTAAAGATATTTGCGACCACCATCCTGTTGTGCTGCAATACTTTCAAAACTGTTTTTAAGCATCACAGTTTCTTTCAGAATATTCAAGGTGTTGGGAGTTGCAATGATATGCATTGATCACTGATTTCAAACTCATAAACTTCCCCATTCCCAATATCCTGCCTCGTAATTACATGACTATTACAGAACACTATTTACAATGTTATACAACCATCTTTTACTGGCTTTGAAATGATGTGTGTGACAGTGAACATCAGTGTTTAGTAATTCCAGATGATCAACCAGGACATTGTTGCAGATGAAAGAGCTGAAGAATTTGTTGGTAAGTGACTTCATAAGTAAGGTACAGAATGAATGTTCCACATATTCCATAAAACATCTTTAAAATGGATATCAGTACATCTCATATGTTTGTCCATTGAGGACAGCATATTGTATCAGTTTGAGAAAGAATCAGAGTAAGAAGATGTGAACCAGTTTCCACACACAATCCCATCTGCAAAGGACCTCAGATAGTGAAAATGTTGTTCAGTCCCTTACGTGGTGTTCAGAAACCTTAAATATAGACATTAGCAAAAGGAACTCCTAGGGGTTTGTCATCAATGTAGAGATGGCCCAACCAGAGGAGAAGGGAAAAATAATACACAGTGAAAGTGAGGATTAGAAAAATGGTATACTACAATATTGCCATTTATGCAAGGAAGCTCCTGCACAGTTACTGCACCATATCAACAAGTATTATGATCCTCATATTAAATTAAATTTGGCAAATAATTTCATAATATCTATTACATTCTAAGTAGCTTTGGGATTGATGAAGGGATTGCTTTATAAGAATAGGATGTCTATATAAATCCATACTACTTAAGTAGGCATGCACTCCTGTGCATTGAACCCTATAAGATCCATCAGCATTCCATTCATTGTAGTATAAAGAACAGTGTTATAGATATTACCCATCACATCAGGAGTTCTGAAAGGCTAAGATAAAACAATCTATCCTTCTGGATAGTAGAGTTAATTCTTTCTGTATAGGCAGAAATCATAGATGCTTCTCTGTAACTTGACAATTCCCAGGACATCACATACAATCTGACAAAATATGCAAGAGAGGGTATGCATTCAACTGGTCCTCCTCCTCCTATTCTACAATATTATGAGCATCCAGTTTATGTACCGGAAATTAGAACACAGTTTATTAATAACTTGGATTTATATAGTATGTAATTTGTTTTAATATGAGTAGCTATTCTTTAGATATTTAAATACAAATGGTTAAAAATTCCTGCATAGTACTGTTGGTTTCTCTAATACCTGGGTCAATATTTTTGATATATCCTTAGTTAGTAAAAATATCAAATACTGCAAAGCTCAATTAATATATGCCCTGCACAGGAATAAGAGGATCCTAATTGGAAAGTTATATAGAATTAGATAAATCTTCCAAAGCTCACACATTTCCACCAGTTAATACCATTTTCAATGTATTTTTCCCTCTAGTTTTGTCCAAATAAATGCATGTGCATGCAGGTTTGGAAAGAGATTTTGTTGCAGAATACATTTGCTTCATTTACACTTTCTTCTCAATGTGAATTTTTTAAAGATTATTTATTATTATATGTAAGTACACTGTAGCTGTCTTCAGACACCCCAGAAGAGGGCATCAGATCTCATTAGCGATGGTTGTGAGGCACCATGTGTTTGCTGGGATTTGAACTCCGGACCTTCAGAAGAGCAGTCAGTGCTCTTACTGGCTGAGACATCTCTTCAGCCCTCAATGTGAATTTTTTTGACTGTTAACTTTCTGTGAGTACCACAGTGATTCCTCCTCTTTTGTTGACTCATATAAGTCAGTTTCCCTGGAAGTCATACATGGATACATGAGGTGATGCTGAAGACTCAGTGTTGTCCTTCTGTCTTCAGCGGCTCTTTCCCAGGTACACCATCACGAAGCCTGAAAAGACCTCAATCTCTGATTAACATTATATTAAAAATGAGAGCTGTAAGAACTAGATCAAACTGCCCCAAGGAAAGCAGATAAATTTGAAGCGTCATTGATGATAATGTAGAAAGAAATTAAATTAAGAGGCTAAGACATCAGTCATCATCTCCAGATAATCCAGAGCCATTTCTCCCTGCATCTGAGCCCTGCAAGCACACCAGTTTCTGAGTTATGTTATTGTAGAACAGTTGAACAACTTCTGTGATGGGAAATCTATCTGCAGGAGAGTTCATGACCAGCAGGGGCAGAATGGCACCAAGAATCCCCAGAAGAGAGTTGTGTTGGGTATAGAGGGGAACTCTGTATCCTCTTTGGTTTCCTTTCATAATCAACATGTACCTATTGTGATTGACATGTAATGTTCCCATACTTCACACTGTGAAGTTTCTCTGTTAAACACCTGAAGGATTTATATTTTCTTGATAAAAATCTCATTTTTCCTTTGGATATGAATGCCATGTTCTAAAACTACTTGGTTAAGGGTAAGAACCTTTGGATACGTCTATCCATCAACACTGGGTCTCTATGTGGATTGAGTCTTGTGTATGCTCAACAGTCTCTGAAGATGCACATGTGCATGAATCCAATTATGTCTGGAAGTCTGTTTCCTTGGGAGATGACCTGTCCTCCCATGCAGTTACCTCTGTTTAAAGTCTTCTACATTAATATAAAACACAAACTTCACCACTGTGCTTTCTCCTCAGCTTTCTGCAATTGTATAAATCACACAATCATAGAGCATGACCAGAAGCAGACCACTGTGATAACACTAATAACTAAACTTCAAGTCTGCATATCAACAATTTTCACACACTCTCCTTAAATGTATTATCTTTGATAAAAAGAATGTTTCCAGCGATCCATAAATCCACACTACATTCTGAAAGTGTAATTAACCTATCAACCTAAAGACTTTCCCAAATATTTAGAAGGTAACTGTGAAGTATTGATTATTTTTGAATTATTAGTTAAGAAATATTTAAGTTGTGTTGCTTTTTACTCCATAATGAACATTTTTACCAGCCAATATCCTTAATTAATTTTCTTGGGCTACATACATCTATATTTTTTATTTGTACTTGTACTGAAGAGTCTATATGTCATCTTACCACTCTTCATACTTTAATATGCTTTATGCTATAGTAATGTCTTACTCTCCATATGAAGATTGAACTACCCAACTGATATACATGTTCTGTTCACCTTGTTCCAGTCCATGTATGCTCTTTGGTTGGTGTTCCAGTCCCTACGATCCCCTGCATTTATGGAGAGATCTCATTGCAGATCTCTAAGTTTCAGACCTTTTCCCTGGCAGGTCCTTTTTTCTCTAAGCAGAGTTTTTTCTAATTATCATTCTTGTATATGCAGTTCTCTTTCAGTACAACATTCAAAACTGTCTGAGGTTCTAAGGTTCAGACAGGACCTGAGCTGCTTCAACATTTTTGTTATTGATATCAACAGTCTCACTACTATGTACAATGATTGTAAAAGTCTTTATACTCTGTTTATTAAACAATATAGGATGAATGATTTGCCCTTGTAATCCAGGTACTCTGCCAGAAGTATAGCCTGATGGATATAGGAAAGAAGCTATTATCTCCTGTCATTACCTTTTTAGGAATGGGAACTGGTAGAGCCTGATCAAATTGCAACCAAGGTAGTATCTGTCTTTGAAAGGAATATTATAGTTGTCATGGCACAACTTAAAATATCTGATGCATAAATCATTATCCCTAGGTAAACTAGAGCACTTTATAACTTAAACTGTGGTCTGTGAACACTGGAGTTATGGGAATAAGGCATTTCCTAAGCTGGAATTGCAATTTCGGTCTAAGCCAACATAACTTAAATGCATGGAAGTTCATGACCTGCAGGGGTCACAATGAGGCTAATAATTCACACAGAGAGATGAGCTGTGTGGTGGTAGTAGGGTATTCTGTGACATCTGTTGTTTCATTTCTTGAGTGTATTAACTGATCTGATTGTTGTGATTGACATATGATGTCTGTATGCACAAGCAAAGATTCTGTGTTAAACAATTTACAGCCTTGTGTTTACTTGTTTTATCATTTTTTGAATGAAAGATATACTATGTATTCTAATAACCCATTCCCTCATCTCCACCTTATTCCAGATCCTTCCTGCCTACCAATTCACCAAACTACACACCTGTTTTTCTTTCTCAGAAACAAAAAAAATTGAGAAAGTCATTTAAAAGGTGATTAAAAGGAAATGAAAACTAAACACAAACACACACATAGAGATAGATAGATAGATAGATAGATAGATAGATAGAGAGAGACAGAGAGAGAGACAGAGAGAGAGACAGAGAGTAAAACCACAACTCTGTAGCCCTGATACATAGGAAAAGTGTAAGTGAGAGAAACACAATTGATGAAGGTGATATTCTAAAAATGTCTGCCAAAAATAGCATTGAGATTATTTTCTGGTTAGTTTCCAACCCTTAAGGAAGTCTTCCATGATTAATTTTGCTTACCATTCCCTATGAACTCCACTGGAGAAAACTAATTATTCTTTGCATGTGTCAGTTGCAGAACTTCTTGGTTATCAGTGGTAGCCCATGTCCATTTCCATCTCCCACCGTGAGTATTTTATCTGGGTTGACTTGTTTCAGATTCTATGCCTGCAGTCCCAGTCTCTGTGAGTTCATATGTGTATCAATACAATTGTATCTGGAAGACACTAATTCCTTGGAGTCACCCACTCCCACTGGCTCTTACAAATTTCTCAACACTTATAGATTACATAATTTGTTTTACCACTGAGTAATATTCCTTTACCCTTACGTACCATTTTTCACATTTTATTTATGCTTTGTTTAAATCTGGGATAATTCTTTCTTCTATATGCTGTAAATAAGCTTGAATAACATGCTGTGAATAAATTTGGATATACAAACATCTATAAAATAGTATGTAATTCCATTTCAGTACATATTTGGAAGGGTTGTAGCTGGGACACAACATAATTTATTTATTATGTTTTGGGGAATTTTCATAGAAAAATCTTCATCTTAGTTAAAGTGTGGTTCAAGCCCATCTTTAGAGATGATATAGGCCCTAGTTCTATTGCTAAGGTTTATGTTGTCAAATTATGTTATAAATATTTATGTCTATATCCAGTAGTCTGTCTGAGTCTGGTTCACAGAGGCTCATATGTGCTGTGTGTAAAGACTGATGTAGCCATATATGAGTGTTCAGAGTGCTGAGAATGATTTTCAGAGTATTCAGGCACAGAGGAGTAATGATACCAACCACTCTCCCAAAAATCTAGAACCATCATATAACAGGGAAAAGGATACAGAAACAGTGGTGAGAGGAGATCAAATACTATTTCCAGAGACTGAACTGTTTTTATTGCACATATGAGCTCTCAGTATGTATATTTACCAGGATAAGGTATACAAATCATTCTTGTGAAAACTACCACACCAGAGACCTATATATGCCTTAGTGATAAAATCCTTTTTTGATCCATCTATAGCTCTCACTATAATTTAGTTATTGATGTATATATGTGAAAGAAGATTCTAAAATATTTAGCACCTATTCAGAAATTTCCATCATCATCATCATCATCATCATCATCAACACCACACTCCACCATCTGTAAATCAATGTGTTAACATATCCCCAAAAAAACATTTCAGGCCAAAAATCTATTATGACATTTGTCCCTGTAGTTACATCAGCCCCATCAATCTAGGGTTTACTGATAGTGAAGGGATGCACTTCCCTAGAGAGGATTAGTACAAGGACCTGAGCACTGCTATCTGACCCATGTGCTTTTTCAGTCCTTTCTCTCCAGGTCTTCTCCACTGGACTAATCTTACCTAAGAAGTACCTGCTCATGAAATGCAAATTCATTTAATTTATGGCAGTAAATACAGGGATGTCCACACCCTGAAAACAACCTATGATCAGTGTCCTCTCCACAGTCACTGAAAACACTGACTCTAACCATGGAATGGAGCTGGGTCTTTCTCTTCCTCCTGTCAGTAACTGCAGGTAAGGGACTCATCATTTCCAAATTTAAAAGGAGACACAGCCTGAGTGACAGTGACATCCCCTGTGCCTTTCTCTCCATAGGTGTCCAATCGGAGGTTCAACTGCAGCAGTCTGGAGCTGAGCTGGGTGAGGCCTGGGGCTTCAGTGAAGATTTCCTGCAAGGCTTCTGGGTACACCTTCACTGACTATGCTATAAGCTGGGTAAAGCAGAGTCCTGGAAAGGGCCTTGAATGGATTGGATAATATTAATCCTAAATATGATACTAACTACAATGAGAAGTTCAAGGGCAAGGCCACACTGACTGCAGACACATCCTCAGCACTGCCTACATGCAGCTCAGCAGCCTGACATCTGAGGACTCTGCTGACTATTTCTGTGCAAGACACAGTGTTATAACCACATCCTGAGTGTGTCAGAAACCCTGGAGGGGCAGGAAGCTGTACTAGTACTGAGATGACTGAAAAATTAATCTTTAGACTTGCTCAGAAATTGTAATTTTGAGTGTCCCATTTTTTCTCCTCACAGTCCTATATTGCCTTTTTCATCTTTGTAAAAGACAGCTATGAATAAAGCGATGCTGGCTGAGGATGAACCTACAGTTCACCATACATCCCAATCTCTTCTCCAGTGACCACCTTCATTGATATGTTTTTTAGTCTATAAAACAATATAAATGGAAACATGTGGTGATGCATGACAAAAATTTCACTGGATCCTGAAGCAGATGTGTTTTAAATTGTTGAGAATAATGTATGAATTTGACCTTTC